>JARNME010000314.1:3718720-4391397 GCA_030179655.1 Scaptomyza flava | reverse complement strand
AGGAGATAGCTGTTGAAAAGCGGTCACAGGGGAGACGAAGGTTATGGGCGAAGCGAAAGGGCCGGGGGGTACCAGGGGCTCAAGGCAAGGGGTGGGCAAAAAAGGGAACAGACAGAGAGACCACAAAGCGGGGGGGGGGAGGGGGGGGAGAGGGACCGGCGGAAAGGCAGGGGGAGGCCAAGGAGCCAAACCACTGACGGGTGGAGGGAGATGGCGTCTGTGAAACGTCTGTCAGGTGTGACCAAGGGAGGGGAAGGGGCGGAACGGGGGGACCATCCCGCAAGGCAAGGGGGGGGCAGAAAACGTGGAACAGGAATAGACCCAAAAAGCGAGTTTATTTTAAAGGGCAATTGTCGTAAAGGCAGGGTGGAGTTCTTGAAGCCCAAACCAGGACAGGGAGAGAGCGGGCTGGTTGAAAAGCGGGCAGGGGGACCACAGGTATGGAGTCCGAAAGGAAGGGAACAATGCCCAAGGCAAGTGGGGGGTCATAAAGCGAAAGAATCGGCCCAAAAATCGGAAGGGGAAAGATAGAATGTAAGTGCGTAAAGGCAGGCGGGACGAAGCGGGAAGCCAACCATGACGGGGGACGATGCGGGTGGAATGCGGTGTCAGTGTTGACCAAGTTATGGAAGTCGAAAGTTTTTACCAATGCCCAAGTCAATTTTGGTCATAAAATTTTAACATGAATATGACCAAAAATCGAATTGTATTTAGATGTAATTTCTTAAATGCAGTTTTATTCTAGAAGCCAAACCATGACTTTTAAGCTATTGCTTTTGAAAATCGGGTCAGTTTTGACCAAGTTATGGAAGTCGAAAGATTTTACCAATGCCCAAGTCAATTTTTGGTCATAAAATTTAACATGAATATGACCAAAAATCGAATTGTATTTAAGTGTAATTTCTTAAATGCAGTTTTATTCTAGAAGCCAAACCATGACTTTTGAGATATTGCTTTTGAAAATCGGGTCACATTTGAGGAAGTTATGGAAGTCGAAAGTTTTTTACCAATGCCCAAGTCAATTTTTGGTCATAAAATTTTAACATGAATATGACCAAAAATCGAATTTTATTTAGATGTAATTTCTTAAATGCAGTTTTATTCTAGAAGCCAAACCATGACTTTTGAGATATTGCTTTTGAAAATCGGGTCACTTTTGAGGAAGTTATGGAAGTCGAAAGTTTTTACCAATGCCCAAGTCAATTTTTGGTCATAAAATTTTAACATGAATATGACCAAAAATCGAATTTTATTCAAGTGTAATTTCTTAAATGCAGTTTTATTCTAGAAGCCAAACCATGACTTTTAAGCTATTGCTTTTGAAAATCGGGTCAGTTTTGACCAAGTTATGGAAGTCGAAAGATTTTACCAATGCCCAAGTCAATTTTTGGTCATAAAATTTTAACATGAATATGACCAAAAATCGAATTTTATTTAAGTGTAATTTCTTAAATGCAGTTTTATTCTAGAAGCCAAACCATGACTTTTGAGATATTGCTTTTGAAAATCGGGTCACATTTGAGGAAGTTATGGAAGTCGAAAGATTTTACCAATGCCCAAGTCAATTTTTGCATAAAATTTTAACATGAATATGACCAAAAATCGAATTTTACTTAAATGTAATTTCTTAAATGCAGTTTTATTCTAGAAGCCAAACCATGACTTTTAAGCTATTGCTCTTGAAAATCGGGTCAGTTTTGACCAAGTTATGGAAGTCGAAAGATTTTACCAATGCCCAAGTCAATTTTTGGTCATAAAATTTTAACATGAATATGACCAAAAATCGAATTTTATTCAAGTGTAATTTCTTAAATGCAGTTTTATTCTAGAAGCCAAACCATGACTTTTAAGCTATTGCTTTTGAAAATCGGGTCAGTTTTGAGCAAGTTATGGAAGTCGAAAGTTTTTACCAATGCCCAAGTCAATTTTTGGTCATAAAATTTTAACATGAATATGACCAAAAATCGAATTTTATTAAAATGTAATTTCTTAAATGCAGTTTTATTCTAGAAGCCAAACCATGACTTTTGAGCTATTGCTTTTGAAAATCGGGTCACATTTGAGGAAGTTATGGAAGTCGAAAGATTTTACCAATGCCCAAGTCAATTTTTGGTCATAAAATTTTAACATGAATATGACCAAAAATCGAATTTTAATTAGATGTAATTTCTTAAATGCAGTTTTATTCTAGAAGCCAAACCATGACTTTTGAGATATTGCTTTGAAAATCGGGTCAGTTTTGACGAAGTTATGGAAGTCGAAAGATTTTACCAATGCCCAAGTCAATTTTTGGTCATAAAATTCTAACATGAATATGACCAAAAATCGAATTTTATTAAGATGTAATTTCTTAAATGCAGTTTTATTCTAGAAGCCAAACCATGACTTTTGAGCTATTGCTTTTGAAAATCGGGTCAGTTTTGACCAAGTTATGGAAGTCGAAAGATTTTACCAATGCCCAAGTCAATTTTTGGTCATAAAATTCTAACATGAATATGACCAAAAATCGAATTTTAATTAGATGTAATTTCTTAAATGCAGTTTTATTCTAGAAGCCAAACCATGACTTTTGAGCTATTGCTTTTGAAAATCGGGTCAGTTTTGACCAAGTTATGGAAGTCGAAAGTTTTTTACCAATGCCCAAGTCAATTTTTGGTCATAAAATTCTAACATGAATATGACCAAAAATCGAATTTTATTTAAATGTAATTTCTTAAATGCAGTTTTATTCTAGAAGCCAAACCATGACTTTTAAGATATTGCTTTTGAAAATCGGGTCAGTTTTGACCAAGTTATGGAAGTCGAAAGATTTTTACCAATGCCCAAGTCATTTTTTGATTATAAAATTCTAACATGAATATGACCAAAAATCGAATTTTATTTAGATGTAATTTCTTAAATGCAGTTTTATTCTAGAAGCCAAACCATGACTTTTGAGCTATTGCTTTTGAAAATCGGGTCACTTTTGAGGAAGTTATGGAAGTCGAAAGTTTTTTACCAATGCCCAAGTCAATTTTTGGTCATAAAATTTTAACATGAATATGACCAAAAATCGAATTGTATTTAAGTGTAATTTCTTAAATGCAGTTTTATTCTAGAAGCCAAACCATGACTTTTAAGCTATTGCTTTTGAAAATCGGGTCAGTTTTGACCAAGTTATGGAAGTCGAAAGATTTTACCAATGCCCAAGTCAATTTTTGGTCATAAAATTTTAACATGAATATGACCAAAAATCGAATTTTATTTAGATGTAATTTCTTAAATGCAGTTTTATTCTAGAAGCCAAACCATGACTTTTGAGCTATTGCTTTTGAAAATCGGGTCAGTTTTGAGGAAGTTATGGAAGTCGAAAGTTGTTTACCAATGCCCAAGTCAATTTTTGGTCATAAAATTTTAACATGAATATGACCAAAAATCGAATTGTATTTAAGTGTAATTTCTTAAATGCAGTTTTATTCTAGAAGCCAAACCATGACTTTTAAGATATTGCTTTTGAAAATCGGGTCACATTTGAGGAAGTTATGGAAGTCGAAAGTTTTTACCAATGCCCAAGTCAATTTTTGGTCATAAAATTTTAACATGAATATGACCAAAAATCGAATTTTATTTAGATGTAATTTCTTAAATGCAGTTTTATTCTAGAAGCCAAACCATGACTTTTGAGATATTGCTTTTGAAAATCGGGTCAGTTTTGACCAAGTTATGGAAGTCGAAAGTTTTTACCAATGCCCAAGTCAATTTTTGGTCATAAAATTTTAACATGAATATGACCAAAAATCGAATTTTATTCAAGTGTAATTTCTTAAATGCAGTTTTATTCTAGAAGCCAAACCATGACTTTTAAGATATTGCTTTTGAAAATCGGTTCAGTTTTGACCAAGTTATGGAAGTCGAAAGATTTTACCAATGCCCAAGTCAATTTTTGGTCATAAAATTCTAACATGAATATGACCAAAAATCGAATTTTAATTAGATGTAATTTCTTAAATGCAGTTTTATTCTTGAAGCCAAACCATGACTTTTGAGCTATTGCTTTTGAAAATCGGGTCAGTTTTGACCAAGTTATGGAAGTCGAAAGTTTTTACCAATGCCCAAGTCAATTTTTGGTCATAAAATTTTAACATGAATATGACCAAAAATCGAATTTTATTTAGATGTAATTTCTTAAATGCAGTTTTATTCTAGAAGCCAAACCATGACTTTTGAGCTATTGCTTTTGAAAATCGGGTCAGTTTTGACCAAGTTATGGAAGTCGAAAGATTTTTACCAATGCCCAAGTCAATTTTTGGTCATAAAATTTTAACATGAATATGACCAAAAATCGAATTTTATTTAAATGTAATTTCTTAAATGCAGTTTTATTCTAGAAGCCAAACCATGACTTTTAAGCTATTGCTTTTGAAAATCGGGTCAGTTTTGACCAAGTTATGGAAGTCGAAAGATTTTACCAATGCCCAAGTCAATTTTGGTCATAAAATTTTAACATGAATATGACCAAAAATCGAATTTTATTTAGATGTAATTTCTTAAATGCAGTTTTATTCTAGAAGCCAAACCATGACTTTTGAGCTATTGCTTTTGAAAATCGGGTCACATTTGAGGAAGTTATGGAAGTCGAAAGTTTTTACCAATGCCCAAGTCAATTTTTGGTCATAAAATTTTAACATGAATATGACCAAAAATCGAATTTTATTTAGATGTAATTTCTTAAATGCAGTTTTATTCTAGAAGCCAACCATGACTTTTGAGCTATTGCTTTTGAAAATCGGGTCACTTTTGAGGAAGTTATGGAAGTCGAAAGATTTTTACCAATGCCCAAGTCAATTTTTGGTCATAAAATTTTAACATGAATATGACCAAAAATCGAATTTTATTTAGATGTAATTTCTTAAATGCAGTTTTATTCTAGAAGCCAAACCATGACTTTTGAGCTATTGCTTTTGAAAATCGGGTCACTTTTGAGGAAGTTATGGAAGTCGAAAGATTTTACCAATGCCCAAGTCAATTTTTGGTCATAAAATTCTAACATGAATATGACCAAAAATCGAATTTTAATTAGATGTAATTTCTTAAATGCAGTTTTATTCTAGAAGCCAAACCATGACTTTTGAGCTATTGCTTTTGAAAATCGGGTCAGTTTTGACCAAGTTATGGAAGTCGAAAGATTTTACCAATGCCCAAGTCAATTTTTGGTCATAAAATTCTAACATGAATATGACCAAAAATCGAATTTTAATTAGATGTAATTTCTTAAATGCAGTTTTATTCTTGAAGCCAAACCATGACTTTTGAGCTATTGCTTTTGAAAATCGGGTCACATTTGAGGAAGTTATGGAAGTCGAAAGATTTTACCAATGCCCAAGTCAATTTTTGGTCATAAAATTTAACATGAATATGACCAAAAATCGAATTTATTAAGATGTAATTTCTTAAATGCAGTTTTATTCTAGAAGCCAAACCATGACTTTTAAGCTATTGCTTTTGAAAATCGGGTCAGTTTTGTCGAAGTTATGGAAGTCGAAAGATTTTACCAATGCCCAAGTCAATTTTTGGTCATAAAATTCTAACATGAATATGACCAAAAATCGAATTTTATTAGATGTAATTTCTTAAATGCAGTTTTATTCTAGAAGCCAATTCATGACTTTTGAGCTATTACTTTTGAAAATCGGGTCATTTTTGAGGAAGTTATGGGAGTCGAAAGTTTTTTACCAATGCCCAAGTCAATTTTTGGTCATAAAATTTAACATGAATATGACCAAAAATCGAATTTTATTAGATGTAATTTCTTAAATGCAGTTTTATTCTAGAAGCCAAACCATGACTTTTGAGCTATTGCTTTTGAAAATCGGGTCAGTTTTGACCAAGTTATGGAAGTCGAAAGATTTTACCAATGCCCAAGTCAATTTTTGGTCATAAAATTCTAACATGAATATGACCAAAAATCGAATTTTATTTAAATGTAATTTCTTAAATGCAGATTTATTCTAGAAGCCAAACCATGACTTTTAAGCTATTGCTTTTGAAAATCGGGTCATTTTGAGAAGTTATGGAAGTCGAAAGTTTTTACCAATGCCCAAGTCAATTTTTGGTCATAAAATTTTAACATGAATATGACCAAAAATCGAATTTTATTTAAATGTAATTCTTAAATGCAGTTTTATTCTAGAAGCCAAACCATGACTTTAAGGTATTGCTTCTTGAAAATCGGGTCAGTTTTGCCGAAGTTATGGAAGTCGAAAGATTTTACCAATGCCCAAGTCCATTTTTGGCATAAAATTTAACATGCATTTGACCAAAAATCGTATTTACATAAATGTATTTATATAAATGCAGTTTTATTCTAGATGCCAA
Source organism: Scaptomyza flava (assembly GCA_030179655.1). Classification (NCBI taxonomy): domain Eukaryota; kingdom Metazoa; phylum Arthropoda; class Insecta; order Diptera; family Drosophilidae; genus Scaptomyza; species Scaptomyza flava. The sequence goes on along the minus strand of JARNME010000314.1, from coordinate 4,385,043 downwards.
AACATGACTTTTGAGCTATTGCTTTTGAAAATCGGGTCAGTTTAGCCGAAGTTATGGAAGTCGAAAGATTTTACCAATGCCCAAGTCGATTTTTTGGCTTTAAAATTTAATTTGCATGTGACCAAAAATCTTATTTTACATAAATGTATTTATATAAATGCAGTTTATTCTAGATGCCAAACCATGACTTTTAAGGTATTGTTCTTGAAAATCGGGTCAGTTTTGCCGAAGTTATGGAAGTCGAAAGATTTTACCAATGCCCAAGTCGATTTTTTGGCATAAAACTTTAACATGCTTTTTGACTAAAAACCAAGTTGACAACCTGTAGAAAACTAAATTTCGTGTTCAAGATGAAATAGCTGATTTTGAAATGGATGAACAAAAGCTAATTTGATTAGTTCGAGGAAAAGATGATTTATATAATAATGCTAGAAAACATTTTAAAGATCATGCTATTCGTAATCGCTTGAATTTCAAGTTTTATTTGGGAAACTGAGCCTTAAGACGATCGACCTTGCAACTATACAAAATAATTAAATTCAAGATGTTTAGACATCTCCCATGTGATCGGGCTCATATTGGCTTAATGCGTTTTTGAAATTGATGGTAGAATCGAGAATCTAGTAGAAAGTGTCTTTGCTTGCTTGAACCTTAAAACTAATGAACAAAGAATAAATACCTGAAATTATACTAGAAATCAAATTTTTACATGCAAGAAAAATGTAGTTGTGAAAGAATTCTGGGTAAATTTCAACGGCAGCTAATACATACTTGTTAAGAGTAAAGGAGATAAAAAATAACAGAAAGGCAGTTGGCTAAGAATTCCATGAGATTTTGAAAATAAACTTTTAAATACCTTAAATTAAAACTTAATGCGTTAAAGTAACTAATAAATACTTATTTTGAATTTGTTTTGTAATTCATACAATATGAAATTAACATATTATGAACATATTACTATTAAATATTGTTCCAGATGAGTTCTGTGAGGAATATCCACATAGTTTGATGCCCACACCCGGATATTGGATTGAGTGTTCGCGTCAAAAGATAACACTCCAAACACCGCATACCATCTGGGATGAAAGCGATTCGGAACATGAGGATATACGTGCGGGAAGCGCTAGCGATGCATATTTGGAGCGTGAATGCAGCGATTTGTATGAGGACGATGAGGATTCCGAGGCAACTCCTAGTCCAAGAAAGAAGACAACCATTGAGGAGCAATGGGATCAGCAGGGCGCTTTTGAACTCATATCTGTGGAACAGGAGACGTATGAGAAGTACTTTTATGGTACCGAGCATTGGAACTACTTTACCAGCGATGAGGATTTGGGTCCGGTTATACTATCGATCAAGCAGGAGACGCTCAATGGACGCGATCAGTTCCGCATACTGGTTCGCGCTGGTTCCTATACGGTTCATGGACTCATACCGGCTTCCTGCGTGTTTGCCGATAGGTACATTTCTTTAATATTCATATATCCCTTTAAAATGCTAAAATCGCAATTAAAATCTTCAGATATAATCGAGAGGAGGTAGTTCGATCTTTGGGCAAGGAAGTTAACTTAAATCCACCATTGACATTAGGACAACTACCAGATACGCCCGAGGAACTATTAAAATTAGATCAGGTATATATTTTGAGTACATTTCATTAAATTTCCTTTCTAACAGAAAAATATTCCTTTTTAAGGTTTTTATAAAATCCGAGCTTAAAGTCGGCGTCATATTTGTCAAAGAGGAGCAATATTCGGAAGAGCAAATTTTAGACAATAATGAAAATTCACCGCTCTTTGATGAATTTCTAACGCTGCTCGGAGATCGCGTGCGCCTACGCGGATTCGATAAATATAAAGGTGGCCTTGATACGGTGCATGATTTAACCGGTATGCAGATTCATAACTCTAAATCTATGTATGTATAGTATCTATAACTTATTTTGGTATTCTCTGCTTTAAGGTCTTTTCTCCGTTTACACACACTGGCGCAATATTGAGATTATGTTCCATGTCTCAACGCTGCTACCCTATGAGAAGCACGATCCACAAAAGTTGCAGCGCAAACGTCACATTGGCAACGATATCGTGTGTGTTGTGTTCCTTGAAGCTGACAACACACGCTTCAGTCCAGCATGCATCAAAAGTCATTTTCTGCACACCTTTATACTGGTAGGTTCGATAAAAATCGATAACTTTCAAATCAAAACTCACAATTGCTTAGCAAATGCATAGCGTTTCGATAGCATATCATAAAATTGAATAACTTTCGAATTTTGATATCGATAACAATGAATTCGATGAAATTTTTAGGTGCGTGTATCGGCTCGCATCAAGCACAAGCCTACACGCTATGAGGTTTCGGTGGTTACGCGTGATGAAGTCGGCGCCTACAAACCCTATCTGTGGGAGCAATCCGTTTTCGAAAAGGGACCCATGTTTCGGTAAGTTTTCGATATATATTTCGATAATAATCGATGTGCATTGTGCATGATTTGGAACATTTCCTTCTACGTATTTAGCGAATGGCTATTAACGAAGATTGTGAATGGTGAGCGGGCCTCGTATTCGGCACCAAAGTTCGCCCGAATGCAGGAGAGAACGCGTTCTCAGATGCTCGAGGATCTGGTGATGAATTTATCGAATCATGCGGAAACTGGCCAAATACCGAAGCCCTATCGACGCGGCTCCTGGCGACCAATTGGTGAGGATGAATATTACAAAATGTTGCATGCCAGAGTATTAGACAACAACAAACAACCAGAACAACAACACAACTGCAACTTTTGCTATTTCAAAGAGCAACAGCAACAACAACAACAACAACAGCAGCGAACCTTCGGGCTGCTTGTGGAAATTGGCACAACAACATCATCACAACACAACAACATTACACACACTAAACACAACAACAATGCTGAACAACTCCAACAACAGCTATCAGCAACAACAACAGCAACAATCATTTGCTGCAATTTATGCTGTGGCTCTATGATGCACCTCTGTATGCGACATAGTATGTGCAGTATGCAACCAATCACAAACACACTCACACACACACACACGCACACGCCAAAGATTTATTGAAAAGTTTTAAATTGCTCGCAGGCTTCCTTTTCCCACAGCATTTCAATTTCCCACTGAAAGTTTCATTCGCCTTTAGAGTTGTTTACTTTGGTTTCAATTGAAATGGAACTAGTTTCCTTCCATGTCATATCCTACAGCATGTGCTGCCAATCGATAACTATCGATAGTAGTAAATTCTTTCCAATCAATTGAGATTTTCGATTCGAGCTCGTTCCAGAACGCTTCTCTCTGCATGATTAATTATTTGTTTCGGTTGCTGTTTGTGTTTCAGCTGTTGTTGCTGCTATTGTTGTTGCAACACATCCGCACGCCATGCCAAATTAAACACACATACGCCCCCCACACGCTCACACTTCCGTTTCCGCCATTAACACATCCGCCTGTGTTTGCACTTAACAGAATCACAGAAAACTGCGCTTCAAACAACACCCTAGCCCACCTTTCTGCTGTCTTGATGCACTCGAAGAAATTGGACGTTCTTCTTGATTTTAAACATTCTCTTTTAAAAGTTCGTTTAATGGAAGTTCGTTTAATGGAAGTTCGAACATTCGTTTTTATTTTCTCTCAGTGTAGCATGCTGTGACAAATCCAAAGGCACACAATCTGTTTGGCTGCTGACAAAGCGCACAGCGCCCGCATCACCCCACCCCACCCCGCTCCGTACCATCGACGAAGATGCGAGTCTTAAGTTGTCCGCCATGTGAAATGTTGTACAATTTTATCGGCTGTGGTCAATCTTGTGCTCCTCGTCTCCTCCATCCACTGCAACTTTTGCTCAATTTGTTTGGTTGTTGTTGTTGTTTGCTGCGTCTTGGCCAATAAACACAGACACAATTTACACGCTGTTGTTGCCATTGTTGTTGTTTGTTGTTGTTGTAGTGATTTTTTTCTAGATTTCTTGTTATTTATTCGGTTGCATCAAAGAAAACAAATCTAATTTGATTTATTCATGCTACTACTACTACTACTACTACTACTACTACTTTACACAGCCACCCCTCCCTCCCCCGTCCAAACCTAACCCCACTCAATACCAACCACATAACGATGTCAATTTCAGTTCCCATTGCCCTTGTGTGTGTTTGTGTTTTACCACTTTATATTATAGCTATGCATATTAGAATCATGCAAAATATTGATTGTCATAGCTATACACACACACACATACACACACACACGCACAACACCAGGGATCAGTGTTTGATATCCAGACATATCCTTTGCCCTAAGGACCAACACTATAGCTTTGTTTGCATACTAACTCAATAAGATTGATCAATATGTAAGTGTGGCAGTTGCCTTCACATAGAATATTCCTTCGAGAGTTACGTTTCAAGCTCAATACAGTAGACACACAATAACTTGAGCAACTAACAAATTTTCAAAGCCAACGGATTTTTTACGAGGATGACCAAATGAGACCCATTCACATTTTTGCATATCATAACACAAAAACGAAACGAAACAAAAACAAAAAAAAAAGCATATAATAAAAAACCTGAAAAAACTCTTGAATCGCAGCTGCGTTTAAGTGCCTAATGGCCTAATGGCCTAATGGCTTAATGGCCCATACATTTTGCAATGCTGACTCTGCAATTGATTACATTGCCAAATTTCACTGTTCCCTCACTTTCCGACACTCACTCACCTGGCACAGCATTAAATACAGTACAAAAAAACTGCAAATGCCGTGGAATAAAAAAGAAAATTGGTTAATTTGGTGGGCAATGGATGGGTTAAGGTTCGTGCAAGAGAAAAACAAAGCAAATGTATTGAAACATATCAAAACCAATCGAAATGGATATAGAAAAATGGTCTGCAGTCGTTCTTGATGCCTCTAAAGATCTTTTGTTATTCATAGTTTTATATAGGCTCGGTACAAAGGATGAATTTTGAAATCTCTTGGAATTAAACTGAAACTGAAATTTTGTTAAAAAAAAAAAAAAAAATTGGTTTTCTTTTCGGTGTACATTCAATACAGTGTATATATGATTGATGGCCTTAACAGACTTCAGCTGTGCCCAAAGTGTTTTGTTTGCAGGTAAAAAACATCTGCGCTTTATGTTCCAAGGGCCAAAAGGGTTAAGTGAAATATACTTCAAGACATTTATACATAAAATTTCATATTTCTAACCAAATCAATTTAAATATTAGCTGAACACAAATTAAACACAGTTTTTGACAAATCTAAAATATCTTTTGTAAATATTTTACTCAAATCGCAAGCACTAATTTAATCACTTTTATCCATCCTACTACATATATACATACATACATACTAACCTGGTATTATCCATTACCCTATATATATTATTTGGTAAAATATTCAAAAGTTATCCAAAAGAACTATATATCTTATCCAATCAATATATATATTTATATTAGTACTAATAATAAACTAGTAATTATATTTTTTGCATATTGAATATATATTATTTGTAATATTGTTTGTTTGGTACAGGCCATATGAGACCATCGTCACCGCTGCTGGATTCGGTTAGGGACCAGTTCGAGGACTACGATCAATTGGCTAAAGACTTTACGCGTGTATTTTTAAACGAAGAACCATCGTGCCTCACCAATGCCCATCTATTCGACGTGGTATTCCTGGTGGGCCAATCGAAACAAAAGGCCCGCCTCATTGGCGTCCGAGCCATTCTTGGTGTACGCAGTCGCGTATTCCAGGTGGAGTTAACTTCAACTTGTACTCTTAGCTAACCAACTAATAATAACTAATTTTGTATAGGAAATGTTATATGGCATACAGACGGGCTTTGGATCACCCCAAATACCTGTGGCTGAGATCTTTGCGCGTCCAGCTCCATCGCTAGTATCGCCGCAGAATCAAAAGCCTAAATCGAATAACTACTTAACCGTTCCCGATTCGGACTCAATACGACCCAAAAGTGTACCCTCATCGCCGATGGTTAAGCGTGCCTTCTCACGTCTCGGAACAATAACGGCGGGCTGGGGTCGTTCGATACGGAACAAGAACTCCAATCAATTGAATCCGGATGATAAAAAGAAATGGATATCCTCAACAGATTGTTCGAGTAAGGGTTTATATATAATGCAATGCAACAATATCGATGCGTTTCCTTGTTTTCTTCTCTCTTTCTTTCTTTCTTTCCCGCTCTCGCTCACTCTCTGTCTAACTGTTCCTTGCGCTCGCGCTCTCTTCTACCTAATACCACACACACACACAATATTTTTCTTAACCTAACATTTTTGGCTCCTACGTTCTACGTAATGCAAACGTATAACTCCGCCTCCTCTTACTACTACAACTTCTACTACGTAAAATCGTTATTGCCTGCCTTATCCCTAAATACTACTACAACTACAACTAAAACCAATAACAACAAACGCAAATAACGCACGTCGCACGTCTTAACTACACTTAACTACCTCTAACGTAAAAAAAACATGCATAATATTCTTGATACGATGAATGACATGATGGGTAAAAATGCAATATCATGGTCGATGGGGTATTCTGGTGTCGTTAAACCGAGTTTTCATTTGTGTATCCTTTTCTTTTTTTTGTTGTATACAACATGTATATTTATGCTTATTGTTAATTGGCATTCTTCCCACTTCCATATCATGGACGTTTAACTGCGATCGTTATCAAAACTGTACCATGCATACTCACCTCACCTCTCTAACTTCACTTCAACTACAAACTGCCATACTAATTGGTTTGCATTGTAACTTTTTATGAATGTTTTCTCAACACAAAATTCAAATGCTGCACAAATTATATCGATATTGCAATCACAATCACTAAACTTTTTGCTCTTCTAAAACTCACCATTTGTTTTTCACCATACTACGGCTGTTTGCCAATTTATTCCGCTCTTTATTCCACGATTAATTGATTTGTTTTATAAACTTTATAAACATAAACAAAACTATATATGCTCATCTAATTAATAACATACTATTTAATACCAACAACAAACAATATTCTTGTCATTTTCTCATCTCACCTTTCTCACCACTCTCAACCTGAAATACACCACAACCCACTGCTTCGCCAACAAATTGAACAAAATAAATTTCGCTCTCAACTTTTTCCTTTCACCATATTTATCCATAATAATCCTTACTGACCGCAATTATTTTATTTCGCAATTTGAATTTTGTTTTTCATTTTCACTTTATTTTTAATTTTTTGCGAATTCACCTTTTACCTACAACGACAACCAACCCAAAATACCAATTTACCAACCAACAACAACCGAAACCCAAACCCAAACTGAAACCAAAAAAAAAAAAAACAAACAAACAATTTCCAAACCTGGCAGACAGAGAAAGTAAGGACAAGGATAAGGATAAGCCCGGCAACAATCAATTGAGCGTACCTCGTCTCTCCGTCTGTGCCGATGCCCAAAAGGTGGACCGTGCCAAACTGGCCCAAACCGAATTCAACATCATCGAATTCGATCCAGATACGTTTAGGGTGCTGCTCGACTATCTGCATACGGGCACCTGTCCACTGACATGTGTCTCAATACCAGGTGAGAAACCCTTCGTTTTATTAACTTATCGATCGTATCTCGAATCGAATATCTTTTGCCAGGTCTTCTGTGCGCAGCCGAGCATTATGATTTACCGGAACTGTTGCAGGCATGTTTCCATCATTGCAAGCAATTCCTGCGCATCGAAGTCGTCTGTCCAATGCTGATATCGCTAGAGAACTACTACTGGCGCTACACATCCGCCTCCGAGCTGGTCAACATGATACTATCCTTTGTGGAGAGCAAGGCGCATGCCCTGTTCAAATGCCCCGAGTTTCTGTACCTGTCCGAATCGATGGTGCAAATGATCATGTGCCGTGAGCTGCAAACGCCCGAGATACGTAAGTTTGAGGCGATGCTTGCGTGGGCACGGCACAAGGTCGCCAAGCTCAAGAATCATCCCAACAAGGACACACAGTTCGAATTCGAGTGCATCATGGAGCGTTTGACACGCGACCTAAATCTATGTCGCATCTCGCCCAGCGAACTGTTAACAGTCGTCCTACCCTCAAAGTCCATGAAGAACGAGCGAATCATGGAGACGTTGATGGTGCAGGTGAATCTTGGCACCTATCGCATGCCCGAACTGGATGTGTATCGTCAGCAGTTGCGACAGCAGGACTCCGCCGAGGCAAACGTGCAAGTCCATCGGGGTGGATGAGACAGTAAGAATGTGAGCTTCGATTTGGAGCAGCAACAGCCGCTCTCGCTAGCCCTAACCACTGTCGCAACCACCGCGGATGCAAACACCACAACAACAACAACAACCAATACACCGGACGATGCAAAAACAACAACAACAACGACAACAACAACACCAACAACAACATATTGCGTCGCTGGCGCCATGGGCGGCATTGGATGCATACAATTGGATGCACGCGCCTATGCCATGGCCTCCGTTGCCGTTGCCCTCGAACAGCAGCAACACCAGCTGCAACAATTGCAACAACTTCAATTGCAGCAGCAACAGCAGCTGCTACAACAACAGCGCGACGCCACCGATGAGGAAGTGGAGCTGTACGCTAATTTCGAGACGGCACCAAGCACAAGTCGCGTCGCCGCCCAAATGCAGGCGGCCAAGGAGGCCAGACGCAAGCGTTGGCAGGCCGATGGCGCCAGCGGCAGCAGCGACGGCGGCTGCGCCAGTGGCAGCAGCGGCAGCGGTCGGCGTTACTAAAAAATAATACAAAAAAAAAAAAGCCAAAAAACCAGACCAATTAAAGCACAAACCAGACAAGACAAACCGAAAGTACCGAAACATAATTAAATACTCTTGCCGATTGCCTGGAACTACTAACACTTGCATGTGTGTGTGTGTGTGTTAAATGCACACACACACACAATAAAAACTCAAGAACGCCCTGACTTAATAATCAATTCAAATCGACGCTTACATTATTAACTTTTACATTCACCCTGCAATGACAAAATAAAGCATACCAGAAACTTGAAATATTCAAACCCAAAAACGAAAGACGCGAAGCAAAAATGAAATATTTCTACAAATACTATATATATATGTATATGAATAATCAAACATGCAAAAAATATACTAAATGTAATATGTAACCATTTTGTAATAAGTTAAGAGCAACAACGCACGTACGCCATTGTAGGAGAAGGCTTGCTAGCAAGAAATAGAGTAAGAAAGAGGAAAGTTTTGTAATTTGCATGTAATGTAAAAACAAAGCTTGTGGCATTTAGTTTTTCTGATCCCAAACAACCCAGATATCCAAACAAAATCCAAAATCTAATAATTGAAAATATAAACATAAAAAGTAATAAAAAAAAAAACGCTTACTGATGAAAAACAAAGACTTATCAAAGACATTTTTTAATCAATGTTTTGAACATGTAGTAAGCTCTACTAAGTTTTTGGCATAAACCTTAACAAAATTAATCCAAAACCTTAACTTATGTATATTTAAAACTGATTGAATGGCTGCGTGAGTATTTTTTTTTTTTTATGTATTTTCGTTAAGAAAAATACAAAAGTAAACTGATTCGAAATTATTAAAAATAATATGTGTGCAAATGTATGTATATGTATAAATATCCTCGCTTACATACAAGAGGGCTAGTTATATAGTTATATACATCTAATATATAAATTATAAATATAAGCTATCAAACCAAAAACTACCAGACATCAGAAACCCATACTAAATGCATACCGAAAAGTTGAAAAAAAAACAAATCCAAAATCGCTTAACACAAACAGTTTAAAATCCATGACAATATAATCAAAATAATTCAGACGCTTGTTCAAAATTCCTTTTACTTAACACAAATCAAAACAGATTCAACCACCAAACAAACCCAATTAAAGCCCCATCGCGCTCTCATTAAAGTTTTAACAAAAACAAAACAAAATATTCAATGGATAATATGCTAAACAATATTTAAAAAAAATAAACTAGTTATACTATTACAATATTGATTGTTCTACCGTTTAAACGGCATGTTAGATCAAAAAGTATATTCTAAAACCAAGTTCTGTCATTGCTGTCAATGCCTAAATAATATAAGACGGTGGCAACGCCGCGTCGATTAATAGGCAACACCTCTCTGACTAGTCGACAGAACGGCTTCATATTTGCTAATTGCTGCTTTTTGCAGCTAACAAAAAATAGCTAAGTTAAATAAGGAGAATACACAAAAAATACACCCTTTTTGACAGGTAGGATTCATCAGCATAGAAAATAAATCGGAAGTTGATGTTATCGATAAACGATAACGCTTGCTCACACTGAATACCCCCAACGAATGTTCAATAGATGTATTTGTGAGTTAAGTTTCTGGCATTTTTAAACTTTTTAGAAAAATACATTTTACTACAGTTCTCTATATATAGACATAAGTACTATTTATATATGCATATGTGTACTATTTTTCAGTCAACAATGCTACCGAAAACACATGGACAAATTTTGGAATACAAAAAATAACGTAAGCATTTAGCATTTTCGAATAGGTTTCAAACAAAATTTTAAATCAAAATTTAACAAACAAAAAATGTTTATGCTTGCCTACCTTCATAAAGTTTATACACACTTTTTTTTACAACAAAATAAATACCAGATTACAGCGCTGGGCATATGCTTAGAATCACTTAACCATACGCCAATACGCAACGGCAAAAGATACAAAAATAACTTAATAAAATTACTGCTTTAAGTGAGAAAACTGTTGAATTTAAAATCAAAACTCAAATAGTCAATATGTGTAAGTGAACTTATTTAAATGTGAATGTGAATTTAATATCCCCTACAAGTTAAAAAAAAAAGAGGTGAATTAATATAAGAAAAAATACCAGTAACACAAGAAAAGAAAGATACCATGGAATAAAACGAATGAAATTATTGGAACTGTAAAAAAAAAACATAAAAAAGGTGAATCAAAAAATTTTAATCGTAATTTATGCCAAAAAAAAATAACAGCAATAAAGTTAATTTTAAATCGGAATTTGCGCTAAGAAATTCCAGAAATAAAGCCCATTTTAAGTATGAATGTATTGAAAAAACAGTGAGAAAAAACCAAACTGAAGAAATCCATAACTTTGGAGAGGAATTGTTGAGGCAGAAAAAACACAACAGATGAATTATTTAGCGCTGGACATTTTTCAATACTAAATAAATCTGCTATTAAAATGCCAGAAATGTAAGTAATAGACAAAACTGTTTAAAAAAACAGACTCTTTTTTTGGTTTTTGTAAACTTACTTTTGCAACAGTTGAAAGTGTACTAAATAAAAATCAAATCAGCTTAAATAGAAGTTAGGCTCAGGCTTAATGACAGATGAAACCGGGCTATTATTTAATTTGTATTTTTTTTAAGTGAACTTTTGCTTGGACAAAACACATTGGAAATGGGAAATCGGAAATAGTACATGGTGGCAAAGATCTTGGGAAATTGAACCGTTGCACTGACAGTAATTTAATAATAAATAACATATGAGATACTATTGAAAATTCATATTAAATAGAACATTAGATGAACAATTTTTTGAGTCACATAAAACACCTGTTCATAAGAATGTTTGTTTGTTATGTTGTTTTGGATTGAAAGTTTTTAAAACTATCTGAACTTAATGGCAACAAACCATATTTACAATATAAATATATATGTGTATATACAAAATAGCTTAACTGTTTCGGAAAAGAAACAAAAACTGTTAAGAATACATAGCATTATATATATACACCTTCAGAACTAACGCTATTGATGGAAGAATATTTACATACCTTATAAATATAAAACACTATAATTGCAGTAAGAATTTCTCAGTGTACTGTACTGTGCTGTGTCAAAAACTACTTTGTACTCCATTCATATACATCATACTATATACTACTTGATATTCAAAAATGATATTTTCGGAATTAACAAAGAGCAGCTTAATTTATACAAACTTTGATGTAAGATCGAGCATCTCTATGTATATTTGAATTCCTTTCAAAGAAATCAATTATTTTTTCAATGATTTTCCAACGAGTAAGAAAGGAACTTAACTTTTGAAGTCGTTGTCCTTATTATTATTTTAAGCATTTTGTTACTTAGATTAAATGCTCTCCAAGAAAAAGATATTATAATATTGTTACAATATCAAAGATTTAAATAACTCTACAGGGATGTTCGACTTATAAAGCATCCACATTAAATCAGCAATAGCGCGATACAGAAAATATTTATAGCCGAAACATTTTTGATGGAAAAAAAAAACAAAAAAAATAATAACAATAATTCTCAGTGTTTTTTAACTAATGCCGTGTGACTCCTTTTGAGATCATCTAATTGTAATACAAACAAAAAGAAAGAAACAAACCAACATTAATAAATCTTTAAGCGTACAGAACATAAACTTATTCAACTACTAACTAAATGAATGTTGTAATTTGTTAAAATGGAATATAAAACACAATTCCAGACAACTTTACAGAACAACAACAACAACAACAACAACCACACACTAAAACATGCAAATGAAGAAATATTCTCACAAAATGTGAAAAGAACAAGTGAAAACGTTGCAGTCGGACGCAACCGACTGCGGTATACTCGTTACCAGCATTAAAACCGGTAAAAAGAGGCCTGATTGCAACGGGGTACGGATGCGGCAGGGGTGTACGCAGCCTTAAAGATTCTCCGATGCAGATGGGGATGCAACCAGCTATCTACCTTCCCAATTTGTTGACTCTAGCTCCACAGCTCTGGAAGATAAACGCATTCTCGTTTTTGACGAACCGTTTGGGGCGGATGGGGGCGGCTAGGGCAGTATTGGTGGGTGTGGCATATAAAGTTTTGATGCAGTTTTTGGTGGGTTGCTGATAGCTATCTTCTTACCAAATTTGGTAGTTCTAGCTGAAAGGGTGTGCGAATTATGCGGATTTATCGGTTTTTAGCTATCGAATTTATCGATTTGCCAGCCCTCCAGTTATCGTAGAACCTCAAGCCTGACACTTTAATTTACTATGCCACAGATAAAGATAATTGGAAACTTTCAAAACTCTAGCTTGATGGGTGACAGACTCCATGACGGACATTGCACAAACCCAATATACTCTTTACCTTCGGTAACGAGTATGAAAAGCGAAATTCAATTTAAGTACACATACATATATTGTCAAGCACACGAATCCACACACAAACAAACATATTTATACATGATCAACTTATATATCTATGTATAACTTATATGTTTTTAAGTACTAGTTACTATAATATGCATACACATATATATATATGTATATAAATATATATATACACAATATACTTACATATATACAAATTTATTCGCGATATTTTCAAAAATTGGCCCAAGCTCATATAGCCTAACAATTGGTTTATTTGATTTCATTAAAATGATTCGACAAATATTTTTAAGTGTACAAAATTTGTATATTATTATTTTATTTGTTTTTTTTTTTGTGTTCAAATTGATTCGATGTCCAAAAGTTATGCTATATGATCAAATGGACGTGAAGAACAACTTGTAAACAATTTGTGAAAAAAACAAATCGCAAAATAATTAAAATAAACATTTTTTGAACGAAAGTTAAGTGGGTTTTGTTTTCCAATTGGCGTGGCATACTTTCAGGAGCACTCCGGTTTGAACTTTGGCAAGAGAACTCATCTATCGAAATGCGTTTAATGATAATGGGATTACCAACAAAAAGTCACTCAATTCCAAACGGTAATGTATTGAAAATCCTTATATACCCAAGCAAGGTATGGTCAATCAAGCGATTTATGCACAAAACAATTATCTAACAAATAATACAAATCAAACACTATTTAACCGTTTTTGTATTCAGGGTTTGGTTTTTTTTTTTTTTGTTATGTTTTATTGAATTATATATAATAAGTATTATTGGTATTCATAAGAGTTTACATTTGTTTTTTTTTTGATGATTTACTTTATTGAATGCTTGCAACTTGCACATCAATCATTTATAATTTTTACAATGTTGATACATATACATATATGTATATGGTTAAACTTAAAGTAGACGCACGTAGACTGATTTATACCATATACACACACATACGCGTACATATACACACATATATACATAAGTATTTAGTCCAAAGCTTAAACTTTAACACATAAATCAGTCGAAATACATCATTTAATTATTAATATGTTTATATCCTTGTTGTCGCTTTCATTCTTGTGTTTTCAATAAATTAACATACAAATAAAAGTGTGGTTTTCTTTTCCTTGCTTTGATTATTACATGCGAAAACAAATAAAACTTAAGAAAATTAAATAATGTTACAATTTACAAACAGCAAATGCAACATTCCCTTTCTTTGCACATTATACAAAATACATTATACATAGTATATCTGGATGTACTATATACAGTTTTATATGTTGTATTTGTAGCACAAGTTTTTTTTTTTTTTTTGGTCTTTTTTTATATTTTCTTGGATATATTTAAATAATTTACTCGTTAATTTGTTATGCACGCAAAGGAACAAAACATTTGAGGTGGCTAAGCTGCACTTTCGCATACATACACACATACACACACACACGCACACTTAATTTTGTATTACTGTTCTTTTTTTAAATATTGGTATTTGTATTTGTTGTAAGGAACTTGTTTCTAAGAATTGCTATTTATAACAAAAAACAAATAATAATACAATATATTTATATATTATATAAAAATTGAATATACTATTTATGGGTGTATTTAATTTAAGTTTTTTTTTTTCAATATGTTTCAAATATGAAGAAAAGGCGTTCAGCTTGCTTGGCTTTGGCAGGCTGATTCGAATTGCTTTTGCGTTACATCTGGTCAGATTTTAACTATATATATTTAAGTATATAAATTGAAAGTTTATGATTTTGATTTGATTGATTTGTTGCATGTCTATAAACTTTGCCAGCAAACAAAAGTAAAAAACTGCAAGACAAATTCAACTGTTGCATAAATACATTTTCGACTATATATATATATATACATTTATACGATGTCTGGTGTAAAAAAGTTGTTGCTGTTATATATATATATCTACTATATAGGGCACTGTGTTGTAATTATTTTTATGATTTTGGCTATTAAATCGTTAACTTTGATTTTAATTTTAATTTTAGTTCATATAAATATTTATACGCTTGGTATATGGCATTGATGCAGTTACAATTTGTTGAACTTGATTGTTTTTGGTTTGTTTATATACAAAGAAAAAAAAACACACACACACTTACGCTTACACACATTCATACACACATACATACACACACACATACATTGTTTTGTGAACTGATTTAATGTTAAGAAGAAGAAGACGCTCTAACTTATACGTTATAAGTCTTTTGAACACTTTCGTTTGCTTTTGTTGTTGTTACATTTTCATTGTTGTTTGTTGTTGTTGTTGCTGTTGTTGTTGTTGCTATAATTATGACATTCCAGTGTCGAGTGCTGCCTCATCTGAATCGGGCGTAGCAACATCATCGAAGCCATACCAACATCACATAACCATTATTTGCAATGCTACTCATTGATCTATTGTCCGATAGATGCGTCTCTGCGGCTCGGGCGTATAATGTATGCGAGTGCGAAAATGTTGTGGCGAACCGGGCACACTCTCCGATCCACGACGTGGTGGCGGCAACGGTGGCGACGCCGACACATAGCTGCAAATGTGAGAGAGGGAAACGTTAATGAAATCATATCTTGAATTAACTAAAAGGTTAATGCCCACTTACCGTCGCTGAAGCATTGGTGAGCCCGGCGTTTGTCCACTTAGCTCGAGCAGATTCTTACGCAGCAGCAACGGTGATTGTCCACGATTGTAGCGTGGCGGTGGATCCGGACTTCGATGCCGTCGATCCAGACCCGCCAGCAAATGTGGACTGGGTGGTGTACTGATGCTGCCACCGCTGCCGCTGCCGCTGCCAACACCACCACTGCTTGCATAGCGACGCAAAAATCCGCTATTAACCATGCCGTGAGCAGGTGCAGCAGCAATTGATGCATTGCTTGTCAGTGGCTCGGTTGTGGGTGAGGTGCTTTGGCTGGTATTGTAGCTGTGACTGCTGCTGCCGCTGCTTGCTGCCGAAAGAGTTCGATAATAGTATGATTTTCCAACTGCTGTTGTTGCTGTTGTGCCATTGTTAAGACTTATGCTGCGATATGCTGGCGGTGCTGGTAATTGATGTTGTTGCTGTTGGTGTTGCTGCTGTGATTGCGGCGCCAGCGCCGGCTCCAGATTAAGATTAAGATTGAGATTTAGATTAAGCTGCTCGTTGTTGCCATTTGAAACGGGTGATGTCATCGTGGCTGTGGAATTCAATTGGGTTTTAACATAGGTCGCAAATTGTCGCTTCATCGCGCCAGCGAATGTATGGAACCAGCCTGATCGATCGATTGATTGATTGATTGATGATTGATGTTGTGCAATTTATACATAAATATATAGTGCAAGCGTGCGTGCGTGTGTGTTTGTGTGTGTGAAAGAGAGATTGTGCGATGAGGAATATAACACGAAAAACAAATAGAAAAGTAAAAGAAAGTGTGCATTAAAATGAGAGAGAGAGAGAGAGAGAGAAACAGAGAGCACAATGCAAAACAACAACAATTAGTCGAAAAGCGTTTATGAAAATGCAAAATGCAATAGCCAAAAAAGAAAAATATTCAATAAAAAAAAGAACATTGAAAAAACCATTGCAGAAAGGAAAACTCAATTTAATAGAACTTCATTAACAAAAGGTTTCCTTTCTGCAAAAGCTAAGCAACAACCAAACCGAACATAATATTTAATGAATTTCAATTAGACGATAGATAACATTACATACCCGACTCGGCATTGCTGGTATAAGCCAGCTGCTCTTTGGCATCTTGATTGGAGTTGCTGTTGCTGTTGCTGCTGCTGCTGCTGCTGTTAATTGTTGCTGTCTGTCCGAGCAGCTGACGCCGCGCATACAATTTGCTTAGCTTGCTGCCTGTCACCATCACTGGAGCACCACCACCAGCAACACCTTCTGTCTGCACTTGCTCTGCTGATGCTCGGCGTGGCAGGCTGTCAAATGGTGGTGAAATATCATTTGCAATTGGTTTTGAGGTTGCTGCGGCTGGTTGTGGTGCTGGTGCTGCTGTTGTTGGCGTTGGCGTTGGCGTTAGCGGTAATGGTTGATATTGCAACTGTGTTGCATTGCCGACGCCAAAGTGTCCGGTTGCTGGCGGAGGTGTTGTGATAACAATTTGCGAGCACGTCGACTGCGTTGAAGATTGACTAGATGTGGATTGCGAGTGCGATGAGGAGGCGATTGAGGCATTGGAAGGTGCACATGGCGGTGGCGCCACATAATTGCTATGAAACGGATTTGTGCTTGTGGCGCCGGGTGATGGACGCGATACTGCTGCAACCTGATGTTGAAAATGATAATGATGTGGCGTCTGTGGTGATTGCTGATAATGATGTTGTTGTTGTTGATGTTGCTGTTGATGTTGCTGATGCCGTTCGGCAGCCTCCTTTTCGCGCAACTGATTCTGCTGATGATAAAAGCGTTGTAGCACTGAAAGAGATGGAAATAAACAAAGAAAGTAAACATCGAAAGGCCTTCGCTACTTTCACTTTGCATCTCACCAATGGGACTCTGATTGCCTGGTTGCAAACGTTGTTGCTGTTGATTATTTAGCTGCAATGTTGTTGGCTCTGTTATCAATGGCAAACTCAATTCACTTGCAACATTATCAATTCTATTAACTGCTTTACTACTATCACAGGTATCATAAAACGGTTGCAACGTTGTTGTTGTTGTTGTTGTTGTTGGTGTGGTTGCTGCTGTTGCTATTGGTGAACGCCATTTGGGTGCAATAAATATCTCAGTTGGAGTTTTATGTTTATTATGCGGCAGTGCTGGTGGCGTTGTTGTTGTTGTTGTTGTTGCTGTTGCTGTTATTGTCTCAATGGGTGTTGTTGCTTTTGTTTGTATTGGTGTTGTTGATGTTGTCACAATGGTTGAATGCTTCTTTTGGCTAAAGGGCGATGTTGTCAAATTGCGTAAAATCGATTGACCTGTTTTAAATTCGAGTATATTAATATAGTATATATGATGTATATAATATTGTTATAACAAACCAATACTGCTAAAAACCGATTCCTTTTTGGGGCTCTCGTCGCAATATTTGTAATGCGAACCGTTGCTCAATTTGCGTTGCATAAACGGTGATTTGCGATTGAGTTTAGTGCCGATGTCATTTATGTTGTTGCCACCCGGCGGTGAGATGGGACTAGCGCTGGTGCTGGTGCTGCTGCTGTTGCTGTTGCTGCCGCCGCTGCTGAAGTAGTTTAATGTTGTTGTTGCCGCTGGTATTGCTGTTGGTTGTTGTTGCTGTTGTTGTTGTTGTTTTTGCTGCTGCTGCCTATGCTGTTGCGGTTGCTGTTGCTGCTGCTGCTGTTGTTGAGGTAGTTGTGTGGCTGATTGCATGATATACTGCGGCCCCGACAGCAACTGTTGCTGCTGTTGCTGGTAGCTTGGAATTTGCGTGGGTTTTATTGTCCTTGCTATTAGCTGTTGACTCGTTCTTGTTGTTGCTGCTGTTGCTGTTGCTGTTGCTGTTGGTTTGCCATACAGAGGCACAGATGTATTATGTGTTGGAGTTGTTGCTCCTGTTGCTGATGCCGCCAACGCTGTAATTGTTGTTGTTGTTGTTGTTCCTCTGAAAAATGCACGCATTTTCATTATTAGTTGTTGTCATTTTAAGTACTGTGCAACAAAAAAACACACACAAAATGTACGCCAGCGATAGAGTGAAATAGACACAAAGATTTTGAAAGAGAGACACACACAGAGCGAGAAAGAGAGAGAGAGAGAGAGAGAAAGAGAGAGACAAATGGGAAGATTTCGTGTGCAGTGCAGCGCAAGTGAGGCAGTGTGCGTTTGTGTGTGTGTGTGTGTGTAAAAGGAGCAAATGTTCATATGACATGAATTTATGGGAAGCCAATGAGTGAGCGGGTGAAAGAGCAAGCGACAAAGAGAGTGAGCAAACAAGGTATATTAAGTCTAAAATAAAAAAAGTTCTATTTATTATCGTCATCGTTATAGTTATCGATTAATATCGATATGCGCAAAGTGTAAGATATTCCACATATTTACCTCTCCCTCTCTCTCTCTCTCACTATCTCTTTACCTTTCTCCTTCAGTTTTTAGAAAATTCATTAAGCCCTAAGGTCCATATGGATATAACAATTTTGGGGCCGAAACAGTCTAAATATTTCACCATTTTGGTATATCGAATTTCATCACACCAACATAAATGAATAAATGAAAACAATGGAAGATGAGGCGAAGCGAGAGACGACTAAAGATAAAGGACAACAACAACAACAACAAAAAAACACCTTAATGTATGAGAAGAAGATTGTTCAAACATATATACAAAAGCGATGTGCGTGTGTATGCGAATGTGTGTGTGTGTGTGTGGTGGAATGTGGTGGCAGTGAAACGAAACGAAATGGAACGAAGAGCAACGAAATGGCATAGCGGAGACAACAGCAATACAATTGCAACAAAATAATCATGTTGCAATCGCTAAGCACACTTAACAACAAGAACAAAAATATAAAAAAAAATATCGATAAAAAAAATAAAAATGTATAGGAAAATGAAAGCATAATGAAATTTACCTCATTTGATGTTTATTCTTGAATTTATCGGCAATATATTATTTTATTTCGAGTTAATAAACAATTTATCGGAACAAATGCATAACTTAAACAAGCTACAAGCAGCATGCATCCAATGTTAAAAACCATTTAAAAGCAAGTTATAATAAAAAGAAAACGACTAGAAGATACCCTAAGACCTATTAACTAACAGTTTATCAATGCATTAAAATAGTTTAGTTTTTATCGGTTATCGATTAGAAATTTTTGTAAAAAACATTAACAAATATGTCAAGATCGAGAATATATATTATTTTGGGGGTTTTGGGTATCTCCTTAGTAATGCCAAACAATAACATTTAAAAACGAAAAATGGTCGTAAGTTTAAAAAAAAAAACATTTAAAATTAATGAATTAATTAATGCGCAGCAAACATAAAACAATTAATAATAACAATAACATAATAATAATAATAATAATGAAAATTCTCGGTCGTACTTACTGAGTTTTACTTTTGATTGTGGAAGGAGTTTTTTATGGTCTTGACTTTTTTGTTGTTTTGTTTTGTTTCGTTTCGTTTCGTTTCGTTTATCGTATCATGGTAAGGGTATATAAATTATTACTATATATATTTATTTTATATGTATATGTGCATGTATATACATATATATATATATATATATATGGATGTAATCGGTTTTTCTGGTTTGTCTGGTTTTGTTTTTTTAGAATATTATGTATTAGGAATTAAGTAACCTACAAAAAAATGGTAATAAAAAACAGGATGAAAATATAAAATCAAAATCAAACACACGCACAAAAAAATATTTGGGGAATTATGTTTGTTAGTTTTTTTTTTTTTTTTTGAGTGTAATACCTAATTATGTAAAAAGGATTGGAGGGGTGGAAGTGGTGAGATAAGGTTTATAAATCATAAATACCATGACAAAGGGCAAAGGTAAAGTATCTCGCAAAGGAACGAAATGGAATAGAACAAACTCTTGATTGGATTGTTCGACAGGAAGTGCATTTTGCAGTGTGTAAGTGTTACAAACAAAAGAAAATAAATAGTAATAGACCAAAATAATTGTAGTTGGAATAAAGAAAGAGAGAGAAATGTGAAAGACATGCCAAATTGTTGTTTAGGAATATTCTGCGTTACAATTTTTACATTGAATTTTTGAAGAAGTTTAAGCTAGGTAAAACGATCTAATCATAAGATGAGATACGGTTAAAATTGGTTTACTTATTGTTTTATAACTTTTTAATTGATTTTTTTTGGCCTACCTGTTGGAAAAGTTTTTTGTTTAATTGTTAGAATAAGTAACGAAATAAAAACAAAAAGCGATAACAATTAAATAAACAAAGCGTTTGTTGTGTTCCTTGACGCACACACACACGCACTCACGCACACACTGACACACACACACACACAAAAATGGGAGTTCGCATATTGCTTGAAATTAGAGATTTGCTTGTGTTAGCTTGGGAACAAACGGGGCAGGGTGGGGCGGGATAGCAAGTTTTGTTCTTTTATCTTTTGTTGTTGTCTTTTTGTTTTTCATAAAAAGTTCTTACCTAGTCAGCGTAGAGTCACCATTGGCACGTAGTCTTCGGCCCGCTGCACTATCGACGACATTCTGAAACCAGCTGGGAACATCAACTTTGGCTTGCTCATAGATCTTGATGAAGGGTTGAGCGAGTAGCTCTGGATATTTGGGACGATCCTGATGGTTCTTGGTTAGGCTGTGGAGCAAAACAAATACATTAGAGCACCACACATTTTTAAACTTCTTAAATGAATTGTTGTTCACTAAAAAAAAAACACGTTTACCACTTGATGACAAAGTCACGAAATTGCTGACTAAAATTGTAGCCCTCGCCAATGGGCAAGCATGGCGGCTCCGAATCCAGCACCTTTGTTAGCACCTCAAAGTCCGTATTGCAGCCCTCATACGGTGATCGCGCCGTTGCCAATTCCACAAGCGTTATGCCCAACGACCAGACATCGGCGCGTATATCATACTTTGGTTTCTTCGGATCAATGCGTTCCGGCTAAACAGAAAGATATATGTTTATAAATATTACTAAAGTTTCGAATGTTTTTGTTAAACTAACCGCCATATAGGCTGCACAGCCAGCGGAACGTGTATTCGCTTTGGAGTCGACGAGGCGTCCGCTAATGCCAAAATCGCATAGTTTTATATTGCCGCGTTCATCAATCAAGATGTTTGATGGCTTAACATCACGATGGATGACGCCGTGCTTGTCCTTGAGATAGGACAATGCATTAACCGTCTGTCAAATGCAAAAAGAGAAAGATTAACATAATATTTGGTAACTCTAGTTGCTCTGCCTTACCGCCACAGTAACTTTGCCTAGAATAGGCTCTGGCACCGGTTTCTTGGACTGTTTGAGTAGCTTATCAAAGCACATGGACATTAGCTCCATGCATATCCAAACATCCGGATCACGTACAAAGCAGCCCAAGCATTTAACAATATATTTGCAATCATGCGATTTGAGCACAACATCCAAATCCATTAAAATGCGTTTGTTCTCCTCAGCATTGCCGGTGCGTCGCATCTGTTTAACGGCAATTATCGTATTACTAGACGAGTGCAGCATTTTGACGACATTGCCACTCGTTCCATTGCCCAAATCGCCTAGATGCTGCAAATCATGGATATCAGTCGGATATTGATGACCATTGATATTCAATTTGCCCGTTTGACCCATGATCATTTTTAACTTTTTGTCCGTTTCCGTTTCCGAGGGATGTGACTGTGTTGGCAGTGGCAGTACCATCCGTTTTCGGAGTGTACCCGATTCACCTAAAGCGAGAGAGCCAGAGAGAGATAGTAATTTAATATATGTATGTACGTGTGTATGTGTATGTTTGTATGCAAGTTGATAAGGCTCAAGTTATAGCAAATAAATAAGCAGATAAATAATAAATATTGCACCACTCAACAATTTGTTTTTTGTCTCTCTAATGACCGTTAGGCAAACAAAGCAAATAAAGCTTCTCATAAATATGTATGTGTGCGTGTGTGTTTGTGTTTGTGTGTGCGCCATGCATGCACACTGGCAAAAAACATTAATCGCAATGCAAAAGTTTTCGTAATTTTTGTAACATGACAAAAATATTTAGTGCCATATCGGATACTAATAGAAGTATTATTGTTTTTTATATAGGTTTTCTGGCTTAAAAAATATCAATTCTAAACATACTTGCTCCACTGTGCTTACACCAGCACACAAGAGAGCAGATTTAGTGCGTTATTTTACAGTTAACATATTATGGCTATTGTTGTTGATGGTGTTAAGGTTAAATGAAGTTATTGCCTTTCTGACAACATTATTACAATAAAACTATTTAAACAAAACAACAACGGAAGATCATAATGACAAAATATATGAACTGGTAAACAATGCATGAATTGGCAAAATGCAAAGACAAAGAAGACTTAAATTTTGTCGCCACAATTCTCAAGCCCTGTAACGTTGTCTATACAGCATGTGTGAGTGAAAGAGTGAGTGAGTGAATGTGTCTGTGTTTGTTTGTTTGTGCGGGTGAAGAAACGTGAAACCAAAAGCGAATAACAAAACAAACAACAAGCGGTGGAGGCTTACGCGTATCAAGACATTACTCCGGAAATGCCAAAAAAAATATACATACACACATACATATAATATAAAAAAAAGATAAAAATACCAACAAACATGCCAAATGTAAGCGGCGAACTACGGCGACATACACATACCTATGTATGTACGTGTAGATATGTACTTTAATACAAACAGTTACTTGAGAGAGCGGCCCCGTTAGAGCACTTGAGAGCGAGAAATTCAAAAGAGTTGCAAAGTGCATTTGCCAATAATTTACAGGCAAAGGTTTTTGTTTCAAATTAAATTAGTTTGGGTACGATTTGATTTTTCTTTTCTTTCTATCGATTATAACAATGCCTAGGGACAAACCATAACAAACAAAAACTGCACTCATGCAAAATCCAATACGAACCAATGCAAATAAGATATAAACACAAGACACACACACACACACGGACATAATCAAGAGGAAGCAAGTGTAAGTGTAAATGCTGCTGCTGCTCTCTCTTTCTCTCTCTTGCTGTTGGTATTTATTTTTATTTTTTGTCTTTGATTTGTTTTGTTCATAGCGTGCGCTTATCTATGCAATCGAGAAATGCAGAGATCGATAACAAGCGTTTTGCCCTTCACATATACAGGCACACATCCATAAATAGGCTTTGTATAAATTGCAGTAGGCTTTTAGCATTTATCAAAACGCGTCAATTTCTTCTTATCACTTAAGTACTTACGTATGGATAGACTGGGTGTTTGGCGCATACTTCTGGTGGGCGGGACAAATCCACCAATGACTGACGCTGGCGCCGGTAGCGCTGTCGGTCTTGTGGGTGATGCGATGGCGGGGGCAGAAACAGAGGCGGCGGCGGCGGTGGCAGCGGGAATGGCGACGTTTGCAGCTGCTGCTGCTCTTGCTGCCGCTGCTGCTGCGGTACTAACAGCAGCGGAATCATTTGGTTGATATTGTTGTGGTTGCTGTTGTTGTTGCTGATGTTGTTGTTGATGTTGATGTGGTGTTGCCGTTATTGTTGTGGGGCGAACGCGGGTGACGGTGCCGCGCGCATGTGATTCGTTTTGCGCCTGCAGCGCAACCTCCAGCGATTGCAGCCGACTTTCAATTGTCTCAAATTCAATTGTGCTGTTCATTCTGCTTCTTCGTCTACTTGGTCTATTCGCTTTAGTAATTGTTGTTGTTGTTGCAAATTCGATTTTCCGTTGCGTTATGTATTTACACTCACACACATGCACGCGCGCGCACACACACACACTTTAGCGAGTGTGTGTGTGTGTCGTTTCTCTCTTTCTCACTCTCTATCTCTCTTTCTCTTTGATTTACAATGTATTGTTTGTGTACGCTTGAACTTTCCACTTGCACACACGCATAAAAAAAACAATAACAAATTTAACAAAAAATAATAAAAACAGCAACGAAGTGCGACAGAGACACACGCACGCACGCACGGACGCAGCACACACAGAACAGCAACAACAACAAGAATAAGAACAACAACAGCAGCAGCTAGAAATTTGCTTCTTTTTTCAGGACTCTGTTTTGTTTTGCAGACGTCCGCTATTTGCTGCGTATGCTTTTGTTTCTTGCTGACTGGCGCGAACACTTGCACTTTTGCATTTCACTACAATTTTGCTTTTATTGCTGTCTAATTCGCATGTACAGCTATAAAACAATGTGAAACAGTTTACCACCAACAAGAAGATAGTGTGTATGACAGTGAGACCATATGCCGCAAGAATAAAAATACACGCACACTATCAACCGAGCTAATATCGATATATCGATATATCGATTAAAGTACAAATAATTATGTTTTTCTGCCATTTAATTGTTTGTAAATTTATTTTAATATATAGTTTAATCTGTTTTAAAAATGATAAATGCTTTTTCAATGTATAAACAGGCAGAGCAACTGTTTTAAAGGCTTTCATCTACAAGGACAAATATCATCTGGTTTGATCACAGAAAATACCAGATACTCTCATATGTGATTAAAAAACGCTAATCTAACTGGAGGTAAAGGTTGAGCTGGCAACACTGCAATTGTTACCTACTGTGTACTGTTTTCAACGAGGACGAATCGTGTGCGCGAGTGTTGGGTGAAAAAAATAAATAAATCAAAGCATTGAAGAGTGCCTCCCGAAAACAGGCCAACACCAACCAGAACGCGGGTCATTTTGGCAACATTGTTTTTTTCACTGCACAAGACGCAGACATTCACATCGCACGCTTTTGACCAAATGTGGTAAAAATAGCAGCAAAAAGCAGCCGCCGCCATCGTCGTCGTTGTTGTTTTTTTTTTGTCGACCAACGCCGTCTCAATAAAATAAAACCCACACATTAGCAGTAAAAGTTGCCTAAATTGGAGCAAATCATTTTATGTGAGAAAAGCTAAACTCTACGAAAATAGAAGGAAGAAAAGTGCAAGTGCAGACCGCCAAACACGCACACGGACACACACATACACCCACACAATCACTCACACATACACAGATTTTGAACGACTGAACGACAGCAATGTCACGACCACGTCCGCGCCTCACACCCATTGGCATTCCGCGTGAGCCGGAACCGGCATTGTAAGTGCATTTTGTTTGCGTGGGTGGGGGAGGGGAGCATGGCGACTATGATATTATGACACTTGTTTGTTATTGCATTGCTTGTGTTTGTGTGCAAATAGCATGTTATAAAATTTGGGTAAAGCGCGATTAATTTTTTTGCTTTTATGCGTGTGTGTGTGTGTGTGTGTCAATGTTTGTTTTTTAATTGAACTGGTTCGTTAAATTGAACTAAGAAAAATAGGAATAGTCTAATCGCGTATGCTCTTTCCAAATAAGAATTATATATAAACAAAAGGCGTGAAAAATATGAGAAAATTAACTTACCCTTTGCAATTCAAATAATTATAACTCTCTACTCGATTTTGCAGCGTGCCACCGCGTAATCTAGACTCACGGGCAACCATACAGATTGGTGATCAAACATTTGACATCGATGCCGATAGTCTGGAGAAGATAAGTGATTTGGGTCGCGGTGCATATGGCATTGTGGAGAAGATGCGACATCGTCAGACGGGCACAGTGCTGGCAGTTAAACGTATACCCATGACCGTAAATTTTCGGGAACAGCAACGATTAATCATGGACCTGGATATATCGATGCGTTCCAGCGATTGTCCTTACACCGTTCACTTCTACGGGGCAATGTATCGCGAGGGCGATGTCTGGATATGCATGGAAGTGATGAACACCAGTCTGGACAAATTCTATCCAAAAGTTTTCAAAAATCAACTAACCATGGAGGAGACGGTGCTCGGCAAAGTGTGACGATGTTTTACAACCTAAAAATAAATATTTTATTTAGAATTTTTATGCTTGTTTCAGATTGCAATGAGTGTGGTGAGCGCCCTGCATTATTTGCACGCACAGCTGAAGGTCATACATCGTGATGTGAAGCCATCAAATATATTGATCAATCGCAGCGGTCAAGTGAAAATATGCGATTTTGGCATCTCAGGTGAGAGATATTGTTAAAAGAAAAGAGAAAAAGAGATAGATAAATATACTTATTTCTATATACAGGCTATCTGGTTGATTCTGTGGCAAAGACTATAGATGCTGGCTGCAAACCATATATGGCACCGGAACGCATCGACCCCCAAGGTAATCCAGCACAATATGATATACGATCGGATGTCTGGTCATTGGGCATAAGTATGATTGAAATGGCAACCGGTCAATATCCTTACAACAAATGGCGAACGCCCTTCGAACAGTTGCGTCAGGTGAGTTCGTACCTAGTTGTTGGTTATTGGATATATGATTGCATATCGATTTGTTAAGGTTGTTGAGGATGATCCACCGCGTCTGCCAACTGGGACATTCTCCGCAGAGTTTGAGGATTTTATAGCGACATGCTTGAAAAAGGAATATACGGCGCGACCCAACTATGAGCAGCTGCTGCGGCATAGCTTCATTGTTGAGCATTTACAGCGCAACACGGACATATCCGAGTTTGTTGCACGGATATTGGATTTGCCCGATGAGCAGCAGACGCAATCAACGCAATAGGAATTGCATACATCAAATGCTAGCACTCGCTGTTGCTGTAGTTTTTATTGTTGTTGTTGTTGTGCGATCCAAATGTAAATTGCCGCCGTCTTCTACATGCATTTTCTATGTGTTTTTGTGTGTGTAAGTGTGTGTGTTTGTGTTTGTGTGTGTGTGCCACTCTCTCTGTATGTGTGTCCCTCTCAATAAGTGAATATATAAAAAGCAGAGACACAAATCTGATATACTATAAAATATTAAATTAAACGAAAAAAATCAACATACATACATACACATAAACACAAAACATATAGTATACTATATTGTTAGTACATTAACATCGCTCGGAAATTTAAATTAATCAGTTTAATTAATTTTTTTTGTTCTTGTGTAGAAAAAGCAATCGTTAACGAAAAGCAATTATTAATATGTTTGTATGTGGAAATTTACATTAATGCTGGACGTTTGTGGCATTTTCGAGCGACCACTGTACTTACATATACATATGTACATACATATATTTATTCAAACTGCAAATGAGCATTTGCATCGAAACGGTAAAGCAAGAAATACCAAACTGTGCCTCCATTTTGGCAGTCCAGCTGTGGTTCCTGTCAAACTGTTGAATGTAAGAGAATATACACGAACACACACACACGTTATTTACTTAAATAATGCCGTTACTTATATAAACACACATACAAAAACAAAACAAAAAACGCGCATTACAAAAACAAACAAAAAACCAAGCAAAATGGAATCGTGTAAATTGTTTAACAAAAATATTATATACACGTGAAATAGCTAATTAATGTTGAAATCATAAAAATTTTTGTGTAACTACTTGTTGATTTACATACATATGTACATGTATATACAAATATGTATATACATATATTTTTTTTAATTTTAACTTATACGCATACATATATATACCTTAGTACATATATAAAACTCACTGTATAATGAAGCAACAAAACAAAATGGAACGCGAAATGAAAATGGATGATGTAAGGAATTTTAATATTAATTGTTGTAATGAAATTAATTTTGAGATCCCCCCCTTCCCAATTAAAAACTGTACATTGGGTCTGATTAGAATTCAATTCGATATATGTATGTATATTAAATGCATGCATACATACCTGCCTGTATACTTATATAAGTGCATGCATTAGAAATCTTAAAAACGTAATTAAGGCACGGCAGTCAATTGAAAAAACAATCGTTTATTTATGTTTTAAGCAATCTAATTGAACGGAATAATCATGATACAAAAAATAAAGCAATCTACATAAACAATCATTAAAGTTTCCATTGTGCTTCTAAAGTTCTTACAAGAAACAAAAAAAAAAAAAATTGTAATGAATAAAATTATTATATATATTGATAACTGCCCCCCAACAAATGCCGTATTGACAACATACTAAACATATATTTATATATATGCTTATATATATTAATCCAGTTATATATGCTTAGTTCTAAGTTCTGAATTTTTGAAGCTATTTCATTATAGCTGATAAACTAAACTTTCGACTGATCGTTCCTATGGTTTCTAGCTAAAGCTATACATAGTGCTCCGATGTTGATTTAAAACTATTGTACAATTTACTAAAATAAAGCGCTTAATAAAGCCCGATAATTCGATTTAAAGTACATTTTTGTCTATATAAATTGTAAAGCATAGTTTTAGGGCGAGGAAACTCAAAAAATACACAGCAATAAAACCATGCAAATTTAGCTAAAACTATAAATGTATATACATATATTTTTTTGAATTTAACATTTTTCAAACCGTCTTATTTTAAAAGCAGTAACCGTTGCTGCAACTATTGTGAATTTTCGTTCAATTGCAAAAGTATCGATGTAATTTTCAAAGTAGCGATATATCGCTGCATTTTGTCTGCTGTTGACAACGAGCATATAACAGACAGAGCGGAATTCAGAGCTGTCAACTGAAATAAAGTCGTACACGATTTAGGATCGTCTAAATTATCGAGCTGCTTATGTTTTTATTATTGCTTTTTTTTACTTTTCAATTGTCAGCATAAGTTATTTTGAGTATATTAATGCCCTGCCTACCGTGGAATGCCCTACTTTATTGCCAAATTATAAATAAACATATAAAACCGAAATTGTGCTAAAGATTTCACGTTTAGCATCGCAATTGCGCAAAGTTCATATTAAGTCTATACTACCCTTCCATGCTGGGCAGCTGCAAGCAGATTCAAGAAACAGTCTAAAATTGCCAAACTCAAGTTCTTTAGCAACAACAAGAGAAACTAAGTTGGCAGAATAGGTAGACAAAGTAGGGAGCAAAATTATTTCCCCATGAGCTATTATTAGGTCCGGCCGTTTTCTGTTAAAGTGGCTGGCTCTGATTTCCGCTCTGTCGGTTATATGCTCGTTGGTTTTGATTGTGTTTATCTGCACCAATAATATTATTCTATTTACTTATTGTTGGCACTCATAAAACATTATAGCTTATCGACTCGTTTGACAGAGCCTTTGTTGCTTGGATTAGAGGAACGATAAGTTGCCATTTCACATTGAAAGCGGAAGGCATCCAAACTACAAATAAAATATGAACAGCGGCACTCGCAATTTATTGTTGATCTCCTCTTCTAGGCTGCATGGCCATGGATATCTGGAGCACGTCCGCGCTCAACTGGAGGAACTGTTCCAAGCGTAAGCGCATAGAGTTCAAAGAGTTTTTATGTGCTTATCTTTTGTGCAATTTACAGCAAAAATGTTAAAACAGTGCTCTTTGTTCCCTATGCAATGCGAGATCACGAGAAATATACCGCAACAGTGCGCGCTGCATTGCAGCCCTGGGGCTATGCCGTCGAAGGGCTGCACTCAAAACCTGATCCAGGGCAGGCGTTGCGCCAGGCGCAGGCCATTTTCGTTGGAGGCGGCAATACGTTTGTGCTGCTCAAGCAACTTTACGAACTGAAGCTAGTGGAGCTTATACGTGAGCTGGTGCTGCAAAAGGGCTTAACCTATGTGGGTAGCAGTGCCGGCACCAATGTGGCAACATGCTCCATTCACACCACCAACGATATGCCCGTTCAGCATCCGCCTACCTTTGAGGCCCTGGCCCTCGTGCCCTTCAACATCAATCCGCATTATCTCGAAGCGGATGAGAACACTCAACACAAGGGTGAGACACGCGACGAGCGCATCGAAGAGTTTGTCGCCTATCATTCACGTCCAGTACTCGGCTTGCGCGAGGGCACAAGCGTTCGTGTTCAAGGCGATCAGGCAACACTGCTCGGTGATCGCAATGCAAAGCTTTTCAAAGCGTAAGTTTTGACATAATTACATACATACACAGATTGATTTTACTGTTATTGATGTGAATTTGCTTTTATTGTAGTGATGGTTCAACTGTTGAATATGCACCCCAAGCTGATTTAAGTTTTCTGTTGAACATCGTGTAGAAAACATTTACATACATTTATTTAAAATAAAAAGTGCAGTTATAACAAAAAGTCGGTTGATAATAGATCTTAACTAATTAATGAAAAACTTTTTTTTTTAACTATGTACATTTAAAATATGCTAACATTGTCATATTGCATAAATATAATAAATAAAGAATATATCTTTGTCTTCCTTTTGACGAAATGCAAATCTGCTAATGACTTATATATATGTATAATCGATGAATTAACTGTTGAACTTTGAACAAGGAATGATAACATATGAATTACATTTTTAGAAAACTCTTAAGCCTTAACCTAACATTTAGAGCAGTATTAAAGATATATGTATAAAGCGCGTATAACAGTTGCAAGTATTTTAATGAGGCAAGATTTTGACCACATTCGATTGGCTATGGCGATTGGTTTATCCACATTTTTCGATTTGTTTACTTCAACAGCCACGTTTCTTTTTTTTTACCTTAAGCTTATTTATACTTCTAAACATATAACACTTAGCTAGTTAATAGTATATAGGAATTCTGGTTATAGTTAATTATTACAATAGTTAAATAAATATTTGCTAATTGAGAGCGGCTAATGACAAGCTTGGATTGGCCCTGAATATATGTATATGTATATATATATTGGCTAATGGCTGTTGTATGTACTTTTATCATTTACAACTCTGTTATATAACTGTTATACACATGCAAAACTTATAACTTATTTTATTAATGCATATTGTTTGCTTTGAAACTCAGCAAGCATTTTGGCAGCTACAAGTTAGAACCCCCCTCCCCCCGCCTGCTTCCCTTTCCAACCAAAACTCTCCCGTTGGTTAAATTTCTTACCACTCTGCTTCTTATATACTATGTATAACAATTCTTGTCCCACCGTTTTGAGCATTAAAAGTTTTACTTAAAAGCAAAGCAAAAATTAAAAAAAAAAATTTTATACAAAAAAAAAATTTATCTAAAATTACACACACACTTGAATATATATATATATCTATGTATATATATATATATTACTTTACAAAGGAACTGATAATATTTGTATTATATACAATCGAACTACTTCATTTACGGAACCCTGCAATTTGGTTCAATCAGGAACCCATTCGAGGTAACGAACTAATTCTTGTCCCCTTTGAGATTCGTTTTATGAAAGTTCGACTTTATAGATAAATGTGTTACTTTTGAAGAATACTTTTGTCCTCGTAGCGAATGATTGCATCGCCGATTTGTTTGCGTGACGCCAAATGGATGCATTGATCCTGTTGGCATGCCGCTGGCAATGTTTTGGGCATGGAGCCACCTCGGGCCAAATGATTGCGCACATCAAGGCCGAAGCGCAAATGCGGCTCAACTGCACGCAAAATGTGTACGCTGTGCTGGGCGGCAACAAACATGTCCAGGATGCTTTCAACGCCAGCCGGACGCTGCGGTGCTTGGAGCAGCAGCTGCTCAATGTCCAGATCGGTGCGCATAATGGGCAAGCCCAAGGGATCCAATAACTTGCGTGCTGCAAAAGAAACCAAAAACAAAATCACAATAAATCGTAAATCTAATCCTTCAGACGCTCTTTTGTCGTTTTGTCCTACCCTGAACATAGTCGCGACTGTAAAAGGCGATGACATCGTGATTATGGCGATCAAAGTAGCCGCTGCTCTGGCTAATGTCGCAGGTGTCGCACTCCTTGCAGAACTCCGCCCAAGTACATGGATATAGCTGGAAGCCGATGGGCGCATATACCTGAAATCCCTGTATCGTATTCATGCGCACTCGATTGAGAAAATCGGTGCGGAAAAGCATGCTGGGTGTGGCCACAAGGACCAGGGATTCGAGACCCAGTTTGGGCAGGGCCAAATCTGCTACGGCCAGGCTAAGCAACTGTCTCGGACCGTACATGGAGGCGTGGAGTAGCCAGTCCTCTGGCTTAACCGGTGCACTCAATTGCTCCGGCAACCGTATGGATACCCAAGCAATCCGTGAACCATCTGTTTTGTATTTCGATGATAAGTCCAAGGCAAGCTTCTTCAATGTCTTGAAGGGATCATCGTCATCACCCTTGCTCGGTGAATCCAAGCGATACATAAAGATCTGTCAAAATTCAAAAAGAACATCCATTGAAATGGAGACACACATGGACGAGATCGAAGCACTAACCAGCAGAAGGAACGTGTTGTCCTGATTGTGCATACAAATGCGCTCGTATTGTGAGACAAAATCGAGCGAATCTGCCACTTGATGCTCAAATGCTGGCACAAGGATTGCAATCCGAGTGCTTTCGGTGACATAAGGCGAGGGCACAACCTCGACACGTCCCAGAGGCTTCACAGCCTCAAAGCTCTTGAGCAGCAATCGTTTGGGTTTGGCGCCCTCATAGAGATTTAAATGCAATTGATAGTCCATGCCACGTGTTGCATCAAATTTTCGATATGCACTATGCATGCTGTGATATCGTAGCTTGGGATGCTTTTGTGCCGAATATTGCAACGTTATCTCAAGGATCTTGGCAAAGTCGATTGCCTCGATGCGACTGAGTGGCGCCACAGCATGTTCCGCATTCGCATTGGGCAAAAAACTGTGTGTGCCATTGAGTAGTTGCCACGTAAGCATGTCGTGACGTGTCTCTGGTGCACTTGGTGCTGGAACGCCGAGGGGCCAACGGATTTCGAGTATCTTATTGGAGATGCTGCCATTTGCAATGCTATATGATTTTTGTTCCAATGCATAGCCGCGCTGTTGCACTAGCTCCAAATGATGCTGCAATTAATACAAAAAATTAACATTGAACGGTTAACGATTAACAGTTAACGGTTAACAGCTGTTACAATTACCTTGGAATAATAGGCATGCAGGCGATAGAAATCCTCTTGTGTCTGTACAGGATAAACAGTTGTGGCATTCATAAAGGCCTGCTCCTTGGCAAGTATGCTGAGATCCTTAAATTGTCGCTCTTTCGTATTAAGTGCATAGCTATACTGACGCATACCCTGTAAACGTGCGCACAGATGACAATTAATTAGACGCCGTCAAATGTAGCATTAAATTAATGTCTAACAAAAATTCATATTTATTAATTAATATGAACATGTGTTTCACATTTTTCACAATACTACTACAATCAACTTCCTTTATCAGAGTTGAGTCGCAACTTTTTACGATCCCATTAAAATCCCAGATACTGCGACAGCAACAACAACATTTAACATTTTTTGCTCCCATTTCCATTCTCATTCCCGTTGAAAGAAAGGATGGTCAAAGGGAAAGGGTAAAGCGAAGAGAGAGAAGCATACTGGACGGGTGCATAATTAAATTAACAATTCCATGCTAACAGTCGGCAACGGCAACGGCAAACGTTGGATGCGAGTTTTCTACACTGTTTGCGAGCAGTCAACACACTCTTACTCACACTCCCTCTGTTCCTCACTCTCGCTCACGCTCTGTCGTATTTGAGTGTTTTGCAAGCTGGCGGCGCACCATAATAAAACATAAAACATTTCATTGCCCTTTTACGCAGAAAATGCAGCTAGTTAATTTGCTGGCGCACATTAATCAATTTAAATGGCAAAATTTTATGGCAAGAACAACATACAAAATATGTATGACTAAAGAAGCCAAAGAGCAACAACAGCATTAATGCCACTTGATTTTCAAGATGACTCGATGCTT
This sequence comes from Scaptomyza flava, assembly GCA_030179655.1. NCBI lineage: Eukaryota > Metazoa > Arthropoda > Insecta > Diptera > Drosophilidae > Scaptomyza > Scaptomyza flava. The sequence continues at coordinate 4,350,530 of JARNME010000314.1, read as the reverse complement.
TAGGTCTGTGTGCATACATACAAACATATGTACATAAGTGATCGAACCGTAAGCAGCGTGTAGCAACAAACGTTGGTTTATTAAACACTTGAGTCTCTCACATAAATTGTAGAAAGAAAGAAAAGCACAGTAATCCACACTCAGCACACACACACACACACAAACAGACACACCCACACGTACATTAATTATTTAACGGTGCCTGAATGAACCAAAATATCCAAACTAATGAAATTCAAGTGAAGGACATGCGACAAGTTCTATGATTCGCGTTTCACATTTTACGTACACAAATACTTGCAAGTTGGCATATGTATGTATATAAATATATATAAAATGGTTCTTGCTAAATTGCGTGTGCAAAGAAAGAGCAATTACCTAAATTGGGGGAAAATAACTTTCGATGTAATTACCAATCAGCTAATACACACACTTGGCAGTGACTCGCAAACGGCGACTTAACGACAGTGCGTTTAAAACTGCAGCAAACGTTTATCTTGTACACACATAGTATCCCCTCTCCTCGCTACCCCTCCGACCATTAAGTTTAAGAAATTCTATGACCATTGCTCAGAAATTAAATACATAAACTGTCCATCAAGCGTTGCTGCTGGCATGTCCAAATGTCTGCCACAAAACGAAGCCCCAAGAATTTGCTTTAGTTCTTCTCAGCTCTCTCCCTCTCTCTCTCTCTCGCTATTTCCTGTACTCTCAGCGGCTGCTGCTGATGCTCTCTTTTTACTGACAAGTTTTCAGGGTCACTCCCATTGTATCAATGAACTGATTTTGGTTGTTGCGTGTTCGTGTGTGCGTGTGTTTGTCGCTCTCTGTACGTTTTTTTTTTTTCAACGGCAAATTGTTTAAATAAATAAAACGGCGTGTAGGAAGCAGCAAAGATCACACACGACAGGCAAATGGGCAAATTAACTCACACATATGTGCAGACATAATAACAACATATGTATGTACAAACCTATGTATGTGTGTGTTTATGTTCTTTAATATGCTGGCAGACATCAGTGCTACTCAAACTGTTAAAACTCAGTTTCGAGCTGAAACTGTATTTACTGCTTACTAACATTGGACTTGAGCACACTGTCTTAGGATCAAGTTGGACTGTCAAACTGTTAGTTAGCATTTTTAACTTGCATTTCTTACCTGAAACGTATCCTGGCAGCCAGCAACTCGACTTGCATACTTAACACATCGTCCAATATTGACACTGTGATCATTTGTTACACCAATGCGAACACAACGATCCAAATTGTTGCGCATCTTGCGAATGACACTGCTGCTTAACAGTATGCCCGCCTCCAAGGCGCAATATTTGCGATCTGTTTGACCAGCTTCAGTTTCAGCTCCAGCAGCACCCGAATTATCATCATTGTTACTACTGTTAGCAGCTGGATTCTCATTCGATTGAATACGTGTGCTGCCCATATAGAGGTCAAAGGCGATGCTCATATGATAGAGCAACTCGTTCAGCTTACGTGCATCCACATAAACATTGTCCGGCACTAATAGAAAGTAATCATAATCATCCAGATAGTTATCGGCTATATATTTGATGACATAGAATGGCCGTCGATTCTCACGCGTATCGGTGAAACCAACAATGTTCTTCAGTTGATAGTTCGTCTTAACGCTGTCCGCATTAATGAAGAACTTGATCTTGTTGACCAGATGGGCGGTTGTGCGATTAAAGGCTGTCGCAAAGCTATTTATATTATCCTGTGATGTCATCACACCAATAAATATCTTCTCTCGTATTCCCAGTTCCGATGAATAGTAACGTGGTCGTGTCAAATTTTTAACCTGCCAAAAACAAGAAGAAGCACACATTAACCTCAACTATTTGTGAAAACAACAAAAAGAAGAAAAAACAATATCATAAGTATTTTGTAGCCATTAAAACTATTTAGAGGCCTGCACCATTTTAAGTACTTGAAAAAAAAAATATCAAATTTCAATACAAAAGAATACACTTGAAGTGGATGACAAGATGATTATTACATTAATGTTCTTAAAAACTACACAAAAAATAAAACTCTCAAAATAGGTAGATAAAGTAAGGAGACAATAAAAAAAAACACTTTGTATCCACTATTCTTAGGTAAAGGGTTCAATGTGCCCCATCAAATAAGCAAAACGAGTATGAAAAGTTGACGTTGAGTAACACGTATTTTTACGGATAAAGATCTTTAAATGTTGATAAAAATAAAGAAAATTCCATGCCATTCAAATTCCGTTATAAATTTAAGCACACATTGTATAGAAATAATTAAAAATCGTATAAATAGCTATTGTAACTATTTTCATCAGTGCTTCTCAAACTGCATAGTTATGTTTCTGTTAATTGCTGCTGTTATTTAACATTGCATTTGAACGCAGCGTTTGAGGACAATTTATTGCACTGTAAAACTGTAAAAATGCATATGTTAAATTTCCTATAGTTGCTATAGGAACAATCAAGGACACGCTTGTATTTAATCTTTTGCTACTTTTGTCGGCTACTTTAATCATATTTTTTCTTTTTTTACAATTGGTTCATGTTTTATGGACGTCGTTAAAGCAAAAACAACAACGATTATGGCCTTCGCTCAAGATATAAAAAAAAAAAAACTTTTTTTTGTATAATTGTTGACGTCAGATATGAATGTCTTGAACCCTGAACTGTTAACTTTTAATGGCAGCTTTAGTTAGCTGCTAACTATAAGTTAGGTTGAGTTAAATCGGTTTAAGACTAGCGTAGATAAGTTGGGTGGAGGGGGGAGGGGGGGGTGGTGGACATATTGCATATTGACGATGACAATTAGCGGTAATTGCTTCTAATAATATAGTAGTTAGTTCGACGAAGGTGTACACTGTATTTTAGAAATATGAAATATGAGAAAAGATTTTTCTTTAGCTTACATAAGTTAAAACATATCGACTGTTAGATACTCTCTAATCGGTCTAATACTGACATTCACTATACAATTTTTAACAGTGTGTTTAGCACGTTTTTTGCAATCGGATTTTAATTGAATTATTATTAGGCAATGAGCAAATTTTCTCCCTCCCTCGTCTTTTTTCGCCTTCTTTCGGTTTTCTTTCCCTCGCTCCGCGCTTTCTTTATAATTTCGCATGCAAACGCCGAACGACCTTGTGCTTAAATTACGTGCAAATACTAAAAAAAAAGAGCTAAAAATCGAATGCTAAAAGCAACATCCACCATTCGCCGCAATTAATTGTGTAAATATTCGAACACAAACAGCATAACAAACAGGTAAACATGCATCTACATTTCCCCGATTTGCCAGCACATGACAGCAGGGGGGGGGGGGGGGAGGTTAATTTAAATTCTTCATTTGGGTAAATGAAAATAGTGCTTTCCCAAATAATATGTCTGTTTGTTGTTTGCGTGTGGCAGAGAAAGGAAACAGCAAGAAAATGATGAATGCATAATTCCATGAAAAATTCTAAAATCGAATATTTTTTAATGCATACATACATATATGTACATACATATGTATGTAGTTTCACAAAATTTATTTGCTTTGGCATTTAACATTTTCACATGGAAATATTTGTGGACTCAATATAATGTGGTTTAGAAAAAAAACACCCAAGGATATAATTTAATTTGAATTTGAATTAAATTAGCACAATCTGGAGTAAATACAAGATGTTCATTGAAGCTTAGCTTTATGTCAAGGTAGTAGCATGATTTTTGACATTAAAATCGTCAACATAACAGAAGACAGTTCGTTAAAGCTCAGCCTTGTGTCAAGGTAGCATAAACTTTGACAGGATCATAGGATCGATCTGGTCTATACTTTCTTTTACAGCAAAGAAAAGCTTTGTGTTTGGGTTTTTTTCCCAACCAACGAAACAAATGTTGGCTCACGAATTTTCTTTTGAACTTCCATACGACGAATTCATATCCCGAACCCTGCAATTTGGTTGTTTTTTAGTCCCCATGAGATTCGTTATATGGTAGGTTCGACTGTATATAATTAACAATACCATAAGCTTTTCTCTCTTGTTATAATTTTCTCTTTCGAATCTCCTACTTTCCTGGGTTCTAGCATTAAAGTCTTGTCAAAAAGTGTTGCATTACCAATGTTCCAAGGAGAAACACACAAAAGACAAACTACAGTCGAACTTCCATATAACAATTCTCTAGGGGACAAGAAAAAACTTCGTTATATGGGATGGGTTTTTGACTGCCTCAAATTGCAAGGTTCTGATTTTTGACTTCGTTATACAGAAGTTCGTTACATGGAAGTTCGACTGTGTTTAAATTAAATGCACACGTGGCTGTAAAAATCTCAATTCGTTTTACTACTAGAATATATATAAACTTTATGGTTTATTAAATAGTTTCTTTTTTTAGCACTTGATAAGAGCGACAGACACAAGCCTTGTGACGTAACAGCAGCTAAGGGGAAGTAACAATAAAGAGTGTGTTTTTTTTTTAGTGAGCGAGTGAAAGGCAGAGAGAGGTAGAGAGATAGATACCCTGTAACGCATTTGGTTACAATTGTTCGGCATAAGTATTGTCAAATATATATGTATCTGTATATATGTATATATTGTTGGCCCCAGGTGTTATCAATGAACTGTTTAATCAGCAAAATAACAACAAATACAACAACCGAACGTCACCAATGATACTAACAACAACAACAACAACGACAATCGAATTTCTATTCCACAGAAAAAAAAACTTAATTAAACATAGATATTGAATTAGTTTGTTTATTTTGATTATTTTTATGCAGCTGCTCGAATCTAGTTTACAATTTACATTTCCAATTGACTGACTGTCCGGCCAAGTGGAGCCAAGTTGATCAACTCAACTATTGTCGGATGATTCATGCCATTCGAGTATGTATAACTTGGACTTTGAGAAGTTTGGTTAGTTGCCATTTTCGGTTTTTGAATAGCGAATTTTTCAGCTATTTGTTGTTTTATTTGGCAATACTAATCGGTGTAATAAATTCAAAAGATAACTTTTGCCACGAGCACTCGTTTCATTTGAAAAAATGTATAAATGTTTACTTTGGGTCTCGATATGAATATGAATCATTCAGATTTGCTTGCTGTTCAATGTGCTCTTTATGTGAAAGTAATCAAATGATTTGAGTTATCCGAATGTTATATTGAAATTGATCTTCTAACTCAATCTAGAAAAAAAAAATAAGTTGCATTCTGTTCAATGAATAATCCTTCTAAATAAGACATACATTCAAAACGAAATATTTGTTATTGGGTTTAAATATTTCTTGTTTTTCCATCTGTTGCGCTAACGAAAAAATCTTAAATGGTGCCTTCTTTTCCGGTGTTCAGTTGTCTTATTCGAACACGTCTGACGAACGGAACCCTGCGGCACGTACTCGAAGATTTTCCATCCTTAATGCTCGTTGCTCGTCAGTTTCTGAGGCTAGTAATGCTCTTTTCTTCCGTGTTTGATGTGTAGATCTGCCAATGGCTTTTCGGCTTTGGAACTGTGAGAACTTCTAGCTACACTTTTCGTAGCAAGTAGATATTTGGAATTGCCTATTGCCATATTGAAAACTAATTCAACTTACAATGAAATTCACAAATGCCAAGGCAAATATTGATCGTACCAACTCAGAAACCTTAAGATCATTACATTATAAAATGCATAGTTTACGGTTCTATTAGGAATAAACATTCAAAGGAAAATATGAGGAGTATGTAATAAATTTGAAGATTATTCATTAAGGAAACTATTCAATAAAAATCGAGTGCATTTCTATGTTTGTAATCAATCCAAAACTTTGAAACATTTAAAAACTATCTAAAGTATGATTAATGATATCTTGAATCAACAATTCTTTTAACCCTAACGGAATACATATTAAATGCATATTGAAGTTAATAAGATTTTTCGATTTATTTTCCTTATAACGACCCCCAACCCCGAAAGAGTCTGCCTGTCTATGTCCATCTGTTATAATTGAAATGATTTCGAGTACAAATATAATCTTAGTAATGACCCGCATTCAACACTTCAGCACCCAAGTGACGTCTATGAAGCACATAGAATAGTTTGTGGTGTTACAGATAGATAGATAAGTGTGTCTGGAATGATATATACATACATATATAGTTGTTTGTATATTGCATGCTGGCTCAATCTCAGCTCGTGTTTCAATCGGGCACAAGAGCCCAACAACTGGGAATTGCATTGGATTTGACAAATCTTAATTGAAAATGGTGCGCAGGCGGTTCTATACAAACACATACACACAAACACATATGCATATATTTATGTATGTATATAGAAAGAAATCTATGTCTCATACAGATCGGTGGTTGGGGATCGCTTGGCGCGGCCGTTGTCGTTGGGTCGACTCTGTCTCGCGCTTATGACAATTAATTGAGATCGCCATTGTGTGCAATACAACAACTACAACTACAAAAACACACACACAGATACATACACATAATGTGGGGACAATTTAAAGCCGGAAATTCGACGCGCTTTTCAATTAAAATTAGACTTTTTATATCTGGGTGAACTATGTTAGACACAAGTGCTTCAAAAAGCCCAAGAGTGAGACCATAAAGCATTCTTTATTTTATTTATTGAGAAAAGCTTAAAGCTATTCAAAGTAACTTAACAGAAATTAATCGATAAATCATAATCATTTCTAATTTTAATGATCCAACGTCAAGGCAGTATTAGAACTTTGTCAATAGAGCATTGCATTAAACACTCGTTTGTAGGGAAAACAAGGTAGAACGCTCTTGGCGAAAGAGCTTGAAAGGAAATACCCTAAAACCGTAAACGTTATCGATTACATTTTTTGGAAAACTTATCGATCATTTTCGTTAAGTTTAGGGCATCGAAATAAACACAAGGTTTCCAGATTTTATATTTTAATAACTAAACTATCAAAAAAGCAAATAAATCGAATTAGTGTCCCGTAGTACCGGATGCATGCATACCACCAGAGATCATATACTTGTCAAACAAATAATCACCAAGATCTGTTTGGGCACGCTCCAATTGTCGTATATAATCGGCGAGAATCTTTTGACCATCGACCTGCTCCTGCAAAAAGTTTGCCTCAATAAAATCACAGAGATTCGGATCATTCTCTTTGCTGGCCAAAGCATGCACATCCAACAGATGCTGATTCACTTCCAGTTCCATTTCCAGTGCATGTTTCAGTGCGGCCAATGTATCGGGAAACTCGGGCAACGGTTCCGGTACCGCACTCAAACGTATCGAGCCACCACGTTTATTCATATACTTCATTATCTTTTCGGCATGCTGACGCTCTTCGGCACTCGCCTGCAATAAGAAGCCATGAACGCCCGGCGAACTCACATCGGCCCGATCGAAATGAAAGGCCTGCGGCATGGTATCGTAGAGTTGAGTAGAGTTTGGTAGTTATAGCTAGTAAGTAGATAAATCGTTTCTTACCATGGCCAAATATTGATGGCATGCCTTAAGCTCCATATTTATTTGGTCGTTGAGTTTCTCTTCGCAGCTTTTTGAGAAATTCTGACGCATTATTAAGCACAAACGACGCATTATCATCCATTTTGACATAGTTTTAACCGAAATTTTAATAAAATACAAACAGTTTTGTTGACGAAAATTTTCAAGAAATTTCTATTCCAACTGATTAATAACAACTAGTTATGCTTAAAAATATTCCAAATAATGTTTCAAAAACAAGGTTTTTACATACAAATCTTAGTCTATACCAAATCCCAAAGATCTCTGTGTCATATTTTAAAGTTTGCGTCGAGATAGGGTCACAAGTTCAAATGTGATTTCACTTTTGCCTCTTGCCTGCTCGTGTCAGTTAAGCACTTAGTCAGTACAAATACATAAACACACACGTGCACACACACACACACACGTACACTTGCATATATCTTAATATAGTACTGGTACGTGGTCTATGTTTGCTTCGGCTACAAAGCGTTGAGTAAACTCGAGTTATTGTCATATTTATGTACTTGAATTAAGTGATTGGGGAAACGACTTTTTTTCTTCTATGTATTTGTTATTGTGCGAACGAGTTTCAAATATTATTTTTTCCTCTTGCCGCACATTTAACCAAAATAATAATATTAATAAACTCAGACACACACACGCACACACAAAAAAAAGTTCCATTAAGTTAAAAAACAAAACAAAAATATTTATCATTACTTTGAAGATGGACAAATGTTGCGCAAGTCATTTAAATGTTTAACTTAAGTAACTTTTGCATTATTATACAACACTAAAGAAAAGTTAGTTGTTTCATTCGATTGTATACATAACTGTTATTTACAGAGTTGTCATTTTGAGTTTATTATTCCCATCTTGAACTATAACTTTTGCACTCTTTCTCAATCATTTGCTTATTATTCAGATTATTAATTAACAAAAAATATCAATAGTGCCAAAAAAAATTTGTCAAGTTCATAAATTTTTTTGTAATTTTTTTTCACTTCAGTCGCTTGATTAAAAAGCAAACGTTTGCAATGTTTTCTGCACTTAATAAAAAAAAACAAAAAATAAATAAAAGGCTTCAAAAACAGACTTAAAAGTAAGTAATAACACTATTCATATACCCTGTCTCATTATAGTTTTAATAAATAATCTTTTTGTATACTTTTTCAATTGATTGTATAACGGTTTCATAGTTCACGCATTCTACTTAAATGAATAGAATTCACGTTGTTTGTGATATTATTGACAGTATTCAATCGATTTGCGTTAATTTGCTTTTTACATATGTGTGTCCGATTTATTCCGGCATAAATTGTCAACTTGACGCTATGTACATACATACATATGTATATGTATGCATGTATGCACAAGATATGTCATAATGCATATGGTATCAGCTATCGTTATAAGCTCAACATTGGTTTATAATTGAATTGAATGCGTTTATTTATTTAAATGTAATTTGTGCGCGCGCCGGTGAAATTTTTTGATCGCATGTTTTTTTTTATTTATACTTTATTGTTGCCAATCAATTTTTTTTTTTGCTAGCAATGCTGAAATTTGCGCTCACTGTATTTGCCAAAAGGAATGTAACTGTTATCGAGTGTAACTCAATATTACTTAGTGAGGGAGTGGAGTGAGAGAGTAAGAGCACTTTGACATCAATGCATGTCAAACTGTTCTGCTGCTATGTTGCTATGCTTGCTGCTGCTGCGCTGCGCGCCGGGTGTTTATTGCCTGTATTATTTTCCCCTAATTTGAACTTAACGAAAAGTGATTGTTAAGGTTTTTGACTTGTGTTGTTGCTTGGCTGAACAGCAATTGCCGCATAAATAAAGGCGTTGATAACAGCTATTGAAGCCGAATAATTGAAAAGTGACGTCTGCGCTGACGCTGTCGCATATGTATAGTATATATGTATGTAATTTCTAACCGAAATTAAGAAGGCGAATTACGAAAGCGAATGCGATAAGCAAGAAGGTCAATAAATTGCTTGATATAATGAAACATGTGCACAAACACAAGTACGCAAGCACACACATACACACACAAACGCATATTCGCTCACATTTGACTTTGGATATGTTTCTCATAGGATTCAAATTCGCACTTTTTTGCAATGCTTCATTCTGATTGGCGCATAAGCCACGTGCAGAATATGCATCGACTTGAGAGAGAGAGAGAGAGAGAGAGAGAGAGAGCGGAAGAGAGAGTCACTTACCGGCTTTTTAGCCGCCAGCGGCTTATTGATCAAATTTAAATGCGGCTCAAAGTCCTGACCAAAGCGTTCGATAAGTAAATTCTCGGCTACCTCCTGTGGGCATTCTTCCTGCTGCACCAGCTCCCAAATATCCTGCGGTATATAGCAACTAAGCACCAGTCCCAGCATCAGACCAATCACAAAATAATGATTGCGACTCAACGCAGACGGTCTACGCATGTTTGTTGTATGTACTTTGACATAAATGGATCTGTATAGGATGCTGCTGATGCTCGAACGGCGCTGTTGTCATGTGTACATTTTGTATCTATTGTTGTTGTTGCTGTTGTTGACTTGTTTGCCAGGACTTGTTTCGTTTGGTTTGTGTATTTCCTTTAATTTTTATTATTATTTATTTTTATTTTTTTTTTTTGAGTCCGTTCCTGTGCTAGGAGTGCGAGAAACAACTCAAACAAAACTCAAACTCTGAATGTGCCGGCTAATTTTGGCAAGAATTTTGTGCTGTTGTTGTTGCTTTGCAGCACGCACTTGTGTTTTGTTGTTGTTGTGCTAAGGCCGTTGTTTGCCTTTGACGCATTTTTAATACAAATTTACAGGTACAAAACAAGGCATCATTTAGCACACACATACACATTAGCATTGCACTGCACACATATTTCTTATTTGTTGCTAGTCGTTAAATGCGAACGGAATATATAACACGAAAAAAAAAAGTTGAACAACCGCAAACAAGCGTCGCCTGGCCGCCGCACACCGCGTAACGTTAAAAAATGGGATCGTTTATCTTCATTCGGTTTTGCACTTTTAGCAGCGGATTTGTGATGTTAGCGAGCTGTAATAAATAACAGCTAACTGACTGTTATGCCACAATAAACTGCTGCCATAAGCTAGTACGCTGATCACATATCATACGAGCAAATATATACTTAATTGACCATAAAATATTTGAGCAAACGTTCTGCAAAGCTATAAGCAGTATTTAATTGTAAATTGTTATGTATTATAAATATTGCTCACTGTTCTTAGGTTGTAACTATTAAAGAAGAACCTCGTTTTTTTCTATTGAGTGTCATGCGTTTGTTTTTCAAGCAAAGTTGTGCGTACACTCCTATTGTTAACAAGGCGATCTTCTAACAGAATGTTAAATTCACCAAATCGCTCTTTCTTGCGTTAACAGTGGTTTCGCATAAGACAACTATTTAACGATTTGTTTTATTTTATGACATAAGAGAACGTAAATTACTGTGTTTCTTTATGCCAAATAACACCATTATCTATTTACATGCACTAAAGACTTTTTTGTTTGCGGTTGTGATGTAAATCATGCGCATTGGTGTAGTATGTCAACTCTCAATCGCGCAAAATTCTGATAAAGTGGCAACTCTGAATTGCTTGGCTCAATTTGCGTTTACATTGTTGATATTCGGTGCAAAACGGCGAACACATCTGCTAAAGGTTGATAAACAAACTAAAATGTCTGTGGTTGTGCTGGACAATGGAGCCTACACAGCCAAAGTGGGACTTGCAACGCAAGACGAACCCCATGTGGTGCCCAATTGCATTATGAAGGCAAAAAGTGAACGACGACGTGCATTTGTTGGAAATCAGATTGACGAATGTCGAGACACCTCAGCCCTTTTCTATATCCTAGCATTTCAGCGTGGATATTTGCTGAACTGGGACACACAGAAAACCGTTTGGGATTACATATTCAGCAAAGAAGGTATCGGCTGTACACTCGAAAATCGCACTATTGTCATTACGGAGCCCCAAATGAATTTCCAAAGCGTTCAGGAGGCGATGCTCGAGATGCTCTTCGAGGAATATCGTATAGCTGGCATGTATAAAGCCACTGCAGCGGATTTGGCTGCCTTTAACTATGTGGCGGACAGCGAAGAGCGGACGACAATGCAAACGCTCAACTGCATCATTATCGATGTCGGCTACAGTTTTACACACATTGTGCCATTCGTATTGGGTCGAAGGGTTGTGGAGGCAATAAGGAGGATCGACATGGGTGGCAAAGCGTTAACAAATCATCTCAAAGAGCTTATATCGTATCGTCATCTGAATGTCATGGATGAGAGTCATGTTGTGAATCAGATCAAAGAGGATGTCTGCTTTGTTGCCGAGAACTTCAAGGATGCAATGACTGTCCATCAAAGCGAACAGCGACGAAAAGAAATCGCCGTGGAGTATGTTCTGCCCGACTTTACGAACGTCAAGCGAGGCTATATACGTGTGCCGGGCCAGCCACGCTATGATGAGGATCAACAACAAATGGTTCCGCTATGCAACGAACGATTTACAGTTCCAGAGTTGCTTTTCAGTCCCTCTGATATTGGTATAAACCAAGTAGGAATACCGGAAGCAGTTGCTGATGCGCTCAAAGCGTGTCCCTGGGAGGCCCACCGAGAGCTACTGCTCAATATTCTGATTGTGGGTGGAAGTGCACAATTTCCCGGCTTTTTGCCACGTCTCAAGCAGGATCTGCGCGCTCTTGTGCCCGACGATCTGGAGGTGTCGCTTATCTGTCCCGAGGATCCAGTGAGATATGCCTGGTATGGGGGACGCGAAGTCGCCACAAGTCCAAACTTTGAAGAGTTCATTTATACGCGTGACGATTACGAGGAATTTGGCATCCATGGAATTCAACAGCGTTGAGTCCATTTACAGACACGCACATACTATCATCATCCAGCATGTTAGGGCACTAATTATTATTTAAACATTTTATGTAGCTATAAGTATATAAGTTTTAACCGTATTTAAGTGTATTACGAACATACATAAGTCGAAAAGTATAATAAAATAAATATTTTTGATTTTTTGCTTTGATTGCATATAGACGTACTATATATTTGAACAATATATGTATATTTGAATTTGTTAATCAACAACAATCTAAGAACATTCACGTGGAAGTCGTTTCACTATGTCATTTTGTACAACTAAAATTTAACTACATCAAACGAAACTTAAGCATATTATTGTTTATTCTCTAGGAGTATAATTTGCTCGAGTTGCAGTTGTAGCTTGAACATTTTTTTTTATGCATCACCTTTGTATCGCAAATTATTGAATATTTTGTTGCTTTGAGAAGATGCTTTTTTGCAAGTAACGAAATAAAATAGAAAAAAAAGATATTTCTACATAAACTTAAGTTAATTTAGATGTTGATGCGAGGCGGGTGCGGTGCTGTAGAGCAACCATATAGAGGTGTATATAAATATATATACTCTACATGCTGAAGGATTCGCCGCAACCACAGGTGCCTTTGATGTTCGGATTGTTGAACACAAATTCGCTGGACAGCTTCGATTCTACAAAGTCCATTTCGGTGCCTGCAAAAAAAAAAAATGAAACGTTACGAATTTCGTTATATAATTATTTAGAATTTGATTTTACCTAGCAATGAAAGTTGCGCTTTCTTATCGATGAAAACCTTGACGCCATCCTGGACCACCTCTGCATCCAGTTTGTCTGCAGTAGCCAAAAAATAAATATATAATAATCAATAACACGCAAGATATAATTAAATACTTTCTATGCGTTTCATACCTTTGGTGCTCGCATAATCTAGTGTGTAGGATAGTCCATTGCAGCCACGCTGGCGTACACCAACCTTGAGACCGATCTGTGGGACAACACCAAAAAGTCAACATTTATATGCTGCAGGAATGCACTACATTTAACTTACCACTTCTGGTTTGTCATGCAGCAGCGTTTTGATTCTTTGCACCGCCGCGGGTGTCTATAAAACACAAAGTAAAAAATGTAAACAACGAACAATGCATTTGGATAAGAGGTAAGTGTTTTTTTTTTCTCTCTTGTGAGTGTTATTTCATCATTGCGTGTATTTCATCACAATTGTATGCACTTACCAGTGTCAATGCGGCACGAGTGGGTATTAATTTGCGTCCTTTAAGTGCGCGCACCGTTGCCGTTGCTACAACACGTGTTGCCATTTTATGTTGGGAATTTATATAATTTGTTTTTGCTAACAATTTCGACAGTATCAATGCTTTTCGAAAAGTGTTTATAAACACTAATATTATGTTGCTGTGTTGGCTAACACTGACACTTATCGATAAGTATCGTTTGGGCTATTGAATCGCATTTGGTATTTTCTTTGCCAAATTGTTTTATATTTTTATAAGAAATACCACTAACAGATATGCTCCAAACGTGTTTATTTAAATATTTATATGCTCGATGATTTAACCCAATTGTAATAAACAAGCCCATACAAATTCATGTTAAGCCGCATATTATTGTATAATACTATCGATATACTCGAGCGATTGTTGCCCGTTTTTATTTGTTGTTTATAGAGTTATATGTACGCACAATGAGCGCCTTAAAATTAGTGTTCGATCGCGTTTTAGCACCAGCCACACGAGCCTTATACAATGCTTACAAACATAACCAGCGTCCATATAATTTGCTGGCCATATCAGCAAAGCCTTACAAAAACAAACACACGTGCCTGTTGCGCGCTAACTTCAGTGACAAGGCGATACCAGAAGCCGTAAGTTAAATGCAGCTGGCCAACAAATGGGATTGGAATAAACACAAATTGCATATGGCTTGTTTCTGTTTGCAGCAAGATGAGCCCAATCGTTTGGTCAGCAAAAGTATACCACTGGCGGAGCTGGAAACAAAAATGCAACTAATCTATACATGCAAAGTGTGCCAGACACGAAATATGGAGACAATCTCAAAGATTGCCTATTACAAAGGCGTTATTATTGTCACCTGCAAAGGCTGTGAGAACCATCATTTGATTGCTGACAATTTAAACTGGTTCACGGATCTCAATGGCAAGCGCAACATCGAAGAGATATTGGCCGAAAAAGGCGAACAAGTTGTGAAAGTTGTTTGTGATAAGCATGAATATTTGCCAAAGGATTAAAATAACAAGAACAAATTTGTTCAACTATCTGGGTTAAAATTAAATTAAATTTGTATTAGCTATAAACAAAAGCGACCTTATTGAGTAGTTGCAACAGTCGATTTAGAAGCGGCAAATGAAGAATTTGTAGCTGCTGATAAAATTGACTTCTACACGGCGATCTAGGCGTCAGCAGCAAGTGTGTCAAGTAAATAATCTCGTTGAGCGGGAGGGGAGAAATTGGCGCATCTGCCGTACATTGTATGTCATCTAGCTGCAAATAGGGCAACTGTTGCTGCCAATAGCCTTGCAAATAGCAGCCCAAAGCTACAGCGAAACGTCCGTGGAGTAACCAGCAAAAAAGACGCGATAAATTCGAACCGTTGCTGACAAACTGATAAATATTATGCACAAAAATGGAGCAAGCGTCGTCCTCCGCCTCCAACTTTCGTTCGACTAGCATATCACAGATCATGTGGCGCAACAGATAACAACGTGTATATAAAATGCTCTCCTTGCTCTCGCGAAATAAATGCAGCCACAAATCGCAGGAAATTAGTTTCATGGCACGCCTAAGTGCAATTTTGATATCCTCGACTGTGTCTAGGCGAAAGATGCGTCGCACTAGTTGACGCATTTGCAGAACATGAATATTAAGCTCCATAGCGGCGACATTCAGGCGAGTATATTCCTTATTCGTTTCTTGCCCCAACTCTGACCAATCCAGATCCTTGATTATGCTCCAGGCTGGCTGCACTTCAGCAAAGGCTTTGTGAATTTGAAAGAGAATCGGAGCATGAGTGTGTCCATTGCGTGTGCCACTGATAATACTGGCACACAGTTGCCTAATGCACTGCGTCAGATCCATGTCATAATAGCGTCTTATTGCTGCATGTGCCTGGGTGCATTCGAGTAGGACCGCTTCGACCAGTTCATCGCCCAGCCGGGCATAGCATTCGTGCAGATAAAATGTAGCCTTTAATAGACACTCAATGTCTAGGTATTTGAGTTCTAGTTGCTTCTGCGGCTGTTTCATCTCTTCCAGGCAATCCAAAAGCCACACGATCAACTTAGCGGAATGCGATGACGCTTTTTCAAGAGTAAGCTCATCGTCCAAGCTTAGCTCATTTCGTATATATACATCCATGGATTAAGGTGATTTGATATTTAATGTCATTTACTATGTTTACATGTTATTATTTGATTATATATGAATTTTTAATAGATGTGCATATATTAGAGATCTGAGGTTGATTCGATTGATCGCCTTATGAATTTTAATATGTTATCGATATGCGTTCGCTGTTAACATGCATTTCTGTTAAATTTCGTTACAGTACTCAGCGCTGCCATTTATTTAGTTGCACGGTCAATGGTCTATCAAACGCATCTGGCAGCTTTGGCTATTGTGAATTATAAAAAATTGCCCCCCTCGCCAATTAAATTGAATTTGCAGCATTTAGAGTTTATGCTCTTTTAATTTTATTTTAATATAAAATAATTGACTATATTAATATATATATATATATACATATATATTAATATAGTCATTTAGTTTACTCATATTTTTCCATCTCTTTCATTTTTTAAAGTTACATTTACTCATTAAAATGATAAACATAAAATGCATAACATAGACTTATAGTTACAATCTATACCGTTGCTTCTTTACTTCAATATTCTCTTTCCTTTTCATTATCATGTTATTTTAAATTATTTTATTTATGAACAGTTTTCAAAGCATTATTTGCACGTTATGCATTTTGCTTTACTTCATCATAAGAAAACATATATATATATATACATGTTTATATACATATATAAGAATTAGGAAAATAAAATTATATAAATATATCGATTACATTTTTCATTTTGTTTTTAAGTGTTCATTCAATTTCACTTTCAAAAAAAGGGTCTGTCAACAAAAAACTAAAAATATATATAAGAAAACAGCATTGTAATACGTTGTTATTGACTGATGATATAGTATCTTCAATGGGTCTTGTTTTTTTTTTTTTTTTTTTTTGTTACTGCTCGTGCAAGTTTTTCCATTTTTTTCCATTTTCTTATGTTTTTTTTTCACTGTTTTTCTTTGTTTTTTTATTTATTTTTATTTTTTTTTAATATCCCACCCCGTTCTGTTTTTGAAAATTTATGAAAATATATATATGTATATATATTATTTTGTTTTGTATATATATATATTTAATATATTATATACGCGCGCGAAAATTAATAATTAATTCAACATGTTTGTTTTAATATATATATATATACTATTTAACTATATGTTCTATATGTGTTGCAATGATGCTGTTGTCGCTGTTGTTGCTATCGCACATTTATTGTGGCTGTTCTGTAATCATTAATTTTATTTATTTTTTATCATTTTATTTTCGCAGCTTTCATTTTCCCGAACATCCAAAGTATTATGTATTGTGTGTGTGTTTGCTGCGTCTTTAAGTTTGTTAAACTATTGTTGGGATTTGCGATTTTGTTATTTTTGTTGGTTTTATGTTTCTCGGACGGTACAGCTTAGGCGAAGCCGAAGCCTTCGGAGCACTCATGTATGGCTTTCAGTAAACAGCTACGCAACTTATCATACGACTTGTACATGGGCAGATCCAATTGATTAAAACTGCAATGTTCAAAAACAAAATATATTAATGGATTGTCAAATAGAAGTTGTGTCATTATATTACCAGGTATGTGCGCATGGCAAACGATCTGTGGAGCGATCGTCGCGATGTATTTGGAACTTTTGAATGCCATTCATGCCCTCCAGGGAGCCGAAGCCCTGCAACGGTACCTTCGAGGTGCCAGTGACAAACTGTAGGAATTTAGCACGATCAGCCTGATCGAAGCTGCGCAATGCACGCCAAAACCATTGAATCTGCAAGAGAGATGGTATTAAATTTTAATATTATTTACATTCAAGTACACATATAGTTAAGATTTTGATAATAAAACGCACCTGTGCTGATTTTGATGTGTACTTGTGGTACTCGGTGTTTGCTTTTAGATCTTCAATATCAATATCTGGCAAGCCGGATATCAGAAGCTCTAGTTCCTGTTCATTAAATATCGATATTAAATGCTTTGGAATTATGTCATAGAAGCCTTCAAGGAATGCGTCCAATCTGCAAAAACACAACAAGCACAATGCCAAATATAATCTATGATATTAAATTAATTAATTCACTACTCACTGCTGACGTATGGAGCCGCTCATCTTAAGCTGGCAGACGAGCTGAACATATTCAAATTTATTCTCCTCGGTGACGGTAACATCGCGTCCATTTGGCTTGAGATCACGGATTTGTGTGACGCCAAACTCTTGTACCTCTGTCGAGAAGGTCAACTCATAGCCAAGCGTCGATATATCGTTTTTCATCAAATAGTCGAGGCCTTTATAGAATTCATAATCCTGCGATTCCATATCTGTATGCTTCACTTGTTTGCCCAGTATGTGTTTGTAGAACGAGCGTGTGAAATAGCATTCCAGCAGCTTATTATCATGCACGGCCTTGGCTATAAACGAGATAGAGAGAAAGCCATAGCGTCCATGAGTTATATATATATATACATATATGTAATAAATAGGTAAACTTACCAATTACGCGACCGACAAACTTGAAATAGCTCAAGTGATTGGGATTTGCATGACTGGATGGATTGATCATATAGGTGACGCGATCGCCCGGCGATACGCAAAACAAGGCATACATGGGATTAAAGATTTCGCGAGAGATTATCACATACCATTCGCGCAACAGGCCGCCAGCATCCTGGCCCTCCTCATCTAAACACACACGAAAACATGCAAAGATTATGACATTTCTCCTAGTTATTTAGTTATTATTCAATTGACTTACCTTCGAACACAATGTAGAAACGATTCTTCCACTCCTCCGGTCCGAGACGATAAAGGACACGGAACGAGTCTTCGAAGACGGTAACGCGACGCACACTAACTGTATGCTCCTCACGGCGTATACCCTCATCGAGTCGCTCCAATTCGGTCTGGAAGTACTTGCGCTTCACATCAAAGTCCAGGATGCGTGTGTGATCCACCAGAACAGCGAATGGACCATCCGATAGATGCGTTGACGATTGTCTCAAAATCTGATTGAGTACGGTGCGATGTTTCTCGGCAAATTGTAGAAACTTTTGGCGATCCTGTTTGAGTTGAGCCTCATGTGCGGTTAGCGGCGTCACCGGCTGACCAGCAGATCCCGTCGAGCCGCCCTCCTGCATGCGCGAGTCATCTGTAGTAAGCGAAATGGATACATTAAATATAAAAAGTTTTTCATTTTCGAGTATGTAAAAAACAAAAATTAAGAAACTTACCCTCAAAACCAGCTAAATTGGGTGTCTGACTGCTGTTGCTGCTGCTGTCATCCAGCTGTGGACTATTCTCGGCTGCCACTGGATGTGGTGCCACGCGCAAACCATTGCCACTCGTGGCATGACCACGTCCCGGCTTCTTGGGCGTCACACGATGCGATGCATGTATAAGGAAGAAGGCTTCAACTGTTGGCTGCAGCACCAGCACTGCAAACTCATCCTTGGACTCCTCGAGTGCAACAAGGCACTCGCTCAATGTACGCCATAGTATGTCCAGGCATAGGATTTGACTAAGAGTTGGCTTAGTCGACGCCGCTGTTGTTTTGTTGGCCGCAGCACAGCTGCTGTTGCTGCAACTGCTGCTTTCGGATGCATCGCTGGTTTCCATGCTGCTGACACCATCACCAGCATCAGCAGCACCAGCAGCATCATCATCATTACCACCAACTGCTCCTTCAGTTTCAATATCTTCGTCTCCATCTGTTACCCCCTCACCATCATCATCATCATCCGGTGGTGGTGGTGGTGATGCATCGCCAACAATGTCGATGATATCATCGGTGCTATCATCATGGTTTTGACTATTCTGCAGCTCGTACATGTCGCGCACCTGCATGAATATCTTGAGGGTGCGCAAGAAATATGGCTGAGCGGATGAATTGGACATAAGTTTCTTCATCGAGGGCAATTGCAGCTCGCAGGTGGGCTTAGCATTCTTTGGGGCCGATATGATCACCGATTCGGCTGTAAAACGATCCTGCATTGTGCCCTCATGGACGGTTAATGTGGGTAGCAATGAGGCGGTGGCACTTCCACTGGGCTTACTACAATCCATTGGTTGCGGTTGCGATGACGACGATGGCCCTGCCACTGGCTGTATAACGGTATTGTAGGCGCGGATCTCATTCAAAAGCGTCTGTATAGCCTGACGCACTTCTTCCGCCAAACCGAGAATGGCAGCGGTCAAGTACTGTATAAATATGGCATTCGATGCCTGTGAGCATTGCGTTAAATTCACAATCAGTTTGGTCACATTATCCAGTCCCTCGGTGGTGCCGCATTGATGTGTCAACACCTCAATGACCAACTGCAGCTGTGAGAAGTTCTTTGAATAGATTTTGCGACGTGGCTTTATTGGTTGCAGGGATTGCGATTGCTGTTGCTGCTGTCGATAATTCTCTGATCCGCTGGCCTCTTTGTGTTGTTGTTGTTGTGCTGATGCTGCAGCTGTTGCTGCTGTTGGTGTTGGTGTATCGGCTGTAACTAATTGATCTCTGGGTATTAATGGTAATTCATCCTCATCAACATCCTCATCATTCTCCTCGTTATCCTCGTCCGCCTCGTCATCATCGTCATCCAATTCATCTTCATCCAACTCCTCATCATCATCGTCATCATCATCGACAAGAAGCGTTTGTTGATGTTGTTGTGCTGCTCTTGTCATTCGAGTTGGCAACGGCGGTGGTGGTGGCATGCGATGCACCACCACGCTAGGAGGACCTGATGCAGCTGCAGCTGCAGCCTCCGACGTTGAACGATTTTCGCGACGTGCAGCCAAAAATTGACTTATCGGCACCAACGGCGGCATTTGCTGATCCATCAGCTGTTGCTGTGCCTGAGGTGTTTGTTGCTGCATTTCCTCTTCACGCTCTTGCTGGGTTTGTTGTGGCATCAACACGGGCATCTGTTCAGACGGATCTAGTGGTGGCATACCTTGCAATGGTATTAGTTGATGTTGCGGTGGTTGCTCCTCCTCTTTGGGCAGATCCACGCTGAGTGAGGCCAACAGCTTGACCAACATGTCCGTTAGATGTGGTGAACGGCAAATGTTTTTGTACGGCAACATTTCCAGCAGCTGACCGAATGGCGATTCGGTAAACGATAGAAATTCAGCATTGTTCATCTCCCACTTCCAGACGGGCTGTGAGGTCAACGGGAAATCTGAAACGTTGGCCAAACGTTTCTGCATCTGTAGATCAATGTTCAAGACAACATCCCAAAAGTCATGCGCATTCGTTTGATAGGCAATGGGTGGTCTCAAGAATTCGGGCGTTGGCGCAGTAGTAGTCGCGGCTGCTTTAGCTGCGGCTGCTCTTGATGTTGATGGTGCCTCATCGAGTAGCGGTGGCTGTGAATTGGGTATCGCTTGTGATGCTAGTTGTGGCGGTTGGGTTTGCGGTGGCTGCTGATCATCAAGAATGCCACGCAGGCGATTGGCAATCTGATAGCGATGATAACGTGAACGAACCTCCAAAGTACGTCCAGCACCAGCACCAGCACCACCAGGGCCGCCACTACTAATACGTTCATTCGTAATCGTATTCGAATTGGCTGACATAGCACTAGCACCACCAGCAGCACCAGCAGCACCAGTAGCACCAGTAGAACCAGTAGCACCAGCAGCAAAGGTCACACGGTTGCGTGCTTTTGGCTCACGATTGAAGGGCAAGAAACTGAATGGATAATGTTTGGCAAGAACAAATAACAGATCCAAACAGTTGCGCACAATCATTTGAGCTGCCTGGGGATTGATGCTGATGCTGCGCGAGGTGCCCTCGTACAGGCGATTGATAAGGAAGATGTTGCTCTTATAGCCAAAGGCGGCATCCACACGCAATTTCAACCATTCGGGCTTAATGCCCGTATTCGGTGCACCAAAATTGGAATTCTCCTCGTTAGTTTTCTGTATAATGCTGATCAGTGCCTTGATGATCCAATCACGTGTCGGCTCATGATGGCATAGATTGCGTATAACGCGATGCAAACGCACACTGTTCGCCTTTTGATCTTCGACGAAGAGGAACAAAAGCAGCGTTGTCAACGAATCCGGATCCAACAATATATTCTCATCCTCCATCATAAGCAGAGCCAATGGTTTACCCGTAGCGGGCGCAATATGATGATGCACAATTGTTGTATGCTGATGATGCTGCGGCTGTGCATTGCCACTGGCATCATACCAAATAGCGCTGTGCCAGCGTGCCTCATCCAGATTCTGCAAAGTTGTTTGGAAGCGAGCTGAAAATATAGAAAATAAATGATAAAAATCTATTGATAGTTTTGTTTATTAGCTGCTATACTTACAAAGCGCATTGCTGGGCGGATGAGCATCCATGCGGGCGCCATTGCGGGATTCCCAATCGCGACGCAAAAATTGTGCCTCGGCAGCCAGTTCCGGTGGCAAACTGGCAATCTGTGACTCTTCCATGTCTGTTAGTATCTGTAAGCGAAATGTGTTAGTTAATGCAAAATTTTAAAAATAAAAGGTAGCACATGATTATTATTTATTGATGGCAGGGCATTAAAACTTACAGCTTGACGTAAATTCTCTGGTAGATTTTGAAAGAATGCAGCTGTGTCGACAGGATCTTCGGGATTGGCGCTCTGCGCCGCCTGACGCTGCTGTTCGATGCGCTGTTGCATTAGCACCTCCGATTGTATGTTTGGCGGCAATGCGGCCAAAAATTCGGGATTCACTTCGACGAGCGAATCATGGGCAACCTGTATGGCATTCTGTTGGGCACGCTGACGTATGCGCTGCATGCGCAAATGCTCTTGTATAACCTCCTCGCGCATCTCGCTGGGCAGGGCGGCCAAAAACGATGGATCGACACCCTCGGGAACCTCCAGATCACCTAATGCGGCACGCACTTCGGGACTCATATCGGTGACAACGGTGGTAGTGCCGGCGGCAGCTGCTGCTGTACCTCCACCACCAACCGGTCCGGTTGAATTGGCTGGTGGAGTTGGAGCTTGGGCGGCAATGCCAGCTGCACCACTTTCATCTGAGCTAATAGCCTCTACATCAATGATAGCATCAGCTGCTCCGCCGGCTGCCTCACCCAAGTCATCGTCATTCGCGCCCCTATCGGAACTGTTGTCCGTATCGACAGCCACATCACGATTCTGTGCTTCCAAATTCAATTGGGGCATCTCCTCCTGCATGGATATTGGATGTGCAGCGACGGCAGCAACAACGGCAGCAGCTGCTGCCACAATAGAGACAACCTCGTTGGCAGCTTCTGTGCTAAGTGGTTGATCGTCTTGTGCCTCTGTGGGCAGCTGCTGTTCACTGGCAAGCAGCTGAGCGGCCAGCTCGGATATGGTCACTGTGGGCATAATTGATGCATAGCCAGCACTGGTCATGACCGGATCTGCCTGATCTGTCTGCTCTACGTCTAGATCCAGGTCTTGCTCCGACTCCTGTTCGTTGTCATCATCTTGTTCTTGTTCATCTTCCAGCTGCTGTTGCTGCTGCGATTCCATCTGCAATGATTCCTCTTCCTGCGGCTGTTCCAGCTGCTCTAGAGGCTCGGGGAAATTCAATGCGCCCGGCATCACTGCCAACGATGGTGGCAAGGGGAAGGTCAGTTCAGCATTTGTCACGCGCATCGAAGATTCACGCCATGGTTCATCCATAGCGCCTGTCGACGCACGAAGCAGACGTGGTGGCATATCGCGATTGGGACGAACATTTAACTGTACGGCAGTCCCGCTTCCTCCACCGCCTTCTGTGCCGGCAACGTTCGCATTTGCAACGGCATTTGCATTGTTGTTGCGTCGCATTGAATTCTGACGCTGTTCGTTCAACTGCAAAGAAAAATTTATAATAATTCAAATTACGTTTAGATAAAAATATATTTTTTACGAAAAAAAAAAATGTATTCAATTGCCGAAAATAACTTTTTTAATGCAAAAGAAAGCACAGAAAAGAACAAAAAGGAACAAAAATGTAAAAGCTTTTTTACTCTCCGGCTTTTGCATAAAATAATTGTTAATATTTACCATTTTGTGAATATTAAAGAAGAAATGCAACAAAATTTTTTTTATCTCAGTTCTTTGCCAGCAATTTTTGAAACGAATTAAATTTTTTCTGAAAGTATTTCAGTCAACGAGCGACGACGTTTGACTGTTGCGTTTCATTCTGGTTGACAATCAAATCGAAAGTTAAAAAAAAATATGGCCACATAATATTAATAGTTGCTTGCATATCTATCGATATATCGATGAGCAAAATTGCATTATCGGAATGGCAAACGTTATAAACTGATTGAATGGCAAAATAAAGGATTTTTACCACACAAATTCAATTATATATATATATATATATGTATGCATGAAAGCCTTTAACCTAACTACTCATGCACAATACCATTCTGAAAAAAAGTAAAAAAAAAAAAAAATTGCAGTCGCAGGACGCAACCGACTGCGGTGTGCTCTTATATTTGTATAAAATTTTGTACGCACAGATTAGTTGCCACCAAATTGGGTACAATTCTTTTGGGGATATTATTAACTAAATTGCAACCAAATACTGTCAAATATACAGGCGAGGTCAGGGGGCCAATGAAGTGCACGTGGTCTACCAGTTTTTGGTGCAAGGCTATGCTGTACGCTAGTGGCAACCAAACTTGGTAGCGCTAACTGTCTAACTATACCTGACCCGACCAAAGGACAAGATGTTCGCAAAGTTTAAAATCTCCAGCTTTACGGGACGGACATACACCATGACGGGACATGGCAAAAAACCAATATACTCTTTACTTTCGGTATCGAGCATACAACAGACGCCTAGTTTTCTTACGCTTAAGCTCACCTGCAACTCAAAGAGATCAGCTGCATCGACGCGAGTGCGTGGACGCGAGGGACGCCCACTGACAACGGGCAGATGCGGCACGGGTGGATGTCTTGGTGGATGCGATGGTAATACACTTACTGTGGCCGGACCAGTTTGCACATGCAATTGGACGCTGGGGAACAATTGCTGTGGCGGCGGAGGCGGTGGATGCTGTGGCGGCGGCGGCAATGGATGATGCTGCAACGGTGGTGGTGGTGGTGGAGGAGGTGGTGGTGGCGGCGGTGGCGGTGGAGGTGGTAGAGTAATATCCGATGAATCCGATTCGTTGGTTAAATCAATTTCAGCATAGATATTATAAAGCGCCTGATTACGATTACGATTAGCACGTCGTGGTTCTATTGTAAAAAAATTTTAAAACAATTATAATATGAAATGATGCAGAATGAATGTGAACTTACCTCCCGCTGATGATGACAATACACTGTTGCTGTTAATATTGTTGTTGCTGTTGTAGTTTGCATTATTTGCTGGTGGTGGCGGAACATTATTTGCCAACGACGAGGCATTCACAAACTGCATTGATGGTATCAATCGTGGTATTGAGCTGCGGAAACTATTGGTTGTTGCTGTTGATGTTGCCAATGCACTTGCAATGCCTGTTGCCGATGCTGGCGTTGGTGGCAAAGGTACAACAGCAGTTGCAACGCTTGATGTGCTGTTGCTTGTTTGTGTCGTTGTTGTTGTCGCTGCAGAGCTCGATAGCCAGCTGCTAACATTGATACCGGACACTGGATTTGTATTAGCACTGGCAGCATTATCCGTTGCTACGGTTGCTTGCGAATCCGTTGATGAGTTATCACCACCAGCACCACCACTAGTTGTTACATTATTGGTATTGCCACTACCAGAGGCAAGAGCTGCCAACGCTGTTGCAGCCGCTGATGCCTCCAGTTTTCGCTGTTGATGATGTAGTTTTAGTTCCTTGATCAGGTGTGGCAATAGGAAATGTGCCGCATAGAGACATGCATCCGTCTGGGTTTCCATGTCCAGTGCTTTGGCTTCCTCCAGCCACCAATGGAGTGCTGCATAATGAAACCAAAAACATATTAGACATTGTCAAAAATATTTTACTTACATATAAAGATAGAAATAAAACTCACCGTCTTGTGTAAATATTTCCAATTGTGTCTCCTCGGTCGGATTCTGATGGGTTGGCATGCATACACAGTATTGCTGATCCAGATATAGGAGACGACGTCGTACGCCATTGTTGCATAAAGTACCATTGTTATTTGGATGATTGGCGGCGGCGGCGTTGTTGGTGGTGTTTGAACCAATTGTTGCGGCGGCGGTAGTCCCGCCACCACCCGGACCAGTACCAGTACCAGCGGCGAGTGCAGCAGCCGAAACCGGTGGCAGATCGTCCAGCAGATTATTCATATTCTGATTATTAACAGTACTGCCACCGCTGCCGCTTCCACCAGAACTGCGGTCCATTTGAACCATAGCCGGTGGCAGAAAAGCATTAACATTGACATCGGCGGCATTGGCTCCTGCTCCCCCTGCACCGCTAGCAGCGTTGCTGCCAATAAAATTAAAGTCCGGTGCCATCCAGGAATCCGATGACGAACGCAATGCTGCAGCCACCGAATTGGCAGCCGATGCGCCACGCCCTCCAGCTCCACCAGCGCCGGATGCTGCCGACGAAGACGAAGCACCGCCATTGACATCAATATCAAGTGGCAGCGCCATCGAGCTATTCATGCGCAGGCGAAAACTGGATGGATTCTGTGCTAGCAAATGCCTGTGCCCATGTCCATGTCCGTGTCCGTGCCCATGTCCATGGGCACGTCCATGAGAACGTGAATCATCGCCAAGGCGTTCGTACAAATAGGCATTGGCCTCGCGTTGCGATTCCTCGTTGCGACGTCGATTCTCGCTAATGATGTTTGGTTCGATGGCCGCGCTGCGACGTGGTCGATGATTGTTGGAGTTGACCGATGCCAAAGTTTGACCAGGGCCAAGGTTATTCACTTCGTTCATCACCTGTTCGATGAGATCATCATCATCATCTTCTTCATTGGCGGTTTGCCCACGCGCATCATCATCGTCGTCGTCATCGTCATCATCATCATCGTCTTCGTCCTCCTCCTCATCATCGTCATCATCCTCGGCATCGACATCGGCATCATTAGAAGCTGTTTCTGATGACTCCGGTTCATAGATATGATCAAATACTTCAATAAATTGCCGTGGACGCTCCTCATCGACATCCGTTTCGCTATGCTCGTCGACATCCTCATCGGCTGCCTCATCATCGTCATCATCTTCTTCCTCAACATTGCGATCATCGTTCTCGGTGGAACCGTCTGAATCGGAATCGGATGTGGTCACATCTCCCAGCAATGATGCATTTATTTCGCGTGTATTCCGCGATTGTGGAGGAGCACGTCCAGCAACACTGGGTATCGTCGCTCCCGAACTCGTCGTTATCGTATCACCACCCGCATCGGATAAGGCATTATCAACTGGGCCACTCATAGCATTATCATTGGCCGCATTGCCTCCTCTAGCGCCCGATCCACTATCAATGTCCACATCCAGCAAGTTGCTGCTTCGCAAGCGTGGATCACCAATGTTGCCCAACACTGAATTGGTGTTGACGGAGCTAATGACGCCGCTACTATCGTTAACATTGGCGCCACCACTATCATTACTGCCACCATTCTGTGGTGTCGAATCACCGGCACCGATGGCACCAATACCACCAGCATTACTGTTGCCATTTCCATTGCCACCGCCGCCGCCGCCGCTGCTGCTGTTGCTGCGCGAGGCTAAAAACAGTCCTTCACATTGCAGGAAATCATCCCAGAGCTGATCGAAGTTGAGAACTGGGCGTACGGCGGAATTTGTGTTTGTAGCTGTTGTTGTATTGCTGCTGTTACTGCTATTGTTGCCACCGCCAGTAGCTCCAGCAGCGTTGTTACTGCCACCGCTACCACTGCCGGGTATAGAAACAGCAGCTTGATTGTTGCCTGATTGCGAAGATGCCATCTCGGCCGATTCGGGTCCATTGCTGCGATCATCATCCGGTACATCGATGACAACTGGATGGTTGGCGTTGTTGCTGGTGCTGCTGCCGCTGGTACTGCTTGGTGGGCCAGCTGTGCCAGCGGTTGTTGCACCACTACTCGGTGGCGGCACTGAATCCTCCGAATCGATTGCCATCTCATCCGAATTAAATATAAACTCAAAGGCATGACGTCGATCCGACAGAACATTGCGTATTATATCACGCAGCACATGCTCCCCACCCATTGCACTGGTGCGCTCCACAGCAGCGTTGAGAGCGGTACGTGCAGCCAAACGTGGATAGAGACGACCATTGATGATGGCGCTGACAGAATTGGCACCGCCTCCGCCACCACCGCCGCTCAATGAATTCGAATTGGCATTTGAATTGCCATTGTTGGCAGAATTAAGAGCCGAGCTGGCGCCGCCGAAAAGTATACGCTTTGATCCGAGCGTTGCTGGTGGCACATTAAAGCGCAACAATATCTCCATGGGACGCAGAATGGCGCCCAGTGTGCTTAGAGTATTGTGATTGGACAGATCCTTGTATTGGGCCACCTTGGTCAGGTAGGTCATCACACCCTGGCGCAATAGGACGCGATACATGGTATTGCGATGCATGTGCACCTTGTCATAGAGCATGGGTGATTCAATAATATTGGGAAACAGGCTCATTAGCACCTGAAGACGTGTATGCTTCTCTGCCGAATCAGGATGTTCGAGTGCACGTGAAACTGCTGCATGCAGTTCCTCGGCCACCTGCTGTTGTACGCCCGGCTGCTGATAGCAATCGGATATGGAACAGATGAGCACACGTGCCATTGTGCTCACCTCAGGCACATGCTGACGTTGGGTGAGCGGCAAGAAATGATCCATTACCACAGCTAGGAATGTCTGTTCTTCGTTGCCAATCAATGGACTATCTGGCGGTGCATAGATGTGGTCAAGTAGAACGCGCGGCACTAGCGATTGATAAGCGCGTGTCGCATCTGCCAACAGTTTGAGGAGTGTGGCTCGCGATAAAGTTGGTTTCAAATGATTATGTGCACTGGTCGGTATATGCCAGGTGCAACAGCATGGTTCATATTTATCTGATGTTGAAGCTGATGCTGATGCTGCTGCAGCTGCTGGTGTTTTCTTTACAGATGGCGTTGATTCCTGCATGCGATAGATAAAGTTGAGTTTGGATACAAAAGAAATATTGTTAAAAAAAAAGACTTACCTCATCATCAGGAATTTGCATGGAATTAGAAGCGCCTGGTGGCTGATCGGGCAGCAAAAGTTCAGCTGCTTGCTGATGTTGTTGTTGTTCAAGATTAGTGCCGCCATAATGGCAACATGGCTGCACCAGCGCATGAAGCAGTTGCTCAAGTACCGATACGGCCGACTGTACCTTAGCATTATTCATAATATCTGACTTTTCTCTGGTTTCGCCGGGTAGAACTGGCGGCGCTGCCGATGGCTGTTGGCCAAATTTGGATTTGACCATGACACGTCCATCATCGATGATATTGTTGCTGCTACTGCCATTGACCATATACTCGGCACGCAACATCTCTTTAGCGGCGGCAATGAAAATCTTTGGATCACGCGACACAGCCGTCGACACTTGGGTGAGCACATAGATGAGATCACGATGTCCGATGGGTACAATGCCGGCGGCCCGCATGCCCAGCACACGTTCCATTGCCTCCTGCAGCACCATGGGTGCCTCAAGGACATGACGCAATATAATAATCGCATAGGTTGGGAAGCCCATAAAGCTGCATGTTTGTTGCAAATTGAGCAGCATCTGCACACCGCCGCAGCCAATAAAGACCTGAGCATTCTCATAGTTCCGTGTTAAGCGAGCACACAGACGCAACAAAGATAATTTGGTCTCATGATGTAGCAGCTGTGTCGGTTGTAGCAGTGCCACAATGCTTGTTATGATGCGTGCACTATCGAATTTACTGAGTCCGACCTTCTCCTCGTTGAGTATGATCTTTTGGGCACGTTTCGGTATGTTTGTCATATAGGGATTGTTGGTGCTAGCACCTTTGGCTGAGGAGCTTGCTGCCGCTGCAGCCATGGCCGAGGCAATCTTTTGGCGCGATTTCGAGCGTGTTGTCATCGCTGGTGGTGGTGGCGACAAATTGCCGCTTTGATTATCTGTCGATGCAGACGAAGATTCGGTTGTCTCCTGTTGGTGCTGCTGATGTTGGCGCTGTAGTTGCTTGAGCTGTTGCTTTGTTGGCGGCGGCTCATTGAAGTTGATCAATTGTCGCAGTGATATCAGCTCATCGCTTTGTACAGTGCCGGTGCCATCTTGTGAGGTGCGCATTACCCGATTGACAATGCTATCCACTTTGTGAGCAGCCATTGGATTTTGCAATGAACTGATCGCTTCGCATATCTTGAGAGCCGGATAGACGGGACGATGACTGCCGGATGCTTCGCTCACCTGGGTCATGCAATTGAAGTTGACTGTGCAGCGCTGCCGGCCAATATTGATGTGGAGCCAACGTTCGCCGGCATTGTAAGCGCCACGGATTAGCTCATTAATGGCTTCCGAGTAGGCATTCCATTTGCCTGTGGATGAATCGTACCAGCGCCACATTTCACCGCTCACAGCGCGCATATTTGCCTTGCGTTGCAGTATATGACTGATGCTATCGATGGAATCGATTAAATCCACCAGATTTTGCACCCAACGCGGCACTGTGCCGCGTGCCTGGCTATCTGCAATTTGTGATTGCTCCAGCATCCATTGGCTCATGCAATCGAGAAGCTTGACTAGGGAAACCATTGCATCCTGTGCGGTTATGGCTTCGACTAGAGGACGATGCAAATCACTGTAATTCTCCTCGAGCAGCAGCGTTGAGGTCTTTAGACGCACGAATAGACGAGTGGCGGTCATGCCTGTCAGACATTCCTCGAGACGACTGGGTTTGGGTGGCGCTGCAGTAGCACTAGCAGCACCAGTTCCTCCAGCTAATCCAGCGGCTGCTGCTGCTGATCCACTTGCTTGCGGCTCGAAAAGCTGCAGCGTAAAGTCCACCCATTGTATAATATTACGAACAAAATTTGTCACAAACACCTGGCGATTTAACATATTGTGGCGTCTATAAAGCACCGCAATCAGATCCGCAGCACTCGTTACTGTATCCGGTATGGCTTCCATGAATTCAAAGGCACGCGAAACGGCCTCATCACAAAAGCGATCAAAAACCATAGTTGGCATCAATTTCAATAGCCTATAATCGTAGTTAATCGTTGTTGTTGGTGGTGTTGTTGCTGTTGATGGTGGTGGTGTTGTTGTTGGTGACGATTTGTTAGTGGTGTTGGTAGTGACGGGAGACGATGACGACGAAGACGGAATAACACTTGCTACAGCAGCCGATTCAATGGTGGTGCTGCTGGTCTCCATCGCCTGATTTGAGGTTGAGGCAGCTTCGGCAGCGGCAGTTGCAGCATCACTAGTTGCCGGTTGTTCCTCTATCATATCGATATCCATTTCGCTGGCAACAGCAGCATTAGATGCTGCACTACTACCTTGTGAACCGGATGATCCTGTAGCGACGACGACAGCAGCAGATTGTGCCTGCGATTGCTGTTGTCCAACAGAATTGGTATTGGTATTGGACAAAGCGCTCGCTTCAGGATTGTTGAGCAAATAATCGGTTGCCTCCTCAAGGGAGGTATTACTACGCAGCGCCTCAATGATGTGGTAGTGACGAAAGCCCATGTCGGTCAGGGTCTTGATATGGTCTGCATTCAGGCCATCGTCGGTGCTGCGTATGTAGAGATTCTCAAACTTAATCTCCTTCATACGCGTGTGATAACGATCGAGCAACATTTGGTGTGACTTTATCAAATGCTTTAGGATCAATAGAATTGTTTCCAGCATGCTTGCGCCATAATTGGGTATGGGACGACGACACCAGATGCGACGCAATGCCTGCATGGCCAACTGATGAATGTGGATAAGATAGAAGACGGGCTCGAAAGGCACACAATCGGGCAAACTATTGAGACGTGGACTCATTGTGTACGGGGAGTCGAGCATTGCTCGCGGATTAACCATTTTCTCGAGCAGTTGCAGCCAGGCATCCAGAAATTCGCCCGTGCCTTCGGGACAATCACGTTTGTCATCATCCAAAGTTTGCATTAAATCATCCATCGATGCCCACTGATCGAATTTAAACTTCTGCGAGACATTGTCGAGCGACAATGCCCAATAGAACATCTCAAAGAATGCTTTCAATCCGTTTTCAGCACAAAATTGTGAGATCATGAGATGAAAGGCGCTTCGCTTATCATCGAATAGCATGGGACCAGTGAAGCCCACCGAGCATATTAGAAATGTTAGCTTCAATTTGGGCACCGGTTTGGGCAAAATGCTTTCGTGACTGAATCCATTCACCAAAATGGAGCTAAGAATGCGAGCAATTTCTCGCGCCTCGGGTGTAGGAACTTTGTTAATGTTGCTGATAAGGTCGTTGATGCGACGTTGTCGCGTTTGTGGTGAACCCACCGATAGCTTCACCAGTGTGCCCAGCAATTCGGCTAAGGCGCGTCCCAGACGCGAACTGGCCGCCAGCAGTGATTTGATGTAACGGAATTGCTCCTCTGGCGAATATTTCGTACGAAATTCAGCGGCACGTTCCAATTTACGTGACAATTCCGCTTCTGTCAAAGGATCCGAGGTACCAGCAGCTGCTGACATTTGTGCCGCAATTTCATCCCAAATGAGATCTGGATGTTGAGTTGGCTCATCCGAGCATAGATTCAATAGTATTGTGCTCTCCCACACCAGCGATATATAGAGCTGGACAAGTTGTTGCAACAGTTGAACGCCCGTCTCACGATTGGCACCCCAACGCTTGAGCAGCACGCTGCGCATCTCTGTCGATGCATTGCGACAGAGATGTACCAGCATCACCACATATCCATGAACAAAACTCATATTGTGCAATATGGGCGTATATTCGGCATTGGAAAATCCATCCTCCAAACGCTGGCAGCATACCAATTCCGCGAGTAAAACACTGCCACCTGGAAAGGTGAAGTGCTTGATAAGTGGCTTCAGTTTGGCCACAATATCCGCCAGCTGTTTGAGTGCAACATCCAAGACTTTTGTCTCTTGCGCTTGACTCAAAATGGCCTTGCATACATTTGCTACAGCTTGAGATGTTGTTGATACGGGTGAATCCACCGGTAGATTGGGCAAAGAAAGCAATTGCAATATAGGCGTCAAGCCATCTTTTTGGACAAATTCACGGCAATGATCACCATTTGGACTATTACTAAATATGGCCTCAATAAATTTCATTACATTCAAAATGTAATCAATTAATGGTATCGCTTCACGTTCCGGTTGTTGTGTGGCCAGTTGTGTTGTTGTGGCTGTCTGTCCTGGTGCTGATTGTTGTTCTTGCTGTTCGTCTTGTTGTTGGTTTAAAGTCTGTGGCAACTGTGCTGGTTGCTGTGCAGGCTGCTCCTGCGGAGGATTAGTCGCAACCACTGCTAATTGTTGTTCTTGTTGCTGTTGTTGTTCCTCCTGTTGCTGCTGCTGTTGCTGTGTTGCACGTTGTTGTTGCTGCTGTTGTTGTTGTTGCTGTTGAGATGCAGAGCTCATTTCATCATCGTCATCGTCGTCATCGCCACTGCTATCATTGTTATCGGCAGCGCTTTGAAGGACTGGACCTGCTGCCACCATGACCATAGCCGACGGTGAGGGCGTCGATGGTGCCACACCGCTGTTTGCAGCATTGGCGACATTGGTGTCCTTGTTGGCACGCCAGCAAATGAAACTGGGATCGGTGCCGAGACGTACGAGCTCGTTAAGTAGACGGACAATTGCTTCTGTGGCATCGGCACGCAAATATGGATGATGCTTAATGAGATCATCCATTGCATTGCCCAAATTGGTGGCCGTATCACCCAATGGGTCGGAGCTGCGACGTCTGCGCATTGCCACCAAATAGTCCGGTGAAAGCAACACTTTCAAGACCTTGTCAAATGGATCGTAGGTAAGGAACTCAAAGAGTCCGCGCTCGTTGAGGCACAGCGCCGAGAAGACATTTGGCAGCGATCCGAGTACTTCACGTGTCGCTGGAACATCCTTGTGTAGCAATGCGCTCAGCATAACACTGGTAATGCCCAAATCCTGTAGCGATGACAGCAGCGATGGTTCATTAAATACATAAACGGTGACTACATCGGTGGCCAAAAGAAATAATGATGGTCCATAATATTCAGCATTTGCGATAATGTGACGCAAAGATTGAGTCAAGCTTGTCTCCATAATATTGCGCATATTGCTGAAATGCGCATGATCCTGAATGCTTTTCTTCAAAAAGTTTAGCATTGATTTCAAAAGCGCCGCACGCTGCGTTACACAAGATGGTTTCTTTGGCTGCAGACTGCTAGGCTGCTGTGAAGATAATTCCGCTTTGCGCTCGGCAAGTGGACGCGCATAATAGCTATTTCGTGGATATTGGATTTGTCGTGGAGCGCCGGCTGCAGTTCCTCCAGAGGCTCCTGCTGCTGCTGCTGCCGCCGCATCGCCAAAAGTGTTTCTAGCGGCTGCGACTAAGCTACTCAATGCATGAATGCCCGAGCCACGTGATCCAATATCAAGCCAACTCGCAATGGTGCTTGCGCTTGCAGCGCCACGTTGCTGATCCCCACCACTGTGCTCCATGTAGACGCGAAAGGCGAGCTGAGCATGCTCGCTGGCACTAGCACTGCCATCACTGCTGGAATTATCGCGACGTGGCGATGCACTTTCGCTAGCAACCGATGCATTCTCAGTGGCTGCATCTGCAAAAATCCAACGAAAAACATTAAAATTTAAATCAAAATAAGGTAGAATGCTATTCGAACACCCACCATCATCATCCGCCTGATCCATCGAACCATCCATCTTATCATTTAGGTTTTGATCATCGGGCAGCGTTGATTCTTTTAGTGTGATGCCAATTTCGGCAAGAGCGCGACAACAGCTTTTAATCTCCTTCTCCAAACGATCGATAAACACATTCAATCCGTTATTTTGATGAAAGCGTGCAATGTCTATGTTGGTTATCAAATCAATGACACGTACGGCACGTGTCACAAAGGTAATGTGCTCGAGATCAACGCCTGGCCAACTAATTACACGCAGAAGGGACTGCATCATGCCGCTCTTAACTAGCGCAGAGCCGCCCAGCTCATAGCTGGCCAAGTGGTAAAGCAGGGAGAATAGCGATGTTGCCAAGATCAATGGATAACGTTCCGTTAAGCCATGTGTTGTCAAATTATCAATGCAATCGCGTACAAGGAGCGGCAGTGTACCACCCTGACGCTCTGCGCCCGTATAGTGTACAATTTTGACTAGACGGGAACCAGCTCTGCTAGGTATAAACAAATTCCAATAATAAGAAAACGATATTACCAAGTTATGTTTATGTTAGCGGGGGAGTTAAAAGTAGTTGGGAGAATAAGTTTTAGATAAGTTGGCACCACGCCACCATGATTTATGTTTATGTTAAAGCGTTTATATTTATATGGTATGTTAGATTGCAAGCTTTCTTGTTAATTGTTTATTGCTTTTGCCTTGTAAATAGCTCACCTGGGTACACTGGGATTGCGATCGAAGTGCAGCATTGAGGTAAGAGTACGTAGCACAGCGGCTCGTATCTCCACCAGATGTACATCTTCCTTGTCAATCAGTTCACAAAGCTCTTCACCAAATCCAGCATAGAGCACCTTGTCCGTGTTATCTTGCAGCGCGTTTGAGTATATTAATATGGATACAGCTTGCAGACGTGCCTGTACAAATTGCAAACGCAGCTTGTAATTGTTGAAGCCAGAGATAAGGCGCACTCGGTGAGCAATGCGCATCTGTTGACAGCAAAATAACAAATGATATTAGTTTTTAAGTATTATATCGTTGATGGATACAAATCAATTCCACACGTCTTTTCAATAGCGAACTCTTATTAAATTTTTATATTGAATACGAACCTTAATGGCCTCACTGGGCTTTGAGATCTGTCCGGCTATTGTTTTGATAACCTCTGGTGCTGACGCTGTATGGCAGAGATCCATCATATCAGGTATTTCAAGCTGTGCGGAATGGCCATGCTCGTCAACATAGTCAATGCACAGCTGATAAAGGAACTCCAGCTTGGGGTCCCCAATGCAGCAGTCCTTTAGAGATAGTCCGTAATTTGGATCGCCCCAACGCTAAATGCATTTAACGAATAAATAAAATAAATCGTTAAATTCGATAACCGATCAATTTCGATTTATACGCTTACCTCGGCGATATTAAAGAGTTTGACAATCAGTAACTCCTTTTTTTCAAACGGCAAGCGCGGAATGAAATTGCTGCGCTTTGAAAACATATACAACAAATTGAGCACAGCCAGGACAATATCCATGTTCTGTGATGAAAGTAGTTGCGTCAAGTGTTCAATTGAATTGTACAAATGCCGCGAGAACGAGTGCTCAATAAGCAGTGTTGTAAAGTTTAGTACGTGCAGCAGCAGAGTGACATCCTACAGATAGAGAAACAAGGTAACAAATAAGAATTAGAAAATTAAAAACAAATAATAATATTTATTTATGCTGTAAATACGTACCGCATCGATAAATGCTGTGTCGCACTGCAGCACAAACTCATTGTTATCGACATGGCGCGCCGCCTCCTCCAGTATTTTATCAAAGCGATCCAATATTTCAATCCAGTGATACAGCTCACATTTGCCGTAGATCCACACGTGCACTTTGTCCAAGAACTCGAGCAGTTCGGGACGTGTGCGACGTTTGGTTAATTCATCGATTAGTTCACGACATTCTGAAGTAAGCTCCGAAGAGCCTTTCTTCAGTTTAACTGTATCTACCTTCATGGCTGACGTCTGCTGCTGGGGCAGCTGCCGACGCCGCCGTGCGTAGGTTGTTGGTTCAATCAAGGCTGGTGTGTTGTTTTACTTCCTTTTTAACAATAACTAATTAATTTGTTGTAATGCTTTCAAGTGGGTGCTTTTTCTATCAAAAGCTAGCGCATCAGAGCTGTTGAAACTAAATACGACAGATAAACTGTGAATGGATTGAAAAATCAAAAAGAAAATGTGTTTTGATTAATTTGTTTGTAAACGAGAAAAGTATATATATGAGTATATATATATATATATAAATATGTATATATATATATATTTCACAATAACTAACAGGCACGAACTTCATAAACTAAAACTAAACTCAATGGTGCAGGAGGGCACATCAAAATGCATGCGAAAAACTAACTGCGCTTCACCGATTTGTCGCTCGTCAGCTGTGAACGACGCAACGCGACGACAACACGAAAGCAATAACTTCGCCTCCGCCGTCCCTAAAAATCTCAAATTCGCTTGGGGCTGCACAAAACAATTACAAAAACAGAAGGCAATTGAAAGCGAATACCAGCTTGCAACTGTTATGGCGAAAACGAAATGAAAAACAAAAAGAAAACAAACACAAATTTTTAGCGCGCGCCCTAACTTATGAACCCTTCTATAAATTGCTAGAGAAGCTCGCTTTGATGCTGCTGCTGCAACTTCTGAGAAACTTGTGACAACGGGATAAAGATGACATGACTCCTTGCTTCGACACAGATGAAAATGTTGTTATCGATAAACGTCAGCTGTTCATGGCGGACATGGCTCAAAAGTACCACAAACTCTTTTGTTAACTACTGTATGTGTGTTTGTGTGGGTAACGGTTTGTGAATATTGAATTCTATCGAAAATGAAATGATTGCCATTCTTAGAATTTCACAAGACCTCTTTGTTGCTGCATTGATTTGATATTTCGGTCAAATTTCATCATATGAACGTATTTAAATAAAGCGTAACAATGTTAACCGCAAGTTCTAAATAATTTATATTTAAGTACACTTCTGTTTGCGTTGCACACACTTTAGAATAAACAACGAAAGGTGTCATCGTTGTCGCCGCGGTCGCGGCAGCTGCAACCACAATATAAAGCGAATTCGCCGAAAAAGAGCACCAGCAGCAGCAACAAATATATATGCATATGCATTTGTATCTGTGGCTGTGTGTGTATGCATATTGCACGAAAGCCACTGCATACGTGAATGTATGCAAAAGAGAGTATGGGCAACAAATATTTTGTTGATGGATTTTCAATTTAACCAGCAACAAATGCCTTTGGTCTGATATATAGCAACATACACATTAACACATACATATATTATGAACACTTGACAGCATTTCGTAAAGCACAGTGTAGTATATTAGCAATTAAATTCTTACATTTTAAATAGACTTAGTGGTCCTTTGCGTATTTTTTCTTCGACACTTACACACACACACGAAGTAAAACGAAGTGCGAAAAGTACCACAAGTTCCGAAGAAATATCAAAATAATCGTGCAGTCGCAAAAAAAGTAACAAAAAGAAAAAAGACTGCCACAGACCACACAATGCAGCATATGCATGTGTGTGCGTAAGTGCATTTAAATAAAAATTAGTAGTTAATACTTACGTTCACGCTAAAATGCAGCATTTCGCCGCAATTAGTGCTATCTAGTTTTTGATCTTAAAACCTTCTTATTTGGTTTGACAATTGTAATTTCAGTTTTGTAAAATTTACTCTGCACGCACTCATACACTTACGCTTTAGAAACAACACTGTCGTCTTCGGAAGGTCTTGAACGACTTAGTTCACAATTGAGGAACTATTTCAATGAGCGAGCAGCTTTAGTTCGCACCGAAATGATGTTTGTTCTTCTTTCTTGTGTGCTTTCCTTCTATATTTACATCTATCCCGAACCATAAAATAATTAAATACTGGAATTTAAAAGCACTTTCTAGAATCGTGACAAACGATTGTTAGCATGACATGAATTGTTGGTTGGTGTAAGCCGCAACGGAATCTAAGGAATTTATACGTATGATGAATGATCAACGCACAAAGTTTTATAGAAGTTGATCGCGCATTAAAATTATTATTTAAGTAATGGAGTCCACCCCAATCGAACAATTTTATAGTTCTTTAATTTTAACTTACCCAGTAATGTTCTTCTAGAAGAAGTGTGCAAGTGGCAATGTTCGCGCTTCTCATCAGTGCAGTGTTTGCCAGAAAATGAGGGCTACTCAAACTAGCAGGAGTGCTATTAAAACTAGTCGGTGTACAAATGCATAAGAAACAATACGATAAATTTTTTTCTAGCTGTTGCGAGCGCAAATTAATTTCATCTAAATTATTTTTGTTCTGACTGTTAACAAATTCAATGACTGCTCTTTTCTAACTTGTTGGCTGGCAATAAACTTGATTATTCTATACTAATGAATTTGTGCGATATTTCACTCAAAATGCTTTAAAATTGTCGATTTATTTTCCATCGATAAAAGCAGCGGCATTCTTTTTTGAACGAACAATTTATTTGAGATGGACTAATTAATGATAATCTTTGGCATAAACAATAAGTATTAAGAAGCAATAACGCTTTGTTTTTAGAGACACTTTCAATTCACGAACTATTGAATATTATTATGAACGTATGTAACTACAATTTGACTATTTGATAGTCAAAGTTATCTAACTTAGAAACCATTTTAATTTACAAACGGTATTTGCACATACATAAATAAAGCGAGCATAATAAATATATATTTACAAGTTATCTTAAGGTAAGACAATTAATACTTATATAAAGACAATGCGAGGGAATGAAAACGAAAATAATTTAACCTTAATGAATTTAAAAACTATAATTATTTATAAAAACTTTAAGCGAAACATATACATACTTATAATAACTGCAACAGTCAAAGGATTGGAAAGTACATTGAGTGAAGCGCAGTAGCTCGCAAATTACTTGAATCTTTCTACTTAAATACAAATTTGTACAAGAATTTTTAATTTAAATGACTAAGTCAACACTTTGCGATTCGTCTTTTTGGGTTTCAAAAGGTATGCAAGTGCGGATTAACGGCCTCGCTACTTTGACCTGTTTCCGCCTCAAAGAGAACCTGCTGAATGCGCAGCTTGGCAACGGAACGGGAATAGGAGTCGGGTATTGTGCGCAGTTGTGATGCGACGCTTTGTCCAAATATTATCAAATCATCTTCAGCGCTGCTAGAAACTATTGCATTTGGGCCAGCATAGCAAGGGCCGATACTGGTGGATGTGGCTAAATCTAGCTGCTGTGATGGCGATGGCGATGTAAAGGGTGTGGATTGTCTTTGGGGCTGCGATTGCGGATATGGCATGTATTTTAGTTTACGTATTAATGATGGTTGTTGATGGTGCTGTTGTTGTTGGTGTTGGTCTTGCTGCTTCTGCTGTAGCAGTAGCTGGTGATCCTGTTGCTGTTGCTCATGATCAATTTCTTTCACCTGCTCCTGCTCTTGTTGTTGCTGGAGCTGCTCTTGTTGCTCTATCATGCAAAGCGTGTTGGCTTCATCATTCATAAGCTCCAATTTATTTGAGGACAATTCTTCGGTTTGGCAGCCAGCCTCAGGCGCAGGATTGGTATTAGTGCCAATGCTCATTTTTCTTTTGACACCCTGTACAACAAGCTCTGGCAAAAAGGAGTCATGCGGCAGATGTTGCTGGTGGAGCTCCTCGTCCTTTTCCTGTGTCGAATGCAGTGCATCTTCACTGACCGCAACGCTGTTCTTCTGCTGCTTTGGCTGCGAAACCTCTTTTTTGATTATGGCAACGCTGCTGCTGGTGCTACTGGTGCAGCTACTGTCGACAGGCAATTGCTTGTTCTTCAACTAACCACAAACATACACATAAATTAGGATAAAATTTCAAGTGCATATGCATTTTGCTTTTGACTTACGCGTTTACAGTGGGAGAGCGAAACGGCGCGCAAAAATGAATCCGCGCGCTTAAACCAAAACAACTTGGGATCATAGTTTCGTCCCATCTCCCTTTCGCGCATTAGTATGCGCAACTCCTTGGTGTAAACGGTGCGTACGCTTTTGATTTTTAACTTGATGTCAAGCACCGTTAGTTGCGGTATTTTCAGTGTACTAATTATGGCTTCATAGGCCTCCTCGCGCGCCACACGATTCTTGTAGGTGTCCAACAGCGAATTGTATAAGCACGGCTGGCATCTGTATGCTTCTAAAAATTCGGCTATTGGTATTTTCGTTTCGCGAAATTTGGCCATCGTTTAGTTTGTTTGGTTTGCAGAACCAACAACAACAACAAATAAAACACTAGCAAAATAAAGCATATGTATGTATGTATATTGCTTCTTGTTTACACTGCTTGCTAGTGATGGCACAATCAGCTGTGGACATGAGCTACAAAACTGGAAGAATCGTGTACCTCATACGTCACAGCACTGAATATATATATATATCTAATGACTTATTTTTGTAACAGAATATAGAGTTTCAATTTTTAATAATAATAAAGGAAGCTGGCATTTCAAATGATTTTTGCTATTCAAAATGGTTGCGCATCGTGCGCAACCTTGTTTGCAATGTCCATGGTTTTCTTTTTCTTTACAGCAACTTTGTATCGTTATCGATATCGTCATTGCTAGTTTTGGCAAGCCGGCAGCCTGACGAAATTTACCGCGTTTTGTGCCTGGCGTTATTTAAAGTTATTTGTGAGACAACGTAAAGCGCAAAACATCAAACAAAATGGACGGTAAGTAGAGCATTGAATGAGCCTAACAAATTATTCAATAATAAAATCTTCATATTAATAGGCGTGATTGAAGACATGTGGACGCCATATAAGCGTTTGTATGACACTTGTCAGTCGGCAATAAGGAACCCCAATGAAATGAACAGTGATCTGGTGCAATGCCTCAAGAAGTACAAACAGAACTTTACCAATTTTCTGCGCAATCCGGTTAGCAAGATCAACAAAGAAATAGATAGAACCTAACCTTAACTTTCCCGCATCCTTCCTCCAACCCTTTGCAGCCAAAAAGTGAGAAGAGTCGTGCACAGCTAGCTAATGCATCAATGGAGGGTGTTATAATCACCGGGCAGTCTCGCAAAACTGAACTCTCAAATGATCTGGTCAATGAGGCTATTATTTTATCGGATATGTATGATTTGGACGAAATATTCGCACTTGAGCTGCTCTGCACGGCACAACGTCAACAGATGAATCATCCTGGTCTACCTCGTGGCCTTGTCGCTGTCCTACTCTACTATGATGGACGCAAGGCAATTTCTTGCACACTACGCGACATGTTTCAGGTTGCAAGCGGCGTCTCCTGGACCACTGAGCTGCCCAAAGAGGTAAGAGAACAAAATTGTTGTTTAAACAAGGCGCACAAATTTACTGTTTTACTTACAATTCGATTGCAGATGACAGCGCTGATCAACAACTATGTCCAGAATCTGGTTGAAGATTCAAACATTCTAGGTCGCATTTTGGACCTGCTCGCCGAAATGGATACAGAAAAGGAGGTAGACCTTGATTTACAGTTATCAATTAAGTTTCAACCAATTGCTAAAACGCACCTTTTCACTACGTGTAGATCGTTTTATTGACCAAAAATCGTGCCTTTGGCTCTAAACGTCATAAGAATCAGGTGCTGGCACTCTATGAGGGCACACGCAAAGCGCTGGCCATGACACTATTTAATTGGTCCGCCCAGCGTGGACTGTCCAATAACATTGCTGTTCGTCTGCTACAACAGTTGGCAACGATGAAGACAAGCGACGTCACAGTGATTATGTTAATGGCACTGCTTTATGCGTATGATACATCGGTGCTTCTTTTGTCCGAATGTGATAATCAGCATATCTCGCGTCTGCCCATCTTGAACGATCCAGACTATGCAAAGTGCTTCTATGAGGCAATATATGCTCAAACCACTTGGCAGATCCCTCAAATGGATGTCATTATAAAATACAGCTTTGGCCTAACATTAGCCAGCTTGAGGCAGTCGCAAACTGATTTCCAGACAAACGCTGGTGCTATCATCAATTGTGATGAGCAGCTAATTGATGAGGCGCTCGCCGGCAATGTTTTTACCTTCATCTATCGTGAGCTGCTGGATTGTAATGTGGTCTACGAGTAAGTTACAATGAGAGACGGCTTTATTTTAATATGAATCTTTTTGATTTTAATTGTGCTTGTTTTTGCTTTTGGCAGAACCGACTTTATTTACCGTCGCCTGCATCTGCTGATCACAGATTTTATTGACTTCATGCACGCAAAGGTAACGGAGCTGCGAGGCCGTTCACACGAGAGAGCCCGTAATATGATTAATTTCCAAAATACGGGACTCGAAACGTTGCTCAGTGGTGATGACAGCTTTGAATTGCTAATGCTGTGCGTGTCAAAGTTATATGGCGATAAGCGGGCCACATTGCCTCTATGTAACGAGTATTGGGGACCAATTGGCTCCGAATCGCCCAATGACTCCGACACCTCCAACTTTGCACCAAACACCTCACGTTCAGTCTCTCT
The DNA here is from genome assembly GCA_030179655.1 of Scaptomyza flava. Lineage (NCBI taxonomy): Eukaryota > Metazoa > Arthropoda > Insecta > Diptera > Drosophilidae > Scaptomyza > Scaptomyza flava. Next base: position 4,307,519 of record JARNME010000314.1, on the reverse strand, counting down.
GTTCAAGTTCATACGCTTGGCCAGTGAGGTGTTACCGCAGAGCTTAGTTGTACCATATCTAAAGATGATTGCTGGCTTAACACGTACCGAATATGCGGCCAAATGCGCCTATAGTCTGCTTAAGGATTCGCAGAGTCTTCAGGCCACCTACGCCGTCAGCTGGGATCATTTCTTTAGTGGTTTAAACACATATTTTAGGTAAGCGAAATAATTCGAAAATCTCATTCAATTATGTAAATTTTATATCATATTACAGCAACATGCGTTCCGATAATAATACAATTGGAGAATCCGTATATCGCAGCCGTTTAACGCCCCGTTTTATATCGCCAAAGGAGACAGAGCTTATTATTGCCGTGATGGGAATTGTGCGAACTGTCGCTGAGCACGATGAAGTCTCGCGCATTGTGATCTGTGAACAGGTCAATTGGCAGACGCCTCAAGTGCTGCTCGGTCTTGTTGCGTGCGCCACAACAGTGGCTCTTAAGGGTGAACTCCTCTTGACATTGGCTGCGCTCAGCAAATCCAAAGAGACGGCACGCTCGATTTGGTTCCATTTGGAAGAATCACAAATTATACCCACCATTCCCAACAAAACGTCGTCCATTGTTCCAGCGTTCAGTTTGGCGGAGGAGATTGTTCAGAACGAATGCCGCCTGGAGACATACACGCTAAGTCGTGGCGTCATACAGCTGCTCTATAATTTAATGACAACACACATGCCTAAGAGATTAGGCGCTGGACCACGCAAAGCCGGCTATGCTCCATACTTGCAATTCGTTGTCGATGCTATATTTTTGAAGTTCAACAATCGCGCCTATAAGGATCCCATCGAGCGCTGGGAAGTGGGAGCCAATTGCTTGCAGCTTTTTTACTTTTTGCTTGCCATCTATCGCCCCAAGGCATCCGATTTCGAAGACGATCGTGATGATTATCCGCATCCGGGCTATTATATAATGCTGCAATTGCAAGTTAAATCGGATATGCTGCGTATAGTGTTGCGCATCATTGAGGAGGCACGGGATCAACTCGACGATTACAATGAATTTCGTGGCAAGCAGCTGCTCGAGGAATGTGCCTTATATGCGCTGCTGCTGCTCGAGGTCGCGCTGGCCAAACAAAATGCCTTCTTTGAGGCGGCAAATAGTAAATTTCTATTGATGGGCTTGAATCGCATGATGCTCGATGTGAATCCGAGAAGTCGTCAACCTGATTATGTGCACACAATCATCAAATTTGTAACCTATAATGCTTGGTTGCCACGTCACACTCTAGCCGCCATCAAGATCCTAAGCGGTGTCACTTCACAACCCGAAGTCGTTTCTCAAATCCTTAATATGTATGCTCCAAATAGCACGGACACATTGGAGATACGACGCCGTTTTATCGAATGCCTCGAAATGGATTTGATATGCGGCACCAATCTAAAAGATGAACAAAGGGAAGTGTATGCGGCAATCGATCAATTCGGTTATGCAAACCCTTTGGATACATCGAGTTTGGATAGCTCAGATTCGACTTCGATTTCGCTTTCCATGTCGGTTTCAGAGATGCAATCGTACGCGGATGAAAGCACCAAGGAGTCCCAACCGCTCATTGAACTCAAAATCAAGGAGGCAATTGTGCAGCTCTTTGAAGTGAATGTCAATCAGCCGGTGCCCAATTTTGTTACCTTTTTGCTTGGCATCGATGTTACTCGAGATTTGATGTACAACGAACATATACGATTCGAATCCAACTCATGCATTAATTCGCTAGTTGTGCTGCTCGAGCGTCATCTCGAGGTAAGTTTTTGTTCATTCATTCTTTTCGCGCTCTTCTATTATCAATCATCCTTTCTCTTTCTTTGTCGTGCACAGGAACAGCGTCAGATTGAGAATTATTGCGAGCATACGGCACACATTGTAGAGCGTATTTATCGCTTGTTCCATGGTTTTTGCGCCAACCATCAGACATCGGAGGCAATACTACGCTATTTTCGTTTGAACTGCAATGATTTTTTGTTGCGCCATTTGAGCGCCATGCCATTCCGCAATAGTCAAAAGAATCATATGTTGCACGCAATCAGTCATTTGATGAACTGTGTCGCCATCGAGATACGTGTGGCGGCATCACATGGCCAAACGACACGCTATTCACTGCTCTGTGATATCCTGTTGGCTGTCAATGCAGAGACACTACATAATGGGCACACGGTGCCACAAGAGTTGAACAGCAGTGTACTGATGCCAGCGGCTGGTGGGCAATATGGCTTGGATGTGACGCCCGGACGTCAAATGATGCAGACAACAGCGCCGGAATTGCATGCGAATCGTGTGCTCGACTGCCTCACCTTGGAGACGCTATCGTTGACACAGCCCGATTTGCAATTCTTTGACGAACGTCTGTTGGCCAGGGTGCTAAAAGATTGTACGGCAGGTCCAACCGTGCCACACGGTGCTGGCATGATAAATATCCAAAAGTTCCATGAGATACTGATCGATGAGCTGCATCTGGTGCAGAGCACCATTACCAATGGACAGCGAAAATCCATTGTCGATGAGATAACAACCATCTTACAGTATGCTATCAATTTGAATGGTGTACGAATGCAAAGACTTGCCACCTTTGCCTTCATGCGGGCCTGGTGTAATCTTGTCCAGCTGCTGTTTAGCGTTATGCCCGAAACTGTGCTGCCTATAACGCTGCGTAAACAGCATATAATTGATATAATTGAGAAAATCATGCTCAAAGTGCCGCCAACGCAACCACTTGTCACGCTATCCATACTGGTGACAGAGACGGTGGTGGTGCTGCTGGAGAATCTACGTCATTGCTACTACCATTTGGAGGATCAGCGTGCGCTTGACGAGCATGGCAACGTCATATGCTTAAATGAACATATGCCCCTGAATGGCACTGCTGATGCCAGAGAAAGCAATACCAATGCCAACAATGCCACACGTATCATTAACAGCAGTGTGAGCAGCAATAGCTGCAAGAGCAGCAATCTACGTTTCATACTCAAACGTTTGATCAGTTGGCTAATGACGTGTGAGGTCAAATCGCAGAAGTTGAACATGAATCTATATACCTCACTGCTCTATTGTTTGAGGATTGTGAAACGTGTACGCAGCGACGAGCAAATCGAATTCAATGAAACGTAAGCAAACATTTAAGCATAAAACATTCAACTCATAGCGTAAACCAACATTTTTAATTGTTTGTTTTTGCAGCTTGAAATCACGCCCTGATAGCTTAGTTAAATATAGTAATATGCAGCCGGATACGGAGGAAGAGGTGAAACATAAGGAAATGGCTGCCGAGATAATAAGTGAATTTGGTGATAAGCTGATCGATACGATATGTCATGATATAACAACGGGACATGCAATGTGCAGCATGCTGGCATTGGCTCTCCTCGACTTGATATCCGAGCTAAGAGCGATTAGTAGTCTCACCGATATAATCTCATCGCGTGGCTATCTCAAGCAAATACTCTACGGTCTGAAACAATCGAATGCGCAGCTGATAGAAGTGCTCAAACCAATGCCAGATACACTACGGCCTTTATTTATGTACGAAAGCCTTATGGCATGCCTAATGCAAATTTCACAGACCTATATCGGAGCCACGGTAATCTTGGGTGAGGGTGCACTGGGTATATTGGCCAATATGAGTATTTATGATATGCAACCGGACTTAAAAGCAAGTGAATTGTCAGTGGAACGCAGTGAAACGGATGATTTTATGCCTGCTGTTGACGCACGCTTCCGTTCGATCTTGTTGCCGGCTCTGTCACTTTGCGATAGCATCATTGATTCCTTGGGCGTGCGTAATACGTCCGCTTCGTCACAGTTGCTCAATTTCCTGTTCGCCCACATTGATATGATTGAGGGTATGTTGCGGGCGGCCACTCCGTTCATGGACTTGGGTCATTTAGAGCAGCTGGCGGCGATTACCAATCTATTTGCAAGGATCTCATGTACCGAAGAGAAGCTGTTGCCGGATAATGATGAGGCTAGCTCTGATGACGACTCTGACACTGATAACCCTTCACTTGAGATGAGCAATCGTTTGAGCCGTCTCCGTCAACTGATGATTGTTGTCTTTGGGCGTTTTACCATCAATGACGCGACAATTCGTTGCCGTCTCCATAAGGAGCGCCAGAGTCAGCTTGATCAACCCGAACCATCTGAGGAGGATAAAAATCAGCATGTTAAATATGTTTTAGATATTGCTGCCAATCTATCGCTCTATTGCCGTGCCGGTGTCACCAGCAATGTTCGAGATGGCATGACCTCCAAATATCTATTGACAACCATGATTAACGATGTCACACCACTGTAAGTTAACTGGGTTCATCTGATTTAAATGTCTTTTAAATTCAATTTCAATTGCAGTTCGGGCCAAATGGACTCTAAAAAACTTTCGGCCATCATGCTGGTCATAATAAATCAGCTCAAAGGATCCATTGGTTACTATCAGTCACAGAAATCAATTGCCGATAATCTGGTCCAGCAGCGCGCTTCCTTGCCCAACATAACATTCGGACCAAGCGGTAAGTGCGATGAGATGAGATTCATCTTCTTCAATATTTATCATTGCATTCCTTGCAGGCAAACGCAACTATTTGGAATTAAGTCAGCGTCACAATGATAAACGCAGTGAACTAAAGATGGCCGTATTCATTGCCGAACAGAATCTTTATTTGCTCTGGATACATGTTGATTTCTATTTTCGCAATGCTGTCATCTATTCCCAGGAGAATCGTAGTTTCATTAACGAATCCAGTTTGGGTAAGCTTTAAATAATATATAAATTATAAAATTGATTAAATAACTGCTGTGTTGTTCTCTGATTAGATCCAAATAACATGTCCGTACTGAATGCCTCACAGGATGAGATTACACAGCTGAAGCAAATGCTTATATCCACATTCAACGAACTATTCTGTTCGCAACTAATCAATGCCAGCGAAGGATATACGACCAAATGCAAGAACTTTAGTGCCATTCTTTTGCGCCGTATTAAGGCACTTGTTCAATTTGCTCCACAGACCACATAACGTATTTCTACAAAACATTTCGCAATTTGACCTAAAACAATCAAATTCTTATTTTATAATGTTCAAAATGTCGTGTGTACGTCATCTATTAATAAATCTATAACTCGGATATATAATCCTAAGCTTCGCGACTACTTATCATTGTTGCGGCTGATTTATATTTAAGTAAACTTACTGTATCAAGTGAAAATAATGCTTTCATCTCTTTCCTATCCATGCGTTTAAAGTAAAACTCAGTATGTGTTTATTCAAGGCGTTCAATTTAAACTAAGCAAAATCTATAAAAATGAAAACTTTTGCATTAGCTCAATTGGTGTTATATTTAATGTGATTTGATTTGTTTTGTTTAAACAATGAAAGTAAAAGCACACCTGACTTGACAACGTTACACTTTTGTTGCCGATCAAAATAAATACATACTTGCAAGTTGATACCTTACAAACTTATGTTTTATTGTGTCATTTGAACGTCAATCTTCAAGCGGAGCGATTCTTCTGATAGAAAAAAAAAGTAAAAAAAATAAAAATGTATAAACTGAAAATCAAATGCGACTCAAATATAACTATAACAAACTGTGCAGAATTCACTCTCGAATTAAAGCAGTATATTGGATTGTTTTTTAACAAAGTGAGACAATTACATCCTATGAATGATGATCGCTATGAATATTTAGTTGAGCACGTAAGCGTACCTTAAAATAATGTATAAGTACACAAACTGAGAAATAAATAACAAATAATTGTTTGTGTTCATTGTGTTCATGTGTATATATTATGTTCAAATGTTTTTTATTACAGTTTACCGATGAGTTTCTGCTATTGGAGATAAATGAATGCAACCGTTTCGGATTGAAGCTGTTATTTGACGATGTGTCCAAGGACAGAGCTTTACAGTACATCAAGAAAGCCATGGCAATTTCGAAGCAGTGCTCTGTAGACTCGACAAGTGATGAGTCGTCGACAAGCGACGAGGAGCCGTCGACAAGCGGTGAGATGCCGTCGCCCGTCGCTGATGATCCTGGGACAGAGTCGTCATAGAGCGATGACGAGTTGCAACAACGAACCATATTGTTTATCCAATTGTGCATGCAATTAAACATTTTCCTTATTTCCTCTGTGTGTCTGCTTCAGTCCTAGTTGTAGCAGAGCTTTCAAAGGTCGTTAGAATCGATTCTAGTGCTGTCATTTTGCAGCACGGTTTCGTTTTCATTACGGCTGGAACATCGATGTTTATAGTTGCCATTATAAATAAATAAATAAATACAACAATCCTAAGCAAAACGAAAAAAGTGTCAACACATCAGATACAAAAAAATACATTTTGTATATGGGTGGAGATTGTATTAACACAATGTCTACAAATGCCGTTAGCGATATTCAAATACAAATATATTTGTTTGCCGGGCACAGTTCATTTTATCGATAAGAGGGCTAAAACATCAACATCAACATTGTACGTCAAATATTGGTATTTCGTTGCATTTCCCATTTTGGATATCCGGTTAAAGCAATTGGTCCGATTTGCTACTTTCTTTTTTAATTTTATGTATAGGAATAAAACGTTTTTGAAATAATTATATTAAAAATTGACAAATGAATAGTGTTACACGAAATTGTGTGCCAAGAAATTAAATTTGCAACTGAAAATGTGCCAAAATGATGCCGAGATGCAAAATTGTTTTTTTTTTTTGTTATAATCTTTTGTTTTAATTGTGGTGTAGCAGTTTTTGTTAATGTTTAATGTTAATTGCTTGTTCCTTTTGTTTATTAAACAGTTGCTTAAACAAAATGGCACCTAGAAAGGCTAAAGTGCAGGTGCAGCTGGTTCCTCAGGTGCGCGATGGCGAAAACGTATTTGGCATTGCCCACATCTATGCAAGCTTCAACGATACTTTCGTGCATGGTCTGATCTGTCCGGTCGCGAAACCATCTTCCGTGTCAGCTGCGGCATGAAGGTGAAGGCCGATCGCGACGAATCTTCCCCATACGCAGCTATGTTGGCCGCTCAGGTAATATGGCAAGATTTTTTATTAAACGTTGTAACACATGTTTAAAAGTAATCTGCTCATTTTCAGGGCGTAGCCGAAAAGTGTAAACTGCTTGGAATTACGGCTCTGCACATTAAATTTCGTGCAAGCGGTGGCAACAAGACAGAGACACCTGGACCCGGAGCCCAATCAGCGCTTCGCGCTGTCGCCCGTTCCTCAATATAAATTGGTCGCATTGAAGATGTTACACCAATCCCATCAGATTCCACGCGCCGAAAGGGTGGTCGTCGTGGTCGCCGTCTCTAAAAGTGCTGTCAACCCTTTATAAACAAAAAAAAAACATACATTTCTAAAATATGTGGCGCTCACATTTATATTTATGCATATGTGTAGAAATAAATGATTTAAATTTAAATTCAAGTAAATAAGTAGAAATTAAGGTCAAGGACAATGAATTATTTTAGTATAAAACAAGAAGATAGGCAACGTGTTCGATACAATAATCGCTGTTTGCTTGGGCAGGGTAAACGGTTTGAACAGAATGAAGTCAATTTTGTTGATATTTGTTTAATTTTGATTTTAATCAATTTAACAAACGAACAGCTGTTCGATACCTAAATGCCACACTGCTTATCGATTGCAAGCCACTCTTCTTGTGCGTGATAACGCATCGCTGTGACTGGCAGTTTTACAAGAACCACATAGCATTGCAGAGATAAAATTCACATATACAGAGACTGTAATTTCTACACACAAGAAAGAGCCAGCGAACTCGTCGAAATTGTGAAGCACATTTGTGGGTGCAAAGAGAAAATTCATAAATAACCAATGCATTTGTATAAATAAATAAAAAGCGTAATCCAAAGCTATAATAGCAAAAGCAACTGATATTGTAATTGGCAAGTTCATTGCTCGAATAATATATTTGGTTATATATATTTGTGTGTGTGTGTGTGTGCGTGTTTTTTAGTAAGCATGTGTGTGAATAAGAAATTTGCAAACTCGATAAAACATCGTGCAAATTGTTAAGTAGCTGTCCGACGTGCATTCATGTATGTACATATAAATATATAGTATATATATACATGTAGACAATGTACATATTTGTGTTCTCCTGCTCAGCAGCGCATAAGCTCACATAGGATGTTCATAGATGATAGTAGGTCGGGCAATCAACGTCAAGAGGCAAAAACAGAAACAGAACCGGAGCGAGATGTGAGAAGCGGCTTAAAAAGCTGAGCAATAGTGAGTCAAGTGTTTTAGCTGTTGTTAAATTTTCCGTATATCTTTGGTTTCGGTTGTTTGTTTGTCTTTTTTTTTTCGTATTTCGTGAGTGTGTGCAGCCAATGCACAAAAATTTCTTTTGAGAATGCGCAAATAACGTAAAAAGTCGAATTTTGTACGAATGTGTACATTAATAAACAAGTTAATTCACAACGTTCTAAGCGCAAGTAGAAAAGCATATTTAGCAAACAAAAAATCCCGCAGTGTAAAACGAGGCAGCGCGCAGCAGCAACATAAGAAGAAGAACCAAAAAAGAAAACTTGTTTGAAACAACGACGACGAACAAGACGCTAAAAGGCAATCTTAACACAAGCTAAGACGTGCAAAGCAAAACGCAGAAAACAGAAGCAGCAGAAGCAACAAACGGCATTTGCAGTCAGTCTTGTCTGCGCTGCTATTAGCCCAAAAAAATAAAAATAACAAAAATATTATTAAAAAAAAGAGTATCAGACGGCATAGGCGATAGCCAACACGACGTCACCGTCACCGATAGATTAATAACATAATACGGCGGCAGCATGGATGAGGATGACAACATATCCAATGCTGATATAAGTATCGATGACGATGAAGAAGATGAGCAACGGCGGCCTCCACAGGATAATAATCGACGGCAGCAGCGCACCGATCATGAGTTAGACGAACTGGAAGTGTATGCTCAACAGTTTCAGCTGGCAAATGTAGCCAGCATCGGCAGTGGAGGAGCAGCTAGCACAGCTCGCACAGACACAGAAGGAGCCGCCGGAACGGACAATTCACCATTTAATTTGGATTCACATTGGGATTCACAAAGCATGGCGGCACGTGGTAGCGGAAGCAGCAGCAGCAGCAACGTTAGTGCCAGCAGTCTGCAGGTAAATGCCGAGGAGATCAACGATGCTGCCGGTGGCGGCAATTCGGGAGCTAAGCCCAGTTTCTTTTTTGGCACCTCATCTTTTATATTGCGCAGCCGGAAGGAGGTTGCTGCATTAATTAATACGGAATGCTGCCGTGGCAGTCCGACGCCCGATTTGGATTCAATAATGGATACGCTTTTCAATCCTGGCACACCTATCGATAATCCCGATAATATTGAATGGATACGCTGGCTTATTGCTGGCGGCCGCACGCCTACGGAGTTTGTCAAAATTGGTGAGTAGCGAGAGAGCGAAAGAGAGAGCGCAATAACATTGTAGTTAAAATTAAATATGCTTCAGCCTTATCGATATATTTTGTTATCGTTAAGCAGCTGATCGCGCGAGTCGTTGCCCCTGAAATTTGTTGTGTGAGTATGTGAAAATGTAATGCCTCTCATACCTGTGAGCTGTTGCTGTGTTGTTACTGTGTGTGTGTGTGTGTGTGTGCATGGTGAAATGGTTTTAGGGCATGGTAGGTAGTTGTGTCTAGGTATGGCACGCAAGTGTAAGCAAGTAAGGTGCAAGGCAGCGTGACAGTGCAATGCCATAGCAACAAAAACCAACACAACAACAACAACAAAAAAACAGCAAATATCTTCTAATCAAATACGCACTCACATATACATATACATATATATAGTATAGAGAGGTTGGCACTTGAGTTAACTTTAGCCCATTTAGCACGAATTTAATCTGGTAGTATTATCTATGTATTTACTGCGCTGCGGTTGCGTTTTATTTTTTATTTTTGTGTGTCAGGCAGAGTACGTCGCGAACATTGGCAACCCCAATGCCGATATTGCTCGTTGTCCCACTTGTCACACACACATACACGAACCCACAACACACACGCACATTGGCTAGCTGTTGCACCTTGTGCCTGTCAGCTGTTGTTCCGATTTAGCCTTGCGTAAATTTCCGCAGCATCCGTTCAAATACAAGCAGCTGTGTGTGCTTCTTTGTATGTACATACATACATACATGTATGTATGAATTCTTGCGCGTGTAAATTTGCTTCTTTTAATGCAACTAAATGGCCACCCTCGTCAAAATGCGCATGTATGCTCTCTATTTTCTTCTTTCAACTGTCATTTACCAACACACTTATTGTACATATGTAAAGAAAGAAAATCATTGCAAACAATTGCTAAATTGCAAATGAAAATGTTATGTACGTGCTAGTGCCATGGAAACACAAACACACACACACAAACATACGATACTCTCACATCTCAGTAGCCGTGCAATAGCACTAGTTTGCCCCGGCGTACACTGTGAAAAGTTTATTGACCGTCATTGTTGTTGATTTGACAATTGTTGACACGCCATGTTTCATGTGCACAGTGCTACCCTGCCGCCTGCCACCATCACATAAAACTGTGAAAACCATGTACATATAAATATCGCACACAATTTGCATTACAAATGGCTCGACTTTGCACCACAGTGCAATATGTATGCATTTCGTTCGCTTGCTCTTCTTGTTCTACTTTTTTTTTTTTTGGGCCTTGCAATTGCTTGTTGACCGTTATTGTTGTTGTTGACAAAAGTTTGCATACAGACATACATACATACACACAAAAACGCATGCAACCATACGTTTGCATATTCTACATTGCTGTTGCTTACTCAATTCGTTCAAATGGCCGCTTAATCGAACTAAGTCAAAAAACAAAAAAAAAAAACGAAAGAAAAATAGTTTTATGCTCATGGGTGTGAGGGCGGGATACAACGGTAGATAGTAGCGAGAGGGAGAGCCAAACGCAGAGTTGCATAGCAACTTGTCGATCGCCATTGCCAGACCATTTAACAAATTGTCAATCAATTCTAGTGCTTCGCTGCCTTAAGCTAGTTGTTGTTGTTGGCGTTGACGTTTCCGTTTTTCATTGGCTGCTTTCCTTTGATTTCCTTCCGCAGTCAGTTGACCTTTTTGTCGAGTCCTCCTAGCAAACGCAGAAGTTAAAGACAAGTCACGCAATCTCCCCGTCAAGCAAGCAACATTAAATATGCCAAAAGCAATGAGTGCATCATTTTTATTTTTGGATTTTAATCAAATCAATAAAAAGACAATTTTTATTTTTTTTTAAATTCTGATCACGCAAAAAAAACAGCTTTAACTATGACCCACCATAATCAATGCAAATAACCTGATAACATACTATTTTTTCTGATGGTAAATGGTATCGTTAACTCAATGGAAATCTTAAGAAAAAAGTTCTCAATTACTCGTTTCCTTCCGTTTTAACTAAATAAATTGGTTTAGTTCCGCTGCAAAATAAAAAGCATAGCAGTAAACAGTAATAAATAAATGCATGTATAATGTACAACACATTATAAAATGTTTAAAAGAATATCACATGTCGGTATAAATTATTTAATTATTAGTTGTTTCTATAAATACTTTTTGGCAAATCACTCTTTGCAACGCCATTTTTGTGTCAAACATTCTACTTAAATGTTTTTTTTTTTTTTTTTAATGGATTAAATGGATTTTGGCTTTTTAAACAAAATTACATTTTAAGATTACATTTTCGATAATTCTAATCCAAAGAAATGTTTTTTTTTTTTTAATGTTCAATATCATGTCACATTAAAGCAAAAACTCTTTTAAACAGAGATTTTTTTGCACCTGGCAATAATAATCGTCCCCTTTAAGCGCTCATCGTTAGAAAATTTTCCAATTTTTTACTTAATTGGGCTCAGTATGATAATACACTCAGGTGTAAAAAAGCGCAGCTAAATTAAGTATTTTTCATTAATATTATCAAAACCCTGGATTATTATGTTACAACACCTCGAAAACTTATCCATAAACAATTTTCTTTGTTGCGAGTTTCGTAAATTCCAAAAGAAAAGTCATATATAACGGACCCAAAATTTTGTGTGTTATTCGTAAATGTCGTAATGGTTAACGCAATTTATAGTTTAATCAAATACGTTGATTTCTAAGGTCAAATTATTAAAAGTTGTCAAGAGTAAAGCTTCAAGAGAATGGATAACGTAGTTTTGATCTAAAAAAAAACTAATAATCAAAAAAGTGCTTGTTCATGTTTACTGTTTGAATATTATACTCATGGGAGAAGAAAATCCTTCTTTGTAGAGAATATTTTAATATCGAATGTATTTTTGATTGTAATTCGTTGAATAGAAAACCCCGTTAAACGAAAGTTCGTTGTATAGAAAACTATATAGTTCTATAGCTTTTATCGTTTATCGTTTGCAATAGCATCGTTACAACTATCGTTATTTCGATAACTAACAAATTGAAAATTTGTTTTGTTTTTACTTGCAGTTCGCAGTTATGATAACCATGCAAAATGCGGTCTTGTGTGGGTGCCCCATGTGGTTGCATATAGATGTCGCACCTGCGGCATCTCACCATGCATGTCCATTTGTCGGGACTGCTTCAAGAAGGGCGATCATGCCAACCATGACTTCAACATGTTCCTGTCACAGGCAGGCGGCGCCTGCGATTGTGGAGACACATCGGTGATGAAGGCGGAGGGCTTCTGTAGTGATCATGGCATCAATAATCGCGTCAATCGCGATCCCGTGCCCAATAATCTGCTGGCAGTCGCCGAGGCGATAATGCCTAAGCTATTGTTTCGTTTGCTGCAGCATTTTCGTGAGCATAGTGATGCGTCACTGCAGGCGCATGCCCAGACCTCGTACTCCTGCGAGGCATTCGCCAACATGCTGATCGATCTGAACAATATGGGCGAAATAATGCGCAAGGTGATGACGCGAACATTAATCAATGCCGATGTCTATTCGTATTTTATGGAGACACCCTGCCAGGATACACGCAACGGGCGCTTTCTTAAAGCGAATCGCGAGAAATATGAAGATGCGGTCAATCGTTTTCCAAACCCCGAGCCACCCAAAGAGTATCGTGATCTGCCAGCGTTGGGCAAGAAGCTGGTGCATACCACACTGCTGGAAGAATTCATATTCTGGACATTTAAGTTTGAGTTTCCGCAAACGTTGGTCTGCTTTCTTCTCAATATGTTACCCGATCAGGACTACAAGGTGAGATATTGTACATATAACATTGACCCTAAGATATCTAAATTATTGTTTTTCGAATGTAGGAACACCTGACACGCACATTCGTGATGCACTACAGCCGCATTCCATCGGTGTTGGAGATGTCCCGGGATCCCGATACGCTCAGCAATCGTGTTGTTCACATGAGCGTTCAACTCTTCTCCAACGAGAGCCTTGCACTCAAAATGGTTAACGAGCTTTCGCTGCTGCATGTGATGATCATTAGCTTAAAGCTGATGATGTCCAAAATACTCATACAAAATACGCTGCATGGTAAAATATATTATATATACGAACGTCGAACTTTAGTTTAACGAATCAATCAACAATTCATTACAGATCCCGTTAAAAACTTTCACTTTGTTATCGATTGTACGCGTCAAGTGATGAAGGATCATTGCTATTGGCCACTCGTCTCGGACTTTAACAATGTGTTGTCGCACGAATCGGTGGCTTTGGTCTTTCTACGCGATGACAACCTTATCGATATGTGGTTTCAATTCCTGCAAATGCTGCAGGGTATGAATGTTAATGTGCGGGAAACAGCGTCGCATGTGGAATTCGAACCGAATAGCTACTATGCAGCATTCTCATGCGAGCTGGAGGCCAGTGCATATCCCATGTGGTCCATTATATCGCATCTGCAGGATGGCACCCATGCCCATCTCGCCAAAAAGATCATCAATTATTGTGTGACAACGCTGCACGAGTGGCTCGACTCCATTTACTTTAGGGAGCCCAAATTATCACTGGTACAATAAAGATTATTTTTATGTTTTGAAAAAAAAGCCTAAACCATTATTTTATTATCTTACAGGAGGAAATGATGCAGGCCTCATTTCATTTTCCACTACATCGCTATCTGGCCGCCTTTGTGTGCCAGGCGGTTACCAAAATGGGAATACCCCTTAGCGATGTCCTGCCCTCGCGTCCAGACATCTTACCCCTGCTAATGATACATCCGCTGCGTGTCCAGGTGAGTCTTTCACGCAATATCTAAGGTTATTGGTCATCCAAAGCACAAATAATAAAATTGTTATCTCCTCTTCAACGATTTTAATTCACATAAATGTAATTTTGAGGGTCTTTAGGAAAAGATTAAAATTGTTTGGGCTTTAATTTTTATTTTTATATTTATTATAACATATGTACTTACTCTTATATATATGAATTTATATTTGTATACCAATTAGTGGTAAAACGAAATGGTGTTTTCAATCAAGTTGTGATTTTTTTGTTTGTTTTCTGGCTTATTGTTTGATCTTGTTGTTGTTTTCATGTGTCTGTGTTGTATTTATTGTGTTGATAAAAAGAAATTATTTGTATAACCTACATAGAAAGTATTTAGTTATGTATATTATAGCTGAGAGTCGATGCGCTGCTGCATAACGCAATGTGTCCAAACAGGCATACGATTAGTTTGCTTTTATTTAATTGTCTTTGGCACCTGAACGTGTGGCGAAAAGTCGTAGGTTATGATTTTGGGCGCTACAAAGCCGCCATAGCCGGGACGTGCCTTATAGTAGATGCCGATGCCGGCCAATGGCACTGGTGGATTTGAGACCACATCCTGTATATCCAGAAACGGTACGGTGCTCTGCGCCGCATCCTTATCCATGCCCGTATTGACAAAATCAATATACTGATTATGTTCAGACATTACCAACGAACTGACAACGGTACGCGTCGGCACATCCACATTATATAAATTCAGTTTTTGTCTGCAAAAAAAAAAATGGTGTTTAACGATTGTTTTTAATCGACATTAATAAGAGAGCTTGTTATAGTTTACCTGCGCATACCGCTGACATCGGTATTATCATTGGACTGCCAAACGCTGTTTACCTCCGGCTGAATGAGTTCACCCTTTTTGAAATCGAACTCACTCAATCGCGCCTCCAAGTTCAAATGAGCGCCCACCACACGGAAACGTACACCAGTAACAACAAAACTAGTATCATCCGTTTTCATAATATCATCCAGATCAATGGAGCGACTATCATAGCTCATTGTATGATAGTCAACGCCTTTGGCAACATTTCTATCAAATATCTTATACTCATCGACGGGCTTCCACTCCAGACTGCTGGCGTTTATGTTGCCGCGTGGCATTAATTGTCCTTCCTGTATCTGCAGATGAAACACACGATTCCGTTTTACAAAACGCAGACCAGTCACGACTCTGTTTAAAAAAATTGTTGTGTTTTTTATCGATTTTTGGATTCATAGACTGTCACTACTAACCTGTTTTGCTTGACATCGGAGACGGATTCACGAAGGTTGAAGAAACGATCAGATTTCAAGCCTTGCTCGTCACACAAACAGAAACAGTAGCTGCAGTGCCACAAGAGATAGCGCCACCAGCTGTCTACTTTGGTTGTGCCGCGGGAACAAGTCGTGCGCTGTCCAAGCGTCCGTCCATTCTCATATTCGATATACTCGTAGCGCCGTGTGCTATTTTGTGGTGCTGGACAGACCCACATATCGGAGTCAACAAACTGGCAATTGTACAGGCGACCTGTACATTTGGGCTGCCGAGCACAATACTTCTCCTTGAAACAGCCCTCACTGCGTGTGGACTCATAGAAGGAGCATGTCTCCCTACAGGTCTCATCCGCATTTAGGTCCACCTCGTTCTCAATGTAGCCCTGCAGCAGGCGCGTCACCTCATCGTATGTCACTTTTGGTATATATTGCTGGGGATCACAGCGCCAAACAATGCGATCGGCTCGTCGCATCACCTCTCGCAGTAGTTTCAATGTGCGCTCTGTGCGCTTCTCATAGTCGCGACGCATAAGTTCCGCTTCCTGTGTAAAATTGCCACGTCCATAGACACGCAACATCATCCAGGAGAACTCCATCATGATGTAGCCCTTAAGTTCTGTTAGTGCAATATCTGTGTACAGTGAGTACACAAATTGTTGTGGCGACTGTTTGGTGTGGCACATTTCTTCCGAGGATTTCTAGAAATAAATTTATAAACAAATCGTTTTTAGTTACACTTTGTTTTATCATTGTTGTTAGGTAACCGATAGTGCAGACACTTGTTTTTGTTATTCCAGGTAAAGTGCATGCCAGTTGCTGCACGTAACTTTATCGATAACACATCTCAATTACGTTTTAATTTGTTTTAACCCTGCCATAAGTTCTCATTAAAAACCTATGTAAATCTGGCCGCTCTTCCCATCTCCCTCTCTCTCTCTCTCTCTCTCTTGCTCGCGCTTATTCAAGCTTAAAGAGATTTGGAACAATAACAATAATAGCAACAACGACAGCAGCGTTTCGTTTCCGCTGTGTCGCTATTAATGTGCGCTTGCCAAATAAACACAAAAAAATAACGAGGGTGATAAAAAAAATAATCAAAACGCTTAGGAATAACAAACTGACCACCATTGCCCTATAGTACATCGTTTGCTTGACCATGCTGGATTCGATTTCTTGAAATATTTGCGACATTGAAAATGTTTTATCATTGCGCAACACCTCCTCGGTAAAATCCAGTACAGCGCGCTCCTCCAAATCATTGCTGCTGTTTGCTATCATCAAATGATTCTGATGGGGAAGGAAAAGTGTATGGTTTACAATTGAGAATATTGATAAATATTTGTTGACCTCGGTCCAGTTAGGTGTGTTTGTACCTTGAAGAAGTCAAAAATACCATTTAGCTGCAACAATTTTACTTCCAGCAGAGTCCATTCGTAATGATGCATGAGGCTATATTGTTTGCCATCATCAAATGTTCGTTCCATTTGCCGTTTATTGATGAAATCGCGATGTGAATCGTACACCTTGCGCAACTGTTGGTCCCTATTATTCTGACTATTCGCCGTTTTCTCCAGATATTGCCATAGGTCCTGTTCCAACTTAAAGTACTCTTTGCGTAGGGCATCCACCTCCAATGCGGGCGTGCGATGTCCATACATTGACTGCGCAGCGGCGGCGGCGGCAACAATCAGAAACAATAACAACGATATTGATATCGCTGACATTGCAATGCTTTTGCTTGTGCGCAGTACACAAAATACAGAACGGGGGATTTCCAAGAATTGCCTTTTGTGATTTATTCTCCTTTTTTCTTTTTTATTTCACTCACTGTTTGCCGCGTGTGCTTTAAAAACGTTATACTCAGCAAAAAATCGACAAACTTATGAAATGTTAAGCGTTGCCAGCCTTTTTCAACAAAGACTGTCGTTCAGTTTTTTTTTTTTTTTCTTTACATACATATATAAATCGATATGCACACATACATATAAATATGTATTTTCTTTTTGCTCACTCTCTCAGTGCAACTTGTTAAATTCCAATTTCAATTCAATTTAGTTGTGCCTGTTTAAAAAAAAAAATAAACCTTTGCATTGTTCTTTTTTTTTGCGATTTATTTTAATTTGTTCGTTCAACGCTTTTTATCTTTGTGTCGCTGCTGTTGCTGGTTGTTTTGCTACTGTTTTCTGCTTTCGGCCGCTCTGCTGGCTTTTGTGAAATGTTGTGTGTGTGAGTGCAAGTTTGCTTAGACTCGCACTCGTCTCGTGTACACAAATCAGAATTTTTCTCCTGCTCGTTGTGTGCTTGTGCGCTCCCTTGAGCCGCATTCGAGTGGTTTTTTTTTTTTGTTCGTATTCTTGCTGTTTTGTGCTCGTAGAAAATCGCTGACTGTGAGCTCCTGTTTTTGTTGTTTTTGCTGTTTCCCCAGACGAAGAGCAGCTGCTCCTCCAACCCACACAAGTGCAATTTCGTGTGTACGTGTGTGAGTGAGCGTGCGCGCTTATTGAGCTTGAGCTAAATCTGGCCATATTTGGACACAAAGCCTGAGCGCACTTAATTATGCTCGATCAGCTGTATACACCTGCTCAGTTTGTGCTTGTTATCGATAAACGATAATATACACGCCTCTCGGCTTGCTCTATAACGACACTGCTTGTCGTTTATTCGTAGCGCAATCAGCTGTCAGTTAAACCAGTACTCTTTCGCCATATCTCTCTCTCTCTCTTGCTTGTGTCTCGCGTGCCAAATACCACCACCAAGGCACGCTTCATGCAATTAAAGGGAAAAAAAAATTCCCATAGCTGCATTACCCTCTCTCAGCTTCTTTTGCTGGTCAAACAACTCATTTTGTTTTGTTTTAGATGTTTGCCTTTGCTGCGCCTGCGGTTGTGCACGTTGTTTACTTTAGGGCGAGACCTTTGACCTCAGTGCGTACGTAAATCATACAAATTAAGATGACTATGCATGAATGCAAGCTCGCTAGATTCTGCTAAAATAGGCTTAGCACCTTCTCTATTGATTAAATGAATAAAACTTTTCTACAACGCATGTCACGCTAATTCGCCTGCGTGCTAATTTGGATTTTTTTTTTAAGTATATTTGTCAGTAGATGGGTGTGTATGTTGAATTGAGCGTGGCTCATCTTTAACTTTGCTTTGTGTCTGTGTCCCATTACATTAGCATTGACGCTGTTCCGTTGTGTCTGCGCCGCTTGCGATGAGTAATATCTGCAGCGACGCCGCCGCAGTTTAACTTGAGACTTTCTTTTGGGGTTGCCCAATTGGTGCAAAAAATTAAAAGAAAGAAACACTTAAATACACAAACACAGACACAAACAATGGGCGAAACGATTAATCGGGAGACCGGAAAGTCCAGTTCAATTGAGAGGCGGCTACTAAACTAAACCAATGTAGATGATTCATTCATACATTCTATATATATACGCGTATGTATGTATGTATGTAGTGTCGCATGCACAAGATTTTTTGATTGGATACTTTAACATGCAATGGACGCGCACTATTCCCCAATGCCCACATACCTCATAGTTGTTTGCCAGTTGGGCGAGCAAATTGCTCGACGATGAATTGGGCTTTGGTTCCTCAATATTTCCATTTCCATTGCCCAGTAATGTCAAATGTAAACGATCCATTAGGTGATGCACCGAATGCGCATTCGGTGTTACAGTCCATTCGGCAAATGTGATTAATGTGCTCATCTCTAGTTTGTCCTTGTGCGCCTCGTAGCTTTGCATTTGCTGATAACGCGAAGATATGCGGTTCATTGTATCCGTTATGTCGTTCATTTTGGCAAGTAACGGCACATTGCTGTTTATAAAATTATTAACGGACTCTATGGCCAGCGCAATATATTGTGAATGCTGCAAAAATCAAAGAGTAGAGGAAATAATATAAGTAAAACCTTTGTATAGAATATGTTCATTGTCTTTTTTTTATTTACCTTCGCCTCCGTGTCTTCAATCTTTTGGCTGACATCTTTTAGTCGCTGCAACACTTTGCGCTGTTTTTCGCGCATTAGCGGAAAGTCAATGTTTGCTGCGAGTGGCGATGATTGCACAATGTCCCAGGCTTTAAGGACACCGCTGGTAACTTCCTTTACCACATGCAACACATCTAATACATCCTCAATGAGCGCAGTCGTTGGTGTTGGTGCAAAAACAGCAGACACTATTAATAATAATAGCAGTGGCGGCAGCGATGACCATTTTTGTTGCTGCAACAGCTGCATATTTTTGCATGTGCGTCTCGTTCTTGTTTTTTTTTGTTTCTATTAAAGAGTTGCGAACCAACAACAATAAACGCTGAGCTTGTCGAAACAAGCAACGCCAAACAATATAAACAACCACACACTAAGCTAATAAAAAGACCAACACCAACAGACACAAACTGAACGCAACTGTGCCAGTTGAAAATCAAAACGCGAATGTCAGAGCGGCAGAGTTCGGCTGTTGCTCTCACTGCTGATACTTTTGTATTGTGTTACTTCTTTTCCTCTTAAAGACTTTTGCTGTCTTTGTTTGATTGTTATTTTTACAGTTTCATGCTAGCAGCATAGGTCAAAGCACGAGTGCGAGTGAGCAAACAATAACACACACATAAACACATGCAGCACTGCCGCTGTGATGAAAAGTGACTTTTAAAAAATATGTTCACGCACATTGTTTCTTATCGATAACAAAGTGTTATCGTAAAGAAGTGTTGCTGCTACTGTTGTTATATTTGAATATTTAACTACAGCTTACTTAATTCTTAATTCTTTCATTTTAGAGCTTCTTCTACGAAATTTTGGCCGGAAAATGGGTACGCAACGGTCTGCAAATCAAGGGCCAAGCCATGACCTACATACAAGCGAACTTTTGCAATTCGATGGCCGACATGGATCTGTTCTTTTTGCAAATCTGCGCGACAAATCTATCGCAATATTTCTTTTTACAAAACACAATCGAGCTATTCGATGTGGGCCAATGGCTGGAGACCGCGCCGCTAAAGCAACCTCAGAAGCCGGAGCAATCATCGATGTTGGAGGGTTTCCTCACATTCCTAGCCACACTGGTGACGAGTCGCACCAATTTGGGCAACGATGAGGCAACGCAATGCATCATTGAGATAAGCGCCCTGCTGGCCACCGAAAATAAGACACACTCGCAGCTACTCGAACTGATGCCCGAACGTTCGGGCAATGTGCACACCAAGAATTTTGAGACGTTCCTCAAGAAGCTATCCGTTTACAAGGCACCGTCGGCTGGCTCTGAGAATCTGGAACAGGGTCTGTTCACGCCTATCGATGAGGTATGGGAGGATTACTATGATCCGTTGCATGTGCTGCTACGTGCCGTACATCGACGCGACTTTCAATCGTCCCTGGATCGTTTTACCAACTATGTCAAGTCAAAAAACAAGATGCCCAGCAGTGGCAATCTTTGGCCACCATTTCGTCTACCTTTACCAGTGGGTGAATCATTTACCGATCCGTGTCGCATTCTCAACTCCCGTCTCTTTCACTCAACCATACTATCGATATTCTTCCGGGCGGTGCATACAAGAGACGTTTCCGAGCATTTGCTTGCGCTGGCCGTTTTTCTTCTAGAGATTGCTGTGGAGACGAGCAGCGATATAAACGCCGCCGCCGCCGCCATTGGCTCATCCACATCGGGGGCAACCGGAAATGCAGCTTCTGCCGCTGCCGCTTCCGCCGCCTCACCCGTTGCCATGGTAGAGTGCGAGCCGCAGCATCAATCTGGTTATTATGGCTATGGTGGGAATCGTCGTGAGCCGCCCAAGCTATTCCAATGCTATCCCACTGATAACCTTGGCTGTAATCTTCGTCATGTTGTCAGCAAGGTGTCACTGAAATCTCGTGATCCCCAGGTCACAACCTCCAGCTATCGCTCGAATCCATTCTATTCGGATCTCGATTTCGAAGTCGATAGCGAGGAGATGCGTATGATTGGCGATACATATGGATTGGATGATCTGGATGAGACGTCCGGTGCAATGAGTGTGGCGCGGACACAACAACAGCGTAATAATACCATACCACCTCGTATGCGTATGGAGGTTGCACTTGTTCCCGATCTATCTGTGGTAGCGGAAACTGGCGTTGTCCTTTTGCAGCCCGATGTCAACGATGATGGTCATGATAATGCCATGGATATGGGTCCGAACGCTCAAGACTTTCATCATTTTCCACTGCAACAGATAACGCTGCCCGAGAGCGGCATGGAGGTGGCCATACGTAGAGATCTTCTGCTTGCTGAGACAACGGCAACGGCGGTAGCAAATGCTGATGATGAAAGGACCGTCGGTACAGTATCGGTCTCCGGTTCCGGCACAACCGGCAATGAAATGTTTTCACCTACAACGCCAACGGGCAGTGGTATGTTATTGCCATTTCAACGTGTCCGTCTGCCGGTTGCTGTGCCCAGCAGCAATATGGATGTTGTGCCATCGAATGCACTGGGCGGTATTCCAGGCATTCCAACCGTATCCGCTGGCGGTGCACGCTACGATCCGAGTGGGGCAAGGAAACGTGCCGTTGACATTGCCATTGCCAGTGCCGGCAACAAGGATGAACTTCATATGGACGAGAGTATATTGTCGCTGTTGCTCAAGCTACATTCGCAATTGAGCGGCAATTTGGATAGCTTCTCGCTGGATGATCGCAACGTTCATAATGTTGCCACACCCATGGACGTGGACTGCAATGAGGCGAGCACCTCGACTGCATTGGCCGAACGCTATCCCAGCTACAATCATCAGAATATACATGTGTCTAGTTCGCGAATTGGTGATGGACCATTTTTTATTGGGAATCTGCTGCGCAAGATTGCCACTAGGGATGAGCAGTGTGCCCAGTGCATTGATGATATACGTGCACGATTGTGGCCCAATCAGCGAGAGAAACAGGCGGAGGCACGTGCTCGCGAGACCAAGGAGAAGGAGGAGCGACGCAAAAAGGCTCGCGAACGTCAACAGAAAATGATGCAAGATTTTGCTAATAAGCAAAAACAATTTATGCAATCGGCTGCAGCCGCTGCCAATAATATGGACTTTGGTCTGGAGGATGAGGATGAGGAGGCCATGTATGAGGAGCAGCCAAGGGAAAAAGAGTACGATTGCATCATTTGCAACCGCACAACAGCCAGCACCGAAACGAATCCAATTGGCCTCGTTGTCCTCGTCGAATCGAGCGGCATCGTTGGACATCGTCGCCGCATCGCCGATCGTCTACCCCTGCCCCTTAACGATGCGGACAAGGAGCGCCTGCAGCAAACGACCCGCTTGGCAACCGAATTTACGCGACGCACTAGCTTGCTCAGTGTCAAATTTGGCCTTGAATCCTGGTATCTATCGAATAATATGGCCTACGACAATGGTGTCCATGTACAATCGTGCGGTCATCATGTGCATCTCAGCTGCCTGGAGGCATACCTCAAGACCCTATACACAACGCAACGTCAACCGGTCCAAGATCGTGGCGAATTCTATTGTCCCGTCTGTCGCCAGTTGTCCAATTCCGTTTTGCCGCTCAGCCCTCAGCTGGACAGACCCACGCATCTGGTGCGCTCCGGTAATCAGCCGTTTGAACAGCTTGTCGCCGATCTCACCGATCTGATCAAAGAGAATGAAAAACCGGTAAGGAAATCAATTTCGTTTCGTTTCGTTTCGTTGCAATACCATTTTTGTTTTTTTGTTATCGTTCGTTAGCAACCCTCAAAACTAACGGAGGCGATGGGTCACGCCATGGAGGTTATGACAAACATTGCCCAACGCAAGGTCAAATGTGCATCGATAACGTTCCGCAAGCTATTCATCTTTGTGACATCGATAGCGCGCACAAATCTCGAAGCCGAGATTATCCAACGTGGTGGATCGCTTTGCTCCGCGAATGCGACGCGCTATAAGCCAAAGCGGGACTGCATTGTGCCACTGTTGCATGTGCTGTCCGTGCATGTGCGTGTCCTGGTCAAATGGCCGCTCTGGAGCAGCTGGGCATCGCTTGCCGGTATGCCTGTTAGCGATACGGAGCCATTGCCGGCACATTGTCGAGAATTGATACCTAGTCTGCTGGCTGATCCAATTGCATTGTTACTCAAATTTATACTTCTCGCTCCGCTGCATCTGGATCAGGGTGAGTCATTGTGTGGGTGGGATTAGTACTTCTTGTGAGCAAGCTAATTATGTTTTTTTTTTCCCATATATCCGTTTTCAGATTATTTTACGTGCATGGTTAAGGTGATGTACAATCTGCTGTATTATCAAATTGTTGTGCAACTTTGTGTCACACTAACCGAACTCGAGTGTGATCACATTCTGGCCAACTTTGGCAGCACCGAAGTCAACTCTACCTTCAACTCCAACACCAACTCCACCTCCTCAAGCTTAGCAACAACTGAAACCGTAAGTGAAACTGGAACTGGCAATGCTACAGCTCGACGAGGCAGTTCGGCTCGTTATGGATCGTCGGCGAGTTGCGCACAGTTGGGTCAAGCCATGGCATTGGTATTGAAGCAAACAGATCGCTTGACACATCTGCGACGGGATAGCATACCCAGCACTAGTGCGACAGCAGCTGAAGCAGCAGCAACGGCAGCAGACGCCGGAGATGCAAGTGGCGTCTCAACGGACAACAATAATCCAACGGCAACGTCAACGTCAACGGCATCGGCTGAGGTGAATCTCAAGTCAATGGAGCTGCAATTGCAATCGCTGTGTTTACCATTTCTACGAATTGCGGCGCTGCTGCGTCAACATTTGTATAGGCACGAGATGCCAGAGATATCGGCTCCCGGTTTGGAATTTGTGCGTCTAGTCTATTATTTGGAGCTGGTAACCGATTCAATGGACTGGGATTGCTTTAATGCATCCAAAGGCCTGTGCTTTATACCCGGCACAGAGCAAACGTTGCCACAATTCTGGTGCAAGCAGCTCATGGATGTGCATCCACCAAGGGAAACCGTACGCGAGCTAATCCTTATGAATCAGCACTCGTTGTGGCAGCAACCACGCCTCCTGGAACTACCCCGCGAATACGAGCGTCTCTTTACGGTAAGATTTTATCAAGTCTAATAAAATGTTGCCATTAATTTTGGTGTTGCATCTATTACAGTACTACCATGAACGTCCTTGCCTCAATTGTTATAAGGTGCCCAAGGAGAGTTCCATATGTCTGCTGTGCGGCACCATTGTTTGCCTCAAACAAAATTGTTGTGCCGAAAAGGAATGCTGTGAAGCTGTCCGGGTAAGTGCAACAAGTCTCAACAGAAAAATTTGTACTAATTTAATATGATTTTTTAGCACACATTATCCTGCGGTGGCGGCATTGGTATCTTTCTGGTCGTCACCTCAACGTACATCATTGTTATAAGGGGACGACGCGCCTGTCTCTGGGGCTCACTATATCTGGATGATTTCGATGAGGAGGATCGTGATCTCAAGTTAGTCCAAAAACGTAATATTCATAATTAATCTCTTCTAATACTTGTTCCTTTGTTTTTGTAGACGTGGCAAGCCGCTGTATTTGAGCCAGGATCGCTTCAATTTGCTGGAATCACAGTGGCTGTCGCACAAGTTTGCGCACACCAAGCACACATGGGTCTTCCATCGGGATCTGTTGTGAAACATGGAAGACTTATTGCGCAGCATACAGGAGCTGGTTGGCCAGATCTAAATATGGATATGGGGATGGGGATGGGGATGTATATACTTATATCCAATTCGAACGAAATTCATGCTAAATTCACTTCTCTCATTCAACTTCCTCACTCCGCATTTACCACCCTCCACACTTTGCCTATCCCTCTTCTTGACTTATTATTTTATTGCACCAACTGGGAGACTATATTGACATATACATATATATATATACATATATCTACCTGTCTATATTTATGTATAGTTCATGCAGAGTCATAGCGATATAGATATCCACATTTATATATACATATAGTATATATATATTAACATATGCACACGTGTATAATATATATTTATGCATAAGCAAACAATTTACATACTTAATAACTTTCTAAAAAGAAACTAAAAAATAATATATTGACATAATAATGTTGTTTTGTGTTTTTTGCTCTAATTAAACTAAAAATCGACATGCCTATATATATATATATGTATGTATATAGTATATAAAACCATACATATATGTATATAACGTGAATATCTATCTATTGATACATAATATATGCACATATATATATGTATGTATTTAGACCTAAGTAAGTCTTGATATTTGGTTAGGCTTATTTAAGCGACACACACAAACACATAATAACACACACACACACACACAACCTTTGGCCTCATGAGTTTGTGCATGTAAAAAACGAAAACAAATCAAAACATAAGGGATTTATATAATTAAGGCAAACAAATTATAATAACAATAATAATTATAATAATAATAATATATACACATTTGCACACACATTTGAATGTTAACCTTATCAATATATGCAACATTTAATCAAAAACAAAAAATAATAAAAAGAATCCAACACAAAAACAAATTTTAAATGAAAATAAGCGAATTGTGAAAAATTGTGTGAGTGGCTTAGTTAATTAGTCAAAGAACAAATGAAAGGCATAAAACAAAAAACAACACAGATTTAGAGCGAGAGACGAACGACGCAACAGAGAGACATGAAAGATCGCTTAAAAAATATATTTATGGCCACAACGATAGAAATGTTTAAATTGAAAAAAAAAATAAAACCAATACTGTTTGTGAATTTGTTGTTAGTAGTTCTTAAAAAAATAATTGCAATCTTATCTTGTTTAATGTACAATTGTATAAAACTTTCCAAGCCGTTTGTGAGAATCGGATCTTGCATAATTATATAAAAACTTATATGTATACTATTAAATTTTTTTTTTTAATATTATTTTCTTGATTAGTTTTGTGTTCGAAAAAAAAAATCTTTGTTTACTTTAAATTTATGCATGAGCAATAATTAAGAAAAAACAATAATATTTAAAATAAAATAATTATAAAAAAGAACCATTGGTTCAATTTAGTTTTTTTTAATATTTTTGTCAATATATAATTATATATTGTGACGCATTATAAATGTAAATATTATGTAGAGCCTCAAATTTCAATTACTGTAATAATCATATTTAACACAATATATATATATGTATATGTGTATATTTATTTATATACTTACATATATATACATAAATATAGAACTTGTAAATGTAAGAATAATGCATCAAAGCTATTTAGCGAAAGGCTGAAAAATGATCAGAAACTGCGTATACTGGATATCGTATACATAGATATACATTAATAAATAAACAAATAAATAAAATATATGCATTAAATTAATAATTTGCACATTTAAACAATGTAGAAAACAAAATAAAATAAGATATTGCAAAAATCAATTATTTTTTTTGCGCTAGCTTTTAATTAAAAAAATATATATACATTGAATTTTTTGGTTTTGCGTTGATATATAACTAAGTATATAAACATACATACAATATATGTACTGGCAAAGGCACGCTATGCAATAAATATTTCGATAAATGTCGTCATGTATCGATACCTATCGAACGGTTATGGTTTGCGCGATTCCCTAAATAAATTTAAATTCGAAATGAATTATTCAATTTGTGTTTCAATTAATTTTTTGTTATTTTTTTGTCTAGGCCTACAAAGGCTAAAAGGACACGAAAAGATTTTAAGCTATGCTCCTTAAAAAAATACAAGAATATTGGTTCGAAAGAATCAAAGAATCAAGTCTAACTTGGTAGTAGAAATTTAGGATTTTGTGAATTTTTGCCAATTTCGAACACCTTACAAGCTTAAATCTGAATTCCTAGATTACCTTATAAACCTTGAATGCCATTGGGTAACTTAGGTCCTTGTTATTTTCAACGCACCATGTCTTCTAGGAATCTGCAAGGATTTGAACGTTTCGATTTCCTTTCAACTAGTGTTTGTAATAAAAAGCAAATTGAACATAAATTGTGCGCGATTTGTATTGTACTTTCAAATTGTTTTATTTTACATTTATTTGCATTTGCTCATCTTACAAGATTCGACCATTAAAAAACAAACGATTTCATTTAGATAGTTGGCTTAAACATAAATTTGTGTGAGTGTGCCTCTGTTTTTGGTGTGGGCCATGTATTTTTGTTGTTTTGGTGTTGGGTTGGTAAGAGAGAAAGAAGGAGATAGGGAGCTCACTACAATCGCTTGTATGTAAAAATATATTGATATAAATATATATATATTGTATATGGCTCTATAAACATATATATATGTCTGTACAGTTTGGCTGTTTAGCGAGGGATAATTGCAGAAGTGTGTGATTAGCTAAAGCTAAGCCCTAATATGCTATAAACTAAGTAAAAATATAACTAAACAATAAACCGATTTCATTGTCATTAGTACTTAATGATTAATGGAGATTTTGTTATTGGCCAGGCTGTGCAAATCTTTAAATAGTTTTAGCTTCAGCTCCAGCTCCAGCTCCAGCTAATGCTCCTTGAGCCAGCTTCTCGTGGCCAGCTTTCGGCTATATAAAACTAAGAACTACAAAAATATCTCAGACAGACGACGACGATTGTTGCGGGCGCCTTTCACATACATTTCACATGTATGCAATTTATAGCTAGTTTTTGGTATCGTTATTTTTCATATTCCCTTGCGGCTGCTGTTTATCATGCAAATCATCCTCGGTGGATGAAAGAACTGTTTGCGTTGTCGCCTCGGCCATTGTAAATGTCTGGGCTTTTGTCTGATTGTTGCCCTCGGTGCTTGTGCCCGATTTTCTTCGCCTTACATGTCGTGTTGTCGACAAATCGATCTCGTCCAGGGCTAAGGGCAAGATAAAGTTTGTTAGGCTGGGCACTTGCGATTGGGCATTCTGTTTGTTTGCATTGGGCGGCGTTGACTGCGTTGATTTGTCCGCTTTGTCCACATCAACATCCTCATCCGCATCCCCATCCACATCGATGTCCGCATCGGAGTCCATTTCAGCCTCAGAGAAGGACAGCGAATTTCCCGCCCGATGCACCTGAACGCGTTTTCGATCCTTTGAATCAAAATCAAACAATCATAAAATCATAAAAAAAATAAATAAATCAATGCATTTACCGTATTTAATGTGGTTGGCTCGGATATATAACCATCGAAATCCTCATCCTCGCTAAATAGATCCGCTGTGTGCAGGCCATATGTCTCGGGCAGCTTACAGACAATCTGGGCAAGATCGATGAAGGTGTATTCGCTGAGGGAGGCATGATTGCCACGCTTCGGTGGCTCCTTGTTAAACCACTGATTGAATCGACCCAAACGACCCGCCTTTGCCATCGTATCAAAATAGTTCTTCCCAAAAACATATCCAACGTCGCGTATTTCATCGAAGCTGCCAAATGCCAATGTCTTATATTTATCAATCGGCGGTCGTATATACTCGCAATAGTCCGAGTTTTTCACTTCCTAAAAACAGACAGACAATTTAACAGGAATGTTAACAATTAACCGTTTGACCAAACTCACCTCCAACTGACGTACGCAGGAAACGTAGGCAAGACGCGACTGTATGTCAGGTAGATCGGGTACTTTGACTGGCGAGGTAAATGGATTCCATTTTTTATAGAGCAGCCACCAGCCGCTCAGATCATCGCCATAATTGGTTAGATCTGTGTCATCCTGTGAGCCCACATCGATGGCAATTATGTGTGCGGCGCCCAAATTGTGCATTACATCAGCTAAGTTGTTTTTTTTTTTTTTTTGTTATGGTGTAATGTACGATATTTACATATTAATAAGTGTGATCAATTAATGGTTGTTAATGTTCTACTATATATAAATAAGATTGATTATTTGTTAAACGTTTCTTCATCAGTTGAGTCAAAGTTCAGAGTGTTGGATTCATTAACTGTTACTATAACTGTTACTGGTACTGTTAACGTTACCTGGAACATTGTTTGTATAGCATCCATCAAGAAGCAGATGCCCATCACGATAGTCACAGAAGGGGGGAAAGACGCCGGCAATAGACATGCTGGCGCGACAGTAGCGCCACAGATGACCTAAACATATCGATATCGACGGCACCGCACACGCAAAAAGGACAATACGCACATTTGTATGAATGTATGTGTGTGTTTTTATTTTGTTGTAGACGTGGACAAGGTGTGAATGGCATAATGTATATTTGTGTGTTGTGGTTGTTTGTGTGTGTGTGTGTGTGTGTGGGAGGTAAAGAGAAAGAGAGAGAGAAAGAATACACAATTTTATTGCCATTTTTGTGTGTGTGTTTGTGAGTGTGCAATTTTAAATTTTTTTGTATACTTTTTTGCTAGGCTACGATAATTTTAAGACTTTACTTAACTATGTATATCACATACAAATACATATATATATATATAGTCAAACATCAACTAAAATGTGTATATACATATAAGTATATGAATATGCATATATGCATTAATGTATGCAACGAAACAAATACAATCTACAAATTTAAATAAGAGAGCAAGTAAAGTTTAACAAATATCGTCGTGCTCTGTATGTTGTTGTATGTATGTACATATGTATGTGTAGGTGTTGTATGAGTATGTGCGTGAGAAACAAAAGCAAGATGGCGCTACATTTGCAATACGATCCACATTAAAATGAATTAGCAACTGCATTCAGCAGCAACAGCAACAACAACAACATCATCATCAGATAAGAGAGGATAGCAGGACGGAATCGTTGCGTGTGTGCGTGTGTGATTGTAGGGGACGTAGCGAGGGGTCCTTGCTGTTTGGGTCGGGTCGGGTCGAATGAAAGTTATATCGAGTGGAACCAAGCAAATGTGCAATAGCAACTGGCAGTTAACAGTTACAGTCATAGACAAGAATTAAATCCAACACTCTGTGCGCTCTCTATTGAAAGAAATGATTATCGGGGGGTAATCGGATTTCTATTTTAAGTTGCTAGTTGTTATTTACCTGGTAAATTATTAACATAGCCGCCATCCAGCAGAAGATGTCCATCTATTGGATCGCATAGCGGCGGCATATAACCGCTGAGTGACATGGAGGAGCGCACATAACGCCACAGAGATCCTGCGACAAATTTGTTTGTTTTTTTTTTTTTTACAAATGAGCGAGCATGTTTATGTTTGTTTGTTTGTGTGTGTGTGTGTGAGTGTATGTATGTGGGAAGAGAAATAGAGAGAGAGAGAGAAGAGAAACATCTTTGAGTTTTGAGTTTGGTTTGAGCGATCTAGCGATAATTATTGACCAATCACAAATCGTTTATGAATTAGGATTTGAATTTTGGATTTGCAGCAGGTTAGTTCTAGCTAAAAGACACAAACACGAACGAACGCACATCATATTTGATAGAAGCCAAAGAAAGAAACAACGTGGAGACTAAAAAAAAACCACAGCAACATTTTTGAAGAGAAGCCATAAAAGTCTCCAAACTTGGCGGCACTTAAAATACAACAACAATTTTGTCTCTCTTTAAATGGAGTGCGTGAGTGCCTCTCTTTTAAGTGCGCAAATAATGTATGTACGTGTTAATGTGTACGAGTTTTTGTGTTTGTCCTACAAGCTACATTCAAAAATACATACATACATATGTATACAAAATGACTTAAATACCAAAACAGGTATTAATTATAGTACAAAGTATAAATAACAAACTAAATGCTAGCATAATGCACAAAACAAAAATAAAAAACATGAGCATAATTAAAAGAAAAACGGCTTAATCTAATATTGAACGCATGAATCTAAAACGAGCACCTAAATGAGTTTGTAGTAAGCGACAGACAGAGTGAGAGAGAGAGAGAGACATAGCAGATGAAAAGATGGGTGACCAACTACTACACTCACCGTTAGTGTGAATGCGATGGCAGCTGGCGGTTATGTCAGTGGTGAGCGTAAAATACGGTATCCACAGATCCTCAATGGTCACATCCCCAAAGGTGTCATGTATGGTCTTGTTGAACTCACGGCCAGAGAACATCGATGTTATTGGATAAGTTAAGTCCAGCAGTTGAAGGAACCATTTTGTCATTTTCTGCGTAAACCAAACAAACAGAAATATAGTTAACATAATGTTAATGTCCATGTTATGTTAACCTACTTTTGACCATTCGCGCGCCTTTTGTGTGACAGTGGTGATATTACGCTCCGAACACCAGAGGGCGCCCATCAGTGCACCAATGCTGACACCGCCAACCATATCAATAGGTATGCCCGCCTCCTGTATGGCTTTGAGCATGCCGATGTGAGCGGCACCTCGAGCACCGCCACCACCAAGGACGAGACCAATGGAGTTGCCAGTTAACCAGCGGGCAAGACGCGAGAAATCGGAATGCATGTTGGGCTCGGAGAGCAGCACACGACTATAGAGATCGTTCTACAAATCAAAGAGAGAGAGAGAGCGAGAGAGGAGGTAATTTAAAACGTTCGATAACAATTTTAATTGTTTTAATTACTTACAATGCGATATTGACTTTTGCGTGTAAAAATGCGCTTGACACAGAGGACATGATGATGCTTGGTTACCCAGGGACGTGCGTTGAGCCAGCTTATCGTATTCGCGGGCTTAGCATTTGTTGTCTCTGGATAGAGGAGGACCAGCTCTTTCTGTGTCCTCATCGCCAGCTTATCAATTTCGCGCTCAAATTTACCAACCAAATACGAGCGCTCCCCGAGGCCGACAATTAAGACAACATCCGACTGTCGCATGCAGCGCTGTGTCCATGGACTCAGCGAGCTATCGCACTGATATAACGTTATTATATTACGATCCTCCTGCTGTGCCAACCATGACGTTAAACGGTATTCGTTTGCCGCTTCGAAGATATTGATGCCCAACTGTTTGCGAACCACATCGGAGGTGAGACGAAGCACAGGACCTGGAGGAGAGTTGAGAAGGAGTTACAAAAAAAATGCTTGTTTGGTGAACAAACGGAGAGAGGTTTTCGCTTACCAATGGCACAAAGCGAGTGATATAGTTCGTAGGTGAAGGGTGTAAGGGGCACATCGTCGGTGATGGGAACCAAAGCGACCGTTGAATATTTGTGCGTAACAGGATTGGCCTCGACCGGAGCACCAGAGGCATTGCCACCGCGTGTCTGCATCGAGCCAAGAAAGCGATGACTAAGAAAACTAATTAGACGCGTAACAACAATCGGATATCGCAATTTGATCGCATTGAAGAGTCCCTCAGGCAGCTTGGCTAGCTCCGAGTCACGCACTGCCATTACTGTGGTCGTTCTCGATGTTTCCGTTATCATTTCGACGATACCAACAAGATCTCCTTTGCCATATTCACCGACAATTTCCTTTTTGCCACTCGGATGTGTAATGACGGAACGCATGCGTCCGCTCAATACAATGTAGGTGCTGTCGCTGCTCTCGTCCTGCCGATAGACGGCACGGCCGGACTCCAGGAATATCCAGTCCAAGGCATAGTCACATTGACGCACCAACGGCGACAGACGACGCACAACACCATTGCCCAGATCCAGAACGATGCGAGGACGCTGTCGCATTATTCTGCAATAAAAATGAATGTTTTACTTGTAGGCAGGTTTTCGGATTTTTATCTCGGTTACTTACTGATAGATGGCAGCACGGCGTATAAAGGCGACGCGACTATTGTTTCTAGCACGAATTGTATAGGCACTGGCCTCACCGGTAAGCATGGCCAGACCACCGACAATTTCACCGGGATGCACAAAATGTATGAGCATGTCGTTCTTGTTGTCCTGCTTGGCACTGGAACGCGTTGCATCTGCATTGCTTTGATAGACAGCTAGAGTGCCAGTCATGACGAACCAGATGCAAACATCTTCCGCATTGCCTTCTGTGATTAGTGTTATATTCGGTTCGAGTTCGCGCACCTCGACAAAGGGTTCAATGATGTGTGCATCCTCTTCGCAGAGTCCCAGTTCTCGACGTAGACTTTCCACGGCGGACGAGTGCACCAGACGCAGATCAATCGAAGTGGGTGTGCATGCTGGATTGGGGTTTGAATTTACATTGGCATTGGCATTGGTAATTTCAACATGCGCTGAGGAGTTACGTCGTCCAGAACTGTAAGATTGCTGCTGCTGATGATGGTATTGGTCAATGTAGGGCGCATCTCCGTGCACTTCGTGATACTGCATGGCACTTGCTATCGGATTGGGATCCGGATCGGACAATGTGTGCTCTTCGCGCGACATACGCGACATTGGCGATGTGGGCGTCCTTGCTGTTGTTGTTGCTGCTGTTGTTGTTGTTGTTGTTGTTGTCGCCACCGGACGCGACTGTGTTGCCTGCGATGCCTGCGAAAGCACCGTACTGCCAACTTGCACGGGTACAAAGGTGTTTCCTTGCTTGTTCCTCATATGGTTCTGTACGAGTTCGGCATTGAGACCCAAATAGTTACGAAGCGCTGTAAAGAGTACTCGCTGTAAACGTATCATTATCACCTGGATAACACGTATCATCACATCTGGATTCTCCTCAAACACCTCCTCGAAAGCCTGATGGAAAGTAATTAAATTGACATGTTATTGCAAAAACCTTAATTCTCAATCAGATCATTGATTACCTGCATGGGCAGCCGAATGACCACCGATTTCTCAATAGCCTTGGCCGTAACCGTTTTATAGAAGCTCGAATTGCCCGACAAAACATCGATGAAGCTCAAAAGAGATGTTACCGATTCACCCTTGCGAACCGTTTTAAGGGAAAGTGTACTTCCATCGGCATTACAAATATACACATTTATCATGCCCGACTGCACGATATAGACACTATCATCGGGATCGGTGATCTTGAACAGATAATCGCCAGCCATTAGTTGCAGCAGCTGTGTGTGCTTGCACAACTTGATGAAAATTGGCTTCTCGAAGTGGCCAAAGATGCGTATGCTTTGAAGCATGTAGAGAGCATCCGGTGGCACCCGATCACTGCCCTCGATTGTCTCCTCCAGGTATTCGGCGGGCGGCTCCACCGTTTTCATTTCCAGCGGTCGATTCTCGCGCTGCAACTGAAGAATGCGACGAGCGAAACGCATTACCGCTCGCCGCTTATACCCTTTCCCACTGCTGTACATTTGGCCGCTCACATTCTTCATTTTGCGCAGCATTCGCCGACCATAGAAAAGCATTTTGTCGCGCTTACGAAACCTTAATCCACGATGCTCGCCACCCGATGATAATGTTACGGCACTAAGCGAGCGGGCAATCTCATCTCGTAGACGGATACGCGCCAAACGCTTAAAGTATAGGAACCACGCGAGGATCAGCACTAGGATAACAAACAGAGCGCCGTACCAATACATCTGCAAACGATAACAAATTAATCGAAAGGATTCATTAATTTGTAAATATCTAAAAAAAAATAATATATGTATATGTGTGTAGATGTGTAAATATTTAACAAAGATAAGATAAGTTTGGTTAATAGTTAGTTCACATATGAATATTTTAAAGAATAGATAGCTTCAAAACAGAAATACGTGACTTTTTACAAGTCTGACTGCTGATATTGATCAGGAATGGATTTTTAATGCGTCACACAGTTTGTCACATAATTGAAACACCTGCAGTAATAGTTCATATACAAATATGTATATGTATGTATAGGTGTATGCATGTAAGTATGTACGTCTGTTTGTAAAAAAAAAAGGGTGCTGCCATCCCCCGTTAGATATATCATAGGGGCGAATTCACAGTCCATGCAAAAACAATAACAACTCAAATGCTTATGCATACTTACATACATATGTATATACATATATATGATCGAGAGCATTAACAGACTCACTCAAACGCTTGCTCACTCTCTGATGGTAAATATCTCTCTCTCTCTCTCTCTCTTTAAAGCTCTTTAAATTGACATCTTTTGCGTCGGTCGCAATTTTAATGTTAATGTTGACGTCGCGACGCTGCCAACACTTGTTGTTGTTGTAGTTATGAATTGCACTGCCTTTTCCGCATTTGATGTCGCTGCATTTTGTTGTTGTCATTGCTATTGTTGCTATTTGTTTATGGTTTATTTCTGTAACAGGTTTCAGTGAGTGCCGCAAATATAAATCAAAACAACAACGACAACAACAACAACTGAGGCAGGCAGCCGCATAACAAATTCAAATTGGTATCGCCGTATACGCAACCATAGAGCAATAACAACAACAACAGCGATTGATAATAGTATTGCCCATTCATTTACTTCCAACTAATTGAAATAGCGCTACTGCCGCTTACAATAACAGAATTTTTTACATATGTACATACATACATAACTACGATTTCTGGGTATGCTTACGTAGATTAATAAATGTATTGATACCTTTGTGTGTGTGTGTGTGAGTTTATTAAGTATTTGCACGCACTTGCGATTAGTCTTTCTAATTTCTTATACCTCTTAAAAAATGTAGTGAGTAAGTAAAATGCGTATGACCATGTAGAAACTTTTTTGGTCCCTCTTTTAACTTTAATGTAATGCTAGTATTGACTTACATACTTACGTTTAATGATTAAATAATAAATAAATATATTTAATTGGTTTTGTTATAGGGTATCGGTTTATTGATCACACTTGACTTCAGTACTCTTACGTGCATTTGTTAGTGTTGTTGTTGCTGTTGTCTTTTGGATCAACGCTTGGCAACAAGTCACAAGGCAAAGAAAACAACAGCAACAACAACATCAGCAAAAAATAAGACAATTCCCAATTGATTTGGCCCCAAAGGGTTAATTGAATTATGGTAAACTGATTTTGGGTGCAGGATAGGGTTGGGGGTGGGCCATATTCACGTGCTTGTTATTTAGACCAAAACCAAAATCCCAATAACTATAATCAGGTGTAATCTTTTTGCGCTTTCGGGGTCAGGCTTTCAACTAAGTATGCATTATCAAAATGCCCGTTCGATAAGACAAATCGTTCACACAGACATACAGCGAAACCTCTATGCATGTATGTGTGAGCATGTTTACATAAGCAAGTTGGCAGCTTTTGTCTGTGAATAATAATCTCAGCGAGCAAACGTTTTATGTTGACGGAAGCAAAACAAAAAATTGCTACGCACACATACTTGCACGCAAGCACACCCACACACACACACAAATATGTAGATGGCTTGCGCGTGTGATAGCATAAAAGAAATTAAATACTAAACAACAAACAACAATTTTCGATTTACAATCTT
The DNA here is from genome assembly GCA_030179655.1 of Scaptomyza flava. Classification (NCBI taxonomy): domain Eukaryota; kingdom Metazoa; phylum Arthropoda; class Insecta; order Diptera; family Drosophilidae; genus Scaptomyza; species Scaptomyza flava. The sequence continues at coordinate 4,270,792 of JARNME010000314.1, read as the reverse complement.
AAATAGGAACAAAGTTTTTCAAAGCCTTTTTTGAATATGTAAATGAAATTTTTGATCAATAAAAGCAAAAAACAAAAGTTTCATCTTGCAAGTTGGTTGGTAGCCAAGCCAGCTCATAGGTTCGTTAAAAAGGAACAGGTGCTCATGAAAGCAACAGCAAAGATCAAAGTCTAAATGTTTTTTTATCTATTAGTCAAGACACCAACCGCTATCCTGCCCTTAACAACACTCTTTTTTTTCTTGTCATGAGTCACAACGAGCCCTCCGTTTACCCCTCATTTTATATACAATACATGCCGAAAAAAATAAAGAAAAACATACAATCAGCGTTTGCTTCACATTACAGTTGCCAAGTTCATATGTATGTATGTAGTGTAGGTACATATGTGACAGATGTGTGTATGTTATGTTTGTTGTAGACTTACCGTTGCTGCGATTTGCTTGGACACATATTGAAACCAGGCATCGGAGAATAATGTGTTGTAACAGCCGCTGGCGCTCGCACGGACCAGCTCCAGGACATCCATTTGTCTGTCCTTAAATATACCGCAACTGCTAATTTCTGTTGCTGCTCCTCCTACTGCTCCGCCTCCTTCTTCTCCCCTTCCTCCTACTGCTGTTGTTGTTCACACGCTGCAACGTGCTCCCTGCGCTTTTGTTGTTTAATCTTAATATTTAAAATATAATAATATAGTATTGATTGTTGTTGTTCTTTTTCTGACCAACCGCGCCAAATCTTGAGGAGAGCCAGCGGTAGACAGAGAGAAAGAGAAGTTGACAAGAAGGTTTTATTATTGTTGTTGTTCCGTTGCTTTGTTGAATGCAGTGTTTATTTGGGTTTGGATATTGGGTATAAGCTGCGTTCAATCGCCCCTCCTTTGACGATAGACGGTAGATTTGAGCGATTTTTCTATGTACTTATGGTACATACAAATGAAAGCATATATATATACTTTTTTGTGCAATTGTTTGATTTTCCTTATATTTTTTTGTATTATGCATGCGCCATCTCACGCATTCGATTTTTATTGTTGTTGTTTAAGCGTCACCCCGCCACCAACACCACTATCCGGTTGGGCTGGTTATCACGGAAAAAGCAAAAATAAAGCTCAACAAAAAAAAAAAAACTGAAAAAAAATAGAAACAAAAGAGTTCGACCAATTGGCGAATCTTTTTTTTGTTTTGCTTTCTTTGTGGGCTCGCGTTGGAATCAATTTTGATTTGTGTGTTAAACTGGCCGAAACAAAATGAAACGTAAAATGCGAATTTGTTGAAACGTTGCAATTTCTGAGCCCACACCACAACACAACACGCCGCACCGTACCACACACAATATATGCATATAATTTTGTTCTCAAAAATACCAAGATTTTAACTAACTAAGCATTATTGTGCTTCGATTTTGATTCGCGTTGTTCTGGTTCTGTGACCAGGCTGTCAACTTGACTGCCTGCTGTGCAACAGCTGTTAACCATACGCACACACACTCACTGAGAACATGGTGCTGCCAACTGGGTGACAAAAGTGCTGCCCGTTGACAGCTCTGTTACAAATTCGAAACCAATAACATTTAAGTCCAATTTACTATTTGTCTTAATTTTTTTCTGTTCCTCTTTCTGTTTATGTTTATTAAATCTTTGTTTTTTTGCGTGTCGATCAGAATTTGCGCTGCTCATAATTGACTTGTTTAAAATTGCTGAAAACCATAAGGCATGCAATGCAGAAATATTTTAACTTCGGAAAATATGCAGTGATTAACAACTGTAAAATTTGTACATATGTATTCATCTGTATGTGTGGGCCATTATAAATATTAATGGATTGTTTATTCAAGGATTTGGTACGGGTTAGCAAATGCAGTATACACCTCTGAACGGCGGTGAAATCTACAAACTGGCAAACTGCGCTCTTAGAGATGTGTGCGAGGCACGATTTGGCTATCTATTTATTTTTAAATTGCTTCTTAACAGTGCGATTTAAGGATAAGAGAAAAGCCAAGGCGAAACAATTAAAATTTATTTAAATCGTGTTGCAAATAAAATGTAGTTTAGATTTTTATCCAAACGCAGAAAGGCAAATTATTTGAAACAACAGATTCCAAATTCAACAACGATACTCGATTTATCGTCGTGCTAGGCACAGTCCGTTTCTAACTGCAGACATTTGCCTTTTTGCACACTCTCATTACGTTCGAAAAGTCCGAAGTGTAACGTGCCAAATGGATGTAATGAAAAGCAATATCGCTAATGCAGAGTGCAGCCAGAAAGATAGATGGATATGTAGATGGATGGATGGATGCATGATGCATTCAAGAAGTTAACAGAGCATGGCGCCTGTTGGTTTACCAAGCATGCCAAGTAGTCGATTGCAGTTAGCACGTTAGGCTACTTAGTTGCCAGTGGCGGTTGCTAGGGATAGCTGTAAACCAAACGGCGTGGCGGCGCATTTAGTTAGCTAGCGGCAATTCGTCAAGTTCAAGTTATGCGCATTTCCTTTGCCCATTTACCGTTACAACTTTTTTTTTTAAATCAACGTCCTAACAGCACTTTCGCCAAGTTGGCAAGACTTGCCAGAGTGCACACTGTTAACTTACATCCGAATATAAGGCAAGTGTTTAGGTTGTTAACAACACTGGTATTCGACCAAAATTGTTCCAAAAATTGCAATATGGGCGTATATTACTTTTTTGCTTTATAAATGTAATTTCATGTTCACAATTTATCATCTTGATCGGTCTGGCTTGACTGTTGCCGGTCTTTTTCTTTTTGCATGAGCTCTGTTAACATATGCGTTGCTCACAATTGCGTTAACCGACTGGCTGCGTTAACAGCGCATTAGCAGTATGTTACAAAGCGGTTCGATTTAAATTGTATATGGCTCTGCAACGGGTTTTCATTCCAATTCGAGAGCAAGTCGTGAGCGGTTGTGTTTTTTATCCGAATCATAGTGGTCCTATATGTGCGCGCATGCGTCTGTCAGCCAATTTGAAATCGTGAAAAAATCCTTTTGCCATACCAAAAACACACAAGTATATCCGAATGTGAATAGGCGCGGCAGAAAAAACAAAAGCATTTGAAAGAAAAATTAACCAATTTAATTTACCTGAGAAAAGGCAATCAACATAAATATATTTGTAATAATTTTTGTCTGTGATTTGTTTACGTTTTTTTCTGATTTTTTTAACTGTGAGTGGAACTTGAACTTGCGGCCAAAGTTACTCTGTTCGTCTATCCAACTTAATTCTTTTTGGAGAAGTGAAGGGTGCTACAGACTAACAAACACATATACACATACAAGCATACGCGGGCAAACACAAACGCAAAAATACAACTCTACACAGACGTAGTAGTCGAAACACCGGCAAAAGCAAAAGAAAAAGAGGAGCGCAAATAGAAAACGACTAAAACTAAAGCTTAACGAAAGCGGTGTGAAGATAACGAGATAGAGAGACACAGAAAAAGAGCGTGAAGGAGACAGTGCGCTCAGGCAAAGGATAACAAGCAGAACTACCATTTAAAACGGTAATTAAACCAGCTGCCCCAACAACAACAAGAAAGCAATATCTAACAACAACAAGCGAGGCTCAGCGAGCCACAAAGAAAGTAAGTGAATTCCTTTCAACATACCTAGCCCAAACATGGCATCAAATGCAGTCCAAACCCCAACTCTTCTTCTTTAAAACACACATGCACACATTCAATCACACACACACACACACATACAAGTTTCTTTCTCTCGCTCTTGCTCCAGTTCCAGGTGTAACGCAGCTTCAAGCAGCTTCATTTTTGCTTTGGTCTCGTTGTGCACTCCTCAAACACAAAACGCCACCCTCCTCGCTCCTTGTCCGCGCACTCCATCAGAAAGTCATAAAATCTATGGCAGCATAGTGACTTTGGCTTCATTTCATAGCTTTTTATTATGCGCTTGCCTTGTTTTACGATTTTCCTTCACCTGCTCCTCCTCCTCCTTCTCTGTGGCAATTGCTGCTGTTGCTGCTCTTGGCTGCTCTTTGCTGTTGGCATTGTTTTTACCGCGCCTCGTTGTTGACTTTTTCCAACTTTGGCTAATTGCTTTGACATTGGCATTCACGGTTTCAGTGCCACTATTAAGCTTGCTCTCTTAGTCGCTGGCTCTTAGTCTCTCTCTCTCTCTTTCTCTTTTCTCTGTAGTGGCCACGCATAATGCTGCCAGATGAATGATGACTACCTGTAAACTTCTCTGCTTCTTGTTTATCTTCTTTGACTTGTTCTTGGTCTCAATCAAATAGCACGCAAAAGCTCACAGATATAACACGCACCCCAGCACCGTTCACCGTGCATACATATGTACATGTACATACATATGTACATATATAAATGTGTAACTGTTTCTGCCAATTAATTTGCTGGCTGCTGCTCTTTATTACGTATCTTGGTTTTGTCGCGACATTCGCATTTTATTAACTGTAGATTGAGCTGCTTTTCAACATCAGCAGCATCTAATACAACTATCAGTGCTGGGCATTAAGACTATTTTTTTTTTTGTTCAAGTTACTAATCTAAAATTTTTCTTCAATTTTTAAGCAATATTTTTTTGTTTGCACGTATTTTCTTTGTTGCTTTGGCCAAAAAAAAAACGGACGAGCATTTTGTGTGTATCTGTTCCTCATCCTGCTATTGGGCGTGTGCTTTATGCGATGACTGGCTGAGTACCACTTCACTACCCTTTCCGATGCTGCTGCTGCGTTTTACGTTTCAGCTTCATTTTGCACGCGCCTTTCCTCGTCCTCCATCCAACCCTCCTCAACCGCTGCTGGTTCTGGTGCAAATCAATAATTTTTCATCAGGATTTGCATTTGAGCCATCCATCGGCTGGGCAGCGCAATTAGCAATTTGTATTCCAGACAATAAATGCTCCTCTACCTTCCCATTCCGCCCCACCCATACTTTCTGAGTCAGTGTACACACATACATACATACATATGTATGTACGAACGTATGATTTTATGACTAAACGGCCGGCAGCCAAAAGCGTCTTAGACTCAAGTTTGAGTTTGCATTGGCACTGTCAACGAGCAGACGGGCTCCGGCAATCGAATGCTTCCGTTGAGCGCCGGAAATCAGGTATACATATGTATGTATGTAAGTACACATGAAGGCACTCACAAACTAACATACATACATATATATTTGTACATACGCTTCACTTAACTTCACTCCTGCTTAAAACGCATTTGCTGGAAGCCCCATTGTCACAACACAGAGAGTCGTTGCCTCAAGACAATAATGTACAAACAATACAGTACACACTCACTACAATGAATCATATTGCTGTTTTCAAGCTTCTGTTTCTTGTTGTCATGTTTTTCGCATTCACTGCTGTTTTAAAAGTCACAAAAATTAAGATCAACCAATTAGAAAAATTGTCAAGTGTATTTAACTATAAAAAAAATCGATTAATGCGAAGTTTGTGGTGAATTGAAGAAACAATTACTTGCCTGGAATAAGTAAAACAGTTGCAGTCGTATGTGATATTGTTAGCTAGATAATTTATATGGAGTGCACACTGTATGCAATGTTCACTTACATGTGTTTTCACATTTAGACGCGCGTCTCTATATATGTACATATGTATTTGTAGAAATCAACACCCCCGACAGTTTTTGGCCATCAAATGCAGCTGGCAACTGAAGAAGAAGAAGAAGAAGAACAACAACAACATCTGCCCTTGAAATAAGCAAAAATCCAAAACGCAACGCACTTTACGCACACTTTTTTTTTCATATCACTCGACACCCCAAATCCTTGCCCGCATTATTGTTTTCCGAATGATTGGTTTAGAGGATGACGATGAGGGTGTGTGAGGGTATGTGAGTGAATGTTTGTCTGGTTTTGATTTGGCAGCATTGACATATTTATGCATCCACCAAAAATTATCTGCTGTACGAAAAGGGCATACAAGTTTCGTTGTGAAGCATTTGGCATAAGCCTTTTTTTTTTGTTTGCTGCTTTTCTTTTTTGCTATTCACCTCCTTTCTTTTCTTCTGTTGTTTTTTTTGTTTTGTTGGAAGTTTTTGCAACAACGCCCGGTGTGTCTTTATCCCTCTCGCTCCCTCCCCCATTTCTTACTCACACCCTTTAGCTCTTTGTTATGCTGAGTCACTTCTGGCTGTTGTGGTTGTTGCTGTTGTGGCTGCTGTTTGTGACTCCTTTTTTTATGTATTTTTGGTGTCGCTTGGTGTTTTCGCTTTCAACACAGCGCCACAATTGGCTTTAAAATATGTTTGTGATTCATTTGACGTGGCTGCAAAATACTTTATTGCATGCGTACATACATACATATATGTATGTATGCATGCATGTAGATAATCTAGTCACATATTATTGCTTGTAGATAATATAGTCACATATCATTGGTTGGCTCTTTATCAATGCAACAACATTTGCAGCATATCAAATCAGTGGCGCCTTTTCATTTATTCATTTGAGTTATTTTCGGATTATTGTCGCCATCATCGCTGTCGTCTTTAGCTTCCTTTTCCTCATGCTTACAATAACAATAATTGATATGCTTTATGCTGCTGCTGCTTCTGCTGCTGCTGAACTCTGTGCGCAGTTCAATGCACCGCAATCTTGCACTTTAGAGCGTTGCCAGGCAGCAGCAGCATCAACAACAATTTCCGTTTACCGATAAAACTCGAAAACTCTTTGAGTTCTCTTCCTTCCCTCTCTCTTCATGCAAGCTGCATTATAGCAGGCAGCTAAAGCGCTTTTGCTCTTTTGATTTATGCGCCCGCTTAAAAGTGCGCCCGTGGCCTTTATTGTCGTCGTCGACATCGTGATCTTCAGTTTTGAAGGAGGTGTTGGCGATAATTCGTTTTGTTCAATATTGCCACACACACACACAGAATTAAAATTGCCCACACACAAACACACATTCACACAAAATCACCCAAAGCAAGACAAGTGCAGTTAAATCGGCAACGCTAGTAACTGGTTCAGCTGGTGTCGCTCTCGCGATATTTTTTTTATATGTAATATTGAAGAGTTTCGATACATACCTGTCTGTCTGCCAGCCTGTAAATTTCATGTTTTGCGATTTTTGAGAGATCAGCCTGCGATGGCGCCGTCTTCTTCCAACTTTACAATAGCCGCCAGACAAAAAGCTGTTTGCTATGTTATTTGCAGCATTTGCAAAATATTTATGCTCATTGTTAATTTATGAAATTTTTTTTTTTTTTTTCGTTACGCCTATTGAAAATGCGAACAATTTATTAATGTGCATGCTGTTGCTGTTGTGGCTGCCACCACTTGGGGCATTTAAAGACTTTCTATGTGTGTGTGTGTGTGTGCATGTAATTGATGCATAAATCATTTGGAGCAGCGGTAATTCCATCGCTGCACAACAACAGTTAACTGTTTTGATACAGATACATATGTATGTAGAGACACAGCGATGCTAACATTTATATCGCCACGACTAGAGTTATTTATGGTCGTTCAATCAACCACAGCAAAACCAATCCAATCCCAGTCGAAGACAAAATGCAACAACAACAACAGCTGCTGTATCACCAGCAAAGCGCAACAAATTATATATTTTTATGTCTGTACATATAAATACATATACAAAAAAAAGTCCAAAACCGTTTTTGTGTAGTAGTAGCTTTCATTGATTTCTCTATTTTTAAAATCACTTCATTATTTTGTTTGTCTTACTGATTTTGATTGTCCCAAAAAACGCAGCCGCTCATTCTCCATAAAAATGAACTGTAAATGCAGACTTCACATTTAAGAGCAAAAGCACCGCTTTGCTATCTATGTTTCTCTCACACACCTACATACAGTAGCTTTAAATTTCATTCACAATTAACATTACAAAGGCAGTGCGCTGGCAAACGAGTCAAAATGTTGTTCTAACGGTTTGTGCCAAAAGTCACCACTTTCCTCTCTCCATCTACATATACTTTTCTCTGTCTCTCTGCATCTCTTCATTTTTGACATCTTTGACGTTTTCATTTGAAACTTTTACTTTTTTCGTCAGCTCCTCCGCGAAGACAGCAACAATAAATCACAAAACAATTTGTTGATTCGTCGCGTAATAATTGATTACTGCACTTGTTTTAGGCACTTTCTAAAAGAAAAATACACACCAAAATGCTGAAAACAAAATGGTAAAGTTGTTAATGAGTGTGTGTGTGCGTGTGTGTGTGTGCGTGTGCAGAGCGTAATTATAAAACAATAAGAAAGGCGCTGCTTGCGGCAATTAAATCTATAAATTGTGAGTCGATGCGTTGATGATTTTTTAAGGCTTCACTTATTTCACAGCCACAAAAACCGCAAGAGTGTATTTTTATACAATTAACAAGCATAACAATAATCAAACAACAAGAACAGCAAGTAAAGCTCTCGACTAAGTATTATTAATCGCCCACGATTGCAAGTACTACAGCAGATATTGCTGTTCCTCTTGTTGGCAAAAAAAAAAAAAAAAAAAAAATGCTTTGCATTTAACGAGCACTTTTCAAGATTTTCTCTGCACGCCCCGGCATCAATTTTGCATTTTTGACGGCCATAAAAAGTCACAGCCATAGACACCGTGAAGACACAGCAAGATGTGCGAAAGGGAGACAGTAAGGTTGAGACACTCAATCCGCACAGTGGTGCCGCAGGCACTCATCCATCCATATAATTTTAATGCATATCCAATATTTATCTATGTATGTATGTATGCGTGTGCTCACAAGGGCAACTGTTGGAAAAAAAACACAATCCAAAACGTTGAATTAGCCAGCCGTAATAAAATGTTGAGTGGCATGATTAAACGTGCACTGCGAAAAAATATGATTAAATTTTAGTTCCATAAACTATTTGGCTTGCCTGCTGTAATATTATTTTATAGGTTTTGCTTTGAAAGCACCCATTACTTATTTATATACCTTCATAAGTAGCGCAAATTACATAGTAGTTTCGGCTGCTGTGTCGACCAGTGTGCAGTTTGATTTCTCTCCTCTTACCTTCCTTTTCCACACCTGCACACACACACACATATGCAAATGTAACGCTTCGTTGCGCGCGCGCCTGTTATTTCAAGAAGCGGCAGAAGCATCTTGGAAGTTAGTAGCATGTCTTTAAAAACGAAGACGTGGGCCACTATAATATTTATGTCTGCCGGCCACACTGATATCTGTATTTGTGGTGCCATCCATGTGTGTGTGTGTGTGTGTGTGTATTTTTAGAACGTTGTTGCTGCCTCCTGCCTCAAGCCGAGATTTGGAGCGATTCTTTTGTTGCTGCTTGCTGCTGTTCCTACTCTTCTCGTTGGCGTTGTTGTGTTACAGTTAAAAAATATACCGTTTGCTGCAGCAAACATACAATAAATATTTATACATATATTGTGCGCTGTTGGCTGCCATTAAGCTTAAGTTGGCTGGGGCGAGTATTATAAAAAATTACTACACACGCTGACGCTGATTTAGTTTAAATTGTATGCAGATTAGCGCACGCTCTCTTGTCCGCTGTCCATTTGAATTGCTCCCCTCTCTCTCTCTCTCCCCGCTGCCCCCACTCTTCTCTTGCATTCTATACATTTTCTATTTGTCTTTCTCTTTATAACATGCATAATTGCAGCAGCCAGAAGAGCAGCAGCAGCAGCAGCTGTGTAAGCTCTGCGGCTGATGAGCTCTCATTGTTTGAGTGCTGTCTGCGTTTATCACTTTACCGTTATCATTAACAAGCTACACACGCAGATGAGCAAAAGAGTGAGCGAGCTAGCAGGCGCTGGTGAGGCCACAAATAGTACGCAAAACAAAAAAATTGTATACAAAAAAATACAATGTTGCCTGGTGAAAGGTGTGCGATGCGATAAAACTTCATCATATTTTAAATTTTCATAATTTGCTAAAAGCTCACTTACATCCATACATTCATGTGTGTGTATGTATGTTTGTATGTGACTGCAATCAATTTGTATGCTTGTGCACAATTTCATTTAATTAGATTGCGTTTAATAATGCCACACACACACTCGCTCACTCCACACTCCACACTCTGCAAACATATGGCAAGAGTCAATAGTGTAATTTAATTGATTTGTGAGCAGCGCAGCAGCAGCAGCAATAATAATATGTATGTCCAAAGAGAAGAAGAAGCTGGTGGTGACAGCGGTAAAATGGCCTGATGCCACTCAATTTGATTGAGTTTGAGTGTATTATTTGTGTCTTTTTTTCATGTGTGTATGTGTGTGTGTTTGGGTATATGAGTTGCTGACTGTTGCTGAGCTACTTAAGGATTGCAGCTGTAAGCGTTTTTTTTTTTTATATTTTATTATACTCTTGTTTGTGTTCTTGTTCTTGTTATGACAAGCTGTTTGTTGTTGTTGTGTTCCGCATGGCCATTGTTGCCACACTATTTGCAGTAATTGGCGCTGCTGCCGGCTATTCTTCTTCTGCCAACTAAATGCAACGGTGTCTAAACTGTTTGCACCGCTGCCTTTCTTTCCATACTTGCATTTGTACATACATTATTATATATGTATGTACATATATATGTATGTATTTTATGTGTGTGTGAGTACATGTTTAGCCGGTGGTAAGGGGCATTTTTAATACAAATCAGCATGCATTTTATTTCCCAATAGGAATTTTATAAGTGCTTAAGGAGTACTTAGACAGAAGAAGGGTGACTGGATAATTGATAAAAAATAACTATAGCTAATACGATTTCAGAGACGAAACGTTTCTGATCGATCGACCACCTTTTGGCTTTTTCACAGGTAACAATTAGTGTTCCAACTAATTTGAAGTATCTGCGAAACGATTTCAAGAACTGGCGCTTATCGAATTTCAGGTGAACATGAAAAATTGCAAATACATACAAATTAATATACGTACATGGAGGTATTTATGTATGTATGTGTATGCATATTTATGTTATGTCCACATATATAACAGAGGAGCAGTTTAAGGGGAAAATTGCGGCGGTTGTTTCTGCTGCTGCTGCTTGCTGCTGCTGCTCCTGTTAAAGCTGACGTTACAAGAAAGCAGCAGCGACCATTGACTTTTAGCCAATGTGAAAAATGTGGAAAGAGAAAGAAAACAACACCAGCAAGCACACCAACACACAAACACTTAAGCATTAAAGCACACGCACACAACGCCTTTTTGGAGATGCCAGACTATTACAATATTCATTAAGGGGCAGGTTTTCATTTTCATTTGTGTTTGCGTTTGCCATTTGCGTTTTATTTGATGTTAATCTGCCATCCGATTTGCCTTTGGCAAACATTTACATGTTTTTTTTTTTTAGTCGTTGCCGTTGCCGTTGCCAACGCCCCTTAATATGAAAATGGAAATCTTTTTGGGCCAGAATGGTCAGCCAACGCCTAGAAATGACAACAACGAAAGAAAAAGGAGCCCCACTTTGGGCGCCGCCTCCTATACTACTCGTCCGTCACGCAGAGCTCCTCTTACTTATTATGTACAGTGCATATTCTCTACTTATTTGATAGTGTTGTGTTGCTTTGTTGCTGCTCCTCCAGCCACAATCGTCAATCAGGCAAGCGGCGATCTCGGTCTTGGCTCATTTCCAGAATAAATAAAAAAAGTTAAAAATTCAACTGCGTTTTAAGGTGTTGTTTTTGCTATCATCAGTGTTGCCAATCTGGCTTTATTTTATATTATTCTCTCTAAAAGTAAGAAAATACAACCAAACTAAAATGAGCTGTTTTCATAGTAAATTTATTTCGGTCATTAAACAACTCGAGTAATTGAGACTTGGGATCTTTTTTAATGGCCACAAATTGTATAGAATTACGCCTCTTAACACCATCGCTTCTCAATTTATGTAGTTGAATTTGCGCAAAATTTGACTTTGCGATGTTTGACTGTTAATCGCATATAAAACTAGTTTTTGGTTATCCCGCTGCTCAAAAGCTGGCAGCACTGCTGCACATCAACAGCTCGTTTTAAGTGCTGCGTGCTCACATACATACATACATACATACAAAAAGGAAAATAAAAATCTTCTTCTGCATCTGGGCCGCCCCCAATTACACAAACGTACATACATACATATACAATAAATTATAGCATAAATGTATGTTTGTATGTACATATGCATATATTTTAACTGTCAGAGGTTCTTAAGTTATTTCTTGTGTGTGGCTTTTAGATGGTTGAGTCATTCGTGATTCGTTAGCTCTGATTAGCAGGCACGCGTCACGCTAATGAGCTGCCCCAAGATATTCATGATCCACACTCACAAACACACACACACACACAAATATGCGTAAATAACTCTTAACTGGTTTACAAGCGTAATTTTGATGCAAAGCTGCTTTTCAAACGTTCAACGTCCGGTTTGCAATTTTCATAAATTATCGCATCAATGGCGGCATCGATTACACGCTTGACACTTTACAATGATGCTGCGGCGCTGTATCGATTGGTAATTAAATGTTCGTTGGCATTACATATACATATATTGCAAATTGTCATCACTAGAGAATGTTGACATTCTGACAACTGATTTGGTGCAGCTACAATTTGAAGAAAAAAAAACCGTTGCCTGAAGATCTTGGCGACATGTGTCGTCCTCGTTGTCATTTCATGTAAAATCGAAAAGACAAAGTCAAAGACGATGAAGAACAAGAACAAGAATAATCATTGGCGTTATCTGCGTTTCCTGTTCGCATTGGCGACATTGAAATGAATGGCAGACCAATATCACATCAACATACAGACATATGTACATACATGTATGTATGTATGTAGCTGCACTTTCAGTCTGACAACCAGCAACAACGACTGTTGCCTGTTATGCATGCATGGCACACATGGCAGTCAGTCAGGCTGACCCAGGCAGTCTCGTCCCTGACATGCAGCCAGACAACACATACATACATACATATACATTTTGCACGCATTCTGTGCATACAAACCAACGCACACACACACACGTTTTTAAATAGCCATACAGTACTCACTCGCAAATAAGAACTCATTAAGCTTAAGAAATTCTTATAGAATATAATATCTATTATTAATGAAAACAATTGAATTTCATAGAATAATGATTTCATGTTACAAACATATAATAAACCTATTTCACATGCAACAATTAAAACTTTTGGGAATTGCATTTGTCGAGCGATTACTGTAGCACCATCAACATAAAAGCCTTTTATCAATCTGTCAAATGTTGCTGCTTATTTATAACTCTTTCTATATCTGTTCCATTTATGTATTCCAAACACAGGCAAGAAAAAGAAGAAGAAGAAGAACAACAACAACAACTGCTGCTCAAACAAGGATTGAGAGCGATAGCAAGGGAGAGAGAGAGAGAGAGAGAGAGCGAGTGAATTTGCATACACGACATTTGTGTAGAGTTTTACCGGCAGGTGCCAATAGATAAAAAGAAACGGCATCACCATTGCTCCCATAAGCACCATGAACGGCCAGGGCTGTGAGCTGAATCACAGCAATGGCGACATTATCTCACAGAATCAACAAAAGGGCTGGTGGACCATCGGCTTGATCAATGGCCTGCACAAGTACATGACGGCTGAGACTTTCGGTTTCAAGCTCAATGCCAATGGCGCCAGTTTGAAGAAGAAGCAACTCTGGACACTGGAGCCATCCAACACCGGTGAAAGTAAGTTCAACGATATTTTGTTTTTATGTTTATTATGGTACATAGTTGTATTTGGGGATTAGATGTATTTTTTTGTCATTTGTATTTGTCGCTGTGTTATCCGAATAACTGATAAATTAACCCTTGGGTGGAAAAAACGCAATATGCATGTTTAGTCCTGATTACAGTTGCCATTGTTTTCATGTTTATGTTAGTCTTTCACTTCTGATATGGTACTATTATGGCTTTTGAATTATTATCAGCTTGTGGTTTATCAATTTAGCTAGCTGCATTTCCATGACTCATTAACTTGTTGGCCATAAATCATTTGACTATAGCCTCAATGCTCTTGGCATTAAGCTCCGCTAATCACAATCATCATCATCATCGAGTTTGGCTCTGTTGTTATGCGATTGTATGCTAAATATTATATACCCTAACAGTCGATTTCTCAATTTATCAGTTAGTTATGTTCTTGATCAGAATATATGCACATAAGTTTACAATTTATATACATTTTATACTGCAATCAGAGTATTTAAACGTTGGCATACTGTAAATAGCAACTTTTCTGGTTTATTTCTTTTTTTTATGTTAACGCACATAAATCATTTTGGAATTGCAGCTGCTGCTGCTTAAGAGTTAAGCTAAGCCACAGCTGCACTAATTTGACGTTCAGTTAAGAAAAAAACAATCGTAACAGTTACAACAACAAAACTAAAAGCTAAACAAAGCGTCTCACGAATTTGGCATCATTTATCAAACGGCCGACAGCGACGATGCCACAAGTTGCACTTATTGCCAGGCAACTTGCAAGACGGCGACTTTCAGAGATTATTGCATTGGAATTGGAGTTGGAATCGGCAGTCTGGTTGGTGCTGCTTTCTGGTCTGGCAATTATAATTAAAGCCAACTCGTTTGCCACTAGCGACCCGTTGCCAAAATGCTCGCTCTTTCTCTCCTCTGTTGTTAGCAATTAATACGAAAGCCAACGATGCATTTGTAACGGACTATTAAAATAGCTCATCCAAATTGAAATCGACGGCAAGCCAAGCAAAGCCACACCACAATCCGAAAGATCAGTAGCTAAATTGCTTAATAATCTCTTTCCAGCACACACACACACACACAATACATACAAACCTGATATACTTTCGTGCGATTGCGTTTTAAACAGCGCGCGCATTCTATGAACTGTTTCGATCTATCGATCGATAGGCAATTAAATATGGCATTGCCAGCTGCAAACATTACTAATGACAGGCGCGATTGACAGCTGGGCGCGTCAATTTGAAATAGCAACAAGTGTTAGTTTTAGTGGCGTGTTCTGATCTAGCTAAAAAATGTTCTAACTAAAAGTTAAATAATATCAGTCTCTTCACCCACAGGTATTATCTATTTACGATCTCATCTGAACAAATATCTATCGGTCGATCAGTTTGGCAATGTGCTGTGCGAGACAGACGAACGGGATGCGGGCAGCCGTTTTCAGATAAGCATCAGCGAGGATGGCAGCGGTCGCTGGGCGCTGAAAAATGAATCGCGTGGCTATTTCTTGGGCGGCACACCAGACAAACTGGACTGCACCGCTAAAACGCCAGCGGCCAGTGAATTCTGGACGGTCCATTTGGCTGCAAGACCTCAAGTCAATTTGCGTTCGATTGGTCGCAAACGTTTTGCTCACCTATCTGAATCGCAGGATGAGATCCATGTCGATGCCAATATTCCCTGGGGCGAGGATACGCTCTTTACTCTCGAATTTCGTGCCGACGAAGGCGGCCGCTATGCGCTTCATACGTGCAACAACAAGTAAGCTACAGCCTAATAATAATATACCCTGTAATGTTGTATTATATGTACTTAATTTTGACAGATATTTGAATGCAAATGGCAAGCTGCAGGTGGTTTGCAATGAGGATTGCCTGTTCAGTGCCGAGTACCATGGCGGACATTTGGCGTTGCGCGATCGTCAGGGCCAGTATTTGTCACCCATTGGATCGAAGGCGGTATTAAAGTCACGCTCATCGACAGTGACACGGGATGAGCTGTTCTCGCTGGAGGATTCATTGCCGCAGGCATCGTTTATAGCTGGCCTCAATTTGCGCTATGTGAGCGTTAAGCAGGGCGTCGATGTGACTGCCAATCAGGATGAGGTCGGTGAGAATGAGACGTTCCAATTGGAGTATGATTGGTCGGCGCATCGTTGGGCATTGCGCACCACACAGGATCGCTACTGGTGTCTGTCGGCTGGTGGTGGCATTCAGGCAACTGGCAATCGTCGCTGTGCCGATGCTCTATTCGAGCTAATCTGGCATGGCGATGGATCGCTCTCCTTTCGCGCCAACAATGGCAAATTCTTGGCCACAAAGCGTTCGGGTCATTTGTTTGCCACCTCCGAGTCCATTGAGGAAATAACCAAGTTTTATTTCTACTTGATCAATCGGTTAGTACTAATCTATATATCCTCTTTGCAATTAAGCCTAATTTTGTGCCCCCCTTCGTCGCCCTTTTACAGTCCCATTTTGGTGCTAAAGTGCGAGCAAGGCTTTGTTGGCTATCGCACGCCCGGCAATCTCAAGCTGGAGTGCAACAAGGCCACGTATGAGACCATACTGGTCGAGCGCGCCCAAAAGGGACTCGTCCATTTGAAGGCACACAGTGGCAAGTATTGGCGCATCGATGGCGAAAGCATTTCTGTGGATGCGGATGCGCCCACCGATGGCTTCTTCTTGGAGTTGCGCGAGCCAACACGAATTTGCATAAGGTATGCCAACAAAAAATATATATGTTTATAACTTGATAATCATCATAACATGATTTCAGATCGCAAAAGGGCAAATATTTGGGCGCCACTAAAAATGGTGCTTTTAAGCTGCTGGACGATGGTACCGATTCGGCCACACAATGGGAATTTTAAGTTCCAATCACTTCCAGGCTTCCAAACAATCCAATAATAACTACACCAACACCAACAACAACACGTATCAATATCCATAGTTTTGTTTTATAAGAAATGTGTGTGTAGACTATGTCAAGAAAAGAATGAAGAAGAAACCATTTGAAATGAGAAAACAAATAAGATCCTACAGATTCTGAATGCAACAAATGAAAAAAAGTCGCACAAAAAAAATTGTATCCTACATGCAAATTAAAATCAAACTGCATGTTTTATATACATATATATATATATATATGAATATATATTTTACACATTTATAGAGAGATTTTTTTAAAAACAAAACTATTTAGCTTTTTATACGTTTTTACAAGAACAAGAACAACAACAAATTTAGTGTAGACAACAAACAAAAACAACAAGCAGGAACAGGAACAATTTGTCGCGAGTCCTTCCGTTTTTTGAACTATATACATATATCAGCAACAAGCAAAGCAAAAACAATTAATTATTTAATAAATATATATATATATATATATATGAAGCATTCATACACATCATATATATACATACATATATATATATAAGTATATATATATATATAAACACATTATATATTTATTCGATTCGTAAAGCTTTTGAAAAGGGCCGCTTAACTTAAAAAAAAAAAAACAAACAAATAAAGAGAAAAAAATTAAAAAAAAAAATCAACAAAAAATGTTGCTTAAAAACCAACACATACATATATATTCCTATAAATTTATTTATATATTTATACATATTGATATATGAACAATTGAAACACACACACTCACACACGCAAACACATTCATATACACATTCACGCAATTTTATTATATGCAAAACTTAGTCATAAGCGCAATAATAATATAAATATTAATAAAAAAAATAATTGAAGCATATGGAAAACTTTTGATACGAGCGAAACTGCAATATCCGATTTTTAAGCTAACCCAACTAAATACATTATATAAAACAAACATGCATACGTACATACATATTTATCACTTGTCATTTTTGTTACATATTTATTTTGATTATTACATAATACTATTATTTTATTTTTCATCTTTTTTGGTACGCGTTTTTGATATTTATATAAATAATGTGTTTTTTTTTTTTGTTTTTTAACCATTTCGCACTCAAAGAAAACTTTAGTCGCTAAAACTAGTAACAAACAAGGAAAAATTATGTACGATAAAATGATATAATATGAAATATATACATAACATACTTATATAACATTCAATGATATATTTATTGATCCTCCGCCATGCGTGATGTTGCGTTTTTATTTTTTATTGCTTTGCTTTGCTTTATTGGGTAAGTACTATTTCCAATTGAAGCTTTTGAAAAGATCTGTTTTGGTATGTGTCTGTGTTGAAATCAAAACAATGGACTCACAGGCAGCAGCAAAAACTGTTAATGTGTTAATGTTAAAATGGAAAAAATGTACCAGTTTATCACTTTCTATATTTTACCAAGGCAGCCACAACATTTACTTTGCCCTTGTCATGTTTATTTAAACGCATCACTAATTTTGGAGAGTTTTAATGGAGAGCGTCGCAGCCCATCTAAAGCAACCACATCGAATTAGGCACGTACCATGCATTTTGCACTTTTCTGTAAAGGTCCTTTAAGAAAAAACAAACCACGAATTTTTTTTAACTTGCAAACATTGCAAATTCCATTGTCATTTGATTCGTTTTGCTAAATCTTTTGAACACTTAATTTGTAAATCAGCGACCAACTATTTTACAACGAGGTAATTATGCGCCATGTTTGCCGTTGACTGATTTTACAGTAATGGGTCTCTCTCAGGTTATCCAAAATTGCTCTCAGCAATTGTCTTGTCCTGTTTACGATGCTTATGTACACACACAAGTGGAACAGAAATATCGATACTTAAAATATGCATTAGCAGCATCACCAAAAATATGGCAGTTTTTTTTGTATTAAGTTTGTCTTTGCGCTGCTTGGATTCTATTCTAGTTTGCTAAGGAAACAGAAAACACATGAGGATTGCTTAACATTTTTACAATAAGAAAAATTAATTCCGTAGTTTGTTTAGTTTGAAATATATTGTATATATCTATAACATATATATGCATACATATTTATATATATATATTTATATACTTTTATATACACATATATATGTTTATACTTATCTGTTTGGGTGTGTGTATGTTACATATATATAATTATGTTGTCGTATGTATATTCGCATCATTCCAACACATTCCGTGTGTTTTTTCTTTGCTTATATCATATTGTAATATGCCAAGTATATATATGTATTTGTTTGTTTATGTGTGTGTGTGTGTGAGTGGTGTAGCGTTTTGGTTTTCCCAGCGCAAAAGTGCACACAACACAGGACAAAAGGTCAAATTTTGCTACTTCAAAAAATAATAAAGTTTGCTTACAAAAAAAAAAAAACCGAAAAAGTTTATCATACGATTACACACATGCGTCTATGTATATGTTGTATACATACATACGCACGTTACAGAATAAATAATTGTTTTCTGGTTTTTGTATTATTATACTTTGCGTTTTATTTGCCAATGCAATACGTGTTGCAGTGTATGCATTTAATAATTATCATAATAATCAATGTCCACTACTGACACATTTACATATCAAATGCATGCACTCTCTTTCTTTCTCTTTCATTCGCTCAGCCATAATTAAAATATATATAAAATACAACTACATACATACATTGTGTGTCTGTGTGTCACCGAGATTTTTATCATTATAATCAAGGTTCTAAGCTTATAAATTATTGTTTCAAATTGTTTTTGCATTGGTTTTTACAGTTTTCTTTTCATGATGTTATCGATTGTTATCGACTTTTGAACGTATTTTAGCTCACTTAATTGCACGCACATATTTTATTTTTATACGAATATAAATCCTATTATTTAGGGTTGGTTTTCTTGCCATTTTATAACTAAAGTTACATTTTTAATGAATTTTATTATGCCATTGCATTTGCTATTATTTGTTTATTGCGTTGCATATTTTTTTTTAATTTGTATTATTGCTTTTTAGGTTTTGATTAATTATTTTTTACAATTGTTGGTACTTCAAACAAAACATAATTTGAAACCTGTCTGTGTGTGCGAGTCTTTGTTAAAAATGAATGAGTAGAAAAACGCAATAGGCACGCCTTAAATTGTAGGCTAAAACCTATTTTCTCACATCAAAGTTTAGTAAAAAACGTAAACCAAATCGTTCTAAAACTTTGGAGACGTTTCCAAACTCTACAAGGGCATATAAAAAGAGTCCCGAGCATAACAAATTTGTTGTAAAAAAAAATACCTAACAGTGGAAACAATAACTAAGATAGTTTGAATAATGGGCATAAAATAGTGAAAACACGCGGCCTTTAAACTTAAAGAAAAAAAGCAAGAAAAAACGAAACAAAACCGTTTTAAATAATATAGATATAGTTATACACTTAATCTTGTATACATAATGATGTGTAGGCAATTAATGTGTGTTGTGCACAAACTACAACGTAATCTTAATAGTGTTTAAACTTGGTTGGTTCTTTTCTTCTTTTTCTTCATCTTCTTTTGTAATTTCACAATCATAGGTTTTTTTTTGTCATCGTTTTGTTGTGTTTCTATTTTGCGCTGCTTCGCTGCTCTAACTGAATAAATTATGCTATGCTAAATGTGGGCTACAAGGTTCATCTTTTGTTTCTTTCAATTTGCACTTAATACGTTAGTGTATAAATTGTAGGTATAATAAGGTATAAACTTTTTGCTAAACGAAGATCGACTATCAGTATTCTTTACACAAAAAAAATATATTCAATTAAAATATAATAATAATAATAACCTATAAAAATAGTTTTTTTTTGTTTGTTTTTTTTTCTTTTTCGTTTTGACATAATTATACAACATACAAAAATAGTGTTCTCCGGCGGCGTTTACACTGATGCACACACGCACATTTGGATACACATTGCTAATACATAAATTTATATGTAAGGGTGGTGCGAGTGCATGTACATATGTGCGTGTGTGTTTTGCATGATTCAATTGTTTTTGAGTACAGTTTATAAACGCTTGCTCCTTAATAGCTTTCAAGTTTAAATCCAGCTTATTTCAGCGAGCAGCACACTTTCCAAAATATCACTAGACTCCAAATAAAAATTAATTGTTGTGCAACCAAATCAAAATGTTTTAGATAAACGCACGCCATCTTGTTTCGCAGACTCCAAATGCATTGCATACGTTATTGTGTTTGTGTGATAGTTTGCCAGTCGAGTGAGAGAGCGAGTAAGAAAGAAGATGCCTGTGTAGTTGATCCATTGGAGCGACGGAGATTTTTTCCATTCTTTTTGTTGGCTGCACTGTATATGTAGGTGTGTTGTTGTGTAGTAGTTGTGACTGTGTGTTCTGGGCTGTGCTAGTGTTTGGTGGGCGTTTGTTGTTGTGTTGGGCTATTCTATTTGTTTGAAAGCAGTTGCTGTTTCGACTGTTTATGCGCATGTGTGTGTGTGTGCTTCTTTTTTCTGTATGTGTAAGTGATTGACTTCTGTGTTATATTTTAAAAACAATGTTGCTATTGTTTTTTTTATTTTTTAAAAACGATAATTCTCATCGGCCATGTGGATGGCCCATAGAAATTTGGTTCTTTGCGTTTTGTTAAAGATCTTCTCAATCGGCACGCCATTCTTTTTACACCTGCAAGCAAAGTAATGAGTTGATTCGATATAAGTTTCAAATTATTTCAATAAGATTAAATGTGTATTTTTACCAGGCAACCGATATGCGTGGATCGAGATAATTTAGTTTGGATGTGCTCAGCGCAATGGTCTTATTCTCGTCTCTATCAGTCTCTTGTAGTTCCAATTTCTTCAGTTGATCCTTTAAACGCTCCAATTGTTTGGCCTTCTTATCAGCGTTCACTTTCTCCTTGACCGAACCACGTTTTGCCGCTTTCTTCAAATCCTATTTGGCGAAAATAAAATAGTGTGAACAGAAAATAGAAAACTATTTTTTTTATCTTCTTTTACTTACATGATATTCGGCTTCGCAGTCATCAATGTTATCGCGCTTAGCGCGTATCTTCTCCTTCAGATTCTCCATTGACTTCTGATGTCCTTTGGGGACAGAACGCTGATGGTTACAGAGTATGGCGACGGCACGATTGGCGCGATTATAGGCGAGTAGCTTCTCAGCGACGGTTGCGCTACCATCGGTAAGCAGATCCAATTGGCTTTGCAGCGTTTTCGATGCGTTATATGTACGAAATACTTTAGCCGTGAGTCCTGTATTCAATGAATTGTGTGTCTTAAAAGATATTCAGAAATTGTCGTATATATATTTTTATTTACCTTCCATCAGCTCTTTGAGATGCTCGTTAAGCACTTGGGTATTAAGGCGGTCGAAGAGATCGTCGCCCTCCTTTTTGTTCTCCATGAACAGTTCCAGATTTTTGAAGACACGCTTCTCCACCTCGACCTCGTTGTAATAGCGTATCGAATCCTTACCGGGAAAATCGAATACAACAACATTCTCTTTGCCATTGAGCTCTTTGTGCAGCTGCACATGCTCCACACGCAACGAACAGCAGCCGACTGTATCAGCTTGATCCTCGTCCTTTTCGTTGCCCGCTCTGAGCGCCAGCTTATCAATAAAGTAGAGAGCCACAGCACGTTGGCGAACACGCATCTCCTTCGACTTCCATTCGTCACGATACGTGGCACGGATCTTATCAATAACCTTGTCGAGACGACGAGCTGTCTCATATTTGATGTGATCCTTTTCGCCTTTAAGCTTGGATGAGGGATTCAGCATAATGTACTTAACCTGGCCCTGTACATTCTCCGTCCAGGATGCTAGCCATGTGACAGTGTTGTCGTGACGCACCTCCTTCCACCTTGAGCCCGGTGGGGGCTGCGGCACCTTTGACTGTTTGCCACAATTGATGGACACATCGCCAGCTGCGATTCGACGCTTGATCATACCCATTTTGGGATGTTCACCTCGACCACGGAATAAACCGGGCGGCTCCAGACGAAAGTTACCAATCTTCTCTTTGTGACCGTCAATCATACAGAAACCGTATTCTTTGATTAACGCCTCGTTCTCGTTCTTTTTCGCAAGCTTCTCCTCTTTGGTGGCTGCTTTGCGTTTTTCCGATTCAGCCTGGAAAAATTGGAACATTTCCTGGAAGTTGCATTTGCGAAAATCTTTAATAATTTCTTTCTCCTTTGAAGTCATTGTCTTGCGAAAGTCGTTAAAGAAATTGTTATTGAACACGTCCTTGGTGCAATAGTCATGATTTAACATCTTTGCATAGAACGTTGCCGCCTCCTCGGTCTCCTCGCTAAGCTCCAACGGTTTGCCATCGTAGAAGAAGCGAACATTACGCGGCACACGCTCATAGGGTGGAGCAAAAACAGGTCCTTTATGCTCCAGTGTTGACCATTTGACGCCATCATCGCGCTTCTCTTCTTCCCACCTTAAGAATGGAACAGAAATACGTTTGATACGTTTAGTTGGTGGCTTTCGAATGTTTTTAGTATTTTTAATGCTACTATAAGCAATTGTTCGTTGTTGTTCGAATGCAACGCGTTTAACAGTGAACAACGATAGCGAAAGCAATCGCAACCGAGCAGTTGCCATTTGCCATTTGTTTTTACGTTATGCTATTTGTCAGTCACATTACGCAAATGGCCATGTACAACATAACCTCAAATTCTATTTTGTGTGCTGTTAATCGAAATTTGGTGCGCTCAGCTGACGCACGCGTGCCCCGGAGAATGGCTAAAAAATCAACAAACAACAAACAACACACACGCACACACACACAAAACCGTTAACTCAGTGCGTTGTCATCGTCGACTTGTCACTGCCAAATGTGACTTTCAAAAATATAGGTCAGTGACATTCAGACTTAATACGCACAACTAAGCCGTTATACGTATGTATGTACGCATATGCATATGTACAATTGTTTATATTTATTAATATCATTGCGTTGTTTGCACGAAAATATGCATCATTGCGCAAAAAATCTTATAAATATATCTATTTGTTTTTGTAAAGTATTAAAAATCCATTTCGATTGTTATATGGAAATCGGATTAATTTAGATCATTTGAGCGATTTAGTTTGAGTTAGAAAAAGTTCAAAGTTGCTTACCATCTCCAAACTTCCTCCTCTTCTTCCTTTTTGTTTTTCCTTGAATGTTTGGTGGGCGAAATATTCTCCGACTTAGTCTCATATTCCTGCAATTAGTAAAATAATATTACAAGGATTTGATTAAAAAATAACATTTGAGTTCAACGCTTTTTATAAGCTTAAACTATTTATTCACCTTTTTGACCTTCTTCTTTTTGGGCTTGACGCTACCGTAGTCGTCATCATTTTCCTCTTTGATTCGCTTCTTTTTGTTTTTCTTATCTTTTTCCCTATCCTTGGATTCCTTTTTGATCTTTTTACGCGCCAGCAACGGAATGTCATCATCGTCATCATCAGCGCCGTGCCTCGACTCTTCGGCGTGTTCTGGTTTGCGCTTTCGCATTGCCAACGGCACGTCCTCATCATCGTTATCATTATCGACATCGTCATCATCGTCGTCGTTATCGTTTAAGGCGCTATCCTCCTCCGTATACGTGGCCTCTTGTTTGGCCACAAACGCAGGCTCATCGGATCGAAATTGCGACATTGAGTAATCACAGGAGCTGGCTTGAGATAAATCAAAGTTATCCTCCTCCTTTTTAACATCCATAATGTGCTCCTCGTAGCCGTTTTTATAGCCATTGCATGCAGCTTGTTGTTGTTGCAACTGAAGTTGCTGCTGGTGTTGAAGTTGCAATTGCAATTGTTGTTGCTGCTCTTGTTGTTGTTGTTGGAGCTGCAGTTGCTGCTGTTGTTGCAGCTGCAGTTGCATTTGCTGCTGCTGCTGTTGGTACTGAAGCTGCAATTGCAGGGGATCATCACCTCGGTGCTCATTCGTATGTGGCTGTGAAACAGGCTCCGGTTTAACAAATACACCATCATAGCTGGGATCTTTTGTTGATGATGATGAGGAGCCTCCATGTCGAGAACTCGAACTGGAATGTTTGCTTTTCGATGATGACGAGGAGCTCTTGTGGCGTGAGCTCGACGACGATGATGATGAGGACTTGTGCCTTTCCTTGTCCTTGTCGCGACTGCTGCGATCCTTGTCGCGACGCTCTTTATCCTTGGAAGATGAGTGACCGCTACTGCTACTGCTGCTCTTATGATGATGATGGCCCGTCACTGATGTTGATGACTTGTGCTTGCCGTCCTTATCTCGATGGCTAGATGATGATGACGATGAGCTGCGATGCGTGGAGCTGCTGTGGCCGTCACCGCGGTCCTTATCTCGGTGTTTATCCTTGCCACTTGAAGAACTGCTACTGCTACTTTTATGCTTATCCTTATCGCTACAATAAATATATATAAAAACAATAAGTCTCGATCTCTCTAGAGCTTCAGTGTGAGTGTGGTCTGTATGTATAGATATATTTACCGGCTGCTGCTCCCACTGCTTTTATGTTCACGGGACGAACTGGAGCTGGAACTTTTGTGTTCGCTTCTATCCTTATCACGATGCTTATCCTTGCTGGATGATTTATGTTTACTACTACTACTGGTGCTGCTGCTATGATGATGATGGTGTCCGTTTGTGGTTACACCATTCGATTGCACTTCGCTAATGCCGCCATTTTGCACGTGTAAATTCTGCAACAACGACGAAATAGGAATGGATCTTAACAATCAAATTGATAAAACTTACATACAATGGACATGCCATCATTTTTAAAGCATTACAACCTAATCACCTTTTAATTTCGAGATCGTAATTTTCGATTTACAAATGTGTTAAGAAAGAAATTTACACATCACTAATTGACATTTCTGTATGTACATACATATGTACAAAGTTTTACCTTAAAAACAAAATGAAGCATTCGCCGACGACTACCTGTGCGATGGTGAGCATAGGGTGCATGTACATATGTAGTCTTTTACATACATATTGTATGAATGTCTGGCTGAATGTCTATATGTAAGTGTGACACATTTAAGTAGCAACTCTGCAAGTCAATTGTCAATGATTTACAAAAAAGCTACGTATGCATATATGTATATATATGTTTAATATTTAAGTGAAACATGGACAGACACCACCACGTGGTCAAAAAAAAATCAACCCTAACAATATTTAAATTTTATTAGTATGAAAAAATATACATTGAAGCGTAAGATGGAGATGCACAAGTATGTATGATGAATACAGTAGACTGTGCAAGAAGGGGGAGGGTGGGGGGCAAGGCATGGGAGGCCCCTTTCACATTAACGACATTTCTGCCGTTTAGTCTGTGTTGTTCATTTCGTTTCAAGTTAACCGTGTAAGAAACAGCAGCTCAAGGCTGTTATTTTTTTGTGCATGTGTACATACGTATGTGGAGATGTAAGTACACATGTGATTACTTTGGTACCCTGTGCAGTGTGACCACTGAACAATAAAATATCGCATGTAAAAAATACTGCAGCACAATGACAAATGCATTCGCTGAAAACAAAATTCAAAAACGAGAGCGGCAACTTTGAACGTAGCTTTAAATGACATATTTTAGCATAGCCGATAAGCGGTTCCAATTTGGTGGGAAATAATCAATGGAGATTACCGACAGATTTTTCGTTTTAAAAGCATATTATATACTGCGCCGTAAATGAACAATTAGGGATAAAAATATTTAGCATTAAGAAAAGTCAAAAAACCTTTCACGTAAAATACCAACCTAGTATTAAGATCAGCAAAAAGTCGGTCACACCGTGCTAAATACACATTGTCGCTGTGCCGTCCCATACTGCCTGCCTCTGCCTGCTACTACTTGCATGCATTGTCGCCATTTTCGTAAATTACCAAAGGCCTTTTACTCTTTATTGCAATGCGACTACGCATGATTTAGGCGCAGGTCTGTCGACACTGGCATTATTTTTAAGAACTTATGCTTTTTTTTCGACACTAGCGACAAATTATTAGTACATTTGCATCGTTTTGCTACTGCACTTGCAGAGAACAGATGAAAATTACATAAAATAAACGTCTCGAAAATTACTTACATTTTCTGCAGCCACATCCCCACTCATTTTGCACAATTTCTCAGTTGGCAGTGCGGCGCTCTCGGCTTTTTCCAACTTCACTTCTTTTTTACTTAACTACACTATTATAAATTTTCGTTTAATATATACAGTTATTTACGTCACGAAATTACGGTGCATACGATTGAAAGATGTATTTAGAATTAGGCATTTACAGCGAGCTGTTTCTAAAGTTTTATGTTTTTCAAAGTTCCTAATATATTAACACTTAGAGAATACTCTTTCTCTTTTACAGCGCGCAGCGGCCACGCGAACACGTTCGTATAAAGTCTACTTCGAACTGTATGCTGGTTAAGAGATGTGTCCACTTAACGCCAAGGTAACTCGATAGGATAAGAAAAGCGAATAAAAAACATCGATAACTAATGAAGTGTTACCACAGAAACTTCTAAAAATAACCACTTTAATTTTTAAGGCGTTGTTGGACAGTATTTCTTAATTATTTTAGTATATTTTAAAATTAGGTTTTTCGTTGCAAACTTTTAAGTGCACACTGACTAGCAATTTTATGCACATAATATATTAACAGAAAACTCTTTTGTTTGCTAAAACAAGCTTATAAGATACAAATTAAAATTTAAATGGCCAGTCGTGGTACAACTGTAATCACCGCCACGACTGGCATCATCCAAACCACTGTGAACTCGACGGGAATAGGAAACAGTTCGGGAACAACATTGCAAACAATCACAAATGTGCTCACCGTCAGTGCCCTGCACTCAAACAACAACGTGAACATCTCAAATAACAATAGTAACAGTAATAATAGCAACAATAGTG
Source organism: Scaptomyza flava (assembly GCA_030179655.1). Taxonomy (NCBI): domain Eukaryota; kingdom Metazoa; phylum Arthropoda; class Insecta; order Diptera; family Drosophilidae; genus Scaptomyza; species Scaptomyza flava. The sequence goes on along the minus strand of JARNME010000314.1, from coordinate 4,243,319 downwards.
TCAGCAACAACAACAACAACAATAGCGTTGTAGCCAATGCAAACAATGATAGCCACGGAGTTCACAATACTACAGGCGATGGCGTCGCCAGCGGCGTTGACGCCACCAAGCCAATGTATCCAAGGCTATTCAATAAAATTGTTCTTACATTAGAGAACAGCCTTATACCGGAAGCGAAAATCGATATAACGCCGTCCAGTATCGATGGACTCGATCATGAGACGGAGAAGGATCTGCGCATTCTTGGCTGTGAACTAATACAAACGGCTGGCATCCTGCTTCGTCTGCCGCAAGTGGCAATGGCCACCGGTCAGGTTCTCTTTCAGCGATTCTTCTACTCGAAAAGCTTTGTGCGCCACAATATGGAAACGGTGGCTATGAGCTGCGTTTGCCTTGCCTCCAAAATCGAGGAGGCACCACGTCGTATCCGTGATGTCATCAATGTCTTCCATCATATCAAGCAAGTGCGCGCCCAAAAGTGAGTGTCCTAAATATTAAAAGCACCAGCCTCATTGCTTAACTATATATTTCTCCCCACTTTTGTTTTTGTATTCCAGAGAAATCGCTTCGATGGTACTGGATCAATACTATACGAATGTAAAGATGCAGGTGATCAAAGCGGAGCGTCGGGTACTTAATGAATTGGGATTCTGTGTGCATGTAAAGCATCCGCATAAGCTGATCGTGATGTATTTACAAGTGCTGCAGTACGAGAAACACGAGAAGCTGATGCAGATGTCTTGGAATTTTATGAACGACTCGCTGCGTACGGACGTGTTTATGCGCTATACGCCGGAGGCAATAGCGTGCGCCTGCATTTATTTGAGCGCACGCAAGCTAAATATATCGTTGCCGAACACTCCGCCCTGGTTTGGCATATTCCGTGTGCCACAGTCGAGCATCACCGACATCTGTTATCGCATCATGGAGCTTTATACGCGCGCCAAGCCAATGGTTGAGAAACTCGAGGCTTCGGTCGAGGAGCTAAAGAAGCGTTATATCGATGCCAGAAACAAGACCAAGGAGGCGAACACACCGCCCGCTGTAATCACAGTTGATCGTAACAATGGGTCGCACAATGCCTGGGGCGGATTCATACAGCGTGCCATACCACTGCCCACAGAGAAATCGCCCAAAAAGGACTCTCGTTCACGATCACGTTCCCGTTCTCGCACACTCTCGCGAACTCCACGTTCGCATTCACGCAGCCGTTCGGCGAGCAGGGAGCGTAGCAAGAAATCGCATCGTGATCGCGACAGGGATCGAAACCGCGACCATGATCGTGATCGCGACCGTGACCGTGATCGCGACCGTGATCGCGAACGTGATCGTGAACGTGACAGGAGTCGCTCATCCCGTTCCCGTTCACGTTCGGCGCCCAAGCACAAAAAGAAATCACGCCACTACTCACGCTCTCCGACGCGATCCAGTTCGCCGCACAGCAAACACCGCAAGAGGTAAAAGCAGTTAAGAAAACGATGATCGATCGTTTTCATGGCCTACGCACGTAACAGTCGTACGTCTTTCAGTATGTAGAACAAACAATAATGATATATTCCAATTATTTATTGGTTCATTATTTTCCATTTTGTTTTTCATCTAACTGATATTTTTGGTTTTAGTTTTAACAATTGGAAAATTTGTCTTCATAAACTTGCGTCTGTAACAGCGTATCCGTCTGTTTATACTAGTATAGGATTCAGTTAGTTAAGCAGCAACCAACTTGATGTTATATCGTTTTTAAATTACTTTATCTTCATCTATTTGTTATGTTACTTTGTTTGCGTGAGAAGACGAAATTATTGATTGTTTTCATTGGACAACATTTATTTATATTGTGTTGTTAATATATGCTTAGGGCTTTAAGATATGTTTGATTACTAATTGGTTGTTATGTTCCATTTTCGTTTTGCAGGAAAACGTCTAGAGAACGCTCGGATTATTATGTTAAAAAGGATCGCTCTAGTAATACGGGTAGCAACAATGTCAGCGACAGTGACAAGTATCGCAACACCAGCTCCAAGTCACACACTCGCTACTCCTCAAATCGTAGCAGTGGTGGCGGCGGCGGCGGAGGAGGTGGACGCGGCGGTCACAAGCATCGCGACAGCAACGAACGTTCCAGGGATCGTAAACGATGATTAACAATTACATATGCATATATATATATACTGATGTACCAAGAATGGCTTTTTTATGCGTTCATATTTTAAAATAATTGAAAATATTTGTTTTGATGGTAAAACAATTGCGCTTTAAAGTAGAAACTTCAATTTAAAATTTAGACCCGTCATTGTAAAAATAATAGCCTAGAATTTGATAAACCTAATAAATGTACAATTCCGCAAATGTAGCGTGTTCAAATCAATTATATATATAAATTGTATTTATTAAATATTAAACAGGAAAAAAAAAAAAACCAGAAATAATAGATGTTTTCTTATCACAGCAATGTGTATAGTACAAACTCAAGACAAACTTTAGCACCTTGAAAAATATGATAACTGAAGCTAGAAATAAATGTTTTTAATTGGGCTTTAGGATTTTTTTAAAAATCTTTAAGCGTTTCTTTTTGTACAGTTTATTATTTATTAACTTGCACATTGCCACAAACTAAACTTTTCGGCTTAAAATTGTATAATAGTTCAAATATTTACCAAATGCTAATTTAATTTAATTTTAGTACAATTTTACTGGTGAATTGACTTTTTGTAAGTCGCACCAATCAAGTAAAACTGATGCCTTTTGCATGTTTTGCACCAAAGGCCTGTTTGAACTTTTCCTTGTTTTGTGTTTGCTACTCTAAATATCTTTAAACTTAGGAATTAGGTTATAGCAAGATCAGCCAAAGCTTGAGATTTTCTTTGGTGGAACAAATAGATTGATGTCCTCTCGATCTCAGCTCTGACTCTGACTATATCGACACAGAAGCAGATTCATCGTATACATTATATCTATACTGTCATAGTGTATGAGAAAAGCGAGATTTGCGGATGATGCAGCGATACATCCCGGAACTCTGGCGTAAAGCTCAGTATGTAGAAACTGAAGATTGTCGCCATAATCCATTCGGAAATGGAGCTAATCACATGATAATACCAGCCACCGTCCGAAGGATACCTGCAAAACCAGAAAGGCATTAGCATGTATATATTCCTTATTATTTTGATGATTGCTTACCACTTTCGCGGATTTTGACCATCAAAAAGGATGTGCGACATAGCGCCGGTTACGGCCAGCATAATAAACAGTATTGTGCAGCAGGCGGCCATGCCTAAGCGCATAAGCGCTGTTCTCTTGGTCCCAGCCATCGGATAAATCATATAGGTGATGTGCGCCTGCATCCAAAAGTAAAGTGTGCCGCAGCCAAAGCAACAGAACGCACCAATGAAATGCACAATGCGCACGTTCGTCTCCTGAAAGTTTCCAACAACACTAATGCCGAAGCAGGATAGCATTCCAAACCAAAGAGCCAGACGATTGTGACGCAGCACAGCGACATCCAGTTCTGGTTGATGTTCAAATAATTGCAAGACATGACGATATCGCACATAAATTGTGAGTCCCACTGGCAACAGAATACAAACAAACGAAGAAAATAACATGTAAAACAAAAACTATAAAAACAACAGCGCTCTTGCTGTGAATGACTTGAAAACACCTTTAGATGATATGAATTCAATACTGGTTTAACGGTAGATTTTTATGCTGAAATAAATATTGGCAAATTGATATGCGGCCTGGTCGTTATAAATATTAACTCGAGTTACTTTCTTTTGAATACTGATAACATATGTATTTGTTAACTTAAGAGTCCATGCGACTGCAGAGCAGACTCTATACGCAATTAAAAAACAAAACCAACCGTTACAACAATCTACGAGCAAGAGAGAGTATGAGAGTGCCGTCCAGTTGTAATTATCAATCAATTTATGACTCACGCTCCACACTCAAGATTCAAATTGTTTTGAAAGTGTGCGATAAGGGGCTTTTTATGAGTTTGCTACTTACAGAGAATGCTGCCAATGTTAATTAGTTGACCGAAAATGCAGCTCTCCGGCGAGTAGGTTGCCGCATCGCTTATGTATGGCACTGTGGGTACCACATGTCCCTCCAGGACAGCCACAATGTAACTGTTAATGCGTCACAAAAGAGAGACAGGGAGATGTGTACATGCATATGTCAAAAATAATAACAGTATTATGTTTTGCATTAACTTACGTGCCCAAAAAAGTCACCTGGAAGATGAGAAAAGTAGCAACTGGCAAAAGGTAAACATTCGACATCATTTAAGCACTTATCCAGCGCAATCAACACAAAAAATAAATAAACAAACAAATATTAATTGTGAATCCGGTTCTGCAGCACAAAAGTAAAACGCACTGTTTTGACTCTTTTTTTGTTGTTGTTGGTACAGCTGCCGTAAAGTGCTGCCAACCTGCTATATAAAAAAGTCCCCAATAAACGGCAAAGCAAGCGATACTCGATAGAAATAATTGCTACACATATCTGATTGTCAATTCATTAGTGGCATTTGAATTACAAATCTTATTGAAATATAAAATATATTTGGATAAGAACTTATTTAAGAAATAACTAAAAAGGCGGTAAGTGAACGTAATATAAGTAGGGAATTCCTGAACTTATTGCGTGTGTGCATGCATTGCAGAAAAGCTCGCCATGAATAATAGTATTGTAGAAATCGATGGCTCCTATTTGGAAGGCGGTGGCCAAGCGCTTCGCAATGCCGTGAGCCTAAGCGCAATATTAAAACGACCAATACGGGTAGTTAAGATACGTGCCAATCGTCCCCAACCGGGTCTCTCACATCAGCATCTGCATGGTGTTAACCTGCTGCGCGACATAACCAATGCCAATGTTAATGGCAACCAACTGCACTCCACTGAGTTGGAGTTTATGCCGAAAGCTATCGCTGGTGGAGTTTATAAGGTGGCAACCGGCACAGCCGCCAGCATTACACTGGTCTATCAGATGGCCTTGCCGGTGCTTGTATATGCTGATAAACCGTCATTCGTCCAAGTCAGCGGCGGCACTAATGTATCATATGCACCGCAAATAGAATATATGCAGCAGGTGCTACATTCAAATCTTATGCGTTTTGGAATTGACTTTGATCTCGAGGTACAGAAACATGGTTTCTATCCGCGCGGCTGCGGAAGTTGTGAGCTAGCCGTAAAGCCGCTGCGTGTCCAGACAGCGGCCGATTTCGTTGATTTTGGTCACTTTAGCGGATTTAAGGGTGCCGCATACTATTCTGGCTGGCTGCCTAAAAGCCTTGGCGACGATATGCAGCATTCGGCAAAACGGGAAATCCATCGTCTCTGGTCAAATCACACATGTGTTATCGATGTCATCAAGCATAGGACAGCAAAGCAGAGTGATACAAGCGGAGGGATTAACCTGACAGCCCATACCACTTCGGGCTGTGTACTTGGAGCTGGCACTGTAGGACATAAGAACATTAATGGCCATCTGCTTGGCTTGAATGCTGCCTATGAACTGTCCAATTATATTAAAAACGAGCTTTGTGTAGACGATCACATGCAGGATCAGCTGATCATCTATATGGCATTGGCGAGCGGCACTTCCCGCATCCGTACGGGCCCCCTTACCAAACATACACGCACCGCCATCTATGTAGCGGAACTGATGACTGGTGTCAAATTCAACATTGAATACGATTCCTCTGACCGGATTCTCCTCTCCTGCGAGGGCATTGGACACCACAATGCATATCTATAAACAAATATACAATACACAAGTCCATTCACATTTCACACACACACTAGTCATAACACAATTATAAATTACTTGTTTATGTTAACAATATGCATGTATATATTAATAAGAAAAATATATGCGTGCATTTATGTTTGTTCTAAATAAAACTAAATACGTCGAAATATAGCTAAGAAATGATCACCCTTGTTGCGTACCACCTTGGCGCCTTCTTCACTGTTTTGGTAGAGCTTTGGTGTAATGGGATCTGCATTCTGCAAAATAACAAATTGAATTATTTAATTTGGATAAACATGGTTCTTTTGTTTTTTATTATATGCAACTACTTACTGCTTCTTCGTCGGTCAGTCGTTCATACAATGGATGTTGTGTCATGTGTAAGACAATCCACTTGTGCAGATCCTCCACATCCGTCATCGTGTATACGAGTCCCTGAAGGATATGATAATAGTATTTGAATAATTGTTGATTTCAATGTCAAGAAACTTACCCCACTGCGCAGTACATAGGCATATTCTGAGAGCAGAGCTTGGTTAATAATGCGCCACTTATGCTTAGCGCGCTTGAAATGCGGATCAGGATACAAAAAGAACATTTTCTCCAGTTGACCCTTACGAAAATAGTTGGGCAAATATTTCATTGCATTGCTGCGAATGCAGGCAATGTTCTGATAGGCGGCTGTGTCCACATTCTTCAATCGTAAGGCCGCAATGCGATCCATAACATAGTCGGAAACCTTTACGCGTATTTCCAAGCCAATGCTTAGTTTGTCGGGAAACATTTCGGCGAGGGTCACCAGAAAGCCGCCATAGCCGCAGCCAATGTCAGCGAATTGAACTTCCTGATCGTTGCCAATGCTTGGGTACAGTGAGCGCCAGTCCACATCTTCTGGGCGAGCGGGACTGAATTAAATGAAACAAACAAATACATTAATGATAACATTTAAGAATGGAATTTTAGAAGACCGAAAGAGTGGCTTACTAGTCAAAACTATGATCCGCAATGGGATTTGAGTGTGCTCGTTGGCGATAGAAGCGCTTTTGTGGCAGCCCTGTTACAGCCGATGTGGGTGGCGGCGCTTCGCTTTCCTTTTTGTTAGTCACCATTTAGATATTGAGGTATATGTTCGGTTTAATTAATATTAATTTTTGTAACAAGATTTGTTTTCACAAGCAAGTGTGCTCGGCACATGCATTGTTATCGATGCTGCCAAATAGAATCGCTGGCATCGCATTTAAGCAAGTTGGCAGGTCCATGAGCATCACTACTATTGTGACTTTATCGATTGTTTTGCAGCAGGAGCTGCCATCCCTAACGCATTGTGTATGCATTACGCATTTGCGAATTTTACCAGCAATACGTACTCTTAAAAGTGAAATTAAACACACTTCCTGTGCCAGTGCCTGTGCTGAAACGCTTAAGAATAATAGCTGGGCAACCGAGCCACACGTGGGCTACCGTGGCCATGTACGCCACCAATAATGTCAGCACAAATAAGGCGCCAAATAGGTGAGTCTGGTGCAAGTAGAGGGTACAAATTTTGTACAGTGTGTACAATTTGTGTATATATGTGCATATGCATGTGTGCATACATACCGTGTTGTGTTGTTGTTATACCCCAATTATGTGTTATGTGCTATTTGTAGCAATGCAACATCTATGTTTGACAACACCATAACCGTAACGCCAATCAAAATGGAGCTTGGCGATGCTTTAGCCAAGTCAACGGGTGCTGGAGCACCGCCGCTGCGGCGGCCAAATGCGGTTATTGTCACCACACAGCAGCTAACGATGCCCAATGCAATGCATTCGACACTGTCCATGACAAGCAACACCAACAACAACAGCAGTGGGAGCGGTAGCGGTAGCAGCGGAATCGGTGGCAGCGGTAACAACTCTAATACCATATATACGGGCATAAGTGTAACGTCCATGCCAGCAGCAGCAGCACCCAAGGAGAAATCTACCAAAGCGACCAGAGTTCAAGTGGCACGAAAGCCACCGCCTACCATTGACAACTTTTGGCCAAACATATTAAGCGAGGTAAATGGTATTGGGCAGGTGGATGCCAAACATCAGGTATTGCCGCTGGCGCGCATCAAGAAAATCATGAAGCTGGATGAGAATGCCAAAATGATAGCGGGCGAAGCGCCGCTGCTGTTCGCCAAGGCGTGCGAATATTTCATTCAGGAGCTAACGATGCGCGCGTGGGTCCACACCGAAGAGAGTCGTCGTCGCACGTTACAGCGTTCGGATATTGCTCAAGCGATTGCCAACTATGATCAATTTGATTTCCTCATCGATATTGTGCCGCGCGAGGAGATCAAACCGTCGACATCGACGCAGAAAACCAAAGAGCCTACAAGCTCAAATGTGTCCTCAACGTCAACCTCAAATGCTGCCGCTGTCAATGCCGTTGGTAACACTGCTGCTGTGACAGCAACTGCTGTTGTCACCAACAATAACCTCAATACCATCGGCAGCATAGGCAACAACAACATGTCCAGCGTCAATTTTACAACGAACAATATATTGACTAGCGCCCAAGTACCTGCTGCTGCTGCCGCAACTGGCCTCAAACTGGATGCGGCAACGGCCGAAGTACTCGGCTTTAGCACAGTCAATCAGGACCTGTTCGCTGCGGCGCAAGTTGCCAGCAATAATCATCAGCAACTGCATCAGCTCACCGCCCAACAGCATCATCAGCCGCAACAATTGCAGATCATACAGCAGGGCGCCAATGGACAACAGCTGCAGTATTTCATTGCGCTGCCTGGACAACAGCCCGCTCAGCTGGTGCAGCAGCTTCATCAACATCAGCAGCAACAGCAGCAGCAGCAGCACCACCTCGGCCTCAATATTGTGGCGCAACAGCCGACGCAGCAGCTTATCCTAACTGCCGGACCCAATGGCCAATTGACAGCGACGCCAGCGCCGACTACAGCCCAGCAGCAGCAAACGGCGCTCCTACAGAATCTGGCACATCAACAGCAACAACAACAGCAACAAATTCAACTTATCCAGCAGGTTGTCACGCCCAACGGCGAGCTAACCAATGTGCCCGTAAGTCGTGCCAAATTACTAAATCAAATTCCAGCTATTAATCATAAACTTTTTCTTAATACTTAAAACAGATTGCCATCAATGCCAATCAGTTGCAATTGCTGCGCCTGCAGATGCAACAACAGCAACACCAGCAGCAGCAACAGCAAGTTGCTGCAGTCCAAGCGGCTGCAGTAGCGGCAGCAGCAGCGCAACAACAGCAACATCAACAACAGCAACAGCAGGTGATTATTCCAACGCAATTGTTAACCGCACAGCAGTTATTGCAATTGGGTGGCACGCCAACGAATGCAACAGCTGTGACACAGCAGCACCTCCAACTACACCAGCAACATCAGCAGCAGCACCAACAACAACAACAACACCAGCAGCAGCAGCATCAGCAACAACAACAGCAACAACACCAACAACAACAACATCATCATCATCAGCATATACACATAACTACAACAAATCCAAATGGCAGCAATGCCACCAACCAAATTAGCAATAGCAATAACAGCAATCACGCAGCGTCCATATTCATAAATGCGGCGTCGAACGCCCAAGTTGCCACGCAAGCTCAACAACAACAACAACAACAACAGCCGCAAACGCAAGGGATTGCAACAATTAGCACCGATCGAACATTAAGCAGCGGCTTCCGGTAATATCAAGAATCTTCAAAACTATAATTATTCAAAAGCACAACTCCAAAACTAACAAATTCTTAACAAAAAACTAACACACACACACACACAATAATTGTAAGCACTAACCTAGAAATTATGTAGTACTATTGATTTAGAGTTCAACAACAATTTGGTTATTAGCAATCATATCGATAAAGCATCGGTAGTCAATTGCCAGCTTGATTTTTTAGCCCTTGGCATTGATTGCGCCCATCGTACTAATTGTATATTATTGCAGAGTTTTAATTTAATTAAATTAAAATAATTATACATATATATATATATACACACATTTAGTCATTTAAGTGAATTGTATAGAAAATATTATAACAACACATTTAGAAGAGAGGACAACCAATATATATACATATATATGTATGTATTTTGTGCAGCAAAAACAGGGAATGCTCAAAAGAATATCTAATATTATGCATAAATATGTTCAGTAATCGCTTAATAATGGAGGCAATATATTTTATTTAAGCAAAAACATTTGACCGATTCGATTCGATTATTATTTTAGGTAAGTTAAGTAAAGTGAACTTTATGACAATTGTAATTATTAAAATATTTCCGTTATTGAGCGATCACTGTACCATATTGTATCCAAATTATTGTACATATCATATCAAATGTTTTAAACCCCCCTGCCGCGCACCACAGAATCTCTTCCCAGTTTCAATTTCATGTTGCCAATTATTTGTATTAAGATAGACCTTAAATATGCATGTTGTGAGTGTCCTTGTGTGTGTGTTTATGTGCGTGTGTATATACCCTTACCCAGCAAGCATTTTGATTGACAAACTAGTGTTTTTCCAGTCACCATATTTGATTGAAAGTAAACATTTATGAACTACTTTTTTGATGACAAATCATATTTATGTGTTATATATTGGTCGGCACATGTGACTGATTTTGAGAGGTCGTAATTTTCACTAATTTTTGAGTCGTTTTTCGAATCAAAAGCGAGTATTTTTCGAGTCATATTCTGTGAAAGCTGGTCAAAAATATTTGTTGTTTTTTGAGCCTTTATGTATCATAATTGTTTTAATGTTAATTTTAATGTAAATGCTTATTGCAGATTACGCAATTTAAACTTAACTTTTATTTTTACCCAACGAGGGTTTGAACCAGGGACTTTCGTTTTTGCGAAGCCTAATTGCCCATAAGTTATATTTATGATATAAAGCATATTTTACTCACCTTCATGCTCAATTTCTGATAGCTTTACATTTGAAGCATTTAATCATATTTTGAGCATGCAAGCAAGTCGCTTTTGAGTCGCCAAGCTGTTCAAAGTAATCGTTTTTACTGACGTCACGACAAAGTAAGCTTATTTTAATAGCTGGCATGCTCAATTTCATATACATATAAAGTATACATGCTAGTCGTTTTCGCATAAGCGATTAATCGTTTTTAAGTCATCAAAATGACTCAAATTGAACTAGTTATTGGGTTTCTGATCAAAACAATTATCAAATTGCTTGCAGGGTAGGGAGAAAAAAAACAAGAAATGAGCTCGATCAGCATTCCCTTGACATTGGTTGTTATTGGAGCTGCAGGTTTCACATTCACCGTTTAACCGTTTGAGTAAACAATACGAAAACCCAAATAAGCCAAAAAAAAAAATTATATAAATTCCATAATTATATGTGTATCACATATATGAAACAAAGATCTACTACCACTAACTTGTTAGGATTTACTTCGTTTGTTATCAAGGGTTTTCAGGACAAATTGCAGACTGATGTTATTTATACTGATTTTAGTAAGGCTTTCGACTCTGTAGATCATCATCTCCTAATACATAAACTAGAACTCTTGGGCTTTTCAAATATTCTAGTTCTTTGGATTAAAGACTACCTAACTCTTAGAACTCAGAGGGTTTTATTTAAAGGGTCCGTTTCCAAGACGGTTCAGGTCACTTCAGACGTTCTCAGGGTAGTCATCTTGGTCCTTTATTATTTATTTTGTTTATAAACGATCTTCCATCGGTTATAAAGTTCTCTCGGGTTTTGATGTACGCTGATGATGTAAAGTTATGCACGTCAGCTGCAACTCCCCTAGCTGCTCAACAGCTTCAAAGAGATTTAGACAACTTTCAAATGTGGTGTAAAGTAAATTTGTTAAATCTTAATTACAGTAAATGTAAAGTAATGTCATTTTTTAGATGTTTGCCCTTTTTTAATATTTATTTTCTTGACAACAAACCACTAGACAGAATTGAATGGGTTGACGATTTGGGCATTGTTATGGACCCAAAGCTTAAGTTTGACAAGCATATTTCTTCAATTTCTAATCGAGCATCTGGTGTCTTGGGCTTCATTAAGCGCTGGTCGAAGGAGTTCAACGATCCCTACTTAACAAAAACTCTGTATACTTCTCTTTTACGACCGATTCTGGAATATGGATCTTGTATATGGTTTCCCAAATACGAAGTTCATCAGAATAAAATAGAGTCGGTACAAAAACAATTTCTGCTCTTCGCACTTAGAGGTCTTAACTGGGACACTAACAATAATTTGCCATCTTATCGTAGTAGACTTTTACTAATAGATCTTCCTTCTCTTAATGATCGTAGAGTAATGCTAGCATTTTCCTTTTTTCACAAATTAATTAATGGTGAAATTGATTCTTCTGAATTAATTAACCAAATTAACTTTGCTGTTCCTATTAAAAATACTAGAAATTTTGTACCTATATCTCTTCAAACTTGTAATTCTAATTATGCTCTTCATAACCCTTTTCGTATTCTGTGTTCTATTTATAACGATCTTTCCCACTTAATACACAGTGCCACTCCTACTTGCTCTATAAAAAAGTTAGTTTTGTGTCATTTGTCTGCATGTTCGCGATCATCGTAACCGCACGTTAAGCGGAGCGCCCCTCGGTCGGATGGGCGGGAGGTGGGTCGCTTTGTGCGTGGGTCCGCGCGTTAACAAGCCGGTGCTTGGTATCGTTGGGCCACTTGACTGTACTGTTCGTTAGTACATCTACGTCCAATATATATACATATAGGAGAAGCCCTTTTTCAAACGGACAACGCCCAGACCAAACTACTGGACCGATTTTAATGAAATATTGCAGGGATGTAGATTTGATAGCAAGGATGCGCACTAAGACGGCATTTTTGCAAATTCCTCCTCTAACCATAGAAAAAAGTCGCGGCAAGCTTTTAAAGCGCTATATCTCAGCCAGATTTGAACGAAGGGAAAAAACATGAAATTCAATTCTAGATTTTTAGCTTTTAAAACATTTCCTCATTTCTATATTTTGGATAAGAGTTTGCAAAACCATAATATATGCAATTTTAGCACGTTTTCCCAATTTTCAAAAACAGATTTCTTTGCATTTGCTGTCAAATCAATATTTATTTCAAATAAACTGAAATTTCCATTGTCATTGTTAAATCTACTGAATTGTGGAAAATATCAAAACATTGGCGATGGTGCGTGTTTATTCCGGTCTGTTGCACTCTGTGTCTATGAGGATGATATATTCGCGAGTGAAGTTCGAGAGCTCATCGTGGAGCATGTCTAGTAATGGTCCTTACGCACAATGATGCGGGAGATAATAATAGAAGTGCTGACGAATATAAAAGGGAGATGTCCCCTTTTTGGGTCGCTTTGTGAATTGATGGCAGCAAGCGAAATTTTTGAGGGGTTTGAGAGCGAAGCGAGCAGGGGGCAGAGCCCCCTAGTAAATATATATATATATATTGTAATTGTAATTGTATTGTTAAAAATCTATGTTTAATTAAGTAAAATAATTCAGAAATTCAATTATAAATTTAAATTGTATTCCGACTCTGCAGCTTGTCTCTCCCCCCTCTCTTTCTCTTTTCAATCCTTGAGACACGCATGCTGCATAAGCTTTGTTCGCTTCATGTACCGAAGATCATTTGTGTTTAGTTAAGGTTAAACCTAAAAAAAAAAAAAAAATGTAAAAATTAAAAAAAAAAAAAATATGTAAATTTTATGTTGCTCATTTCTTTTTGGCCAATATTTTATTGATGTCCTGCAGCTCGCGTGTGCTCCAAGGCTCTAAGGGATCGGGCGGCGACTGGGTTTTTTTCCTTGCATGTGCCGAACGACCGCGTGCCGCATGCTGTCGCTTCGTTTCCAGCTCTGCTTCGCTCTCCTCGGGCGAGACTCTGGAAATATGAAATGGTGTTAAGGCAGCGCCATCAAGGAGAAACGTCTGGAAACGAAACAGCGTTCTGTATCGTTCAGCTATTGGACAGGATCTCTCCACCCACCCCTCTCTCTCTCTCTTACTTGTTTTTGCGTCGAATCCTGGCGCTTTTGGCGCGACGCGCTGTCTCATCCTGTGAGGGTTGGCATTTGCGTAGATGGAACTGTTGCATTGTGGCATGCACCTGCTCGGTCGTGGGCAACTCCTCACTATCCAGCCCCCCATTGCCGTCCTCGGTCTCCACATCGGCCTCCTGCTCAATCGTCAGCACCTCTTCGTCAACAGCCTCATCAAAATGGAAGCCCTGATAGCATGTATTATCAAAGAATCTGCGAGATTATTGTTGAATATAAACTCTTACCGCCACCAAGTCAAGATCAGGCAGTTGTTGACCCCATACGGATGACATGACCTGGTTGCCATCGAAGTTGCTCGTCCGCTTGATGTCCGCCTTGGAGAGGGCGTTGTGAGTGCGTTTGGCCAGCGAAAGTTTGCCCAAGATGGGACCGCCACTGTCGCTTTCCTCCGTCTCCACTTCGGCCAGCATGTTCATGAACTCCTCCAGCTTCTTGGGATCGACCATCTCCTTGGGATCCTGGAACAAAGTTTTCAAATTGGGCACGGCCACGGGCAAAGCCGGCGAGGCAGCTGCAACAGCCGAAACGGACGAAGCAGCCGGTGTTTTTGTCGGCAACGCAACCATAGCAGTTGCTTCGGTTAACTTCTTCGTTAGCTGCGGCTGAGTCTTCATCGTCTGCTCGACCAGATCGAATGCTTTGTTCGCAAGCTGCTGCAACCCGGCAAAGTAGTGCGGATCATGCGCCTCCAGCCCTTGATCTGACATTAGTATGAGATCACGAAATGGATCGGGCACAATGGCAGCAACAGTTGCTACGGCTCCGGCTGCTGCAGCTTGAGCTCCAGTTGCTCCAGTTGTTGGCGTACGAAAGGCAACACCATTGCTGGCCGCCGGATTATTGGCAAAGGTGAGCATATCCATGGCATTGGTAAAATCGGATTCAGTGTGAAGATTATATGGATCCTTGAGCTTCTGTTTGGTCACCTTCACGGGACTCGAGATTGAGGCACGTCCCCACATCAAGCGACGCATCTCCTCGCCGGTCATTCCGCGTTTCTTAAGCGCTGTCAACGTAACGCGGCCAACTCGCTAATGAAACGCAAAACAGAGAAATCGATTTAAATCGATAGATCTTTGGAATCGCTTATCGCGTATATTACCTTCCAGTTGGAGACGGCACCTTTGCGTTGCTTGGCTCTAGTTTTGCTCTTGCTCTTAATGACCATAACGCCCCGCACCTCAAACCCAGTATCGTCAGCGGGTCCCAGGGGTATAGAGTATGCCTCCAGATATCCCTTGGCGTCCGCTTGTGGTACCGCACGCTCCAGTGTAACAACAATTTTGGCCCACTGTTTCATCCATTCCTTCTCGGACTGCTCAATAACGGTCACATACGTATTGCCCATCATGGCAATCAACATGTTTAGCAACAGGATCGGCACAAATATCATAAAGATGACAAAAACCGTTTTCGACAGGTTCGGATAGGTCGTTTGATTCAAATCCGGATACTATAACAAATAATTATGACATACATATACACTTTAAGAGTGATCTATTTACGAACATTATAATCACCGAGTGTTGTTTGAAAGAGTGCCATCCAGGTGCTGGTATAGGTATTAAACATGGTCGACTGTACTTGCGGATGTCCTTTATAGAGAAAGTAAAAGGCCTGCGAAAAGCCGCACAAGACAATCGAATAGATAATGCCAAAGGTGAACATGTCACCCGTTATCATCGAATAGATCATTGTCACAAATGGCCCCGTCAAACGTATGGCCCTGGAAGAGAAAGTAACGTTCGGAAGACATTCGGATAATCAACGAATAAATGAATTACCCGGCAAAAAACATGAGTAGAAACCAACTGCCGGGCACAGCAAAGATAAGTATAGCCTCCTCGGTGTCTGTGTCGCCAATCAAACGAAACGGTATACAGGCCAAAATGAGTAGGTTCGAAAACAAGAAGATTGCCTTGGCAGGAGCATGTGACAGCTGCTTGAGAAAAGCAGATGCTCCTTGGTTCTTGATCTCGTCACCCTGCTGAAAGACAACATAGCTTAGGACACCAGCTATGGTCGCCAGTTCAGCGCAATAGCGTGCCACAGTCTGTGCATTATAGCCGTCACCATTGCCATCACCATCGAGCTCCTTGATAGCTGCTGTCGCTGTTGCAGCTCCTCCATTTTCCTCGCCATGCACATCCTCGCCATCGTGCGCTGGACGAAGATAAACGGATACGGACAGACAGAGTAAATGGGTGGATAGAATGAGCAGACGTTTTAGGAACTGATTCTGGGCGAAGGTTTTCCATTTCTCTTCGAGCAGACGCTGAATAATGCCGCCGTCCAACATATCCAGATGCTCCGGTTTCGTTCCATTCAAAATAATAAACAAAGCCGAATTCCAATCTTGAAAAAAAAAACAAACAAACATTATTTTCTTATTACTTTGAAGTGGATAAGTTAGTTACTTACTGGTGCGTCCGTCTGGTAGGAGCGTGTCCAGGGCATTCAAGGGATAGCCGGAACAAGTGATGTTGCTGTAGCGCCAAAATTCACGAGCCGATAGCTCCAACATTTCACGAAAGACCTCGGCACGGCCCAGCTTGCAGGCGAGGGTGAGCGGTGTGAGACCCGTCTGATTGGCAATGCCATTCTTGGCGGGAGTCTTGGGATGACGCAGTGCATAGCCGAACATGTCGAGCTTGTCGCAAACGACGACCATGTGGAGTATCATGTTGCCAAACGAATCCTGTGCATCCGGATCGGCACCGCAATCCACAAGCAGATTATAGACGCTCTCATTGGCACAGCAGGCAGCCCAGGCCAATGGATATTCACCCATATAGGCCAAGCCCTCGTAGTCCGTACTCTTGGCCGGATTCATGCGCTGCTGATCCCTGGGCAAAAAGAAACTGCCAATCGCACGCTGATTGATATCCGCTCCGGCTTCAATGAGATCCGCAACGAGCTCATTATTACTATACGCAATGGACAGATGCAGTGCGCTAGCGCCCAGATACTCCTCCCCCTCCATGACATCGAGTGCTAGATTGGGAAAGACGCGGAGCAGCACGCGGGCCAACTTCGTATGGATCTTGGAGTCACAGATGATGAGCACGTGCAGCAGACTCTCGCCCAGAGCGCCACGATACTGCATCTGCCAGCAAGCCTTGTGATCCTCCCACTTGCCCAACGGATCGTGTATCGTTAGCGACGCCTCTATCGGTATGGTCACCTCCGTATGATCACGATATTTCCAGCGCAAAAACTCGGCACGATTAATCACCTGGCCCTTGCCATCGTTATACATAAAGACACCGAATTGTTCCCGTATCAATTGCTCCACGGCTATTAAGCCGCCCGTATTGATTGCATCGATCAAATCTCCACCTGGAGGATGCGATGCACAAAATTAAGACTGGTTGGTTGGGGTGTTTGTTGCGAAATGTGTGTTTTACCTCGTTTATAGTCGGCCAGTTTGTAGAGCAAACATTTGCATGCTGTTGCCGAGGATTGCGAGATGACAGCATCCAAGATGGCGCCTGGTTTCATCTCGGGCGCCTTTTTGCGCAGACATTTCTTCAGCAGGAATCTCATTGTTAGCAACTGTTTGGCTTTGTTAGCTTGAACACAAACTAAGCATAAGCACAAGCCTATTGCGCAAGTTTGTTTGTTCGATTGCCCAATGCCAAGGCAGGGTTGTCTAGGTAACCCAAAAACAAAAAAAAAGAGAGTGGGGTTTCCCCATTTGCACAAAAACTTAACGAAAACACACACACCGAAATAATTTTGATTAATTTTGTATTGCATTTTCTTTTTGTCTTTCGATTTTTTTTATTTAATTATGTATATAAATATATTTGTTTGTTTATTTTGTTGTTGTTGTTGTTGTTGTTATTTCAATATTTTATTTGTTACTTACGGCTAGAGTATTGATATTGAATACATATTGTAAAATAAATTGTATAATCTTGCATTGTATAATTATTATTATTATTTTTGTTGTTGTTGTTTATTTGTATACTTTTCGTCCTTTATTTGCATTTTCTTATTTTCTTTTTTTTTACTACCTTTCTAAATCGATCGCATTACACTTTTTTCTTGTCAAGATTGCGTTTACAAAATTACATATCTGTATGTATGTATGTATATAAATAGTATGTATGTATGTATAAATAAGAGAGACAGACACATTTTGAAATGAAAATGTTTGTAAATATATATATATATATATATATGTTATGGCTTAGCAGCATCTGCATCCCCACACAGTGCAAACATTTTGTTTGGATTGGTAAGCAGCAAAAGGTTTGTTTGTTTGTATAAATATATATATATATCATATCATAATATCGAGAGAGCGATTAATATTTCTATATAATAATAATTATTGTTGTTGTTGGTGTCTGACTGAAGAAATAAAACTCTTAACTAATATCAAACTTTCTTCAACTTGAATGTTTTGTTTGGAATTTGTTTGTTTATATTGTATATATGTATTTTGGGTATATTGTTGTTGTTGTTTTTGTGTTATATATATATATATATAATAAGTACTAGAGATAAACAGTTTTGGAAAAATGTTTGAAATTTTAGCAGTGTAAGTTTTGTTTTCATATAAATGCAACGTTTTTTCGAATGCTTTTTGTTGTTGTTGTTATGTCTATTAGGCTAGCTCTATTGGTCAATAAAAATTGTTGTTAATCAGTCGCAAAAATTTG
This sequence comes from Scaptomyza flava, assembly GCA_030179655.1. Lineage (NCBI taxonomy): Eukaryota > Metazoa > Arthropoda > Insecta > Diptera > Drosophilidae > Scaptomyza > Scaptomyza flava. Next base: position 4,224,824 of record JARNME010000314.1, on the reverse strand, counting down.
TCTTTTTTTTAGTTTTGTGTAAGTATACAAAATATATATATATATATATATCGCACTATTAGTATTGATGTTGCTGTTTTTTTGATATATTCGATATTGTATACAAAATATATTACTACAGTTTAGATATAGTAATATGACAAACTATTGCAAAAGTTCACAAATATATAATATGTGATAATACAAAATTGATGTTTTCTTACTGCATCCACATAAATATGTCGATATAGTTTTGTGTTTTTTGGCTGCCACAATAAAAAAAATTGTTCATTTAATGGCAACGATGCGGTTTAACGCAAGTCTTTTCGTTCAACATTTTGGAATTGTTTGTTTGTTTTAGTTTTCTATTTTTGTCTCTTACATTTCATTTGTCTTTTAGTTTGTGGTTTTTTTGATTTTAAACTGCCATTTGATTTGCACATGTTTTGAATTAATTATTTCAGTTAACAAAAATACTCGCTTGATTGGCTTACGCATTTAAACGTCTCAGTTGTTAGAACAGTCTATGTTTTGTTGTTGTTGTTACTTTTAAAATATGGAAAGAATTCCCTATTTGTATATGTACTATGTCATGAAAGGAAGCATGTCATGTTTTTATCTAAAGACAAGGACTAGAAGAGGTCTTAAATAAAATCCCAATTTGTGAGTTGTGAAAAAGAAACCAAACAGCTTTGCAACAAAGCAAAATCTTCTCTCTTTTTGTCCTCTGTATATATATATATATATATATATATATATATATATATGTATATGCTATAAAATACATGATGAAAAATGTGTTTGTGTTTGTTTGTTGTTTAGTGTGTTTGAGTGTATTTGTGTTTATAAAGTTTTAGGCCCGGCTAAGCTGCTCCCATCTTTTGCCAAAAACCAAAAGAGAGAGAGAGATTTACATATGTACGTAAAGTATTTGTATAGAGAGCTTTCCTTTTAAAAAATGACACATAATTCATGAATTAGATTGTAAGCTTTTGTATGATATTAAATAGTTTTCCTTTCAACTAGCTTCAAATCAGGTTTCTGCGTATATTAGAAATCAACTACAAAATACTTTCTTTGCTTCAACATATTTTCATTCAAATTATATGGAAGCAAACAAATTATTAAGTTGAAGCCGGCTAAAAGAAAAACTCAAATTATTAAGTGTTAACAGTAAATCTAACATAAAACGCTTGAGCACACATTCAAAACATATACTGAGAGGTAAAATACTCGCAATAATCTTCTTGTCACAATAGATAAACAATGAAAAGCATAAAAAAAACTATACACAATTGTATGTATTATTAGACATTCTTTGCAACTAACTTTATCATCAGCATTATATATGGCCACAAAATTTATCTATCTCTCCTCCTCCTCCTCCTATTCTTCGCTTTCTGTGTGTTTTTTCAAAATGAAATTCTTTTTTAAATGTTAAAATATGCTTAACTAATTTTGGACTAACTACTTAAACCAAAACATATATATATAAACAAAATACAAGCACACATATAATAAAAATACAAAAAAAAGGTCAAACAAATTTAAAAAAAAAAATATATATGTATAGATATAGTATATATATATGTATATATGCATTAACAATTGTAATTTGGCAAAATGATTATTGAGCAACTGCAGTGGGGGGTGGTTTAAGGGGTATTATTTAGTGCATATAATGTATATTGGCACAACCAGTTAGCAGTGCATACAATGAATGTTTCTCTCTCTGTCACACTCTCTCTCTCTCTCTCTCTTGCAGTTTATGACGCAGTTGCTATTTACATGGCTGGAGCGTAAAAAAGCTTTTGCAGCTAGCCTGCGCACGCGCTGGGAAGGGGAATGATGAGCGAAAGCTCATTTCATTTCCTAACCATAATTCTCTTGCCGGTGCACTTCCGCTCTCTCTCTCTCTCTCTCTCTCTCTCTGTGTGAGTGTGTGTTTGTTTGTTTTTGTTTGTGTTTGTCTGTTTTGTGTTTATATATGATTATGCATAGTTCATATATATATATATATATATGTGTGTGTATATGCGAGTTGAAAACTTATCTATGAGTTTTGTGTATTGTTAGTAACATAGAGCCTATGTTTAGGCGATGGCGCTGCATCCTTGCGCTCGTATATATGACGCTACTCCTGCCACTCGTTCTCATCCACACCCTCCATGTCATCCTGCTCCAACTTTGTGGTATATTCCATGCGCGCACTAACCGATTTCTGAATCTGCACAAGAGTCAAATCATTGATTTAGCAGAAAAATTGGGGAAATGACGTCACTTACTTCCTGTTGCTTGTTGATTTCGTATTCTGATTTACTAGCAAATTGGGAATGATCTGGCTTCTTAACGGGCGCTGGCACTTGTTGTATGGAGGACACTTTTAACGACGACAAAAGGATTAGGCAACTGTGTAACTTCAAAGCGTGTTTCTTTCTTTCTTTCTAGTTACTTACGCGTTTCCATGCCTTCCGGCTTGAGACTTATTTTGGGTGCAGCCTTATCGTTGCACCCAAACCAATCCTCAGCGGTAAGCGTGGCGCTCCATGTGATGCGCGTTGGTGGAAACAAGTCATCCTGGAACAGTTCACTCTACGACGCAAAACAACAAAAATATAATAGACTATACATAAAGTACTATAAACAGTATAATTATACGATACCTTAATGCGTGGCACTGTGAAACTAAGCGGCTCAATTGTTGTGTTTGTCAGCCTGTATGCCTTAGAGAATTCCACGCTGGCCACATCGCAATGGTTCTTGGATAGAAAACTCAAGCCCTGATGCAGCGATGAGCAGCGATGATGCGACAACGGGCATATATATGGCTCCTCATCGGTTATCTCATAGCAATAGATGGTCGAGTCACCTTTGCCGGTAACAAACAATGTGGAGCTATCCTCATCATAGTATGGTATCAATATCGATGGCGATACATCCAAACTGGCCGTATTCAATGGCGCTGTCAACTTTTGTGCATTATACACGCTTATCTGACGCTCCGAAACTCTGAAAGCAACAAAAAAAAAAAAAAACGAAGCAAATTACAGTTTATAAATACATTTTGTGGCTTTCACACAACAACAACAACAAACAATACAATGCCAATGTTCGTTCGTGTTACGCATTGCATTCACTAAAACGCCCACACAGCAAAATGAGATGAATAAGGTATTAATTATGTTGCATAAGAACAGCAGCCCTTCATTAGGCAGCATAACAAGCTGCTTGTTATTGGTTGTCTATAAATAGCAATGGCATTATTCATTATTCCCCAACATTTTCCATGACCTTTAATTAAATATCAAATTTACAAGAATCTCTCACTCGCTCGTGCTGCAATCAGTTGCATGCAATAATTAAAATAACAAGCAGAGTTTTGAGTTTCACAGACTTACTTATCAAATCCGGTGCAGACAATATAGTGACCTTCGAGAGCCCAGGTGATGCGTGCTCCACGTGTGCCGACTGGTCCATTGCCTTCGAGTATGGGTGTCTCGGATTTGCGTGGATTGTAGATACGAATTTTGCCATCTTTGCAGACGCTGGCGCCCAGTTTGCCACAGGGGCTCCAAGCGAAATCGAATATCTGATCCGTGTGACCGGAGAGGCTGCATTTTTCGGTCATGGTGCGTAGATCCCAGAGCTTAATGGTCATATCGTAGCTAGCTGTGAGCAGCACATCGGCGGCCAGCGGATGAAAGCGTATGAAATAGATCTTATCCAGATGGGCGGTCAATTCGCCTTGCGGCGCATTTGTTGGCTCATTGAGGCCACCCTCCTCGATGCGCCACAATTTGACAATGCCATCGTCACAGGCAACGGCCAGACGTTGTGCATCAAAGGGATCCCACTGAAAGTCCATGATGTTGCTGCCATTCACCAGCGATGGTATGACACCATCGGGCAAACGACCCGGTCGACTCAACTCAAAAATGGCAATCTTGCCGCCAGGTCCAGAGAGCGGCACAGCCACACGCTCATGATTAGCATGGAAACCATTGCATTCACCCGGTATCTGTCGACTCAAGTTGCGTAGATTCTCAATGTGTGTCGACTTGTGGCCGGGTGTGCCTTTCAAATGACGAAACTTGGACACTTTGCCAAATACGGTTGAGGTGCGCTTTGTTGATGCCGCACTAAATGCTGCCTCCGTAGCGGATTTTTTGAGGCCACCGCCAGTAGCAGCAGCAGCGGTAGCCGCTATGGTTCCATTGCCACGCTGCTGTCGTTGCTCCTCCATTAGTTTGCCCTCGGGCACCGAAATGCGTTTGCTATCGATTCCACCAGCATTTGTGGTTGGTGGCATAACATTGCTATTGCCACCACTGGGTTTAAGCGGTTCCACTTTAGAGCTTTCGCGACGTCTAAAACAAAAACGGCACAATTAAAGCAAAGAATAAACCTGCTTAAACCAAGCAATGCCCAATGATATTTCTTACTAAAATGATGCTTATGCCAATTTAATGAGAATTCAATTCACAAAGAAGTTTCACGCACAATTTATTTCAATAATTATCTTCCAGATAAAGCCACACAAGCTTATGCCAATTTAATGAGAATTCATTTTGTTCAAATATCCCCCTCAATTCCTAGTAAACACATCCAATAGACATTCCATAGAAGCAAAGCCAAAGCAAGTGGAATTCACATAACAAATCATATTCCTTTGAATAGAATGTTTTAATTAATAAAACAATATCAAGTGTCAAACAAAGTTCGCCCTTTAATTAAATGAATTTAAAGCCAAGAATAAGCAAAATGCAGAACAAAATTCGTATTTATCAGCTTGGAAACGGAAACTTATATAATGTTAGATGGCCCATATTTTAATTTAAGTCGATTTTTGGTTTTTAATGAGTAAGTTCGTTGAAATTCCAAAGTAACGAGTGCATGTTTTCAATCAATCTTAATAAGATTAGTTCCAGATTTTTGGAGAGAAAGTTCGTAACATTTTGAAAGTAACGAACGGAGTTGCTTTGCTTCTAAGTAACTTATAAACTGTATATGCTTATATTTATCTACTTACAATGGCACCGGCGATTGAGCCTTTTCGTCCACCTGACTTTTGGAGCGACTCTCGTAGACACGTCGTCTTTCGGCAATGCTGCTCCGAACCGCTGAGAAACGTCGCAAGTCGGCATCGGTACGATCTTCGCCCTCTGTTGAGTTCTCCGAAGATTCGGAGTTCTGTTCGAATATCTAAATGAAATTTGCGTCGCATAAGAAGAGGGAGAGAAAATTTGATGTGTGAGCAATTTTGAATTGTAACTAATGTTAGAGCATCCTTTTTGCAGACCTTATCGGATGATTCATCATCGTCAGCTGAAGACTATAGTTGTAGTTGTAGTTGCAGAGTTGTTGCAGTTTCGGGGAGATTAAGTTTATAAGTAGTGTGTGTGTGTGTGTGTGTGTGAAAGTAGCACAGAAGTACACATTAGCAGGAGTTGTTTTTTGGGTGTTAGTGTTTAGCAGGAATACATAAAGAGATAAGAAACGAAATTTTGGCACAGGCATATGTAAAAGAGGTCAAGAGTTCAAGATTAGTTAAAAACAGTTTCGGCAATCACAACGAAGAACATATGAACATTGAATTTGGCTTGATAATGAATAAATTTACCTTGCGACGTTCCGATGTGGTCAGAGATTTTTGTATGCCATTGCCGTTGCCATTTCCGTTTCCTGCAATATTTGTTTCACGTTCATGGTTTTCTGAAAGAAAGATACAAGTTGAAATTATAGCACTCGTTACTTTGAATTCGTTACTCGTTATGTTTACTTTTTATTTCAATTTCCACAATGAGATCGGGCTTGGCGCCTGTGGTTGGCACATCGCTACAATTATCCTGTCCCACATTCGATATATTCTCATGCGATCCAGGCGCTACCGGTACGGCAAACACCTTGTCAAAGGACACGTCGCCACTGTTACTCGAAAAAGGCTTCGGACCAAGGCGTGGCTGTAAAAAGGGAGCGGAATCAAATAATCTTGTCTATTAATTGATTAAAAAAACTAAAAACTAATATCAATTAAATGTTGCGATAATAAATATCAATTAACAACAACTGAAAGCGTGAAACGATGAAAATGAAACAATTGTGAAACAATGGAACTACAAAACATAATCAAAAATCTAAGGGAAAATCAATATCTCATATCTGAAACAATAAAATTCATATTCAAAATTCTATACAAGACAAAAACAAAATAAAACCAAAAATGCAGCTAAATCAGAATCAAAACTAATGAAACGTTTGTTGGCAGGCTTCACTGTGGTGGCACCTTATATGCAGCGGCTGCTGTTGTGCGTGGACGCGGACGTGGCATATTGCACTCGCCAGCTGAATCACCGCCACTGCCAGAACCGGTTGCCTCCGGCAATGAATTGTTGCGCGAGGTGCGTGGCATGGGCTTTGGTGGCGAATGACTGCCACTGGCGGAATTGGTGTCTAATGCTGCTGACGATGAGGCCTCCTCACTGCTGCCCGTCGAGTGTTCGGTGGGTGATTCCTTTTCATCCACTTGTTGCTGCTGCTGTTGCTCCTTTTCCGAATCTGTCTTGTATTTGGCCTCAAATTTGCGTATAAGCTCGTTTTGGGTCACACTACATTCGCCATGGGCCGAACGCTGTTTTTCATGGTGGCTGGCGACACTACTGACATTGCTCTCGTTCCCGTTCTTCTCTTCGCCGTTGTTGCATTTGCGCAACATTACAAAGTGTTCGTTGTCGTTGCGTTTGGCAGATGTTGCGGCGGCAGATTTTTGATTAAGATTCTGATTTTGGTTAAGAGTCTTGGTTTTGGCCTTTTGGTTCTCAATGTTTTTGATTAAATCGTTCAGATTGCCACGATGTATCTATATGTATATATTAATATATTGATTGTAGGTGGATTAACATTCTAAGGCTTAAATTTAACCCAATTTCTCCCCCAATATCAAACTTAACTAAGCCAATGTGCAAACCAAAACTGGCTTTTATTAATTTTAGTTCAAAAGCAAACGCTTTGATTAGAATTATTTGACTTTCTTTTCCTCTAATCGAACCGGTTCTAAGTTGGAAAACTAGTCAATAGATATATAATTCACAAATCGCAAGCCCAAATAGAAGAACTTTGTTTCAATCTAACCACATTGATTAATAGATAACTTACGATAATGGGCTCATCGCCATGTTCGCGCTTTGCTGGATCCAAATTCATTTTGAGAACCGACTGATTGGTGCCATTCAACCATTCGCTGGCAATCAGTTCTGTTTTGTAGCCCGTAGTTTCGGGATATAGATCGGCATGAAAGTCGCGATAAGTCTACAAAAAAACACACAAACAATCAATCATGTTCTTGAGAGAAATGAGATGCACTTGCTCTTACCTTGCGTGGCACTTGGTACATAATTGGTATGACCATGTTAGAGGTAAGTTGTAGGACACGATTGACCTCCGCCTCCATGACTTTGAGGGCACGCTTTGGCACCAAACAGGCGCCTTTTGTTTGCTCACCAGTGTGACGCAGTCCTTCGATTAAATATGGATCCTTATCTGTGATCTCTAGATAGTTAATAGTCGTATCACCCTTGCCGGCCAGGAATAACATGTTCGTATCCGGATCGAAGAGTGGCATTAATATACCCGTCGAGCAATCCAACTCCAGTGTCTTTTCAGGCGTATTAAAGTTACGTATATCCCGTATGATCACCTGACGCAAACGTGCCGCATCAAAGCCGGTTGTCAATATCCTTGACTGATTGCCCAGCCAGACGACACGTGAATCCTTAATGCTCTGATGCGATTCCGTTTGCATTTGTATCGGTGAACCAGCGGCCCGTGGATCAAAGATCCGTAAACATTTATCCTTGCAACTGGTGGCCATAACGGTGCCATCTTCGCGCCAGCTAGCTGACTGTATTACCTCCGGATGTTCATTGTTTGCTGCAAGCAAGACAAAATTTCATTAAGCTTTCGTTTAGATTGAATCATTTTTAATGACTTCATTGCTGGTGCGGTCATCGCTTATCAACAGTGTCAAACTCGAACACAAATTACTTACAGAAAATTTCCTTTTGGGTTGCAATATCGAACAGCGCCACACAACCGGCGGCTGTCGAATACATTAAGCCATCTGCTGTTGGATGAAATCCAACGGTCTCCACACGTCGCTGCTTGTGTGAAAATACAGCCTCCGGTTCGGACAGCGATTGTTCCAAACCCTTTTCGGGTATATGCCAGATTTTGACCTGAAAAAAGAAAAAACAAATTATTTTGAGTTTATAACTAATTGCAAGAGAAAGTGTGTTTTTAGTTACCAGACAATCTTGCGATGCTGTGGCGAGCAGTCCGTCATGAAATGGTGAGAATTTTAAATCTGTCACAGTATCCGTATGGCCGTGCAACAATGGCATTGTTTTGCTCTTTCTGCCACAATCATCGAGGGGCAGGACAGCGACACTCGAGCCCGTATGCTCCCAATTGAATGCCATAAATGCCGCAGAGGCGGCAATATTATTGCCATAGGTTTGATAGCTGCCAACGCAGATTTCGCGGACACATGCCTCTGCTTTTGGCACAATGGGCGCGGCATTTTTATACTTCGAAGCCTTAAAGCGCCAGGCCATTCTCTATGTGTACGTGTATGTGTGTGTGTGTGTTTGGTTTAATACTAGCCAAACGCTCGAAACGTTTCAGTTTATCACTTTTTGTAGAATTGTCAACACACAATTCGCTTTTTATTTTTTTAAACAATTCACTTTTTTGCTTATGTAGTTTTAAGTTGATTTATTATTAAACGACTGTTGTTCGCGCGTCTAGAATTGCAAATATGAAATATGATTAGTATATGGTTTTGCAATGTTTAGTTATCGCCGCCCAGCCGGTGAATCACATCCCACCACAGCAGTGCTGTCCATTTAGCTTTTTTTCGCCGCCGCACACAAACTACAAAAGCTCAAATCAGCCACAAACACCATAAATGTCCCATTTATGTTTATGGTCAAAACAAAAGCTGGCAGCTCTGCAGCAAAAAAAAAAACACAAATAGAAATAGAAATACACGCACACAAAGCAATTGATAAGCTGTTTTTGTGATATGATTGTTGATGATGATGATGATGATGATGATGATGACAGCCGCCTGTGACACGCCCACACTTGAGCCGCATTACTCACAACAGTTTCAGACAAAAACAACAATAACTAACAGGCCATACACAGAAACTTGAAGAAGAATGGAAATGGAAATGGACAACTAGCGACAACAACATGGGACTTGTCTGGTCTGCTTATGATGTTGTTGTTGTTGCTGTTGTTCTGCTGCACTTGGCTACAATTATTGAGGACTCTACATACATACATATGTATGCCAATTGTGTGCGTGTGTGTGTCTTGCTTTGTCACATAAAAAGAGAAAGCACACACACACACACATATCAAAGAAAAACAAATACAGCAACAATTGCATTTAGCGTTTGCGATGCGAGGAGAATGCCAAATGCCGATTGTATCGTACACAGACGACGGATAAGCACGCACATCACACACACACACACACACACATAAGTATGTGTGCTTGCATGAGGATTGTTGCGCTTTCTTGTCTTGTTGTTGTTGTCCTTTACATTTTGTATATGTATACATTTATATATGTATATGTATTTGAACAATTGAATAATGGTGCTCAATCATACATATGTTGGCCACTTTAAAGCGTTATGATTCAAATATATATAATTTATATTTATTTTGTTCTCGATTTCAAACTTATTTTTTTTCAAACAGACGGTTTTGATTTATTTATGTTTTTCTTAATTTCTGTGCGAATTTTATGTTTAATTTTTAAATGCTTTTCAAGCGCTAATCATTTACGAATGATTCATGAGCAAAATTATAAAGTGAAACTTTATAATAATTTAATGACAGTCGTTATGAGTTTTGTTTTTTTTTTCTTTCTTATAACTTTGAAGTGAATATTTGCTGTTCTGATTTAAAATAACATTAATATTATCACTTTCTTAGCTCTTTTTTTAAAGCAGTATTATACTTTTTGGCTCTTTTTATTTTCTTACACATACACAGATAAACACATCTATACAAATGTCGCTTTGAAGCTGAAATTTGGATTTGAAGCCGAAACAAGTGCCGAGCTCTTTTTCCTTATTTACAATCTACTTTTTTTTTTTTTGTTTTGTTGTTTGCAATGGGGCACAATTCAAGTGCAGGCTGCAATGGACACAGCAGCAACAACAACTTGAGCTTAGTGTATTAGTGTACACAAGAACAGCAACAACACCAAGAAGATATAGAAGAGTCAAGATGAAGAAGGAGAAGCAGAGGACGAAGAGACACAGTTGCGCTCACTTTACGACGCGTGCGCAAATTCAACTGGTTCGTTAGAAAGCGGCAAAACAAATGACCATCTTTGGTCGTTGACGACGTTCCAAGTCTATCTGGATGGCTGGACTGGCTAGCTAGTAGCTAGGCTAGGCTAGCTGACTGGCTGGCTGCTGGTGTTGGTGCTGGTGCAGCCACCAGGTAATCGGGTCAAGTGATTTAGAAAAAAATATATATAGCAAAAAGAAAACTGCGCACACACACAAACACACGCAACTGGGCAGAAGTTGGGTGGTGGTGGTGGCGGTGGTGATGGCGACGGGGCAGTGACAGCGACAGCGATAGACATTGGTAAAAGGGAATGGAAAATGAAGCAGAAATCAGCTCGAGGAAAAGGCAAAAGCAGATAAAGAAGAAGCAGAAACAAGTGCACAAGTGCAGAGCGTGAACCTGCAGGAGAGCAAAAAGCCAGCAGCATCCGCTAGAGAGCGAGCGAGAGCAAAACAAACCAAATGTATGCTTAAGTGTCTGGGGGTCTCTCTTTGGCAGGGTGCCCTGCGTATACGTGTGTGTGTGTGTGTGTTTAGTAGGTGTTGAGTGAGCGGCTGCAACTGATATGAACTTTGTTGAGGGTGGGTGGTAACACCGGCACCAGTACGCCGGCAAGTCCAGCGGTTTAATGGGTGCAACTGTTTTTTTTTGTTTTGTTTTTACCACCGCCACTTCTACTACCACTAAACATACAACCGTGCTGAAGAGTGAGGGAGAAAAAGAAGGTAGAGAGCACAAGTGACCTCCTGGTGGTAGTTCCGATACGTTTTGTGTTTGGTGTTGTTGTTGTTGCATGCATATATGTATTTATTGACATTTTTTCAGCGTTTGTCATGCACTTAATAGTTTTATGCTTCATAGTTTTAACAGCCAAAATGCGTGCAATTAATTAGCTCTTGTTTATGCACAGCACAAAAAATAAAACACTAGTAGAAAAAAACAACAAAACGGATGTGGTTGTAAAAGGAGCTGAGCTGAGCTGAGCTTGTTTGTTGTTTTCAGCCGGCACACACCCTTTTTAACACTGGCGCCGCTGGCAGCGACAACTACAGCACTTACAAAAACAACAACAACAACAACAGCAGCAAGAACAACGAAGCTAAGCCGACGCTGTGTTCTGGGCAAACAAAGGAGCAGTTTTGCACCCGATTCATTCACATACACACACACATAACTCGCACATACATATGGAAACATGCAAAAAATGAAATGTTGCACACACACACACTCACGCACAGGATTGATACAATAATTTAAAAAAGCACTTGCAATCAGCAACTTAGTAAATCACAGCACATCAAGAAACACTTGGCACTCACAAATTATTATGGCACGCCCTTTTCCACGGTTTTAACATGCAACTGCACAAAGTCTATTAATTTTTAGTGTAAAATGTTGCATCGGCTTTTTTTCGGTGCTGTATTGCCCGCTGTTTAACACAGACATCGATGAGTCGATGTTATTTTTTTTGTAAGTCTCGATTTCATGTCGATTCTCGATTTCCAAGAGATGGACTGAAAACGTGACACGAGAAGATCCGTGTGCTGAAGGCCGCAAAATTCCCAAAGCAGTGCTGGGAAGGCCAAGATTATATGCTACGGTCGTTCCCAATAGAAATTTAGATGGTTCTGAATGAAAAAAGGTCCAATTTTGATTTTCCGCTGGAAGCTCATATCGATATATCGGCAGGTGTGGACTATTTCTTTAAGTTATTGAATAATTAGTGAACACATCTGAGTCTTTTAATACTAACATTTCCTTGAACAAGTTTTTTTTTATGCTTAATGTTTTTTTTTTTTCTTTGTAAAAATAGTTTAACTGAATGCTGTTGCGCAGTGTGACCGAATATGTGTATACATTTTCGATAGCAGATTGTCGCAAAGAGCACAGGGCTGCAATGTTCGTAGGAGTTGCCGTGCTTGACAATATAAGTATATCGATATAAGCGAAACGATAGTGCCATCTATTACTCTGCTGCTCTAACTGCTGCAGCGAACTGTATTATTTTTTTTTGTTGTATTTATTGAATGAAGTTGAATTAAGTTGATCGCAATGCAATGTCAAAGTTAATGCCAAGCGAGACGCCATCAGTGCGCAGTTGCGCATTGTGATAATGCTGAAACGTTAACGTTAAAACCTAAAAAACGCGAGCGCTTTTCGCTTGCTTTGCGGGTGTGCAAGTGTATATGTATGTACATACATATGTATGTGTGTATGTTTTGTGAAGCTGCGTGTGCGTATGTGTATGTGTGCGTACGCGTATAAATTCAGTGTGCGGCTGCAGAAGGCAACGACACGGCGCGGCGCTGCCGTCCAGCAGCAGCAGCACCATCATCAGCAACAGCAACAACAGCACCACCAAACACAACAAAATACTACGAATCAAATTCAATGTTGTCAACAGCCAAGGAAAAAATGAGCCTTATGCACAAAATGGGTGAGTAACTAAATATATAAAAATAATAAACAGAAAATTTTGCCGCGTTAGAATTTCTATTGTAATGTTGTTTGGAGGCAAACAACTTATGAAGCAGCGGCAGAAGCAGCCGTTTGGCTCTGTGTTTATATGTGCACATGTTTGTGTGTGTGTGTGTGTGTGTGTGTGTGTGTGTGTGTATGGTAATGCTAATGCAAGCTCCTTTTGATTGTCACTCGGCCTACAAAAACAAAATAGGCAATGTATGATTTGCAATAAGCGCGTTGCGAACCACAACAAGCTGCTTATACAAAAATTCAAATTCAAAATTTCTTAATTATCGCTGATTTTGTCCATCCACCCACACAAATTCTTGCACTAACACACACACAGCCCAAAAATGTGCGCTCGGTTCATAGCTCTGGTTTATCAACAAGTTCTATTTTTAGTGCATGCGCCTCCGAAAGTGTTAAAAATGCAGTAACACACGAATTGTGTGTGTGTGTGTGTTTGTGTCTTTGTGTGAGTGTAGGCAAAATGTACTATGCATGCAGGCGTATCGGAATCGCCCGCAACCCACCTCATCAGTTTTGATATGACTTAGGAAATGCAACACATAATGCAAAATCAGCAATGTGTGTGATGGTATCAAGTGTTTCCTTTTTTGTCAATTTTAAATATAAAACATACCAAATCCAATAATTCGAAAACACTTAATTGAATGGCTATCCTTAAGCGTCCGCTAGCTTTTTAATAGCCAAAATGTCAGAACAGCTAGGTACCGCTTATTACCCACTCACTCTCCCTGTCCCCCTCTCTCATGCGGCTTAAAGGTTATTTTTTTGTTGACTACCGCCTGTTGGTTTCTGCTGTTTGCCGCCTCCCACTCATGTCCAACTCTAGTGACTCCTGAGGCTGCATTTTATTTTTAAATAGTCTCTAGCACCACCCACAAAGTGAGTGCTGCCCACGTTTATGCTGCTGCTGCTGCAGCTGCTGCGTATGACGAATGATTGGACAGTGGCGGAGCGTTTACGATGATTCCGTTAGGTGGATAAGTGCACCACACACACATACAAATACGTATTAAAGAGGACATGGTACACTACGAATTGTAGAGCGGATTCCAATTGAAAATGCATTGGAGAACTGTAAAATACATACATACATATGTATATGCACATATGTGTAACTCACTAAGCGCCTTTGACTTTGTTTGATTGGAAATTGATACTTTCAGGAAATTCAATTTTCTGTGTGCAATTTGAAATTCTCGATTTCAATTAAACCTTTGCGCACTGAATTGATCAAAATTGCAATTTTGTCGGTTACATCGACTGCTCTTGAAATACAGCGCTTGAGAGACATGTGTTTCCAGTGCTTGACTAATATCTTTGGCCAAGATTTTTCTATTGAATCAGGACAAAATTAGCCTTTTATAGTTGCCGATATGAGTTTCTGCTTCCTGAAAAAGCTGCTTAGAACTTTCTTGTTAACCGAAAGGGCAAAGCGAACTACGCACATACACCAATGTTAATTTTCATAACAAAAACTTAATAACATAAGTTGTGGATACTACCTAATATTACTCCCATGCTAGTCCTCACATGTTACTAGTATTTGCCAATAATGTTGTTAAAATACACAGAGGGGAAATGCAGTCTGTTTGTCCAGTTTGCCGCTGCTTAAAATGCGCAGTTTGTAAATACACTCGTACATATTAGACATACAAACATACATATTAATTCTACATATGTACAGTTATATGAGGACATATACGTGTGCGTATGCCCGTATACGTGTAATCCCTACGTTTTTCGGGGGTGTGCATAATTTAAAGCTTGCAGCTACGACTGTTGCTGCGACTGCAGCAATAAGCTTTTATCAGTGTGGGCGAAGTGGAGAATCAGCTTAACATTGAACTTGAACGAACGAACGAACGTCAAACGAGAGACAGTGAGGAGGAGAGCAAAAGAGAGGGGAGAGCAAAAGATTGTTATTAGAAAAGTTTCAACCTGAGGCAATTTGTGACAAGCTTCAAATGAAATATGTCACAAAACTGTCCTGCAGCCACAAATAGATGCTTGCAAAGTTGACTAAAGATAATGACTAAAAATAAAATATTTATTAAATATTTATTATTAAATGGCTTAATTTTATTTAGAGCATATGAGTTTAAGTAAGTTTTATGCGATTAAATATTATGGAAAAGTACTAAGCAGGTTTTTAAAAATAGTTTTGAACATTTATACATTTAAACATCATATAACGAACTTCCTTACAACGAAGTTTTCTACAAAACAAATGCATTTCCAAAACACTGAAATTTGGTTTAATTATCTCTTGAGATTCGTTATATCGAAATTAGGCTGTAAAAACCAAACCAATCTCATACCATTTAAATGTGCTACAAAAATAAATTTCATATATCTTATCAATTCTAAGTTTATCCAATCTTAAGATCTGCGAAACAGATTTATTTAAGACTATGTACAGTAAATTTTTACCATAAAAATATTACAACTGTTTAGGAACATGTGTACAAGTTTTGTACCAACTTCAGTACCTCATAATTGTCATACCAGTACTTTTGAAAGACAGTTATAGGGTGTTTGCAATGGTACACTACCCCTTTAAGCATGTAGTACAAATGGAGGAACAATATTTTTATTATCAGTGTGAGTTAAATCAGAGATTAAAACGAAAAACGGGCGAGAGCGGAACTTTGTAGCAGCAGCAGCCGCAGCAGCAGCAGCAGAACCGTACAACACAGCTGAGCAGAGCAGAGCAGTGTCGAGTTGAGAGTTGAGTTAAACGACGTCATTTAAAGATATTCCCCTCAACAAGAAAAGCTTTCAACTCTTGTAATATCAATGAGCGACATTGAAAACGTCATCAATTCATCAATGGATAAGAACCGTTACATATGTATGTACTACACACATATATACATTTGTGTGTGTGTGCGTGTGTGTGTTTGTGTTCAAATGCTGCAGTCCGGTACGGTACCTGTTGCCCATTGCCTTTCTGCCTGCCTGTCAGCCTTCCTGCATAATTTAGCTTTTTTGGCCAACCAGCTTTACCGGAGAGCTTTCATCGTGGAGCCTTTCGTACATACTATGTTTGTGTTTTTTGTTTTGTTTTTGCTTTTTGTGTTTTTTTTTTTTTGATTGTGGGAGGTTATTAGTTGCAATATGTAGTTTTTCATGTTTCATTCGTTGGTGCAAAGTCTGAGACGTTAGCAGCTGTCGCGGACGGCTTGCAAAATGTGAGTAGTTTGTTTTAAATTTGATAAGAGCAAAGTGATAGAGATAATAAACAGACAGTGACATACAGCAGGAACAATAATTATTTAATACAATAACAATTACTACTACGACAGCTACTGCAGCAGCAACAATTATTAATAAAAACGATCACAGAAATAATTAAATGCTTTTTTAAATCCTCTTTGCTCATCAAAATAAATATTCCAAATTTTTTCAAAGTGTTGCAATGATCCTAAAATAAAATTTGTTCAGTGACTATTTTTTCAAACATTTTTTTTAACATAAAAAAAAAAAAAAATAAATTCAAAATAATGCTGTTTAAAATTTTGTTTAAAATGTGACTTCAAATTTTGGAATCTTGCTGCTTGCAGACCGTATTACTTAACATCAATATTAAATTTCCTGCAGATTTGTAAGTTATTAAGAAATATTCATTTTCATATGATAACAACATTTTCCATAAAAGTTTAATATTTCTTTTGAATAATTTTTTTTTTTTTGCTTGTTCTGATTTTTTTTTATCCCCAGAACAAAAAAAAAAAAGTTTTGAAGGTTCAAACATTTTATTTTTCAAATTTTTTGTTTTATTTTTGTTTTTGTTATACAATTAAACCTGGGAAACACATTTTTAAAAGATATTTTGTCGAATTGTAACATTATATTAAAATAAAACAAATTTTTAACTTTTGAAGCAACAAATTATTTTTAATAATGTGAAAAAAATTACTAATTGCCTTTTTTTTTTGAAATGAAAAAATCATAGATGAAAGTTCTGTTTTTACATTTAATGTTATTCAAAAGCAATGATTGGCGGAAAAATTGTAAAGTGCGAATTTCAATTAAATTGTTTTTAACAAAAAGTGTCAGTTTTATAAATTCGTAAAAAACAAAAAGTTTAATTGTTATTGTAAAGTTGTGCAGAAGAGAGTCTAGGATATAAAATCTAAAGCCTATTCAGTTTGGCTCTCTCTTGAGTTTTTGCCGGCGGTTAGCTTAGAAAGCTTAAGAAAAAAAACCGTCGGTTGAACAGCAGTCGAATATTTTTAGAATTGGATGAATTCGTGAATTTTTTAAGTTAATTTAAAGTGAATTTTTTGATCGCTAAGACAATTCATAATGTTTTTTCGTTCGTTAAAAAGCTTTCGACTGAACAAACAACTTAAGGCAGGAAAGGGATAAATGTACTTTGTTTTCATATCGATAAACGATTGCGATTAAATACAATTAATTTGTTCAAATAAATCGCAGTATAAATGGCGATGAGTCAGATAAGTGTGAATGTCTGTGTACAGCGTATACGTCAGTTGTATAAACCCTATAAATAAAGCACTCTTACTTATTGTTGCCGCTGCTGCTGCTGCTGTTGCTGTTGCTGCTCAGCGTTCCGCGCCAAGCGATTAGATTGTATAAAATAAAAAACGCTCAGCACGCTCGCTGCCTCGCTGCTGTTTGTAGTTGGGAAGCTCCGAGCTGCGCCTCAGTTAGTAAACAGACAAACAGTCAGTCACAGTCAATTCAGTTAGTCGCACGCGAAATATTCACGCAAAAAGCAAAAAGAGCTACAATAAATAATATACAGTACAATACATACATTTGTATGTACATATAAAACGAACGAGCGCGCGCTGTTCCGCCCCAAGTCCGTTACCACCCGCTCCACCCTTTGGGGGTGATATCATCATATCAAAAAAAAAAATAAATAGTGCGACGATCCTCAATGTCACTTCAATTAAGAAGATCTAACTGAGAAAGCAAAGAGTGTAGTTAATATACATACATTTTTTTGCATGTGCTTGGCTTTTTTTTTGTGTGAAATGCATTCATTGGCAGGAACTTTGAATTAGTTCCGATAACGATTTACAAATCGTTCGCTCCAATTCCCACCTCAACAACACTAGGCTTTAAAGTGCATGTTGTTATTGTGTGTCCAGTCTGTGTGTGTGCGTGTGTGTGTGTGTAAAGAATTAATACGAGGCGTGTGAGCGATGCGCGTTCTGAACACAGAGCTGCGCTTGCGCTTTCAAAAACGTAAACCGCGTCCATTCAATCGAGCCGCCAGCGCCGATGATGCGTCGCCCGAAGCAGCAGCAGCAGAAGCAGCAGAAAACAACAATAACTGCAATGGAACTGTCAGTCTGAGTACGTATCAATAAAAAGCAAAGGAGAGCGTAAAGAGAGTCAAACGTGTAAGAATGTGCTTATGTTTGTGTGGGTGGGCGACAGTGATGGCAGGAGATTAGTTAAAAGAAAGAGATGAAAAAAACAGCTGATCTACATGAGAACTTTGACATTGCACTGAGATAAAGCTGAAGTGATCTGTGATCTAAAATGTCATAACTGTTGTTGAGAGTGTGTGAAGAGAGAGAGAGAGAGAGAGTGAGAGTTGCTGCTATCGATGGGCGTCAAAGTAATCGTTGCTGCTGTCAATTGAATAAAATAAAGCTTTCGCCTAATCATTTTGACCTTGCCAGCTGCTGTTTGCTTTTGCTGTTCGATAAACGACTCAATATCGATAAGAAAGAGCCGAGTAATTAATTCTCACGATTAAATCACGTGCTAGCCACACAAAATTTGCAAACTAAATAGTGTATAATATCTAGATTTTTACCGTACAGACAGAAAGATAAAAAACATTGCCACAAACACATGTATTTGCTATCTGTTAGTTAAGCTACATGTGTGTGTGTGTGGGGGGGGGGGGGGGGGGGGGGGGGTGGCGCTCCACTTAATGTATCAATTTGTTGTTTGCACTCACAGCTGAATGAGCAGCGCAAACTTATAATAATAATGCTCAATGGGCTGAAATGAGAAGTGGAAACGGATGCCATCTCAATAAAAAGGTATTAAGGAATTTTGACACCTACACATTTTCGATAACACGCGCTACCAAAAGTTAAAAACGCATCTAATCTAATCAAATTAGTTTTTCATATTGTTGCTTGGCATTTCACCGGCTCAAAAATAAATAAAGTAATAAAAATCGTCATTAACTATGCATTCACATAATAGGCACACTTCAACAATGTCTGATATATAGACATATATGTATATCTGCTCGTCATAAATATTATATACTAACAATTTAAGTTTGTTGAAAAGGGTTTTTGTTTAATTGTTTTCTTTGATTTGAGCAGAGAGTTTTGTCTGCTTCATTTACTGCTTTCACTGCACTTTCTAATGCTGGCGGAAGGGGAATAGGAATGATGGAAAGAGCACCTGTCACCTGTTGACTTCACGCACACACACCACTCAAATGTAATATTGACATTCTTCTTCATTATTGTTCGTCATGTTTGACATATTCAAATCACATTCAATGCATTCATAACGCACACATTCATTCACCATTTGGACAAATTGATCAACAATGGGTATACTTTTAACAATGGCTAATGGCCAACAATGTGTAAATGGGCTTGGACAACAACTAACCATACAAAAATTTTAACTCTCGACACATTTTGTGTGTTTATCAAATCAGCACAAATTTGCTGACTGACCAAAGGTTCAGGCTAAAATAAAGTCGAGTTATGCCCAATAAATATGCTTGTAAACATTTGTTTGTGTAAATTGTGCTTACTTGTTTTTTTTGTTTTACTGTTAACCTATGAAATATAATCTACAACAAAAAGTTTGCTTTAACTTTGGTTAAGTTAGTTGAAGCACTTGAAAAGTAATTAGAAAAATAATATTTAGTCTGTGCAAATCTTATAGGATATATAATCCGATATAGATATGTTAGGGTCAAGTTATTATCGATAACAATCAAAGTATTAATTTAGCATATATTTCATGTGAAACTGTAACATACTAAGTGCTCATCAATCAAAAAACTAATCACATCAAGATCGTTTACTAAAGAGTCGATTTGCTTGAAATATCTTAGATGTTATGGACAAGAGCTTTGGGTCAGGCTAAGACACCCTTCAAGCTAGAGACTTGAAACTTTGCAAACATCTTTTTTTTTATTGCCGAGAAAGATAAAGTGTCAAGATTGGGCTTATACGATAACTGGGGGGCTGGAAAATCGATAAATTCGATAGCTCAAAATCGATAAATACAGCTATTTCGTACATCCTTACAGCTAGAACTGCCAAATTTGCTGATAAGATAGCTACTGACAACCCCCATAAAACTGCATCCAAACTTTGGATGCCACGCCCACCCATACCGCCCCCAGCCCTCACAATTCACAAGCTTTGAGCTAGAGTCATCAAATTTGTTTGAAGAATAGCTGATGGCACCGCATCCGTACCCCTTTTGCAGTAAGGCCTATTTTTACCAGTTTTAATGCAGGTATCGAGTATGCATCCCGCTGTTGTTTGCGTCCAAATGCAACGTTTCCACTTGTTTTTATTTGTTTTCAATTGCCAAAGAATGGAACATAATTTTGGTATAAAATTCGTTTTAAATTTTTCAACGCTAATTGCCTGCCAATTGTACTAATTGCAAACAAAAAGAATCCTGCCAATCAAATAGCACACAAACAGACGTACTTATTTGACTTAAATATATATGTGTATGTATGTATGTATGTATATTATTATTAAATTTAGATTACAATAGAGTTTAGAGTAAAAGCAGCTTAGGCCAACGACTCTGCATATATATGTATGTCTTTAAATACTTCCATCGAAAATGTTTATGAAACCTTAAACACACACAAACAATTAACCGGTGTCGGTGTGGCTTACTTCTGGTTAATAATTGAACTGGCGTCTCGCTTGATATTTGCTGCAATTAATACAGTATGAATGTCCTTTGAATCACTAAAGATATATCTATAAATGTATGTATAAATGTTTGAATATACGAAATTCTTGTTTGGTATTCGTAGTGCGTTTGGTTATTTTTCTTTAAATTAATTATTGAATTCTTGCCTTGTTAATTAAGTGCACAAAAAAAGCTTGTAACAAGTAAACGTGCGATATTCTGTAGTACATTTCGAATATGAATTGTTTTATTATACCCTGTAATCATTCAAAAGTGTGTGAAAAAGTCGAAAAATGTTGTTCATTCATTTATAAAAATAAGAGCAAATCAGTTTTGTTTCATGTTTATCGATATTTATCGATTAGTTAAAATTGTCAAGATATAGATTTTCTTTTAGTTGAATAGCATTTATTCGACGAGCACACACACCCTTTCTCTCTCTTGTTCTCTGAACATTCTTGCTTGCTTATCGATATTTATCGATAAGACGAAACCATATAGATATATATAGTTTTTGTCAAATTAAACGGTATCTAGCCCTCGAGCAGTTTTTTTCTTCTCTCTCAGTCGAATCATGTTGTTAATTGCACTGCAGTTGCCTTTTATTGTTGTGATTCCTGGCAATGCATTGAATTCACTTCAGCTGCATATGCATACATATGCATATTGAATAAAATACTCGAAAATATATATTTGTTCGTATATGTACAGTAAATTGTTGTGCGTCAATGGCATACTGTATGTGGGCCGAAAAACAATGGAACTTCTTGCTAATTCTTATACTCGAAACCGAAGATAAAAAGTATATTGGGTTTGTGCAATGTCCGTCATGGTGTCTGTCCGTTCGTATAAACGGAGAGACTTGAAACTTTCCAAATATCTTTTTCTATTGCCGAGAAAGATTAAGTGTCAAGATTGGGGTTCTACGATAACTGGGGGGCTGGAAAATCGATAAACTCGATGACTCAAAATCGATCTATTTCGCACATCCTTACAGCTAGAGCTACCAAATTTGATGAGAAGAAGAAGAGCAACCCCTAAATTTGGCAGGAAAATAGCTGGTGGCATCCCCATCTGCATCAGACAATCTTTGAGACAGCGTACACCCCCGCCGCATCCGTACCCCTTTGCAATTAGGCCTCTTTTTACAGGTATCGAGTATGCCGCAGTCTGTTGCGACCGACTTGTGCTTAGCTTGGGAATTGTAAGCCTAAAGAAACCCTTTAGAAAATGAAATAACTGAAACTTAAATATTTCCATTTCAATCAATTGTCTTATTCACAAAATAGTTTTGAATTTTCAACATCTGAATACAAAATGTGTTGAAAATGTTATTAGAGAGAGAGAGAGAAAGAAAGAGAGAGAGAGAGAGAGAACAGATATAATAACAACTGACAAATTTAATTGCAAATTTTGTGGCATTTTGTTTTTTAGCTTTGTACCGATTTCTGTTTAATTCAATTATTTGCCTTAGCAAATATTCATTTACGACATTTTGTGACAAATCAGTGAACAAACAAATCTGTATAAATTAATTTCATATTTACTTTTATATGAGTTTTTTGCTTTGTAAATTTATCCAATATACAAAATATTGTATTTATAATTTTTAATTAAATGCTTGCAAACTGAATGAAACCTTAAACTATGCAATGCAGCAGTGCGGCTTTATTTCCCCTCCCATTACCTGTTGCCGATTTCCCCGGGTTCTATATTTATAGAGAATGAACCCAAGGGGAGAGATAGAGAGAGAGAAAAAGGAAAGAGCGTGGGAGACCTTTGATTCGAAACTTAATATTGTTTTAAAGGTCATGGCAGCTATGTTCCGGAATATTCGGTGGTAATGTGTGAAACTGTACAATATTGCTAGCAGTTTATGTTTTAGGACCTGGTTATGCATAGATAATAACAGCGGAGGTAGTGAGGGAGAGTGAAAATTTTCTAGCATTTGATATTATTTTGAAGGTCATGGAAATATTGTAGAATATTGTAGTTTAGCCATTATGTAATATTTAAGCTTAAGTTATTTTCACTAACAAATGTTTTATGCAATATTTCACTTTGCTTTGTTCCTGCTGTCTATTAATAAGTTTATAATAGATAATACTGAGAATATGTTTCCATTGAGGTTTGACAACGTTGTTTTATTCACTTGAACTTGACCGAGTGATATTAACACTCAAACTTAATTAAATTCTCTTGATTTCCCTTTGTGATTATTCCATACTTACAAATAGACAAAAGAACATTTTTTCCTTCGAAATGCAATTGCATTATGACTTTACCAAATACTTGGAACCTAAACCTGAACTTTATTCACTGCGCATCGTCCTTATTTCGAAGGAAAACTAAAACCCGACGGTTGACGGTTAGATTTATTCACTATATTTAAATCGTCCCTAAGGGGTTTTTCCTTCTTCTTCTTCTTATAATTGGTTATATGAGCTTAGTTTGATTAACTTGTTGGATTGTGTTGGGGAAGAAGCATTTGTCTCTCTGCTTATTAAGTATACGTAAACAAATAAATAAAAGTGTTAATATTATTGTTAAACTTTTTGCTGGAAAGACAACTTGTTGATAAGCTTTGAAAATGTATAAGTTTCAGCCAACCAAGACAAGAATGAAAGTTTTGTGTATGTGTGTTTGTAGGGCCCAAAGAAAACGAACTAACTGAATGACTGACCGACCAGCTGTCCAAAAGAAGAAGACGAAAGCAACAAAGCACAGCACAAAGTTGGACAATGGTCAAATATATTGTGAACAACACTTGTTCATGCAAAGCAAAGGTGTGTGGGTGGTAGGGAGGGTAAAGGGTTGAAGTACCACACATTATGGCATAGTTGATTGGTCTTTTAGAGTCAAAGCAAAGAAAAAAAAAACGATGCGATACGAAATCAAATAAAAAGACAAAAATGCGTCTCGTCTTTTGGTGTTTGAGACATGAAAATGAAATCGGTAAGGAAAGCAAAAGTGCTGCCACAACGAGACTCTAGTAGGTGAAATGTAGTAGTATGTGGTAAGTAGTCTAAAGCACACAGACAATAAAGCATAAAATACTTGGGTTTTCAGCACTCAAGAGTCCCCCTTTGACAATCAAGTTGACAGCACAAAACTAAAACCACAACTAGGGAAAGCGTTGTGATATATGTACGTGACTTTAAGCAAGAGCCATGCCTCTTGCCCCCTTGTAACCCCTCTCTCAACCCCCAACTACCAACCCCCTCTACTTATTGTTGTTGTTCATTCAGCATTTTGCCTTTCAGATTTCACTTGATTCCTCCTCGTTTCATAAAATATCGTTTAACTTCTTGAGAGATAATAGTATCTTCGATTTTTTTTACTACATGAAAGGTATTGTTAAGGTAATAGGTTTCATAGAAAGGGTATTCCTTAAAGCTTCTAAAGGGTTTTACCTGTTTCATTCTGACAAAATTCCATGCAAAGCTTTTGTTATAAGTAAAAATCATATGAACCTAATGAAATTTCATGACAGATATAATCTTAAATGGTATGGAACCATCAAAAATATAAATCACATGACAACTGACACAGAAAAAATATTGATGTGAATAATACGAAATATATTCAAAATAGATATGTTGAAAGCATTTTTTTTGTTGACAGCATTCCAGTATGCAAATGAGCTTAAGACCACTGTGCAATACACTCCGATGAGATGCGGGACTTGAGCTTATGTTTGTGTGTTTGTTTGGATTGCTTGTCTCTCTCTCTCTCTTTCTCTCTCTCTCTCATTCACAATCGTAGTAATAGACGACTTCGTCATAGCGGTTGTTTTGGGTGACGTAGCACAACCTGTCAAAAGATATACACACACACAAACATACATACTCAGTTGTTGCTCTCTCTCTAGGCCTCTCTATTATTGTTTTTGGTATACCCTGAACCAATTAATAATATAATGCCCCTTAGACAGACTAATCGATAGTCAATCATCTGCAAAAATTTCATCAAAATCGACAAAGTCACATTGAAAATATTCGACAATAAAACTAAGTTAACATCAGAGTTCGAGGAATCTTATTATCTTACAATATCGTTTTTCGACATTAGACTTTCACATTAGTCTACATAATTGATACGATCTTTTTGACTATGTAAAGTTTTTTAGATTTCTTAAAGCTTTACGCAAAAACTCTCATATTTTCTGACTTGAAACAAGACTATCAATTTTTTCTCAGCAAGGGTATGTCAATTTCGGTGCATTAAAGATCGTCGGTTTTTTTTTTTTCTTCTTTTGTATAGAAAAATGTATCTTCTTCTTTATAGGCTTTTGGTGCCTGGTCTTTGAATAAGTATTGTAGTTCTGTTTTCGTTAGCGACGCGTTGTGAGTTCTGTTTCTGCTGCTCTTCTTCTTCTTCGTCGTCATCGTTTTGTTGTTATATCATGTAAAATTGTATATGTTTTTGTTGTTGTTGTTTTTAGCGTGCTTATATAGCGCATTATTAATTAAGAGTCGTCGAGCTGTGCTCACAAAAGTTATCCAACCGTTGCCCGGCAAACACAACGTCGGCTTCTTCTTTCAAAAGTGTTTTTTGTTTTCGTTTTACTAATTAATAATTAGCACGAAAAGTGCCCGAAACAAAATACATACCCGAAAAATTGCGCAAAAATCTATGTGTAAAAGTGTTTTAATTAAATGCATTTGCAGTGCATGGCATAAAAGTGAAAGTTTTTGTTGCCGTTGCGTAGTGAATGCCTAAAAAAGGCAAAGTAAAAAAACACGAGGAACAGGAACCAAAAAAAAACAAAAAAGAAGAAGAGCTTTAGAGCGATTTATAAGCTGGCGGAGCTGAAACGGGACAAAGTGTAAGCAGACCCCAAAACAACAAATTTGATTTACAAATAAATTAATATGACTAACTACAGTTTTCACTTGATATAGTAGATATGGTAGAACATTTCGGGTTTGTTGGGTTTTAAAAAAAATAAAAAATGTTGAAAAAAAATTTGATATTATTTTTGGGGAATGTCCACTGTACTGTCAATTGTTTGAGCATGGAAAAATTTAATATTTAAGATTTTTGAAGAGTTTTAACGAAATTTTGAAATTCAACTTAACAAATGAACACTGTCAAATTGTTGTTCACGAAAATGCACATTAATCATATTTTTGAAAGAAAAAAATGCAATTCCAACATTAATACAATGTGATGGTGAGGTGGGGGGGAGAGGGTGGGGGGTGTTGTGCTAAAAGTTGTCAGTTGATTGAATTGAATGATGACCGCACCTGCGATGACGTCATGCCAATTGTATGTATGTATGCCACAGGGTCACATTTAGCCCTAAACAATTCGTATTTGTCTGTCTGTCTGTGTTTGTTTGTAAAGGCATGAGAATGCGCCGTGATCATTGAACTGTGTCGACCCAGTCGAAACAAAAAAAATCATCAAAAACAAAAAGTTCCGTTTCTCTTCTTTTGCTTTTCTTTTTGCTTATGACAAATGTAACGATTTGTTTGTTTGTCGTGCCGCGTTTGCTCTCTTTGATTTTATTTTTGTTGATATATTTGCTTCTTTTTTTTCTTCTTCTTGCGCCGCTGCTTTTTGGCGTTAACTACGCGTCAACAGCAGAGATTATGTCATGTTTAATGTTGTTGATACATATGTATGTAGTTGTTGTTTTTTTCTTTCTGTTACATACAAAAATACATATATCCGACAAGGCAGTGAATTTAACATTTATCATGCTTCAAAAACTGTAACATTGAACTGTTTCACAGCATGTTTTGAACTTGTTGTTGTTGTTGTTTTTATATTGTTTCGGGGCAAGCTGATTGTTGATCGCAAATAGTAGAAACGCGTTGTTTGCAGTTAGAAAGCATAACACCTAAAACCCCAACCCAACACACACACACAAATGCAAATACAAATAGTGCAAATTCCGTAAATTCCACAGCTGGCCATTTTGACTAAAGAGCTTATTAATCCCGCTCTCTCTCTCTCTCTCACTCTCACTCTGGCTCTATTTTCATTCGGCACTGTGCTAGCGCTCTCTTAAGCGCTCTCTCTCTCTTGGGTGCTTATCTAAACTGGTTGCGGCTTTCAACACTGGTTAACTGGACGGTCAGTCGGTCGACTTGGAAATTGTCCACTGTAAGTTTGGAGGCCATTTGTG
Organism: Scaptomyza flava; assembly: GCA_030179655.1. Lineage (NCBI taxonomy): Eukaryota > Metazoa > Arthropoda > Insecta > Diptera > Drosophilidae > Scaptomyza > Scaptomyza flava. Next base: position 4,197,940 of record JARNME010000314.1, on the reverse strand, counting down.
CAAATATTGGTCAACTTATAAAAGCTAATGATTTTGCATAAACAACAACTTGATGATAATGATGATCATCATCATTTTGAGTTCATCTTCAAACATACAATATGAATGTATTTATTAGGTGTCGGGTGTGTGCCAAATTTGTTGTTGTTTTCTTTTTCGTTTTGCTGGCTTGTTTGCCTGGTCCCCCCCCCCCCACAAAAAAAAAACCAGTAGAATCCGTAATCTCACCTGTTTCTTCTGTGGGGACCAGTCGAACTCGTCGCTGATCTAATTTTTTTTTATATTTTTATTTAAGCTTTGAATTGATGTCAAACGGTTCTGGTTACCCAAAATACACTCACACACACACACACACACACATATATATTTAATGCTTGTTGAAACTCGAGTTTTTGATTTATTCGAATTCGGGCATTGCAGTTAGAAAGGGAAGTCAAGCGTTTGAAATGCACCTAAAACTTGCAACTTAAATCTTATTTCTCTGCTTTAATATACAGTACGACCTCGTTACACGCGCGAAACAGCTGTTCAGAAAAGTTTTTCAAAAAACTAATCTTTGCTTTGACACACAGATTTATTCGATTTATGTTTGTTTTAATGGCTAGCAAAGGCGTCTCTTTTTGAAAATAGGTTGCGTTCAGTGAGGTTTTACTGTATTATGTTCTCATTTTGTTGTTGTTGTTGCAAACTTATTTCAACATTTCAAATCGCTGATCGTGGCAGTTAGAAAGCATAACGATCCAAAAAACACAAAAACCAAAAAAAAATTTTGTTGTTCAAATTTTCTAGAGAGAAGCTTTAAGTTCATTTGAATACAATTTTTATAGATATGTCTTCACATAATTTTATTGAGTTTAGTAAAATACTTTCTTAAGAAAAAACGTGGGAACGACTTTTCTTTTAATCTAATATTTTTTCTAGGATATTTTATACGCTTAGCTACAATCTTAGAGTATAAGTTTCGATTGTTTGTTTTGTTGTTGCATTGATTGGATTGCCTTAAAACAAACATGGATTGTGATTGTTATGACTGCATAATATTTATTTATGCCATTGTTTTTTGTTCGAAGCTCGCTGCGGTTTTCGAACACGTAATTTCACTTTTTCTTTGAGATGCTTGCCACATATGCATGCATGCACATTGTAGGTTGGGAGGGGTAATTGTTATGTGTACCTATGTTTAGGTATGTTTATATTAAGGTATAGGTTTGTCTACTGAATCTTTGTTTTGGATTTCGTTGACGGGCGCCTTCAACTTCAGCTTCCATAAGCTCATTTCAAGGCAAGTCACGATCTTTCAAGCCACTTGCGAATTAAAGAAAAACCCAAATAACATTGCTGGGGTCCCAGGGCCAAAGACAAATACGACTGACACTTGTCCAACTTGCAGATACTCTGTTAAAAATTTAACAAAAAACAAAGAATTTAAAATTCTAAAGCATTTATCTTATGTTTTTTAAAATGTGTTCAATAAACTTTAAAGTTTGTCACCCTAAAGACATAATAAAAATCAAAGTAAATTCAAAAATAGGCGCAAAAGAGATTTTCGTTTTAGAAAAAAAAAGGTGAGAGAGTCTCGCGACTAATCCAAATGATAACAGAGAGCAACAGTTGTTGTCTGACTGGGAGAGCAAGACAGAGTGTAAGAGAAAGAGAGAGAAATTTGTTGAGTGTTAAGCGAGTGTGAATGTTGATGCCGGTATTATTATGCACTCACTGAAACGGTATTTCAATATTATTGTGAATTATGTAACAACTTTTCTGAGTAAACTGAAAATCTTATTATAAATAAGCTTAAGCAAAAATCCTTAAATTTATTCTTATTAAATGAGAGCTTTTAGAGCAAAACAATGTCATCCTAGTAATCTATGTTAACTTTTAACACGAATGCCTAACAGCTGTCCTGAGAGCATTTAGCTTTCATAATGGAATAATCGCTAAAGCTTATAACGGTTCAACTCAATTAAGCTATTAAAACTGTTGGCAACTCCTTGCGTCTGCAAGGGCATTAAAACTGCTGTAAACAAAGCTTTTCTTTCATGCTGTTTGCGGTTGTTGTTGCTCTCTCTCGCTCGCTCTCTCTCACTCTCTCTATTGTAAAGTTGTTTTTGGTTTTTGGGAGCGCGAGTGCCATTTGATGCGCTGTGTTAGATGTTGTTGCTGTTAAAGACAACAAAGTTGCTGTTGAGTTTTGTTGTTGTTTGCTGTTTAATGGCTGGTTAGCGGACCTGGCTAGCTGCTGGCTGACTGTTAGCTGCTGCTGTCTGCTGGCAAAACTGGCGATTGCCGTTTTTTGCCGTTTGCGGATTTTCATAGTTCAGTGCGCTTTCCAGACGACAACGCTGACGCGACAACAGCAAAGCACAGCAGCAGCAGCCGCAGCTGCTAGCGTCTCTTGTCTAAAAATATATACTTATACAATAGTATATTAATATTGTATATTTTTATGCTGTGATTTATTTAATTATCGCCGCGACAACAACAACAATAACAACACCAATAATTGCTTGCGCGAAAAATGTGTAAAAATAAAAACTAAAAGAAGAAGAAGACGCAGACGAGGAAGAAGAGATAGTTAAACTTTGTTAACGTGTTTACCGTGTAACTTAAGACTAGCTAATAAAAATGTATTAACTTGCGACAAATTACGAAAACAGTTATCTGCCGTATTATGTGTACTTGTACTTTCTGTTGTTGTTGTTGTTGTTTGTGTGTTGTTATGCAATACGTTTAACGAAACAAAAAAACACAAAAAAAAAATGCCGCAATTTGATGAATCTTTTTTGAGAGATTGCGCGCTCGCCGAACGCTGGCGTTTCTACTCTTATACTGTGAAACAGCAACCGCATGTTCAAGATGAACCTCATCAACAGCATCAACAGCATAATTATCATCATCCAATGCCGCCTCGGTGGTCTTCGCTAGATAATAACAACAACAATAGTAGTAGTAGTAGTGGTAGCAGCAACAACAACAACAACATCAACAAAACTACACTGCATGACATCAAATTCCACAGGCGACGAAAATATAAAAAATTGCCACGTTTGGCATTATCAGCAACAACAACAACAACATTATCATCATCATCGTCATTGACACCACAATCAGCGCCGTGTTTGCTGGTCAAGAATGTGTTGCTCTGTAAGTGAAAGCTACAATTAACACATGCATACATGCATACATATGTACACATCAACATTTACAGTTATGCATACGTGCATGTTTGTGTGTGTATGCACTCTCCTCTCTCCCACCCACCCCAAAATTTGCGTGCTTTTGGTGGGCGGCTATGGATCGTTTAACGTTGGGCATTTTTGTAGTTGTTTTACTTTTTGTTTTTTTTTTTTTTTGGCTCATTTGCCGTTCCTCATCGTCCATCATGCAAATCCAACAAGAGTGCGCGGGACATGTGCAAATACCCTGGACTAATTGGCAAACCGAGCTTGTTACCTGTGTGTTGATTTAACAAGTATAAAATATCGATGAACGCTTTTGAATGAAATTAAATATTTCATTGTACTTTCATATGATTATTGAATATTAACTGTATCTGAAATATGCATAAACAAATGACCATTTCTGTTGATTAATAATGGCTCTTAAATCGTATAGAGCATCAATTAGTCATTCTTTCTATTTTTTTTTTAATTTTCAGTGGTTTTTCTCTCGCACATTTGATGTCCAACATGTTTTTGGTCGATTAAAAAAAAAAATCAAATTAAATCGAGGGCTTCAGTGAATGTTAATATGTATATTTTGTTAAATATGTACATATGTACATATTTATATACATATATGTGTATAACATATAGCGTGTTCATTTGCTAGTGTTGCGATTTACATGTATTACGTTCTGATATGTACATATATGCTACAGTCGAACTTCCATATAATGAAGCTGAAGGGAACAAGAAAAAACTTCGTTATAGAGAAAATTCGTTATATAGAATGGGTTTTTGTCTGAATCAAATTGCACTGTTCTGACTTTTGACTTCGTTGTATAGAAAATCTCGTTATATGGAAGTTCGTTATATGAAAGTTCGACTGTATAGAAAAGTAACAAAGTTTGAAAGGTTATTTATGCTCCCCTTTTGGTTTTGTGTAGTTTATTTTCGTTCTTAAGCCTTTATCGAAAATATTGAAACAGATTGAGTCTGATGATAGTATTCTCTCATATGTTTTCTGCATCATCAAAGTTAAAAGTCAACAATTTGTCTTGGAATTGGGATAGATATGTAACAAAATTAAAAAGTATATCGAAGCCAAAACAATTTGTGTCACGAATTCTTAATTAATTCAAAGTGCATAATTGTCTGAATCATTTGCGTTTTGAAATATGAATCATAAATGCGTGATAGGCCTCTCATGTGTGTGTGTGCGTGTGTGTGTGAGTTTGTTTGTTGCCTATTGTTTAGTCATATTGCGAATATTATGCATATACAGTCAAACTTCCATATAACGAATCTCAAGGGGACAAGAAAAAACTTGGTTATAGAGAAAATACGTTACATAGAATGGGTTTTTGACTGAATCAAATTGCAGGGTTCCGATTTTTGACTTGGTTGTATAGAAAATCTCGTTATGCGGAAATTCGTTACATGGAAGTTCGACAGTACATACAAAATACTATATGCAACAATTTGAAAATTGAACTTTGACATTTAATTAACAAAATTTTTTTCCTTCAACCATGAAAATGAAAGCAATTTGGGATATCCAAGATACTTAATGAAAAATGTGTAAATTATTTTTTGGTTTTCTTATTTTGATAATTTCATTTGTTTTGTTATGTTATGTTTTGTTCATGGCATTGTCATAATCCATACCAAAATGATAATGAAAAAGGTTTCTAATTATAATTATGATCTATATTGTATATATATATGTGTATGTACATCACACAAACAACAGTTTGTCCCGCCTGACTCTGGTGAACAACGTTAGTAAGCACATCAAGAAGTTAATATTGGAACATAATATAGCTAAGATGTATAAGCGTTGGACTCGAAAACGCAAGGACGCGAGTTCGAAACCATCTCCCTCAACCAGCAACAACGCAAATCGTAATGTCTCACATGTTATTATACATATATGTCAATCTATATTTGAATTTTATTTTAATATTTTGTGTATGGTAAAGCTCTATTAAATGAGGGTAAGAAATGATTCTTATTTAGCTTTGCGAAAAATTTCCCATTTATCTTAAATAAGTTTCTTATGTCCTTTTACCAGCGAATGCTTGTTACTACTACTCGGCTTTGTTCGGGAAAGGGAGTGTCAATTTTGTATCCGTAAATTATGTTTTCTTGTCCCGAATACCATTTAAAAACTGGGTGAAAATGAATAAGCTAGACCAGAGGCTAGAGTAAATATATATGAATAATGCTTATGATTTGTTGAACAAGCTATTTATGTAAAATTTACAAATGTTTATCGTACTTTTTTTCTTCTTTTGATTAGACGGCAGCATCAGTTCTCCGTCCACACCCAGCAATTGTTCGGCAGTAGGCGTCGGCGGCTGTGGAAGTAGCAGCAATAATAGCCTCAACAGCGCTTGCACATACGCCGGATTCTCGTCCAGCTCATCGACAACAACACCGCCGCCGCCAACAACACCGCAGTGCGCTACCGGACGAAGTGTTGGTGGGGGAGTACCGCCGGCACCACCGAATGTGAGCGCGTCGGGTGGTGGTGGTAGTGCTGGTAGTGGATCGTCGGGGCATAAGAATAGTTTGAAGGGTACAAAATTAGCACGACGTGCGCGCTCCTTCAAGGACGATCTTATTGAAAAGATCTCACTGATGCGTACCACAAACAATACGTTAGGACGCTCACATTCGCCGCATAGTCCGCGAACCAAGCACGGCACTAAGGCTCCGCCGACTACCGAGGAGGTGCAGCGATCCACACAGACGCTCGAAACGCACGTCAAGGATATATCGAATGCGCTCAAGCACTTTCGCGATGTCATACTCAAAAAGAAACTGGAGGTCCTGCCGGGCAATGGCACCGTCATACTCGAAACCATTGCCAGCATGTATTCCGGTAGGTTTGACAACACCCAAACGAATCGAATATCTCTATTGTTAAATCTATGTCCAAAATATCCAATGCAAATCTTCCGTCTTCCTTTCTATTCTTTTTATTTAGTCATTCAGTCGTATACGCTGAATGAGAACAGTGCCATCATGAGCTCTGCCACGCAACAGGTCTATCAATCACTTGGCAAACTCATCAAGCTCTGCGACGAAGTCATGCTCAACGAGAGGAGCGGCGAGTGTGCCTCTCTCAGCAATGAGAATGTGCGCGAGGTTATTGACCTGCTTGAGGATGCAGTGCGCGTAAGTTTCACTAAAAAACTACCTATCTAAAACTTTTGCATCATCAGTTTTGTTCACTTTTTGCCTGATTATATGAACGAAACGATGAGAAATGAGAGAAATGTTCACGGTTGATCAGTGTAATGTCAGAGTTTCTGAAGAAAGTTCTTGAGTTTCATAGATCAAGAGGTTGTTGTTATCGATAACATGTATCGGAAAATGCACTTGTTTCAAATTAACCTAAAATAATTGTTGTTTAGAACAAAAATTCGAACTAAGCATCTCTACCACATTATATATGTATATATTGGTTTTCTTATAGAACCTGGTCACACTGGCGCAGGGCAAGTTAAAGGAGCAGGATCAGTGTGCGTTTCGCTATAGCGGAAGTGGTTTGGGTGGCATTGGCGCTGCCGCTGACATAATGGGCGCCATGGCCGTGGCAACAGCCGCAAGTGGAGTTGGGCCTGGTGGTGGTGGTGGCGGCGGTGGCAGTGGTGTCATACGTACACCAATGGATGCAGCAGCTGCGGCTGCAGTTGCACAACGCACATCATTACCGGACATTGGTCTGACAACCAAGGAGCGTGACATACTTGAACAGAGCAATACAAATCCGATGCGCGGCTCTCACAGCACCGAGAGCATATTGCGCGACACAAGCCCGCCGCCAAAGCCACCGCTACCCAATCGGTCCAGCAATCCGCCACCGTTACCACCAAAGCGTAGCAGCAAGCCCCAGCCACAGCTTGCACATCCAAATCCAAATGCGAATACGTCTCAAGCGAATAGTCCCTTGCCGTATGCCCAATCGCACAATATAAGCATCAATTCGGATCTGGATTGCAGCTCAAATTTCTCGCTGCTCAACTATGGTGTCGATCGGTTAGTTCTTAACATTCTTATACTATTATTCCATGTCAAATAAATAATTTCCTTGGTGCAGTCTTTCGGTTCGTTCGCGTTCGCCCGATGAGAATAGTCAATGCTCTTTCGACTCGGCTTTGAATCAATCCCGCGAAGAGGAGGAACAGCTGCAGTTGCATATGCAACTACAAAAGCCACCGATGAGACCACATCAGCAGCAGCAGCAACAGCAGCAGTTACAACTGGATGTTATTGACGATGTGGATAAGCTGATTAACTACAGTGAGTATACGCTAACAACAACCAAAACAACATCTTACCTAACCTAACTGCAACTCAAACTCCAACTACTTTGCAACATTTCAACAACTAATGCGTCCAGCAGAGACACCAGCTCCGGCTCCACCAGCCTTACCAGCTTCAGCCCCACCAGTTTCAGCTCCACCAGCTTCAGCTTCAGTGCCAGCTGAGTCTAGTGGCGTCTCTGTTCTTGTTGCCGCTGCTCCGCCAATCCAGGAGACAGCAGTCATATTTAGTGCTCAGATGGCACCGCCATTGCTGACAGCTGTCAGCGTTGGTGTTGCTTCTGCTGTTTGTTCTGGTCCTGGTCCTGTTGCGGGTCCTGTAACTGGACCTAGTGCTGTTGTTGCAACAACAGCTGAGGCCAGCGCAGAGCTGCGCATTGCGGCTGCAGCGATAACCAGCAATCGTCATTCAAATGAATCGGGTATTCCAGACTTTCTTTCTTTCTTCTATCTATATCTAAAGCTGTAGAGCTTAGCTGTCTTCCTTTTTATTTTTTGCCTTTTCTGCTATCTTTTAGACTGGTTAATATTTGACTGAAAAGCTCTTTGTCAAACATATCTATGAATGATTTTAAGTAGTTGATTATTAATGACCGTTTCTTGTTTTTCTTTAAAGTTTATTATCGTATAATGTAACAAAAAATAGCTTTTAATATTGTAAAATTGAAGAATTGTCAATCACTAATAAGTTTTAACGAGTTGCAAATTTCATTAAAGTAGCTTTAAATTTCAAGTTTGAGCTTTTTATATCCCTGTGTTAACCAGTTCCATGTGTATGTACTTTACTATAAATATATGTACATATAAATTGTTTGTTTTAATCGATTTCTTTCACATAGATATGTTATTTGTTTGCGTTTGTTTTGTTTTTTGTCATCATTTTGTATTTAAGTTTTGTGTTTTGTATTTAGTTATTGTTTATTAATGTTGTGTTTTTTTCTAATGTTTTTCGCAGGTTTCGTATCGATGATGTCATTTCGTACCTCCTCGCATAGCGTTTCCAAACGCTCCTCGGAGCACAGTGTGCAATCGTCGACGAAATCGTCGAGCAGCAATTCAGAGTTGGCGTTTAGCAATACAAGTGAGGCAACATCAACATCGTCGTCCTCGTCGTCGACAACAACGACAACGGCTAGTCGAAGCAACAGCAGCAACGAATATCAGCAGATGAGCCAAACGCAGTCAACGCAACGTCATATTAGCAGCAGCAGCAGCAGCAGTTGCAGCAATACAACGGCAACAACAATTGGCAGCGAACAAGTCCAAATACAAGCGATTGGCGGCATTGGGGGCAGTGATGGTCAATCTTCACCGGAATTGGCGCCAGCATTGCCGCCAAAGACGCAGCAACGTTCGGCAATGTCGCGCTTTGATGCCGCCATGGACGAGCTGGATGATAATTAGTAAGAATCGATCATTCGATTGTTAACATATCGATTTAACTAACTGTTCTTTCTCTCTCTCTCTCTGTCTTTCTCTGTTGCAGTGAAATGCCAGAGTTGCGAACATTGTCGCCAAATCCACCTCAGCATCATTCATCGTCGACGCAGCTAAATCAATGGCATGCCAAGCATCACAGTTTGATTGAACCGCCGCGTAGCGCACAGTTGCCCAACAGTTGCGGCAGCGCTTTCGATTGCCATTTGGATAAGCCGCCGCCGTTGCCCATTAAGAAGAAGCACAGTAAGTGCGATCATCTTTTGCGCACAGTTATTTATTGTCGTACTTTTTTTCCTTCTTCTTTTTCTTTCTTTTTTTTTCAATGGCTATTTTTTTTTAAACTGTGGTGTTGTATGTGAAACTGTGTAAACTTGCTCGCTAGGTGTCGCCACAGGCAATGCCGTGCGGTGAGTTTAACAGCATATTATTGTGTTTGTGTGAATAGAACAAGAGAATTATGATTTCTGCCATATGGTTTGCCTTTTGCATTTTGTTCTCCTTGATTGTTTTCGAAATATGTAAAACTCCATAAAATGTAGTTGTTCTTAGACAAAACACACCTACATACAACTACCCCAGAAACTCTTCCCCTTTGCCCCTAATCAGAGACGAACAACCAAAAACAACAGCATCTAAAAGCGACAACAACACTTACAACAATCAAACAAATATAACTTCGTCCAACAACAAGATCATCACACAGTTTCATACATATATTTAAATATAGATAGCAAAAGTTAAGAATTTTGTAGCAACATACTTTTATTTATAGCACTCGTAAAGAACTATTACTCATCAATGAGCAAACAAAAACAAAAAATACAAAACCTTGCCAAATTGTTGTACGCAAAACTCTAACCCATCTAAATTTACGTTCCAATCAACATCTAGTGTTTCAGAGTGTCGCTTTTTCGGGTAAGTCTCACTTGCTGCTGCTGATCTGTCTATTCTGCCCCGTTTCGTTTCATTTCGTTTCGTTCCGTATCGTTTGTGTTTTTCTGCCTTTTTATTGATATTGGTTTCTATGTTCATTTTTTTTGACGCTTTTGCATATCCTTTCCCAATCGAATTGTTCTCAAACAACAAAACCCGGTTTATGTTCCATTCGACAACGTTCCTATGGAAACATGTAGAATTCGCGATCTCTTTCAACAAACTTGTGTTATATTTTTACATTTTCCATGTTTCTCTTCACCTTTGACTTGTAATAAACTGTTTTTGTTGTTTGTTGTTTGTTGCTATGCGCTTTTAACCTAGATGATATTATAAGATTAATTGCGCATCGAATGCCAAAGAAACTTTCAACTTGATTCCAAAGCTTTAACGAGACCAAAAGTGCGTAGAAATGAGCTTGAGAGTGAAAAGCCATTATTTAAGGGTAACAACAAAGCCGCTTAGCTAAATGCTTTGTTACACTTAAAGCTTTTGAAGTATCACTCGCCAACTCAATGGTAATAGTGCTATAATATGGCTTGAATTGGAGCGCAAATGGAGCGAAGTTCCCCATTGTATCCATTGATTGTATGGATTGCTGCTTCGCACAGTTCGTTGCGCTTATTCTATAACCATTTAATGTCAAAAACAGTTGCACTAATATATTGCTATCTTTTCTCTTTCGACACACACATTATATAGTACTGGCTTACATGGAGATATGCTCGGCAAATTCGCGCTCGGTGGAACAGCATCGTCATACAATGCACGCCTACAACATCAGTCGCAGCATGTCTCATAGTCAGACCCTGAAGTAAGTAACTGTCAAATATTGAAAATCGAAATGAAGTCAAACTAAATCGATCTCTTTGGTAAATTTCAGCCTAATGACCGTAAGCAAGGAGGTGTCAGTGGAGATGGAGACGCCACCAGCGCTGCCACCCAAAAACTACAAGCAACGCAAACCATCAACATCATCATCATCATCAACAACGGCAATTGCAACAGCGATTATTAGCACGCCACCTGCAAGTCCCAAGCCCAATAATCTAACAACAGTTAGTGAGGAGCATGTGGTTACCATGTTGGATGACGATGCAGTAGCAACTGCAGCAACTGATCGAAATGATAATGTGACTGGCATCGGCAACACCTACTATTGCCTATCCCATCAATTGCCCAGTGGCGGCGAACCTTTGACAGCAGCCGCAGCAGCAGCGGCAGCTGGTGTTGGTTGCGAAGATGCGCCCATAACCACGCCCATGTTGCTGGAGAGCTATGCTGCAGATGCTGTCGAAAAGGTTGAGGAGCGTCGCAAATCTGTGCCCGCTGAACTGCAGCTCGATGTTAAGCAGGACTTGAACTTAACGGAGGGGGAGGAGGAGGAGGAGGAGGAAGAAGAGGAGGAAGAGGAGGAGGAGGAAGAGCAAGTCGATAATCAATTGCCAAATATGTTGGAAGAGATTGATATAACGCCATATCTAATACTCAAGAATCGAGCGGAGGATGGTCCCGAAGTCAAAGCCGGCTACATTGATGCCCTGATCGTGCACGCAAGTCGCGTCCAGAAGGTCTCCGATAATGGTAGGCAACATTATCATCATCATCGTCATCTAAATCTTTCCAAATCCAAATCAAAACGCAACCAACATAAACACCATAATTCACGCATTGTCTCTATAATAACAATAATAACTAATCAGAAACGTAAACCTAATCCAAAACCATTTGTTGTTCATTTCGTTCGTGCAGCATTCAGCGAGGCGTTCATCACCACCTTTCGCACCTTCATCCAGCCAATCGATGTGATCGAGAAGCTGACCCATCGCTACACATACTTCTTCTGTCAGGTGCACGATCAGAAGCAGAAGGCGGCTAAAGAGACCTTCTCGCTACTTGTGCGCGTTGTCAACGATCTAACGTAAGTGATTATTAACCCTATATATATCTAAACATTTATGATACTAATCTCTTTGTGTTCTAGATCAACGGATCTGACAAGTCAATTGCTTAGTTTACTCGTTGAGTTTGTGTATCAATTGGTTTGTTCGGGCCAATTGTATTTGGCCAAGCTGTTGCGCAACAAGTTTGTGGAGAAAGTGACGCTGTATAAGGATCAAAGGCATTTGCATTGCTTTGTGCCCGACCAACAGTTAATGAACAACAGCAATAATCCAAATTTGCCCAGCCTGCTGGACCTGAAGTCATTGGAGATAGCCGAGCAGATGACGCTGCTGGATGCGGAGCTGTTTCAAAAAATTGAAATACCCGAAGTATTATTATTTGCCAAAGATCAGTGCGAGGAGAAATCACCAAATCTCAACAAGTTCACCGAGCACTTTAACAAAATGTCCTATTGGGCTCGCTCCAAAATCTTGCGTCTCACCGATGCCAAGGAGCGCGAAAAGCATTGCAATAAGTTCATTAAAATCATGAAACATTTGCGCAAAATGAACAATTATAATTCGTATCTGGCGCTGCTCTCCGCTCTCGATTCGGGTCCCATACGCCGGTAATACAAACTGCATTAAATTCTAAACATTATTTACTTATATTTATTTCGGGTTGTTTTTTACTTATCCTGCAGATTGGAATGGCAGAAGAGCATTATGGAAGAGGTGCGCTCATTTTGTGCTTTGATCGATTCGAGTTCCAGTTTTCGTGCATATCGTCAGGCGCTGGCCGAAACCAATCCACCCTGCATACCCTATATGTAAGCGAATCAATGCAAAAACAATATTATAATTACATTAATTATTGTTTATTGCCTGTACAGCGGTCTGGTACTGCAGGACCTGACATTTGTGCATGTGGGCAATCAGGACTATGTGTCGAAGGGTGTCATCAATTTCTCAAAACGTTGGCAACAATACAACATCATTGTCAATATGAAGCGTTTCAAGAAATGGTAAATGCTTCATGCAACTAACCTATTTAGACATTCGTTTTATTAAAACTATGTTCACAGCGCATATCCGTTTCGACGCAATGAGCGCATCATTGGATTCTTTGATAACTTTAAGGATTTTATGGGCGAGGAGGAAATGTGGCAGATATCGGAACGATTAAAGCCACGTGGACGTCGCCAAAACTATTAAAAAAAAGAGTCTCTTCTACAACAGCAATAACTAAAAATTGATCGTGCAATGTTTATGTATATTTTATACATCTGGTGTGTGTGTGTGCGTGTGTGCGTTTCCACACACACAACGCACATCTGTCTCTATACGTATGCAACCATATATAGCTATAACAAAAAAGTACCTAAAAACAAGTTATTAACAGTTGCAAAAACGAAAAACAAAAACTTAAAATTATTCAACATGCATGGATACGAGTTAGAGTTTAGAGTTATTTGATTATTGCATCCGTATAACAAGCAAAACTAATGGGTTAACTTAGTGTTACCAATACGATATCTGACGGCACAAATTTCGTTTTGGTTTCATTTTTCTTTTTTGTTTTATGATTGTTTTTTAAACTCTTGAATGTATTTACAACGAATTTTCAAAAAAGCAAAACGCGGTTGATATTTTTTTTTAATAAAACAATGTTAACATCAAATAATATTTATGTAGAGACAAAAAACCAAAAAAACCAAAAAAATTTATTTAAAAAAGTTTTTATGTGTGTGTTTTAAAATAAATGTAGCTAATCCAACGTATACAATCACAAAGAGACATCAAAATGTAAATGTAACAAACAAAACAAGTATTTAATGCATTCAATTCTTAAAATGTTTACAAACAAATTAAAGTTTATTGTGCATACAGTTCGAGTTTTCATAATTCCCAATTGTATAAACCAAACCAATCAAAAATTAATCAAATTAATCAAATTAAAACCGCTAATTTACCTCCACCTCGCATGCGTTTTTAAAATTGACTCTAGTTCAATGTCTTAACTAATACATAAACAACAACTGTAACTGTATGCACAACATGCTAAATAAATCGAATTAATATATTCAATACATATATACATATATATATATTCAAAAATTCATTCAAGATGAGCCGAACCGAAAAGACGAGAGAGAGAAAAAAACCAACTCAATTAAACGAATTAACTTTAAAAGTTACAAAAAACAAATTCAAATCAAATACAAATATTGCTTTTATGCGTTTAGCCAACAAATACAAAAACAAAAAAAAATATTTATATATATACAAATATTATTATACATATACATATATACATATAATATACACATGCATAGAAATTCCCTTAAAATGCATAAACTTTACAAAAAATTAATTGATACAAAAATTGAAAAGATAGTGAAACCTATTCGAAAAAAACGAATACAAAAAAACAAAACAAAAATTACGATATTAAGCTAAGCGATGGAACATTGATCAACGTTACATTTATGTATATGTATGTACATATATGATATGCTCTATATATATATACATATGCACGTTGCATTTCACTTACACACACACACTCAGACATACAAACGCTTTCACACACACACACACACACTTGTCTATATACTATATATATATATATATATACTTGAAATTGTACAAATTTTAGATTCTTCTATGTTCTAATTATACATATACACTTATATATATATATATATATATACAATTACAGCGCTTTATATGTGTACTAACGTAAAGGCGTTACACTCGCACACTCACACACACACATACACACACACGCACATAGAAACAAGACTGTCTTTAGAATATATATATATATATATATATACATATGTAGTAGTATATTTCATGTATCTAATCAAAAAGCTACATATATATACATATGTATGTGTATGTATGCATATGTTATTATTATATATAAACAAATTATTTGTATCTACTGCTTATAGAAATTGTTATAAACGAAAAACCTTTAAACAAAGTTGCATGCAACAAAATACACACACACATTGAAAACAAAACCACAGCATATACATACTACTATATATACAATATACACATATATATATATATATAATATATAAACGCCCGAAATCGAAAGAAGAAAGAAAAACAAATATGAATTGAATCAAAATTTAAACCTACCAAAACCTAAACTAAACTAATCTAACTAAATATATATGTACATATACACATACACACACACACACACATGTGTGTGTGCGGCATATAATGCTATAATATTATACAGCATTGCGTATCTAATATATATATATGTATAGTATCTCTCTGATTTAGTCATTGCTTTGTATGTGCCTATTATCGATTTTTGATGTTTTCATTTTGAACTAAAACATCAGTTACGAGATTTAATAATCCACATTTAAAACAACAACAAACAACAACAAAATTATGTATGTATGTAAATGTAATTGTAATTGTAATCAAACTTTAAAGGATATTACCAACAACAACAACATCAACAATGCATAAATGCATAACAAAAAACAAAAATATGAATTGTATAAATAAGCTAATCTTAATAACAAACTCCAAATTTTTTTTTGTTTAATTTTTTCTTATGTTTTTTTTTTCTTGTTTAGTTGTATATTTATTTTTTAGATCGTCTGTATATGTATTGTATGTTTAACTTAACTTATTAGTTTATATATCGTCACGTAATTTTATCTTCGTTTTTCCAAGTAGAGCAATTTTTAATTGTATATGTATTTGTAACTGAATGTTATACATTTATTCGTAAGAAAAAATAGCTACAAAATAAATGTATTTTTCCTTTAAAAACCATCAACATTTTATTACTCATATTTAAAAAAAAAAAAAGCCCTTTGCAGAAAGCAATTGAGGATCACCACAAAACAGCTAAGTAGATAAAGCAAAAACCGTTACACACCACATCCGTTATGGTTGAATTTTGAATTTATGTTAGCTTAACGCTTAACGAAAAGTTTCGTTAAACTCAAAATGATCTCTTAACTAACATTTCTTTGGTATATAAGACTGAATGCAGATCATTTAATTGTAAATAGTATTTTGCCGTTTTAGCCCATTTTGCAGAATTGAGAACTGGCCACACTGAGCAGCAATACATCAACAAAAAGTTAATATTCGTCAACGGTTTCGAACGGTACTACTCGTAGAGTCCTCTGCAAGCGAGTTTGCAGTTTTGTCCACCTTTTTTTTTGTTGCTGTTAGATAAATGCTTTAAGCCAATGTAAATAATTATATACTAAATTTAAACAAATATTTGTGTGTGTGTGTGTGTGTGTCATTGGTTATTGTTTATTATTGCAAACCAAATCAAATCCAACAAAATATCGCATCAACGAATGTTGTGATTTGTGATCATAAGTGAAAGAGCGATCGATAAGTTTTAAAGCGCCAAAATTGGCTAAAAAAAAGAAAAAAAATATAACAACAGACAATATGCCGCTGCTGCAGCCCGCCTTCAAGGGTTTCATAATATCAATCGATTTCAATCATTTCCCCCAACGATCGTTCAATTAATTTTCGCTCTGTTTGCCTCATTTACTTGATTGCCTGTCAAACTAACAACGATGATGATGATGATGAATGTAATGATAATGCTGCTGCCTCCTTGCAAATCGAATAAAAAGAAAATCTGAAAGTGGCGACAATATGCGAAGCCGGCTCACACGCAATTTCGCACATCGATCGATCAAAGCAAAACGATTTCTTCGATAAATTACGTAATATCGTGATTCGAACCCTTTATTTTGTATTTATTATTTTTTGCAAAAGTGTGTGACCCTGAACCGTAATTGCCGAAGTGTCTCGATTTGAATGTGCGTGTGAGTGAGCAAGAGCATCTGAAGCTTTCATGTCCAGCTTAAGTAATCAGCTGAGCTTGAACTGAATGATCCTCAAGCATAAGTATTTCACACACACACACACGCACGCCCGTACGCAGCACAAATAAGTGGGGTAATGGGGTAACAAATTTATGATCAAATAAATGAAAAGAAAAATAAAAACAAACAAAAATAAACAATTAATTGAAGTGAAAGCAGCTGTGCAGCGTTAATTAAAAGCTTTGATTTGTTGGAAACTCTGAAGGTATTTTGCAAAAGGGAGGCTCTTTTTTCGCAGTGTATTACGAGCTTCGTGTTTTTGTTGGTGCCTCATTGTCTCAGTCTCATTGGACAACAGCCGGGCCAAGATGGGCCCAATGTTTCTTAGCCTCCACTTGGCCGCCTGTACATGTTGTATATATATTTATTATATATATATATATTTATTGAGTTATGTGTGTGTGTGTGTGTAATGTTGTTGTTTGCATTTTGGCGCGTTTGAAAAGCGTGAAAGTCATTGTCCAACAGGCAAACAACATAAGGCTTGGTCTGTTGTTGAAGGCAAGGCATGAAACCGGTGTTGTTGTTGTTGTTGCTGCTGCTGACACCTTGCTTTGCCGGCCGGCCACTTGAATGCCCCGACCAACATGTAAGCAACGAACCAACCAACCAACCAACAACGACAAACAAATGGGAATGCTGTGCAAAACTCCTCTCGATCTCAAAACGAAACGAAACACAAACAAACACATACACATACATGGGCGTAGTTGGGATCTCTTAAATACTAGAGGTATTACAAAATAATAAATAAAAGCAACAAAATCTTAAATCTGGAATTATGTGCAGCAATTTCTTGGTTTTTAAGATTTTTTCAACTTATATGAAATGCTTAAAAGTTGATTTTTTTTTGATATTTTAAATTTCGATTTCGATATTTGGCTTAACTTAGGCAAAAACAAATAATTTTCGCAATTTAAGGCCCAACTGACTACGCTCATGCACACACACACACACACACACACACATACACACATACACAATCGCAATATCACAAATAAGAGTTCTGTTTTTTTTTTGTTTTTGTTTTTGTTTCTGTGAAGTTGCTTCTGCTTCTGTTACTGCTGCTGCTTTTCTTCTTCTTCTTCGCCTTCTGCTGGTGCTGCGCGCGTCTGCACGTCTGTTGGAACAGATCCCCCCTCCGTCCCCCGTCGCCATCACCTCAATCTTCACTACGTTCATTTTGTCGTCTTGTGGCCAGCCTGCTTGTCGTCTCGCCTTTTGCTACTACTTGACAGCAACCTGCACTCTGGCAGCGACGGGCAGCGACGTCAACTGCGGTACTTGAGCCCACTTGGAGACAGTCGATACACTATATACATATATGTATGTGTGTATGTTTTTTTCCTTTTGTATTTGAATTTGTACCTCAACAGTTGAGCACATGCCCAAAATCATTCATCTGAACAGAAAGCTGAAGACTAAAGCTAATAAAGTAATCAAATCGCTAAATGATTTTCCAATCAGTTCACAACAAGATGATTGAGATGTTCTCATCTCAGAATATCAAAGAATATCAGAGATTGGATTGTCCTAGAATCTAATCTTGCAAAACTATATCCGTTCACAACTTAAAATAACTTAGCTTAAGAACTATTTATGCCCTGATAATGTAGTTTTCTTCAAACTGTCGATAACTTGTTATCGATAGCAATAAAACTTTAAATAAATACTCATATTGCCATCAGAATGCAGACTCAGGGTATTTCCTAGTCGATCTCGATCTTCACATTTTTTTTTTTTATGGTACTTATGTTGTTGTTGTTGTTGTTGCCTGTCTGGTGGCTGTTGGTGTGTTTCATTTAGCAAACATCGCTGCAAGAATTGGTTGTTGTTGTTGTTGTTGGTGTTGTTATTGTTAGCATCGATTTAATCGGTAGCCAGTGAATTGGGCCCGAGGCACGTTCATTTTTTTTCTTTCCCAGCCTTTTGGCATTGTCCGAGTTGCTTCACACATACATACGTACATAAGAGCGTATATGTATGTATGCATATGTTGTGTGTGTGTGTGTGTGTATTCAGTTTCTGCCTGTCGTCGACATCCTTTTGGCAACAATTCGCTCTGCTTCTTCGCCAAACGAATCGGTGTTGCTGTTATCATTTATATTGTGTATAAATTGCTTATGATCGCACAACCCTCCCCCGCCCCCCCTTTCACCATCATCCTCACTCCATTGACCACTGCTCGAGTTCGTTCGAGTGCCTTTTATACAAACACACACACATACATACATGTGCATACATACATACATATGTATAGGTGTGTGATTTCCAAACTCGATTTCCGAAACCGAAAAACCTCCATCAAAAATTTAACATCCACAGCTTAAGCTAGTTTTTAGCTTCTTGTTCCCACTGCGTTTTTGTTTTTTTTTTATTTTCATTTTTCATTGTCGTTTACTATTTGTGTGATTGTTGCTTCTTTATTTTCTTGGTAACAAGGTGTGAGAAAGGCAATAATCGTAAAAGAGCTAACAAATTGTTGTTCTTGTTGTTGTTATCTTCGGTTTGACGGCAAAATGCTAATCGATCCTTTTTAGTCGCTTCTCGCTGTCAGATCAATTAAAGTTGTATCGTATTCGATCAAAACAAGCTGTATCGTAATATTTACAATAAAGCTGTATCGTATTCGATCAAAACAAGCTGTATCGTAATATTTACAATAAAGCTGTATCGTATTGATCAAATAAGTATATCGTAATATTTACAATAAAGCTGTATCGTATTCGATCAAAACAAGCTGTATCGTAATATTTACAATAAAGCTGTATCGTATTCGATCAAAATAAGTTGTATCGTAAAAGTCGTTTCGCTTTCGTTCAATCGATGCTGACTTTCAAACTGTGGAAAGTAATAGATGGATCAAGAATTGATTTACTACTGTGATTTTGTTTTTTCGAGTGTACTTTAATTGATTTAGCAACGCATATGAATAGTTCTACAACTAGTACATGCGACTAACTAAACTAATCGCATCATTTAAATGCTCGCTTATCAATCGAAACATTAACGACGACCGATGGCAAAGCCAAAACAAATGATTTGTGCTACTTTTTTTTTTTCGTTATTACTAAAACACAAAATTCATTCGAATGCTATTGCGTTCTATAATTTCTTTCTTTCCTATATATATATAGTATTTTATATTATTTTTATACAAATATCAATATCACTTCCGTCTCATGCACTTTAAGAGAGAGAGAGAGACAGAGAGAGACAGTCTGGTCTGTAAGTTTCCCGAATCAAGAATTGTGTTGAACGTTTGCTTAATTAACAGTGGGCAATGCAATATGTACACACACACACACACACACACACACACACATACATACATATATGAACAATTAAAGCAATGAGCAATTAAAGCACAAATTAAGCATAATTACGAATAACAAAGAAATAACTCTTTCAACAAGTTGCTTTGTCGAAAAAGTTAACCAAAGCGAGAGAGGATCAACAAAAAAGAAAAAAAATCCTTATTTGAAAAGCTAAAGAGCAGATTATCTTTAAGTAATTCCTCATAATCGCCATGTTTGATCTTATTAACGACACCTTTACTTGTTCTCTTCTTCAATTTCGATCAACTTCTGTACTTGTACTCCTTAACCGACGCGTCTCGCCTTCTCTTGTTCCCATCTCCATCATTCACATACTTCCCATACTTTGTACAATACATGAGTATACCCTGCTCTCAGCTCTCTGCTATGTGAAATACGTGTTCGGCCAGTAGTCAAGTGGCCAAGTTCCTCGTCTCTCGTTGGCTTCTTGTTTTTTGATACCCTTCTAAAGAGAGAGTTGAGAGTTGTATTGTCATTGAATAGCTTAGGCTAGGGTTCAACCAACGATTGTTCCGACTCAAAAAGGCGAGTGTATTTAATATTCGGTGTGTTGTCCTTTCATGTTGAATTTCTGCGTCTGTCGTTTGTCGCTTTTTGTCTGTCCCTCGTGGTCCCTCGTTGGCTTGGGTTCAACTCTTCACACCACACCAAGAAGTGCTAACAACTTTGTACCTGCTGTGCCGAGGAGGGCTCATTGTCTGTCTCCCACAGACTCTCAGACTTTTCGACTCTTGTATCTTGTATCTTGTATCTCTTGTCGTATCAGGGCGCTTCAACACTGCAATTTTCATTAACGATCGCGTTTGCTTTTTGTGTTTTGTCTTTTCCTTTACATTTTTGGCCATAGCAACAGGAACAGGCAAAAATTTAATGTAATCAACAACTACAAATGATCATATACTATATAATAAAATCATATCTTGGGATCATTGATTGCCCACAAAAGTAGGATAAGCTTAGCTTTCATCTTTTGTTCATATTTCTAGAACTTTTC
The DNA here is from genome assembly GCA_030179655.1 of Scaptomyza flava. NCBI lineage: Eukaryota > Metazoa > Arthropoda > Insecta > Diptera > Drosophilidae > Scaptomyza > Scaptomyza flava. The sequence continues at coordinate 4,176,956 of JARNME010000314.1, read as the reverse complement.
AATAAAACCCACAAGTTCTATTAGCAATGGGGAATCGTATATCAGGTTTAATGCGCAAATGTTTATTGAATGCTAATAATAATATTGACACAAGCGGACCACTCAAAGCGTATAGAGAGAATAACTGAATAAATAGTAAACAAATGCAAAATGCGCAAAAAAAATCAAATATCATTGATTGAATGCTGATGTTGTTTCCTATGCGGACACTAAGGCAGATCAAGCATCCAACCCTCCCCACATTTCAATGGGGATTTCTAGCGCTGATTTTTATACCCTAAATCCATTGAAAGAAGCATTGCCGACACGAAAAGAACCTTAAAGGGGGAGAAAAAACTTTGTTATGGAGAAGAGTCGTTGCATTGAATGGGTTTTTGATTGAAAGTTCAACTGTAGTGACTTTGTAACTTTCAATCAAAAAGTTTATTGCATTGAGTCAGCCCACTTAGGCACTTAGGGTATACCATGTTCTAGCCTTCTCGACTAGAAACTCTTACTTGAATATTTGTTTCTCTTCTATCAATAGTCATCAGCAATTGATTATTGATCCGATATGTGTTTGTGTTTTGATTTTTTAGAAATATGCCACAGCAGGGATTCGGTTGCTTTGTCAAGTGGTTCTATCTGGTGCTGATTGTGCAGACATTCTTGTGCATTAACCATCTCGAGTGTCGACAGCATCACAATCGAAACAACAACAATAATAACAGTAACAACAATAGACGAAGCGATTCGTCCAGCTCCGAAGAGAATCACAACAATAGCAATGGCAATGGCAATGGCTATGGCTATGGCAATGAGGATGGCATTGATAACTTTGGAGAGAACGACAGCAGCAGCATGACAGCGACTGGCACACATGGACATCGACGTAATCCCCGCAAGAAACATCAGGGCATCAACAATAACAACAACAATAATAACAATAATCATAACAATCGACACAATCGCGTGGAGGAACAGGGCATCTCGCTGTGGATCAATGAGCAGCAGCTCAAAATGTTAAGCGGTAAGTGCTGCTTGATGGGCGAGGAACAGGGCGCAAGTCTCTGAACCGGTTCGTTTGGTTTGCTCGTGGATAACAAGGATAGCTCGCATATTGCTAGTAGTTAAGGTTGTGTGAAAAAAAAGGAAGATTCCCATTAAGTATCAATCACGAACCGGTTCAGCTTTCCTTTAACGGTTTTATTTCCATCTCTCTAGCTGATTAAGGGGATAAGTAGAAATGGGTTTTACTTTAAACTAATGTTACGTTTGTGATTATGCTCCGAGCCGGTATGTACTTTGACACTCGGTTCAGGAACTATTTCGGGCAGACAGAAGACGTAAGCACTTACTTGTTACTGGTTGTACCTTTTCCGTTAGGAAACCAGTCAGCAAATTGTTTAGCAATAAAGCATTCAAAGTAAAGCTTCGGGTATCTAAGTTTTAAAACGGTTCAAGCATTTAAAACGGTTTTTTGAACCACAAAAACTTTGAAACGGTTTAGGCAACACCCATTTCGAACCATTTTGCAATCGGAAAACTAATGTATTCATATTTTGCGGGCGGCAGCATTGTACTTTCCTCAGGGCTACTCGGATCGCATCTATGCCATTCACAATGGTCGTGTGACAAATGAGATGCGCGACACGATCGTCTATAGCTATCTGGTGATACCATCGGAGGTTAATTATGTGAACTTTACATGGAAATCGGGCAGGCGTAAATATTTCTATGACTTCGATCGACTGCAAACGATGGACGAGAGCATTTTGAAGGCGCCAACGCTGTCAATCAATAAGAAAGGACGCATACCGCAGGAGCAGAAAAGTAAGTGTGATAAGTGAAGTAAGCAATCAATCAATCAATCAATGACAGCTGGCCCCACATCCAATATATCTATATCCATCCATCCATCCATCCATCCATCCATACTATATATCTATCTAAGCTAGATTTTAGCATATTTCTGCCCTGCACCGGAAACAGCTCGGGCACCGCATCGTTTAATGTGGGCCTGAAGATACAGACTCGCAAGAATAAACCGTTATCGGGCACACCCATACGTCTCAACTTCAAAAAGGAATGCGCACATAGAGGTGTGTATGATATAGACGCTTCCAACCCTACTTCACTAACAACTTTGCAAGGTAGTGTATATGAAAAGTCAATAAAATGCTTTATATAAAATTTCAATAAATAAAAAAAAACTAGTGGAAACGTTACAGTCGGACGCAACCGACTGCGATATACTCGATACCTGTATTGAAACCGGTAAAAGGAGGCCTAATTGCAAAGGGGTACGGTCGCGGCAGGGGTTTACCTTGTCCGATGCAGATGGGGATGCCATCAGCTATCTGCCTTCCAAATTTGATGACTCTAGCTCAAAGTTTGTAAATTGAGGGAGAAACCGGGGCTGGGGGCGGTGGAAGATGCACGCATTCCCGTTTTTAACGAAGTGTTGGGGCTGTTGGAGGCGGCTAAGGCTGTATAAATGGGCGTGGCATCCAAAGTTTTTATGGTGTCGTCATCACCATCTTGACACCAATTTTGGTGACTCTACCTCAAAAACTATCAAACTACGAGGGGGCTGGGGCGGATTTTTGGTGCAGTTTTCTGGGAGTTGCTAGTAGCTATCTTCTCACCAAATTTGGTAGTTCTAGGTGTAAGGATGTACGAAATAGGTGGATTTATCGATTTTATCGATTTGCCAGTTATCGCCGAACCTCAATCTTAGTTTTCCCGGCCATAGATAAAGATGTTTGGAAAGTTTCAAGTCTCTAGCTAGAAGGGTGTGGAATAAAATAGCGTTCCCAAAGACGGTCAGACGGGCAGAGGGACAGACACCATGACGGACATTGCACAAACCCAATATACTTATTTTTACCTTCGGTATCGAGTATAAAAACATTATCGTACGCTAGAAAACGCTTAAGAGTCTACATATTATAATGAAAAACAAGATTTCAAATTGTACAAATCTTAAGTCTTAAGCGATTTCTGATGTAACTACATTTTATCACTTACTGTCGCTAATGTACCATATATATATATATATATATATATATATGTACAATCATCATCAATTTTTAATATAATTATTTTTTTTTACGCATTCTGTCCGCTTTTACCACATTATGATTTACGTACTTAAGAACCTTGAAGTTCAAATGACACTTCTCTCTCTCTCTCTCTCTCTCTCTCTCTCTGTCTGTCTGTCTCTCTGCCATTAAGTACAGCTCTGGGCATAAACTTATGTGCATTGCATAAAATATTTTCGCAAAACTTCTGCTAAGCTTATTAAAAGAAATACAAACACACACACACACACATACATATACATACATATACATATGTACATACATACAAACGATCGAACTAAACTAAAAAAACTTAAGCTCCCGATCCAGAATGCAGTTTAAAATGTGGCAAAAACGGTTATTGCAACGAGCATCACATTTGCAAATGCAACGTCGGTTATACGGGCCAATATTGTGATATGGCCTTCTGTTTTCCGCAATGCCTAAATGGTGGCAATTGCACAGCGCCATCGGTTTGCACCTGCCCGGAGGGCTATCAAGGCACACAATGCGAGGGCGGTAAGTACAATTACAATACGGTTACACATACATTTATTAAATACACTTTGTAAGCGCCTCTCTCTCTCTCTCTCGTTCTCTATAACACACGACAAGAATTTGGTTAAACTTTTGTACACTTAGATTTAGATCTTTTTCGATATGGCTATGGCCGTTTTACAACCAAATTTGATCACCTCGGTCATTGCCTTATAGAAGGGCGCCTGCTCAGCGCCACACTCAATGCCCGTATCATGATGCTCCTGCTCCTCGTCACGAAATTTTGTGATTGTCTCGAGCAGTTCCTGCAAAGCACAAACCATTTAGCATTGACAGGCTATGAAGTATTAAATGTGATTTGGCGCACAAACCTTGTCCGGATTGGGTGATTCCATAATTTGGCGCAACTGATCGTTGTAGTGCTCCACAATGACCGTCTCGACGGCCACAGTGCAAGCCATTGCCGCCTTTTCGCCCATCAGGGCAGTGCCAGCGCCCAAAGCAAACGCAGCCACATTCCAAATGGGTGTCATTATAGTGGGTCTAACGCGATGCTGCTTGATGAGGTGCTCGAATTGTGCGCGATGGCCTTTCTCCTGCTCCCACATATGCTCAATCGTTTTGCCCATCGGGCCATTGCCCAATATGGCCATCTGTCCCGCATAGATGCGATCAGCGCCCAATTCGCCAGCATGATCCACGCGTATGATCTCATCCGTTAAGGCACTTGCACGTGGACGCATCGGTGTTGGCGATTGTTGTGTCTGGGTGGTGTTGCAACGCCTGGTGGGCATTGGAATGCGCATCAGCTGCAAACTTGTGCCACAAGCCTTCCTATACATTCTGTATATCGTTTAGGTCACGGTCCAAAAGAACTGCAATACATATTATTTGTTAAATATATAAACATAAGTATTGTTTCTACAAGTTTTTTCGATTGTCTCTTATTAGGTATTTGTAAGGAAAAGTGCTTGAATGGCGGCAAATGTATACAAAAGGACAAATGCCAATGCTCCAAGGGATATTATGGTTTGCACTGTGAATACTGTAAGTAATACTTTCAAAGCTTTGTATTGGTGCAACTGCATAAATGATTGTCGTTAATAGCCAAATGCGTGATACCCTGCAAAAATGGTGGACGCTGCATTGGCAACAACTTGTGCCGTTGTCCAAATGGGCTGCGTGGTGATCATTGCGAGATTGGACGAAAGCAGCGTTCCACCTGCAAGTGCAGCAAGGGCAAATGCATGGGCAACAAGGAGTGCAAGTGCCAGGATGGCTATCAAGGACGCCATTGTCGACGTCGTAAGTGCATAACTTAAAACGAAAGCATTCTGCTTCTTTAATATCTATTGTTTTTTTATTTTTGTTCAGGCATTCCAAATCGTGTGCATTGAACAACGAAGGCGCTGGGCCCAAAATGGAAGCGTACCTACAAATGTGACATAAAAACAAAAAAACATTTAAAACAAAACAAACACTCAAGCAGCAACAACTTTGGGCTCGTAACATCAAACAATTATAATATTAAATAATGAAATGGACAGAAAACAAAACAATACTAATTGTGATAAACATTTTTTTGTAATTTAAAATTCTTAATAAAAAAACACACACACAATAAAACAAATTTTACAATCAAGCGAAGCGCAGTTAAAATTGTTTGTTTGACTTAATTTGAGAAAAATATTAAACTTTTTTTTTGTTTTTGTTATGCTTTGCCTTAAAGCCTTTAAATAACTGCCAGTGTATATTTTCCATCACACACTTGTTTTTCTTCATTACTTACTATAATATATATTGACAAATTTTATGCAACAATCACGAAATTGCAGGCGCACAATGTTTTCTTATTGTTATTATGGCCGGCTGATTTCCACTGATGAAAGATATCGGCATAAAATCATCGATAAGCATGAGTAGACTTTGTGACGTCACTCTTGACCATGCAGACTGTCTCGGTAGGTGTATCGAAATAAAATCCACCACTATGCATAGGCGTAGTCAACACAAAGCATTTGATTGAGTTATCAAAAACAAGTGCAAAATATCTTTGGCTTGTTTATTTGAAAACTAAATGTACAAAATTGTTTGTTTAAAAATTTAATGTCTTGTTGTTAAGGAATTTCTTTGGAAAAAAATTGACCCCCGTTGGCATTCAATTGCCTACGCCCATGTTGGTTCGTGCAATATAATAAAAGTCAGCTGACTCCTTGTGTTTGCAGTAATAACAACGATGTCTCCAAAAAATAACCACGATCCGACGTCCTCTGGCGATGGGGCCAGCGCAAACGTAGAGGAGGCCGACATGCGAGGTATATAACCTATATATTTACTGCAAAATCTAAAATCGTCTGTTAATTGGCGCCTTTTTTGCGGCCTTTTTTTGTACAGAGATGGAGGACGTTAATCAGAGCCTGGACGCCCTAAGTTGTGCTTTGGACGCAGTGGAGCAACGCACGGACGACATCCTGTCACAACTGCGCGAGCTGCTCGACTCAAATCGCGAGATACGCCGCCAGCTGGCGCAGGAAAATGACAACGTTTCAGAGGAGCAGCAAAATGACAATGATAGTAAGGACGACGATATGGAGGGAGAGTCGGGAAATGAAAATCCACGCGGACCAACTGAAAATTGAGCATGTTATGATTTCCATTTTTTTTTTCCAATTGTGTATAGTTCACAAAGATTTTGTGTGCTATACACATTTATTGTTTCTAAACACAAGCATTAAATATGTATATAATTGTTACATTAGTGTCTGCGCGCTCTTTTGCTCCTTTTTGCTGATTTTCTACTTTGTGCTTCTGAGCTCGGAACGTCTTTCTCTTGTGTGGCATTGTTCAAACGCTTCACTTCTAATTTAAGACGCGCATTTTCAGCACGCAATTTCTCCAGCTCGCTGACATCGGGCATTTCCTCGTCCTCGTCCTCATTCTCATTAATATCTTCATTGGAGGAATCTTCAGCATCGGCAGCTGCCATTTGAGCCAATATCTCTTCCTCGGTAAATTCAAAGTTGGTGTCGGCGCCCTCTATTTCCTCGGTGCCATCGTAGCTGTCATCATAGTTTGGCGGGGGAAACTGTGGTGTCTTCGAGTTCTCCTCGGTAATAAGGAGTTCAATGACATAATCATCATCATCTGGCGGACTGATCATTCGCTTAAGATTATTGGCAAAAAACTTCATCTTCTTAGGACCGGGATGAAACCGGGTGCTGCTCATCTGCCGCACAAGCAAGTTAGTTATTGGGCCCGGCTGCGATATGCTCTTCATCAGCTGGCGACTGCTCACATCCCAGATGCACACCTTATTATCCTCCCCTCCCGAGATTAGCTGCTGTGCACTCATCGACAGTGCTAGACATGTGATCGCTGAGCCGTTTGTGTGTCCAACAAACGCTTGACTCTCCTCCTCCTCCAAATGGTATTCCTGTAAATTTTAAAAATTTGATGTAGCAACCAAATGTGAGTGTTTGATAGGGTACTATCACGTTTCGTACCTTCATGCGAGGAACTTTGTCCATGTGAAAGATGAGCACTTGACCCTCACCAGTGCCGACATAAACTTTCGTCTCAAGCCTATCAACAATGACGCTGTGCAGGGCGACGGGAAAGACGACACTCAGCAGCATTGAGCCATCGCACAGGTCGTACACCTTGCAGCAGCGATCTAAGGAGACTGTGTACATGAAAGCGCGCATGCCACCCATTCCAATATGAATATCAGTGACTGCCAGGCCGTGATCATTAAAACTGTAAAATGGGGCATTCTCTTCGCTGTCGCTGCCACCCAGTGGAGCTGTGGCACGTGTAAGATTCCAGACGAGAACGGCACCATCTTTGCCGGCAGTGGCAAAGTGTTCGCCATTGTCGGTGAACCGGATGCAGGTGATGGGCTGATAATGCTTTGAAAGCGTATTCAGTAGTCGCCCAGTGTTGAGGTGCCATACGTAAATCGATTCCTGTATGCCGGCAATGAGGAAAGCACTGTCTGGTGTTAGGGCCAATGCGTTTACCTTGCCGGGCACAACGTATCGTATGCTGGCCATTTGCTCTTGTCCATTGATGGGCCAAACATGCAGAAGCGGTTTTGTACTGTTTGCGGCAATAACAAAATTGTCCTCAAGCATTTGCAGGCTGCGCGGCTGCATTGTGCCGCCGCCTTTGTATCTCATTAGATCGGTGCCCGTGCGCAGATCCTGTACACAGCATGATGCGCGCTCATTGTTCAATGTGCTTATAAACAGTGCTTCGCTAACGTCTACCATATTTAAAATACACGCTGCACGTGCTGTGCACACGAAATAAACAAAACGTTACAAGTCTACTTGCGCTAACAAAAAATACCAATATAATGTGAGCTGGTCACACCAAACCAATAACAAAAGAGAAGTGCCGTTGGTCTCACAAAAAGCCGGCGTTCAGTAACTATCGATAACTTACAGCAGCGGTAACGTGGGTGCTGTTAAAAAATATAAATAAATAGTTACCAATGCGTGGCTAGCTGATAAGGCTAGCAACAACATAATGAGTGCCTACTTTTGGCAATTGGTTATTATAAGCTCAGCACTTAAAGTGCTGCTCATTCCCGCTTAGTAAGTTCTAATACAATCAATCAAACAGTTGTTAAAACGCAGCCGATTGATTTAATGCAATCAAAATATGCCTTTGCAGCTTTTCAACAGACTTTGAAGTACATCGCAATTGGTTGGCCATTACTCACAGTCTTCCCCTGGATCGCTGGTATTTGGATGAGACGAGCGAATGGACTCTAGACTATCCACCTTTCTTTGCCTACTTCGAATGGCTGCTGTCGCAAGTGGCCAAATATGTTGATCCCCAAATGCTTGTCGTCCAGAATCTCAACTATGTCTCGGCCAGAACAGTGCATTTTCAGCGCATTTCAGTGATCGTCATGGATGTTATTTATGTGGTGGGCGTGCGCTGCGCATTGTCGGCACTGGGTGTTGTCCATGCCACAAAACAGCATATTGCCGGCTCCATGCTGCTTCTTTTAAATGTGGGCTTAATCTTTGTAGATCACATTCACTTTCAATATAATGGCTTCCTATTTGGCCTACTCCTGCTGAGCATTGCGGCATTGATTCAACAACGTTATCTTTGGAGCGCCTTTGCATTTGCCGTTCTATTAAACTTCAAGCACATCTTCCTCTATATGGCACCCGCCTTTGCTGTTTATTTGCTAAAATTCTATTGCCTCGAACAGGAGAATTTTGTGCAATCGACACTTAAGCTGCTGGCCGTTGGCCTAACACCATTTGCTCTCTCCTTGGGCCCCTTTTGGCAGCAATTGCCGCAGTTAATGTCGCGCCTGTTTCCCTTCAAGCGCGGCCTTACCCACGCTTACTGGGCTCCCAATCTCTGGGCCCTATATAACACGGCTGACAAGGTAGCTGCCACCATTTTGAGACGCCAACCAGCATTAGCAAACAGCTCAACAAGCTCAGGACTCGTCCAGGAAGTGCAACATATCGTTCTAACCAGCATAACGCCGTCCACCACCTTTGCACTCACTGTGCTATTCATGCTGCCCATTTTGCTGAAGCTCTTCTGTACATCATCGAAAGAGTAAGCATTTTTAAAACTTGTTTTTATCACAACTTAATCGCATATATTTATATTTCGTTTAGACCAAGAGGTCATATTATGATTATGATAATGAAATGACTTTCTCATTATCTTCTTCAAATGTCGAGTTTTTCCTACGTTCTCACTCCATCCCCTTTTTCACAACAGTTGTTTCACGTTGTTTTTCACGCTGACACAGCAGGGATGCGGTTGCAATGTCTCGTGGTCTTTTTCTGGTATTGACAGTCAATATTTTTTTTTTTGATTGATTGACAGTTTAATAAAAAAAGAAACAAAATTTCTGCAAAAAGCAAATCACTTTGAAATTTCTAAAGCTTTAAAGTTTAAACGTACAAACGAACTTGTTTGTATAGACAAAAGTCTGTTTATTAAGTTCTATGCACTTGTTTATATTGATATGTATTTTACTAATAGAACTTCTTTTAATTGACAGACAAGCCAAGTTGGTTTTTATGCGTTCTGTTGTTCTGTGCGCCTGTAGCTCCTTCATATTTGGTTGGCACGTGCATGAGAAAGCAATACTGATGATCCTAATACCATTATGGTAAGTGTAAAAGTGGATTTCGAACATTTTTAAATTGAAATGGTAAAATAATCATTTGGTTTATAGTTTGCTTGCTGTTGTGGATCGTCGGGATGCTAAGTTTGCGTACATACTATCGGTAGCTGGATACTTCTCGCTGTTTCCGCTGCTCTTCGAGTTGGATCTGCTTGTGCTACGCTATTCGCTCTATATCGCCTATATGGCCATGATGTATGACCAGTTGAAGCGTATGTATGACATCAAGTCGGAATTTCATCCCTTTGAGTGGATGTATTTTGTCGGTTTCATTGGCATTCCAATTTATGAGCATATAATAAGTCGACTTTTGGGTTTGCATTTAATATTGCCGTTTATGCCGCTGTTGCTCACCTCGGTGTACTCCGCTTTGGGCGTGCTTTACTTTTATGTAAGATACTATATCTACGCATTGGATATCACGTGGCGTGGCTGTGGCAAGCGGCGCAGCACGCAAATCAAATCCAAAAGGAAACGTAAAATCAAATAAGATATTTACTAATAAATGCATTTGCTGCTAGTGATGTAAAACTACAAATTACAGGTGTCCCTCGTATAACGCGGTACTTTCTGCATGAAAGTACTTCTGATAAAGTTTACGCCCAAAACGCTTACTATTTCAACGAAATATGATGTTCGAAGACAGTGACACAGACTAGCGAAAGCTAATTAATGATCTTGTTAGTGATTAATATACTAGCTAAGCTTTCTATAACGCGGTTCACATAACGCGGAATTTTTCTGGAACGTAACCACCGCGTTATACGAGAGATACCTGTATATCCTTTCCAAAGGAAGAGTTATTTAAATTTTGTCTCAACATCTTTTATGTGTCCATCAATTATCTAAGTGTGTGTGTATAGTACAGTGATCGCATGGAAATTATAAATGTTTAGCAATAAGTGTGGTCCAAAGATTAAAGAAAAGACCTGTATTTTTTTTTTTTTTTTTTTAAGATTATAATTGTATTTAGGTAAAGTAAAATTGTATATGTCTATAGACTGATTACAGGTCGACAACTAAACTATTAAAAAAGCCAACTATTTTTGTCTATGCATATTAAACTTAAATAAACTTGTAATTCATAAATGAAAGACACTTAATAATTTTGTGTTGTTTTTCTAATAATTTTATACATACATGCTTTAAAGATTATTTATAGATCGGAAACAACAATCCACCCATACATAATAATTAATAAAAGCTTTAGATTTTTATTATAAAAAAAAATGTAGTGCAGATTTAGAACTAAATTATGACAATTATTATTTTGGCTAAAGACAGTTTAATGATGGAATGTTGTTGTCGCCGCTGCCGTTGCTGCTGCCGTTGTCGTTGGCTTGTTGGTGTTGGTCCCGTGCAGGTGCATGTTGGGATATGCTGACGCAGCGCACGTGGCGGATGTGCTTCACGCGCTGTTGTCTTTATTATGTTTTGGTATTTGTAAGAATTGTTGTTAGCTCCTCCCCCTTTAAACGCGGACGTCTTCGGTCGCGATGTAGAAGCGCTGTTCGGTTTTGTTGTCTGCCGAACTTGTCTCCTTTATCTCTCCTTCAGTGTTATTTGGTGGTTTGTTTGGATGATTTTTGTTTCCATATCCATACTGAAATAATGGCCAGTATCGTCATCAAAATTCCAGAGTGTGATAGGCTCGCCGTTCTCAGCATCTCCAGTTTTCTCGACTTGTTGATGTTTACTTCTTTTAACATCTGTAGGGAAAATACTTCCTCGATACTGGTTTTATCCGCCAACATTTGAAAGAGTGGTGGAGTCGCTTCTGCGTAGACTGATTCTTCAGATTCGTATTCATCTTCGTCGATTCTTATCGTAGAATTTTGGAATTGAATTAGATAAGTCCCTTGCAGTTCCATTTCGTCTTGATCTATTCGAATTTTTCCGAAGTATCGTGCCGGCAACTATTTCCACGTGGTCTGGGATGTGTTGACTGTTAATACTAGTTTTACATTGTGCTTTGCGGTTCCGTAAAAGTGGAGTTATACAGGTATTGTTACTTAAGTTTAAGATTTTATTTCTATTACAAATGGTTTTATCGCTATTTGTTTCACAATTTTCTATTTAATCGCATACAGTTTTGTTGTACTACATTATAGTTTTTTCATGTTTAAGCTTTTTTGACTGGTTTTATTATAATTTGCAAGCAGGGTTTCTTTCCGAATAAAGGTATGTTTGCCATGTAGAGTAAATTTTTGCCATTTGTAGCTATTTTTATTTTTGCAAATTCTAACAGTTCTTCTACATTGATGAACATGCCTTCCTCGTTATCTAGTATTTCTTCTACTTAAGTGACCTCTGCTTCTGATAGTAATATAGAATTTATAGTATTAGTTTTTGGTCTAGAGATATTTTTATTTTACTCAAAACCCTGAGTAAGTTTTTTCGCTATCTTAGCGTAACCGCAAAAAAAAAAAAAAACGGCTGCAATAGCTACCTAAGCGTAAGAAGGCTCTCAAATCTCTCAATGTTTTAGGTTCTGGGAATTTTTTGCCTAAAAAGTCGACTTCGGTTCCAAAGAACTCGCATTTTTCGATTTGAATTTTCATAATGGCCTTGGAAAGGGTAGAAAATATCTTCTCTAGATTTTCCGCATGTTCATTTTGTGGTTTACTGAAAACTGTAATATCATTTATGTAAACGTAATATCTTTTATCAACGTTGTCTCTTAAAATGTCATCTAGTGCTCTTTGCAATATTGATGGGTAGTTGTTTGGTCCCAAAGAGTTGTTTAGTCAAAAATATTTGTTGTCACCCAATTGTGCTAAAATGTCTCCAATGTCTGGAATTGGGTATCGAGTTGATATGGTTACTTTGTTTATTACTTATCAGTATTTCCTCTTTCCTGAAGCGTCTCGTTTTTTATCGCACCAACCACACAGGTGAGTTGTACGGTGATTGTGAAGGTCTTATTATGCCATCTTTTAGCAATCGCTCTATTTGTTTCTCTACTTCTGTTTACTGTATATTGGTGTGTCGGACGTCGTTCTTATTTCACCTGTTAATGTTGTTGGATACGTTAGCTTTTCGTCGGGCTCCGATCCTTGAGTTCTTTCTGACACATGGTCTGCCCTGACTTTTATATTATTAATAACTGCTTGAGTAGCCAATTGCTTGATGTTAATCTTATGATTTCCAGAACATCATTTTGGACATCGATTACAGCGTTAAGCTAATTGAGGGTATTATTACCCGATATACCATGAAAAGTTTTAAGAGTCGGGATTTTATAGGGATTTGATCACGTCCAAATAAACTAAGATAGGTATGATGATAGATTTTAGTTTGTCCTCCGACAGAATTTGCAAAATTGTATTGTATTGTAATTGGATTTGACCCTGTATCTATTCAAAATTGAAATGTTTTTCCGTCCCTCATTTTGCAAATGAGAAACTTTTTAATCCAAAAAACTAATGTCGGCTACGTTTACTATTCTGTTCTATATTTTTTTTTTAGTTTTCGTATGGTGAAACTTCGGGTAATTCTGGCCCTGTTTGTTTTAGAAATTCTAGAAAAGCCTGTTCGTAGTCTTGTGCGTGTGTATCATGTTCTTGCTCTTCTGTAGCCGTTTCTGGCTCGACTGTAGTTACATGAAATCGCCTCTGAAATTTTTGGAGTGGTCCTGTTTGACCTTGAGGTGGTGGACGCTTTCCTGCCAACTCATTTTGTTGCATCCTTTTCATGCAATTGAGGTGTCTTGATCGAACAGAATGATCTATGTCCATAGGCTCTGCATTGGATTCTGGTTTTGGAGCGAATGGCCTAGGAGGCGAAGCATACTGTTGGCCTTGTGCAGGCAATTGCTGTTGGTAAGCAAAATGCGGATGCATGGGTCTAATAATTAGCTTGTTTTTGAAAGGACCTGCTATTGGCACTTGATGTTGGAACATAACGGGGGTATAGTGGAGACTAGGGTCGAAATTTCTCCACTGATTTGAATTCTGTAAATGCTTTTTTCTCAGGAATCTCATCACTGTCTGCCTAGTTGGCAAGGGTCGAGGCTGTTGTCTTATTTTGGGCACAAATGAATTTCTTTGTTCTTGGTTTTCGACCAGACTACACAACTGAAGTGCATGGCTTAGATCTCTTGGCTCTTTGATTGCTAAAAGACGTGACAGATCTCCATTTAAGCCGCGTACAAACGTATCCAAAGCTTTGCCTCGGTAGTTATCGGTCAAAGCCCTAATAGTTTCTGGGGATTCTTCCTGTGCACCGATCTGATTTAGGATTAAAGATAACTGGTGGTAGACAGTTTGATAGAACTCCTTTATTGTCTTTCGATTTTGTGTCAGAGAAAACATCTGATATTCAAGAGTTTTTAAATCTCGTTTATCAGCGTAGTGTGCAGTCAAACTTTTCGAAATAGCTTTCCAATTCATTGGGGTGTTGTACGATTCTAAGACTGCATCAGCTTCACCAACCACTTTGTTGCGTACGGATAAAGTTATCAAGTAATATTTGTATGACTGTTCTTGCCCTTCATAGATACTCATAATTCGTTCAACATTTTTTTTCCATGAATTGAACATTGTCCTATCTCCGGAGAATTCCCTGATAAGCCTTGCTATTTCTGGTATTTTTTCTTGATCTTCACCTGCTCCGGGTCTCACAAAGGGAATGTCACGGAGATTCTCGTGCCCAAAGTTTGGAGAGTCATTGCCATTGCTTTGCAGAGTTTCCTTAATCATATTCATTATAACTGTTTTTAGTTCGGGGCTTGTTACCGGTGTACTGGTACCTGGTTGCCTATTCGTTGCTTGGCTTGTACCACCTTCGATACCAAGGTTTGACATGGCATTTACTATATCGTCTGGCATGTTATCAACTTATTTTAGTTTCTTGTACTTTATATTCTTTTCTTATATTTCTATATTGATTTAATTCTTTCTTTTTGCTTCTAATTAAATCACTTAAACACTTAGCTTACAGAATATAAAACTTTCGGCGAATCGTCCGCGCTGGTCCTTAGCATGTATTCCTTTTGTCCTGCGGCAGTGCAGCGGAGCGGCGGTGCAGTAGGTGACTGTGGATCCTGGGGGACACTTGTGTGCGCGTTGGCCTGCGAACTAGTACAACAGAGCCGTCGGCGGTTAACGGCCGGTTATGCCTTTCGAAAAGAATCGCGAAAGAGGTTTAAATCGTACTCGCGGTGTGGCTCTTTGCGGCACTGGCAATGAGGCACTGGTACGCGACGCGATATCCTGCTTTAGATTTTTATTATAAAAAAATACATGCGCTTTATTGTAGTGCAGATTTAGAACTAAATTAAGACAATTATTATTTTTGCATGCGCAGGCCGTTGGTCCCGTGCAAGTGCATGTTGGGATATGCTGACGCAGCGCCCGTGGCGAATGTGCTCCACACGCTGTTGTCTTGATTATGTTTTGGCATTTGTAAGAACTGTTGTTAACTGACATATGTACAATGTATAACGGCGCCTGGGCTGGATACAAGCATAGCGAGCAGAGTTCTACAACAATGGTTGTTAAGCAGAGTTCTTGGTAGCCGCTACGGGTGGTGGTAACCGCTCTACGTTGAAAACTATGAAAAATTGGCTTTGCCAATTGCGCTGGCGCGTACCTGTTGCAATGAATAGCTTATAGGGTGGCAGAGGCAGCGTAGCAGTAACAAATGAACGTCGTGTAAATGGTAGTGTGTGTGTGAAGTGGGCCATAAAATAGGTAACAGAGAAAGAAGAAGTAAGGGCGCTTGCTGCGCTGATGCTGTTGTGTGTTCAATAGATTCGTGGAAATTTATCAAAAAAAAAAAATGTGCACCACGTAATTGAATGAATGCCAATGCAGAATGCAAAATAGATCCTTGCCTAGCCAGTATTCAAGCGCAGCTCTATCGAACAAGTTGTGTTCACGCCTCGCATCAACGCAGTCGCAATCCTTGAGTGACCACAAGCATCACCATCAGCCGAGATATAGCATGATGAATGCAACGGATGAAGAAACTTTCATTGATCTGAGCAATGAGACAAGTGAATCGAACGCTTGTTTCAAGCGTGGCACCCATATTGAGCTATCCACTGGTATTTTGCGACGTGTCGAGGACATACGCACCGAGGATTTCATTCAGTCAGCATTGCGTAGCCAGCTGTTCGATGTGAAGGGGGAAACCGTTGTGAAAATCGAAAGAAATGAACAAAATCCCAATGTCGTCACGATAAGCTTTAGATATCATAGCAAGTTTTCCAAGGTAGATGTTGCAAAGTGGACTAAAGGCTTATCAATCACATAAATAATTTATGAGTTTGGTTACAGGTTCATTGTGCCGTGCAGACATCACATCCAATATTTGTGTATGGTCAGGGTTGGGCCTCCTGTAATCCGTCGTTGTCCTACGAGCTCTATCAGCTTAAGTGTCAGCTGCTGCAAGTTGGCGACATATGCCTGTCGTTGGTGCCGCACGAAGAGCCGCAGACACCACAATCACCACCATCACCGCCACCACCACCACCACCATCACCAGTACCGGTATCCCAACCTGCACCGTTGCCCGAATTCCAGATTCCACTGATGCCAATGGATATGAGTTTTGGATTCAATACAAGCGCATGCCAAATGCATCCTTATCGAGTCTACGCTGAGATGGCCAATTTTGTTGCCGCCTACACTCAGCACTTGATGGGAGAGTTGTATGACTAAAAATTTACCTATCGATGAACAATTTTTTTGTAGCTGTAAATCTTCTGTGTGAAAAATTATATTCGTTAAGCAAAACCCAAATAAATCAATTTAAAAAAAAAAACTGTCTTTGCTTAAGCATGCCACTAATTGATCAAGAATAGAGTGGAGTGTGCTTTCTCGATTCATTTTTTCATTATGTTTCAATAAAACAGATTTTTTCGGTGTTCGTTATGCGAAACTTTGTTCGTTAAGCGAAACTTTTTTTTCCAAAAAAATGTGTTCGTTATACCAAATGTGCGTAATGCGGGGCTACTATACTAATCAACAAAATTCAATTTCAAATGGAGCAGAGCCGTTACATCTGTTAACGATTCAGCTGTTTTTGAACAGCGATATGCAACAGATGCAACTCTACATAAAAACTAATTATTTTAAAACATAAGCCACAACTAGTTTAGCCACTTGCTCTGACTTGGCAACTATGAATCGACATGAAAAAGGAATTCATATCTATACTATACTTTTATTAAATCATGGTTAACGATGCATTAAACTTCCAAACTTTCGATAGCTTATATTGAACATATCGATGTATGTTTATTACGTGCTCTTTCCATTAAGCTCATCGATATTGCTCTATTGTGTGGGCACACTGCTTATCAACGATTAGGCATCTCTACGAATTGAGCGTGAATGCCTCAAACAACAAAAACAATTCGTGGTGGCGCAAATTTAATATATACGATCACCAGTCACGGCGATCTTTCAATGCAAAGCGCCACTTTACTACTTGATAAAAGCAATGATGCTGATATCAGCGTGGACGTAATGCTAAGTAATGCAATCGGCCATATAAACAGCAGCAACATCAACCACTATAATGGCAATCATTACAAACACAAACACAATAATATCAATGAAACAACTTTGTGGTCGAAATCGCAAAACATGCAGACGTCGAAACCCGTGCTGCGCAATATAAACAATGATATGACAAAGGGTATACAACGTAAATCGCATGAGGTCAAGAGTAAGTGCGCCAAAATACTTAACATAAAAAACAAATATTTTATAAAACTTGTCTTTGTTTCATCAGTGGCATTTACTGCCAACGATCGCGATGCCAAACAATTGCCCAACGATGATCTGCGCTTATCAAAGATCATGCGGCGACTGCACAACGAATCGAGTCCTGCTGCAGCACTCGAACTGTGCAACAAACTAGAAATGGCTGTGCGCACACCAATCAACATGGGATATCTGACACGTTCCTTTGAGGGGATACTTGACGGAATGTTGGGTCTATTGAAACAATGTGCCCCATTAGTGGTGGATGAGTGCTGTAAGACGCTTGGTTTGATTGGATACATAAATCGAATGTCGTATTCCATCTATGAGGAGTTCATATTTAAGAACTATCGCACAAACAAACGACTGCAAAAATATTTAATAGTGGCTCTACGCACGACCCTCAGGTAGGTGTTGTAAGTTAGGTGTTTCAATTAACCGCTAACACGTTTTCCCGTAGCTGCGATCGTACTAATTATGATCTGCGTATTTATGCCGACAAGACAATACATATACTTAAGGACTTTTTGGAAACAGCAGAGAATCCAGAAAATTTCATTGGAATAAGCGAATGTATTGTGCAATTCTCGCACAATTATCGCGATGCATTCGAGTGCCATTTTACGGATGTGGTCGATATCATAATTGGCTGGCAACTGGAGATCGGACAGCCCAAGCAACTGAAAGCCCATTGTGCATATGTGTTAGAACAACTAACGCCTTACTTTAGCAAACAGCTAGCCTTTAGCTATGGTTTGCTCGAGCAGTTTATCGAAGATATCCAAACGGAAGGCACCGGCGAACGCATCGGTGCCTTTGTCGGTGCCTTCAATACCCTATTCAAGTGCCTGACGCGCATGCAAATCACATGCGAGTCGATTGTTCATCATGCCCTGTTGCATCTGACCAAAATGTTGCCCAACGTGCTGCAGCGCCTGCTGGAACACAACGACACCAAAAACGAGGATGACTCCTTCAACAACGATGCCTTGATAAATATTAATGAGCTCGTCTGCATTTGCCTACTAAATGGCTACAGCGAACCGGATGCATCAACCTTGAACCAAATGCTTCAGTTACAAATTGAGCATATTGCTAAATTAAGGAAACCCCAACAGCTAAGTTGCATGTATTTGTTGCTGTGCACGGTTCGCAAACTTCGAGCACGTTTACCCGCCACACTAGTCCAACTGATCTTTCGATCGGAGCCGGGATTTCTCGTAAGCATTCGTCTGCATAGTGAACATGCAGCCTATAAGCTGCTGTTGCGGAGCTGCCAAGAAACGTTGCTTATCAAAAATGTACCGCTACTGCAGCAGGCATACAAACAGCTAGTACAAGACGTTGACAAGTGTGTGGCAAGCATCACAGATGCCCAGATGGAGACAAATGCCAGCTCATTGCTAACTTTCCATTTGGCCGCCTTGGCATCGCTGGCCAAACAAACCTCATCGATTATTGGCATGTACGCCTGCCAACCGTCAATATTGAAACTTTTGATTAACAATTGTCGAGCGCAGGAGCTAAACGTCTGGTCGAAGCATGCTATCAGCCATCAAGCAATAATTGCTCTTCTTGTCGTTCACTGCCAGGCGAATCATAATTTTCGCAAAAATTCAAGTTTGCTGATTGATGGCAACAATAGAACATCACCTTCGGCGCACAGCTTCGGCCGCATACTCAAATTTCTAGCGCATTGTTTGACACAGGCGTCGCAACTGTCGCCACTCAATCTCCAGCAGCTGCTCAACTGGACGTGCTCATTGCTTGCGGAGTGCTCTGCACACTCCACAATCCTGCTGCAGAATAAAGACTTTCAGACAATATGCGATTGCATTGCCAGCGCAACGCCTAAGTATGCGCCAAAAGAGAGTGCTCAATGTGTGCTGACTGTGCTTGGATATGGTTGTAGCAATCTCAGCTCCGAACTGCTGCAATTGTATCGCGATACAGCTTTGCACCAACTGCAATCGTTGTGCAGCAGCGCCCATTCGGCCTATGCCCAGATCTATGCCAATTTGCCCATCAATTTGACAATTGTGAAACGTTCCAACGCCGGCATTGGCAGCACTCATGTCTGCATTTGGCAGCAGCGTTTGAGTCAGTGCAGCGCTGTGCGCGATAATGTCTTTCGTGAGTTTGTGGAGCATCTGCAGTCGCCGGAAGAGCAGCCATTGGCTGACAGCCTGCGTGCATTGTTCATGCGCAGCTGTCATATCGTTGCACTCGATGAGCGCCAGGAGAAATTGATTCAGTGTACACAACGCTATCAGCGTCTAGCTGTTGGCTGGCTGCAGTTCGAGACAGCACGCTATTGTGTGGACCAAAAGTTGCGTACCACACTCGGCAAGCCACAAGACACCTTTCTGGCCTTCGAAGCAATTGTAATGCGCTTTGCGCGTCTCCTAAGTGGCTGCGCCAAGGAGTCAGAGCGTCAGGAATTCCATGAGATGTCGCTGCAACAGCTGACCAACACGCGCGCTAATCTGAACATGTTGCTCGGTTTTCTCGACGCGCTCGAGAAGCATATCTACAATGCTGCCGAGGGCAGCGCATTTGCCTTGAGTGCCCCTGAGAAGCCAGTGAGTGCGTTCTTTCGCTTGAATAATCCCACCTGCCAGTCTTGGTTTAATCGTATTCGGATCGGTGTCGTTATCATTGCGATGCATTGCCAGCAGCCGGAGCTTGTAATACGATATGGACAGGTGAATATGTTAAATTGAATTCCAATTGCACTTTCTATATATGTATAATAATGCTATTCGCAGGAAATATTGCAAACGCAAAAGACACAGGATTGCACTTACAGTCAAGCAATAGTTTATTTGGCCTGGGCGTTTGTCAGTTGTAGGGAATCGGATTCGTTGCGTGGTCTGCACGTTTGGGCGCGCTCAAAGTGTGACAAGAGCTATCAGTGGCTGCTGCATGCCTCGGATCAGGCAGCCGGACGCAGGGAGCAAGCACTAGCCGGCTACAAAACTGTGCTGGACGATGAACAACTGGAGCCACTTACGCGTCAATTTGTGGTGTCCCAATTGATTGAGTGTTTGCAAAGCACAGGTCAATGGGCTCAATCTGTGGAATTCAAGATTGCCATGAAACGATCGGAGGAGACGCACACATTTAATCCATTTATGCAGCAGAACAGCGAACAGCTTAATGCACTGGAAAAACTAATTGCCAAGAATGAGATGAACACCTCGGCTGAACTGACTGCGGCGCTGCATGATCTTACAATATGGCCCAGCAGCAGCGAAGCACCTTCGACGAATCAACATGCCAGCTTCTCCATCTGCTATGTGCGTGACAAACTGGAGCAGGCCGTGCTGCATCAAATGCTCGATCAGCGCGAAATGTTCGAGAAACAGCAGACGCTGTTGGACTTGAATTGGCGCGAGTGCTTGCTCAATCCTAGCTGTGAACAGCAGCAATGGCAGCAACTCACACTCCTCCAGCACATTGCTCGAAGGCCAAAGCAGCTAAATCTACAGCTACTTTCGCAGGGCAATCGATCTGAGAGTAGCATAACGAGCAGTTTACTGTTGCGTTGCATTGCCTGGACGCAGCTGCTACATCGCAATTGTAGCCTGGATATACTGGGCACACTGTATCTGGACGCGGCAATGCTGGCACGCGAGGAGGGCAATCATTCGACTTGCCAAGCAATCTTACAGCAATACTTTGGCCAGCCATTAGCTCAAATTTCTGGCCAGTTGTTGAGGCAGCCATTGGACACATCAAATGCTCAACTCATGCGTGGCTATAGTGAGCTTGCAAAGTGTTTGCATCAGTCACAACAGCAGCCACAGCTTCACTGCAGCGAACTCAGCTCCATCAACATATGTGCTGCCCTCTGTCTGAATATTCAACAACAAAAGCAGCATCAGCAACTGGGAGCTGAGTTGCTGTTGACACTTTCGGATTGGATAAGTGCACGCAGCTGCAGTGGCTTGGCCACAAATATGTCGACATCATTGCAGCAGCTCTTGGAACAGCTGCCCGAGTGTCCATTGACAAGCAGCAGCTGCAGCAGTGGCACATCCACCCAGCCGCATGGTGAACGTCTTGTGGCGCGCTTGATCAATGCTAGTTTGGTGCAGCGGCCCGACAACGAGGAGGCACTGATTGCCTATGGCAACTGGTGCTATCGCTGGGGCAAAAAGATTGTCGATAACGGTTGCATCTTAAGCACTGAGAACATAGACACCATCAGCAAAGAACTGGGTGGCAAAGAGTACCTCGACGAGCATACATTGCAGGAGCTGCTGCAGGCGCTGCGCATGGAACCGCCGCTGGGCAGCAGCTGTGAAGAGACAGACTTGCAAACGGATGCACAATGTGAAAAACGATTGCGTCGTCTCGAACTGCTCGCAGATAAGCCAGCCAGCACACTGGACATGATCGTGCGCATCTGGAGGCGTGCAATGGCCCAAACCTTTGATTACTACAAGGCAGCAGCTCGTTCCTACTTTCACTATTTGAGCCTCAAGGGATCGGCGTCAATGCAGCCGCGTTTTCATATCGATGATAGCAATATGGTCACCACAACACTGAGACTACTCCGTTTGATTGTGAAGCATGCTAGTGGTTTGCAAGATGTACTCGAGCAGGGCTTGAAGACGACACCAATTGGTCCGTGGAAGGTCATTATTCCACAGCTCTTCAGTCGTCTTAATCATCATGAGCCGTATGTCAGACAGAGTGTTTGCGCTTTACTCTGCCGCCTGGCAGAGAGTCGACCCCAGTTGGTCACATTCCCAGCGGTCGTCGGTGCCAATCGTGAGTTACAGGCCACGCCTCTGACCGGCAACAGCACACCAGCAACCGAGAGCAGCTATTCTTGCCTTTTGGCTGCCTTGACCAAACAATCACCGGAGGTGGTGCAGCATGTCCAGCTGCTTGTCAAGGAGCTGCGTCGTGTATGCCTGCTGTGGGATGAGTATTGGGTACACTCATTGGCACACATCTACAATAGCTATGTGGGTCGTGTGCACAGCATGACCAGCGAATTTAAGCCGGACGATCATGAGGGCAAACAGAATCGTTTCGATAGCTGGCGTCCACAGTTGCTGCAGGATATGGGGGCGTTGATGAGTTTTACGGCACGCGAACCAGAGACGTTGTATGAGCGTAGCTTCAAGCGACGCTTTGATTCGATCATCAAGATTACCATGGAAGCACTGCGTCAAAAGCCGTATCCAGAGGCTTGGGACAAGCTGAAGCAGCTCTATCATGTGCTCCAATCAAATATGCTGCGCGGGACAAGCAACACTCTTAAAATGAAAAGCATTAGTCCGGTACTTTGTGATATTGGACGCATGTCTATCTCAATGCCGGGCCTGGATGCACAGGCTGAACAGCAGCCGGTGTTTATTGAGAGTGTGGAGAGTACAGTGTGCATTCTGCCCACCAAAACGAAACCCAAAAAGGTCGCCTTCTATGGCAGCAATGGACAAAAGTATACGTTCCTCTTCAAGGGACTCGAGGATCTGCATCTTGACGAACGCATCATGCAATTTCTTTCCATATCAAATGCAATTATGGCCAACAAAAATGATACGCCAAACAGTTGTTATCGTGCCCATCATTACTCTGTCATACCACTCGGTCCCCAATCGGGTCTAATCAGTTGGGTCGATGGAGTAACGCCGCTTTTTGCGCTCTATAAGAAATGGCAACAACGCCAGCCGGATGTAGAGTCATCCGCAACCTCACGCCGGCTCACCGATTTATACTACAACAAGCTTTCGCCATTGCTGGCCAAACACAATATGCTCGTCACTGATCCTCGGCGCCAGTGGCCCCTATCCGCATTGCGTCAGGTGCTCAACGAACTGGTGCAGGAGACGCCCAACGATTTGCTTGCTCGCGAGCTCTGGTGTCAATCCGGTAGTGCTGCCGAGTGGCGTCAATCGGTTCGTCGTTATATCAGCTGCATGGCGGTTATGTCTGTCATTGGCTATGTGATTGGGCTAGGTGATCGCCATTTGGACAATGTGCTTATCAATCTAAGCAGCGGCGATATTGTCCACATCGACTACAATGTGTGCTTTGAAAAGGGTCGCACACTGCGCATACCCGAACGTGTGCCTTTCCGTCTTACCCAAAACATGGTCCATGCCTTGGGCATAACTGGCATTGAGGTGAGTTCAAGAACCTTTACAATTTTATGAAACATTATATGACAGTATATATATTTCGGTTCTGAGCCGTGGTGTTTGTTTTACAACTTTGAAAGATAAGCTTTGGCTTAAACTATGACTGGGATGTTCCGTTGAATTTCAAATATATGAATTTTATGTAGGACCCTTCTCCATATACATAATTCCTACTCAAGAAACTCTCCATACAATTCCAACTCTTGGAAATTTGACAAGATGATCCAATCTAGGATTTGCCCGTAGGGTTTCTTCAAGCAAATTTTGCTCGGATTTCTACCGCAGAAACTCCCCCTAGATACAATCTTCCGTTGGAAACCTACTCTCAATGCTTTTGTGCTTTTTGCTTTAACGCATGAACACAAAATATCCGTATGGTATTCTTATTTTAAAGTTCTTTCGGGCATCACGTACTCAAAACCTCTGCTTGAAGTCAAACAATGTTTTTTTGACAATGTACAAAATGAATGATTTATTAATATGTATTATTGCGCTCCCTGTCACTGAGTTGAGATTGGTTTTTTTGGCATGGTTGTGATTGCGATTGCTTTACTGGATGTATAGCTAGTATTGCTGTGGCTGTTGCAGTTGCTATCGATGCGCTGCTTGACGCTATCCGTGGGCATATGAAGCTCCAGGTTATGGGCATCAATGCGACGACAGATGGTATTTTTGCAGCACAGGGTCTGGGCAAAGGCGCGTCGGAAGCCGGCGTTCTTCCATGAGTAAATGATCGGGTTGAGTGCCGAGTTGGCGATCGCCAGCGAGAATGCCGTTTTGTAGACCATCGAGCTGCTTCGGCAAATGCTAAAGAGCTGCGCAACGGCCACACAAAAATACGGCAGCCAGCAGAGCGTAAAGCAGCCCATGATAAAGACGACTATCTGAACACTCTTCCAATCCGGATGCAGCATGCTATGGCTGCTGCGCGTATTGTAGACCACAGATTGGCGAAGTCTCTTCGCTTGCTTGGAGGCCTCGCGCATTATGCGCCAGTAGAAGACCAGCATACATATCCAGATAATAACGAATCCTGGCGTTATTATACCAGCCACATACCAGGGCAGCAGTACTACATCAAATTCGCAGCCTTGCGTCGCCGACCACTTGTTCCAAAAGATGGGTATCAGTGCCACCAATGCGCCCACACACCAATTGCACGTTATAATCATGTAGGCCATTCGACGTGTCATATACCTAGGAGAAGAAATAGAAAGAAAGGAAATTAGATTGGACATTCAAATATTCCACTAAAATCTTGCAACTCAACAAACACAAAAGTAGAAGAATGGAGACACTCTTTTAATCGTAAACATCAACATTACTGTTAAATGAAGAGCTCTATCTTCCATTTATGATTTATGAAAAGAGTGAAAGCGAGTTGAAACCAACTTAACCTAACTTCTTGATCCAAGCAAAAGACAATAATCTATTCTTAAATCTATCGACGCAATTCAACTACTTACAACGGTATTAACTGGTCCAAGCATAAAGCGCAGAAATCCTTAGCAAGTAATAAACGTTTCGAGACATATGCAAAGGTATCTGTTTAACAGCCATTTATAATCGACTGACTTAAGACTTTTTCATCTTACTTAGCATTACATTAAGTTAATGTGAACTTACCGTCTGTAGTGGAGGGCGTACATAACTGCAATATAACGATCCACAGCGATGGAAATCAGTGTCAATATGGATACACAGCAGGCGCAGATGAAGAGGAAAAAGCGTAATAAACAAAAGCCACGCAATCGACCCAAATTTAATCCAAAGCCCATATAGAAAACAACGTGATAGGGCAATGCAACGCCAACAATAAAATCGGATACGGCCAACGAAAGGATGAAAAGATTCGATATAACCGAGCGTAGATTGCGACAAGTGCGCACGGCGAGAATTGTGAGTGCATTACCGCCCAAAATGAATACAAATATTATGGCATTTATGATCAGCCAGAGTAGCAGGCCCGGACTTAACGCCTGCTGTTGGTTCACATGCAAAAGATTCTCAAGCGATGTTGGATTATTAATGATGGCTAAGGCATCGCCATTAATGATGCTACCGCTGCTGCTGCTGCTGCTGGTTATTGTACTTGAACTGTCCGACCAATTGTTGGTAAACAATTGTTCAGCAGCATTGCTGTCGAACTCCTTGTTGGCCATGATGCAAAATAAAACAAGCGACGACCCGCACGACATCAATGGGAATCTCCCACACACTCGCGACTATGAAACGCACTGTGTGAAAGTGTTTGGCAATCTGTTTGTTCGTTAGCTTAACATGGTGCAAAGGACTACAGCTGCAGCTCAAAATTGAATTGAATTGAATCCAATCGTGGGCGTCGTTTGTTTACGTTTCAGTTTACGCCAACTGCGATAACTCTGATAGCGAGAGATCCAGCGTGAGAAACACAATCCGTTGATAAGCTGCAAAATTCCCTAGCCGTAAAAAAATCCTCATCGAACCTACGTCTACATATTATGTATATATATATATTATATATGTGTATATTATTGTTATTCATTCCACCTGGCGGGCATTTATAGTATATTACCTCTCTGGGTGTGGTTAAAGATTATTAGTGCTATCTGATGGGTTCCCATACGGCTGACACATTTCTCTGCCTACAGGTTTTTCGTGTACGTACTTTTGGCACTTCAGCGTTAAACCTAGGTGAGCTGTGAAGCTTTTGGAAAACATTTCATGTCAATGCTTATGTACAAATTAAATATTGAACTATTCGAAATTATTGATACTTGATGATTTCTTGTAAGAATAAATGCTCAAGTATTAAGTGTTTATAATTGTTAGACCCATTGGTAGGCCCATTAGAAACACTTGTACATACTTAATGAACGCTTCGATCACAGTTACGAATTGCGCACATAACTTCAAAGTTTGAACAAGTGTCAACATCGTTTAGAAACCAAAGGCATATCAATAACTGTTAACGCATATAGTAGTTGTATGTATACATATGTACTATATCATAAAATCAGCAGTTCTAACAATCTATATAAACATGTTTTGTCTGTCGTGTCATTTTACTACTCTGAATATGAATATGTGCGTCGAATGTATTTGTATACAATTTGTAACTAATAGATAGGGGCGTAACGATAAACACCTTATACGAGCTCAACTCGCTAACCGTATCAATTTATGATCATCCATCTACATATTATCACTAGTATTAATATCTCTTGCTATTTTTGTTATTGTGTTTAAGGGTTCATTCCGATTGGGCTGCGAATATGTCCTTAAGGTGATGCGCAAGGAGCGCGAAACTTTGCTCACACTACTCGAGGCCTTTGTCTATGATCCTTTAGTCGATTGGACAGTCAACGATGATGCAGCAGCCTTGCGACGTGCCATCAATGCTAAGCCCACGTCCACTGCTCCCAATGACATGAAATGCCTGAAGAAGGACAAGTCCAAGAATAAGATTCACGATTGGGATGCCAAAAGACGACACTATGTTAGCAAATTGAAGCAGTGCCAAAAGTTTTGGAAAGCGTTCAAGTAAGTTATATTTATGGGGTGGATGTGAAAATCGAGCTTATTATCCGAGCAAACAAACTTGCTTGTCTCAAATTGTTTTACAGGCTGGAAATGCTGCCACAGTTGTCAGAAATGCTGATGGAAATCGAGAAGCTACAACAGATGCAAGTGCAACGTCTTCGCACCGAACAAGAGCTGGAGAATCTAAACAAGCGTTCGGCTTTGATAACTGAAATCAATTCGTTGGGCACGGCAATTGAGAGCCACAGTTTCAATACAGCTTCGTCGCGCTATGCCACAAAGAGGCAACACGAACAGGTGCTTGAAAAACACACTTCATTGTGTCAAATGGACTATGATCGAGTGCAGTGCCTTTTAACCAGCTATAACCGTTGCCTGCAGCTAGCACAGCTGTCCAAATTCAATGTGCGTTTCATTCAGCTGAAAGTGCAAGGCAACAGCTGGCATTCGGAGTACGAAGAGTTGTTGGAGCTTGTGCAATCCCATCTATCCGGTGGCATTTTTGAGAGCTTTACTCACACGCGCCAGCAGCTGGATGAACTCTTTGGGCGTTTATGCGATCTGGGACTGCAGTGTGTGGAGCATATGCAACAATATGCCTCGATTATGTATTACTATCCCGTACAGGCGCATCGAAAGAATAAATATGTGAAATTTCACGATACGTATGCGGTGCATTTGAGGCAGGTGGCAGACGAGCTGAGTGACAATAGCTGTGTCCTCGATCCGTTTGCCCACATCGATCTTGCACAAAAACTGAACGCTGCTCAAACGCTAGAAACGGTTTGGATGCAACTCAACTGTAAAAAGGATCAATTGACGCAGCAATTCGACAACGAACAGGAAACGCAAACGGAGCAAGAAATCCAATCGTTAATTGCCACCATTGAGAAGAGCCACTTCAACAAGATGTTTGTCAATGCCTCACTCATTCGCACTTTAGATGAAGCCACCAATGTCTTCACCAACTACGAGCAGTCGGCCTTAGCTGCACATGATCCAAAGTTAACTCAAGAACAACTAAAATTCATTCAACTTGTTCGCACTATGTGTCACAGACTGCTAGGCGAGCAGTGCATGAAGCAGGCCAGCGAACAGCTGACCGAACTTCATGCTGCACTTACCGCACTCATCCAGTTTCAGCACATCTTTGAACAGGAATTGCCCATAAGCATCTTTCGCTTGCTGCTACTGTGTCCCGATTTGGATTATTTAGAAGCTCTGCTTCAGCTGAATAGCAGGTCGTTGGCCGAGCGATTTTTCCAAACAAAAGCACAGCACCAGCTGATGCAAGTGCAGGAGCAACAGCAGGAGCAACAGGAGGAGCAGCCACAGGAGAAGAAATCAGTTGTTTTGTCCGTGGGGCAGCAGTTTATGCTATGTCTGCAATCGGCACACGATCAATATGAGCACCTTACCAAGGCGCTGGACCGGATTGGGCGCACCATCAAGTTAGTAATTGATGATGTCCAGGATGATCAGACACAGCAGTATATGGTGAGCATTATTTTAAGCATCATTACACATATTTTCAATCTCTGATTTATGACAGGACTTGAACATATTAAAGAATTCGAGCAGAGAATATTTGAGTGGCGGCAATTTTGTGTTCTTTGAGCTTGTGCTGCAAACGCTTCGCTCCAGCCGTAGCTACGATATTCGGCAGATGGGTGGTCCCGTGCAGAGCTTTGTGCATCGCTTGCAGCACGATTATATAGTGGGCTTGGTGCCATTGTTTTCATATGCAGTCTATACAAATTGTGGCACACGTTGCCAAGAGTTGGCCGCTCTCAGTGATTGTCCGCCGGATGTGCAACAATTGTACCATAACTTCTTTGCGGCACTGCAAAAGAAGGCAACTCTACAGCAGCAGGAATGTGAGATTTCGCTGCTCAATCAACAGATCGAGACACAGACACTTATTGCATCGGCACATTACTGGGCCTACGGAGAACTTCTTGGTAGTGAGCTGCCTTGTGGTCACATCATAAGCCGGCAAAAGCTATGCGAAGCCATCTACGAAAACTGGCAGACGATCGATGAGAGTTCAGCGATCATGGAGCAACAGCATCATCAAATGATTGAACAAGCTCAGCAGCTCAAAAGTCAGCGCACCAACTGGAATCGCAATCACATCGATAGTCTGCTGCGTATCAATCAACATCAGAATCAGCTGACAGGCAATCAATTGGAAGCCATCAGTGATCTGAGCAGTTGCGCCAGCGCCCTCTGCAGCATAGAACAGATGAGTTCAAATAGCCAGAAATCGAAACAGCAACAACAGCTGCCCGAGCACATGGAATCCTGGCAGCGTGCCCATGCCCAGTGGCAGGCGAGCAATGCGCGAATTAGTCCCGTCGAGCAGGGCATTGTACAGTTGCTCGATCCTGAGGGTGGCATCGACCAGTGTTGGCTTACGAATATCCAAGGACTGCTCGAGGATTACACATGCAAAGTGCAACGCGAAATGTCAACTCTAGAATCTGAGCATCAAGCTCGTCATGCATACATTTGCACTCTGCTCAAGGATATTCAGGTAGGTGGTGCACAAAAATGTCTTTCTTGATGTGCTTTAATGTAATATAAATATGTAATGGTCTTTCTTCTTGAATTTAAGCGTCAGCAGGAGCACATGCCAAGGATTTATATGAGAAATATGTGCACGGAGCTCGAGGATCAAACAAACGGTCAGAGCAAACTGATACCGGTGGATGTACAGCTATTCTGCGGTCATGTCCGTGACTCTCAGCGAACACTGCTTAACTTCTTCCAGCGTCTGTTGGATTTGCGCAAGGATCTTAGCGGCGATCGGCACGCCATGCAGCCGGACACACTCGCCAGTTGGCAACATCAGCTGCTGCTGATTCAGCACAAGGCCAATCGCGATGTCGATGAGTTCTTTAAAGGCATCGATGAGTTCCTGCAGCATGCAACTGACGCTGATTCACTGTCCTACGAAACATTTACGCACAACAAATGTATGTGTACTTTACTATTCCCAATTGTTATTAAGGAGAGTGATTGATTGTTTCTAAATTGCAGGTGCTCAAAACCAGCACGAACAGAAGCGAAACGCTTATGGCGTATCTGTGTGGAAGAAGATACGTATGAAACTGGAGGGACGCGATCCGGATAGCAATCAGCGTAGCACCATTTCCGAACAGGTGGACTATGTGATACGCGAGGCAACCAATCCGGATAATTTGGCCATACTATACGAGGGATGGACACCGTGGGTCTAACGTGTTTGTCGAGCAAATTGTGCGACATCTAATTACACATTTAAAAAGAACGCATCATGCATGTGTTTGGGAGCTGACTCCAGTGGAACTTGAATTGACTGGACGCTGCGAAGTGGCATGCCTGCTGTTGCCTATATATGTATATAGATGATGTTTGTAGGCTGGGGTTATTTGTCGCTTTATTAGCACAAGCCCCGTTCCCTTCCTCCATCCATAAAATAACAACCACCAACGCTCCAAAAGTATAAACGACAACTACAAAATGAATTTAAGAAATTGAAAGACAATGACAATATCGTTTCGGTTGCTTTCGCCCATTTTACGGCCAGCTTCCCCCCTCCTCAAGGTATGTGTGAAGCGATGAGGAGGGGTGAGGTAGAGTAGCAGACCGAAACTCTCATACTCTGGACACTCGACAAGCAGCTAAAAGCATTTCAACAGGCCTTGGAAATGCTAAAAAAATTCTAATTTATTTTAGAAAACATTTATAACTAATTGATTTTACGAAAAAAACTTTTTAATCACACATTATTTATTTAAGTCCCCTTCCTTAAGCCATATAAACAATTGATTTTCACACATTGAAGTTTTAATCGATTTTGTTTCCTAGTTGATTTGTTCACTTGCAGCTTTCTTTTATTTATAGAATTTTTGGATTTTGCGTTAAATAAATGTAATCTTTAATTACGAGCAATAAAAAAAAAAAGTGTTTTTTTTTTCTTTCGCACAATCCGATGGATTCTTGAAGACATTGCTGAACTTTGACCTCAGCTGCAAACCGGTGTTGTTTTTTTTTCCAATCCCAAGGACCGACTCTATCGAGCTGCATTCAAGGATTACAAGGTCATCTAAGAACGCAAACACTTAGGAAAGTATAACTTTCAGGGCCCTGTTTTTCTCGGCTGCTTTCAAATCGGCAGGATACGAGCTAAACGATAAAGGATAAAACAATGAGACAAGACCATTATTCACTTGAATATATGTATGTATTTATATATAATCACTCATTTATTTGCTAATTTCTTATTATGTTTTTGTTATCTCGATTTGCTTTATGTTGTCAGTTTTTGTTTTGTTTTTATCAATTTACTTGGTAATCTTTCGTTTATCAATTAGGTTTTCATTTTATTTGTTTTTCGCTTTGTTGGATAGGGGTGTAAAAAGTTTGAAATGTTCTTAATAGGATCAACACTACTTATTACCAGCTAATGCAGTTTGTATATATGTATATTTGTTGATGGTTTTTGCAAATTAACTATAACTTGTTTTTGTTTTAAGTTATTTTCTTTTCTTTTTTTTGGTTTGTTGCTTACAATTCTGTTTTGTTGTTATTGTTTATGATGTTGTATGTGTATTCTCAAATTATTTTACAAACAATTACTAGTAGAAATCAAGATTCCAGCTATGAGTCGATATTATTATTATTTCCTTCCTCTCAACTATTTACTAATGTGTGAGTGTGTGTGTGTGTGTGGCAAATCAGATGCATTTTGTGATAACGTTTATGTTGAATGCTACAAGTTATACAATTATATATGTTTATATATGTACAGAATATAGTTTAGTATACATATTTATGCATATACTTATTCATACATACATATATTGTGTATCATGTATATAAAATTAATCATCGTTTATCGCCGCAACTGCTGTTAAGAAAAATTGTTATTAGACATTAAACATATTAACAAAATCATATTTGAAAAAGAAAAAAATTAATAGTTTTACATGCTATATATGTATATTTATATATATATATGTGTGTGTGTTTATTTACGGCACATACGTGTTATGGATTGTGAATGCGGCCTTGTTTATGGGATCCCTTATGTCTAAGACAGGAACTCCATTTAGCCAGTTTTGAAACTTGAAATACATTTAAATTGCCTTAAGCATTCGTTTGACCAGAATTTTCACATTACAGTTGGTTTAATATTTGCAATATTTACGCATTTTACTTTAAGTTTTATGTGTTCTTTGTTTTGTTCTTTTTTGAAATTTTTCGTCTTTCTTGTCTCTCGAATTAACAATATAAACAGAATACAAGTATAACAAAAATAAAATGGTTGTGTGTTTGTGCATGATAAAAAAAAAATAGCATATATATATATATGTTAATAGCAATAACTAATTTATGACGTTGTGGATAAACACAACAAATTGCAAAAAACTGAACTTAAACATTAATAAAAATTACAAAATTTCCTTTTTAAAAGTTTCTGGTGTTGTGTTTTTTTGGTTGCTTTGCTTTTGCTCTCTAATAAAGCATAATTATTTATCGTGTGTGTCTGTGTGTGTGTCTGTGTATAGTTGTTTGTGTTTATCCTATAATTAGTTTGTTGTTTAAAATAATAAATACATACATACATATACATTACAATTACAATTACATCATATCCATAGTACAAAATATAAAATTTAACATCACATTGGTTGACATTCTTTTGTTGGTTGGTTGCTTCGCACATTTCTTATCATCCGCATCATTATCCTCTTTCCTTTCATATAGTCCTTATTATCGTCATCACCCTCATTATTCTTCATTATCATTATCATCACTTGCAATCATTCTCATCAATCATCGTGTTGTTGTTTTGCTTTTATACATATTTGTGGGTTGGTTGGTTTCGTTTACTTTTGTCCTTTGTTTGTTTGCTGTTTGCTTTTCTTATTAACATTTAAGCAATTGAATTTGAATTGCTTGCATTTGTCGTTTTTCTTGTTGTTTTGGATTTTTGCATAACCAGTCGGTCGGTCGGTAGGTCAAAACGATCGATCACTCGATCCAAATTCTGCTAATCTGTTGTAGCCTCTCCTCTCCACTCCCCTTCACATCACTCCAATCAACGTGTTACTCCTCTCCATTCTTCAACAACTGCCCAGCTGATTCTCTCTCCATATTTATTATTTATTTTAGTTTTTTTTTTTGCATATATTTTGTTTGGCCTTTGCTTTCCAGCCTGAAAAAAAAGAAAACATAAATAAAATTATTTAATTATTCGTTTATGCATAACAAAACAGTTGTTACTTAAAACTATAAGATTTCTTTGTCATATTTACAAACAACAAGCTGTTCACGCACACAGCACACCGCAAAAAGCATTAAATGACTTAACGAGCGAGGTCTGTGCTATACAAATAGTACAATGCGATGCAAGTATGTCAAATGCCAACGCATGCACAACGAATACTTTAGGAGATACTATATACATATACGTATATGTATATGTATGAATAAGATAATAGAACATGCGACACATTAACTGCAATACTCTCGTTTTTATACTCGATACTGAAGGTAAAGAGTATATTGAGTTTGTGCAATGTTCGTCATGTCCGTGTGAACGCAACTTTTTTCCACACCCTTCAAGCTAGAGACTTGAAAATTTCCAATTCTCTTTATCTATGGGGTTCTACGATAACTGGGGGGCTGACGATAAATGCGATAACTCAAAGTCGATACCAAATTTGGTATGAAGATAGCTGGTTACGAATCCCAAAGATCTGCCCGGTTTTCTCCCTCAAATTACAAACTTTGAGCTAGAGTCACCAAATTTTGGAAGGAAGATAGCTGGTGGCATCCCCATCTCTAACAGACAATCGTTGAGACAGCGTAAACCCCAGCCGCATCCCTACCCCTTTGCAGTTAGGCCTCTTTTTGTCGGTTTAAATACTGGTTTCCACTTGTTTTGTATGCTTATGTAGAGATGATATCTTCAATCTATGTTGAATATTACCTATTGAGATTTTTTCATTACTAATCTCCTGGATGCTCAGGACAGGAGCGATTCACCTCAAACCAACGATCAATGCAGCTGGAAAAGGTTACAAGTTAAATGTTCAAAAAGGTTAATAAGTAAATGTGTTTGTCGAAAAATTATATTTTATAAATACCCTTTGTGGTAGATGCATAAACATGGCAATCGTGCGATTGTATCACCTGGACTTAGATCTTCAAGGCATATGACGCACTCGCCCTTGGCATCCGATAATGTGTCCTCTGTAATTAAATGGAACAAACAACAAACAACAATTTGCTTGAATCAATTCTGTTGAATCGGAATCCGAATCCAGTTATATGCTCACCGTTATATGAGAGTCGCGGTTTTGTTAGGCACATCACTAAATGGCATTCAATATCGTCTGGCAAAACGAACTTATTGCACACGGGACACTTGATGCCTGAATGAAATGTTTTAAGAAATATACTCATTGTTGTAACACGATTCTTATCAATTTCAAAACTAACAATAACTTAATCTACGAATGTAGAGAAATGTGTGCTTCAACTATATTATTTTACATCCGAATTTTAATATGAAGTTATTGTTAGCCAACTTTGAAACAAACAAACAAACAGTTTACGCCATTTACCATTAAAGGACCAAATGTGCGATGGTAACGATGTCGCTGTATAGACACGGCCAATGCCATTCGCTGACGTTGCCGATGCGGCCAAAGCAATGCTCTCAACGATATTGGCGCCCGTCATTGACATGTCCTGCGGAAAAGCGAACAAATAAAGTAAGTTATATACATGTCGGTAGGTGGGTCGTCCAATGGTCCAATGGCCTTACACGTATTGAGTCACCCAATGCACGGCGCTGTTGCATATAGTTTTGTGCGGCAATTGATGAGCTATTGTTGTTGCCAGCTGCCGCTTGGTAGCTACTATTATTGCTATTTGTTGCATTCGCTGACACAGACACAGAAACGGCGGGATGTTGTTGTTGTTGTTGCTGCTCTTGTTGTTGCTGTATGTCCGGAACGGAGCTCAAACTACGCGCACGCTGTCGATCTATGGACGCGGAGTTATTCTGCTGATGCGGATGATGATGATAGACCTGCAGTCCCGGCAATTGGCGCAGCAAATTGAAGCCCTGCCCCGCTGCATCGTTGCCACGCCCACCCACCACGTTGGGTGGTGAGGTTTCCGATGTGGCTGTTGCGCCCGTTGAGCTGCTTGAGAATGTCCGGGAGCGTGGGCTCTGTTGGCCACTGGTCGCTGGTGTGCTTGCCTTTTGACCCATATGATCACTTTTCTAAAGCTTTAGCCCGGCCCCTGCTCTTGCCCCCCGCTGCACCCCCCGCTACGACAACAAATCACTGATCGTTCAATATATTTAGGCTGGCTGGCTGGATGGCTGAATGTCACTTATTCTCTCCCTCTCTCTCTCTCTCTCTCTCTCTCCCAAAGGAGTCAGTCACTCGAGTTCTCTCTCCCTCTCTCGTTCTAAGGTTTGAAGTTTTTTTTTTTTGCTCCTTCGCACTTTGAAGCGTGTGTGTAGGTGTTGGTGTGCGTGCGTCTGTGTGTGTGTGCGTTCACATTTAAGGAAACAAAACAAATGACAGCAGCAGCAGACAACAATAGCAAACAAAGTTGGTGATGTTATGGATCAAGTTGGAGGGGGTGGAGGTAGTGTATGGTGTGGTTGGTGTGTGGGGGAAATGATTCGGCAGCGGCGTTGATAAATGCGGTGTATAGATAAGTGTTTCAGTGTTTGTGCGGCCGATAATAAGAATGATGGTGATGAGGTTGGTGATAATGTTAATGATGATGATGATAATATGCACAGAGAGAGAGAGAGAGAGAGAGCGAGAGCGAGAGTGCGAGAGAAGTTTGCGTGTGTGTCGGGTGCCAAAAGTGCGGAGCGTAGGGGGGGAGAGGGCGTTAATCGTACCGTCGGCCGTCGGTGTCGGTGTTGGTTTTTGTCGGTGCGTAGTTAAATATTATTTATATTTTTGTTGATCGCTCAAATAGTTGTGTACTTTTACAATGCCAAATCCGCTCGATTACCACTCGTAATTCAAATTACTGTTTCCGTTTTCTCTTATTTTATTTTTAACATCTCCGTTTTCGTTTTATGTATGTGTATTCTTTGCTTTGCTTTTGACCACCACAATTTATTGGTCTACCACCACACAACTTAATCGCAACGACTGGTGTTGCAAAATGCCACAGCGCGCACACACTGCTCTTCGAACATTAGTGACAACAAAAACACCATCGATCAATTTGAATAAACTCCGCTGTACATTTATCGTCTCGTATCGATAGTTATACAAATTTTACGACAAAAACATAAGTTTTAAATACATTTTACAATTTCACGTAAATTTTAGATACAATTTGTAAGTTGATGCAATCACACGAAACTGTTTAATCATTGCCAAATTAACTGTAATCGATACATGAGAATCGAGATATCGGCACAATATCAATAAATGCTGCCAACCCAGCTAAGCGAAATAGAATATATATCTTTAATTATGTATTTGCATTCTTAAAATCGCAGTTGCTTGTCAAATCACATATGCATGTGCATCCATTAGTGTGCCACACTTAAGCCACTAAGCGAAAAAGAGCAGAGGAAGCATGAGTTGGTTCGAAAAAGCCAAAACCGTACTAATTGAAGCGCTCGATATACAGGATGATGACGACAAGACAACAGACAATGTTGCCAGCACTCCTGCTAACAGTTTAGCCTCCTCGCAGTCCGCCATCAATGCTGCAGTTAGTGGGGCTGCAACCATAGCAGCTAAAACGATAACAACAAATGCAGTAGCATCAGCGGCAGGATTGACAACGTCAGCGATAGAAGGCGCAACGTTCTATGACAATCCACATGCCAATGAAATGGTCACGATTCCGCCCAGAGCCAGTGATGCCTCCACTGCCTCAGTCTCAGCAGCAGTTGCCACTGCCAATCTCTATGCTAAACGTCAATCGGCCACATCAGATTCTGTTGATTTGTTATCTTCGCCATCGCCCACGTCACCAAGTGGATGTTTACGCAACTCGGATTCCTCATCGCTCGAACTAATTACAGCGCCAACGACAACGGCCAGTGAAGTGGAAATGCAAATGTCACCGGATACGGAACCATCGCTACCCGATAGTATTGTTATCATAGCGAGCAATGATAACTCAGACAATCCAGATGGTGATGATGTTGATGACGATGATGGCGATCGACACGCGTTAAATATGGATCACGATGATCACTCCTCGCACCTAAATGGTAAGCGCTCAATTTGTCTCTTTGACAAAAAAAAAAAAAAAAAAACTTAGCCATAAACAAATTTGTAAACTTGTAAACTAAATCTGAACTTTGTTTTGTTTTGTTTTGTTTGTTTTTTTTTCCTCTACTGCAGATTCAACAAAAACAATGAAAGCTTTAGTATTGAGTGAGACGCAAACGGTATCCAGTGTGGCAGGAGGAGCTGGCGCAGAAGTGGACTCGGATTCAACGCAAAGCTTCGAGGATATCCAAATGCAACTGAGCCAACACAATAAGAGCCAACACAAATCGGATACGAGCTGCACGGATCCCAACAAAACTGAGATGGTCGATCAAAGCTACTCCTCGACATCTTCGGACATTGAAATCATTTCAAATCCTAATGGTGATTCCAGCACGAATAGTACCACAACGCGCACCAGTCCACAAAAGTTTAAGGAGCTGAAGCTGAGCAATCAGCAACAACAACAACAACAGCAACATCATCAACATGGATTACATGGCCTTAAGCCAAAGGGTCATTATCGTGAGCCCTCCGAGATATCTCTGCTCTCCGAGGACTCACAATCGGAGCTGGACAAACTGGTGAATCGCATCAGTGAACTCAATCAGGTGATTGAGGCTCGCGAGCAGCGACTCCTGCAATCGGAGCGTCAAAATGCTGAGCTCCTGGAGCGCAATCAGCAGCTGTCTGCCCATGTTGAGGCGGCAAAAAATAGCGCCGATAGCACTGAGGCAAACGAGGCCGTACAACGTTTATCCGCGCTGGAAAAGAAGTTTCAGGGCAGCATAAGGGAACGGGATGCATTGCGCATACAAATTAAGAGCCTTAAGGATGAGCTGCTCAACAAGATACCCAAGGATGAGCTAACCGAATGCAATGAAATGATTCAAGCGCTGCAATCGGAGGGCGAGAAACTCTCCAAGGAGATACTGCAGCAGTCGAACATCATTAAGAAATTGAGAGCCAAGGAGAAAACCTCTGATACGCTTTTAAAAAAGAATGGCGAACAAATTTCGCTGCTCTCCAGCGAATCGGAGCGTCTCAAGAAGTCACTGGCCGCCAAAGAGGAAATGGAGCGCACCCAAATCGAGGCCGTGTGCCGCATGACCAACGAGAAACGTCGCGTCGACGAGGAGAATGCCGAGTATCGCGGTCGCATTGAGGATTTGCAATCAAAGCTGTCTGCACTGCAAGCCAGTTTCGACGGCATCAAAACGGATCTGCAGCAACGACAGCGTCACGAGCAGCATCAAATGCATGCAGAGAATCAAGAGTATGTGCAGCAGCTGAACGATATGCGCGAGAAGCTACGTCTCACCGAGCACAATATGGTCAAGCGGGAGCAGCAATTGCGCAAGGAGAATCGTGATCTGCTGCGACGTCTCGAGGCAGCCGAATCGCGCGCAGAGTGCAGCACGCAAGAGCTAAGCGTGTCCACAACGCCGCTCATTCGGCAAATTGATGCGCTGCAAAAGACGCTGAATCAGCGCGATGCCAGCTGGGCCAAGGATGAGCAACAGCTGCTCCAAAAACTAGAGGATTCA
Source organism: Scaptomyza flava (assembly GCA_030179655.1). Taxonomy (NCBI): domain Eukaryota; kingdom Metazoa; phylum Arthropoda; class Insecta; order Diptera; family Drosophilidae; genus Scaptomyza; species Scaptomyza flava. The sequence continues at coordinate 4,138,014 of JARNME010000314.1, read as the reverse complement.
CAAGCCCAGTTGCGTTCGCTGCAGCAGCTCGAATCCGTGCAGAATGAGAAACAGGAGCTGTTACGCACACGCTGCGATCTGCTCGAGGAGAAGCTAACAAATGCCCTGATGCAACTTGAGAGCGCCAAAATCACGCTGCATCAGCAGGAATTAGACGCTAGCCTCAAAGATAACGATTACAAAAGGTTTACTTCACTAACTAAACGATTTGAATATATTTTTGTGTATATATAAATATATGTTTACCAATTTGTTTGCAGTCAACTGTGCTCGCTGCAGGAGCAGCTGCAACAGCGCCAGGAAAACCTAGATGCATTGGCCGAACAGTGCCAGCAGCTGGAAGCAGAGCTGAGCAAATTGCACGCATTTCAGCGCCCAAGCAGAAGAAGAAGCAGCAGCAGCGAACTTACAGTCGAGGCAATCAATGCAAGCAGCGAACTCTCCGATAGCCCACGTTGCCCCAAACAGCTGCACATCTCACCGCCACTCAGCCTGGCCGACGAAAGCGTCTGCAATGAAGATGCACTCGGCAGCATTATTGACTGGCAAGGCGTAAGCACACACGACTCTTAACTGTTTTCTAAGCTGTTTATTAATTGTTTTGATTCGTTTTTTTTGTTTTCATGAAGGACGATATGGAGTGTGTATCGAACAGCGGTCGCCAACAGTCGGGCTTTGTACAAGGCGTGCATCTGAGTTTCATGTCTGGGAATGCCACAACATTGGAGCATTTGCAGGCGCTGCTCAAGCAGCGTGATGGCGAACTGACGCATCTGCAGTGGGAGCTGTCACGACAGCAGGCGGAACGCAGCGTTCTGGACACCGAGATCTCCAATTTGACAATTGAAATGGAGACGGTTAGTAAAGTGCATCAATTTAGTTTCAAATACTCATCATCTTTTCTTGCTTGCACTGCTGTTACAGTTAAAGGAAAAAGTGCAATTATATGAAGAGATGGAGAAGAACTTTCAGGTTTTGCAGCATCGCTACGATGCATTGCTGCAAATGTACGGTGAAAAAGTGGAACGCACTGAGGAGCTAGAGCTCGATTTGGTCGAGCTTAAGCAGGCGTACAAAATCCAAATCGATGAGCTGTTAGCAGCGCCGCCTCCAAATCTACAGCGGACACCAAAGCATACATGATTATCGTCGTCCCTGGACTGCTGGAGACGCACCTAACAGTGGGCATTGTGTCTGTCAGGTCTCTTCCTTTAGCAATTTCCGTACAATTCCAATGTATTATGCTTCCTTTTGGGTATTACTCAATGGAGCTTAACATTTGCCCCCCATTAACAATCCCAACCCCCTTATTTATCTATGTATTACCGTCAGCATATATATAAAGTAATTATAGTTTGGGTGTTACACATTTATCTAGTTATATTATGATTATGGATTGATTGTGATAATTTTTATTTATACTTATGCATATAAACTAAGCAAACTAAAACAAAACAAAAAACACTTTTTCAATACACGGAGGTAGTAGTTGAGAAACGTAAATGAACGTAATTTATGAATAAGCTTAAAAATTACGGTATACAGCCCAATTGATCTAACAATATAACAAATTTATAACAATAGATACTAAACGATATTTAATTACATAACTATATCAAACATTCAAAAACTTGGACCACCTTAATAGTATAACATATTCTGCATACTTTTGACACAAACATAATCGTCAAAATACAGTATATAATGCTGCTTTCAAAGCTTTGGAATCTATAATGTTCAATATTGAGAAAGAATCTTTGAAGTTTCACTAAACTGATTTTATAATCAATATAGCATATCGTATACCATATTATTAGAACATATCATTAATTCTTCATGCTGCCCTTTGACAATAGACATGCATACATATATATCTTTACTTTTAATTCTTTTGAATGCCTTGCATCAACAATTCTTGGAGTATTACGTTTTCGAAAATCCCAATAATGTAATATTTTTTGGTTGCATAGAAAAAATTTAATTTAGTATCTGGCAATGGCAAATTAGGAACTGAAGAATTGAACCTACAACTGAATACATTCTATTTTTTGGAATAACCATCTTAAGACCAGGTTATTGACTACTTGTATCTAGTCCAAGCGATTTCTAAGAATGCTATTGGCGGCTTGCGCCAAGGGAAATACGGGTTTGCCAACAGTTTTGGGAGAACGCGGCATATAGCCGCAGGCGTTCTTAAGATCGTCTGTATTGAGAGAGAAGATCATAAGGCCACCCACATTTAGAGATTTAACATAGTTGGCTTTGCATGAAATGCTCGTCTTGCTCTCATATGAGATCCACTCCATTAGCTCACTTAGATACGGCGAGCAGGTGTCCTTGTCGTATGTGTAGATGGGCGCCAAAAAGTTATTGGCGCACTCACAAGTCTCCGAGAGCGTGGTAAAGCCCAATTTGCCACATTTGCCATAACCGGAGGCAGGTGCTCCAATGCGTACATTAAACGGATTGACGAGACTATGAGGAAAAATGTTTGATTTAATTAAAAGTTAATGTTTTTTTTTGGCCAACAGTTGCGCTTACGTAAAGGAATGCCCGTATGTGGGTAAGCCGACGACCAAACGTTGCGGATCAAGTCCGTTTCGGAGCCACCAATGCACGGTATAGTTGATATTGAAGGTGCCCATAATGGAACGCTCAACGGGACGTGCATAGAGTGGTGCATTCAATCCCGTAAATGGTGTATCCTCACGGTAGAAATGAAAATCATATGTCATCAAGTTTACATAGTCCACATACAAATTGATCTCGCGTATGTTATACGCAAAGAATGCAATTCCCTCGGGTGCTGCAACGGCCAGGGTCAAAAGTTTATCCGTGTGAAGTTCGCGGCGCCACTCCATGCGTATCTCGTGCAGTAGCTGGGCGAAATGCATACGCTCGTTGTCGTAGGCACGAGGGAATTCCCAATCCAGATCGATGCCATCCAATTGGGGATACTGGCGCATAACGGACTCCAGTGAGCGTAAGAAATTCTTGCGGTGCTCATGATTCGCAACCATTTCGGCAAACTGATGCCCGCTATTAGCGCCTCCAATCCATAGAAGGAGCTTAACCTGTGGCTGCATATTTCGAAAAATATGAGTCTCATTTTGGAGAACCTGCTTTAGACGCGGCGACAATTGCAAAGCTCCATTAAGCAAATCCACAATGCCAATGTTGATATGGGTGCACAAATTACCGGGAACATCTAGCAGGCGTAGCTTATCGGGACCGGAAGTACTATAATAGCAAACAAAGCGTTGTTTATCTGCATCTTGTTGGTGTTGTTGTTGCTCCACATTTGGATTGAGAATAAGTAAACAAAGGGGTATCAAGGTGACACAAGTAAATATTATAAATGCGATTAGCAGGATATAACGGATAACGCATTCATGCTTTTGGCGCAATGTCTCCGTGTTGCGTATATCCTCGCTGCTTCTGTTCTCGATTTCGTCTTGTATCTGGGTATAATTAACCATTGTTATTGTTTTTATTCATTAACAAACAGTGCAGTATGATTGTGCTCGTTATTTTTTTATTTCTTTATTAAGAACTGTCGTTGAATATAATGTAAACATCGATAGCTTGCGAATTCCATCGATAGCGGCAGGCGATATGTGAATGTGCTTGCAACCCTGCTCGCATGTGCATATGCGTATTTGGGTAAAATAGATTTTTGTCGTTAGAGCTGCAATTTCGTATGACCAATCTTGGCATATTAAAAAGTGTTAAAATGCTATTGTTGCGCATAAACAATAAATAGCTTCTGCGGCCGATCAATACAACACGTAAATATTGCTGTGTGTGAGTGTCAGCGTTCACTGTTTGTATAATTCGCCCATTGTTTTCATGTATGTGCGTGTTATTGTGTTAGTGAATGTGTTTGTTGGTGTGTGCCTGGCTGAGTGTTTTGCTGTTGTTTTTGTTGTTGTCGCCTCGTTTGCGGTGCAAAACAAAACACGCCCAAATGACTGGCCACGGCACATATACGTTTGCATGTATGTCTAAATGCATGTATGTATATGTTTGGGCCTTTAAGTAATTGCAACGAATGAAAATGTAACGCACAAAATCTTAATGCAAAAAAATACACATATATTATGCTACAAAACCGGCGAAATGCAGAATATGCACATACTTTCGGTTTTATTAATTTATGCTTATTTTTTTTTTCGAAACTCGTAATTCGGCATACATATTTACGCCCAATTGCATATTCATATGTATGTGTATATGTGCACAAAATCTTGATGTATGCATGGATTTGTGTGTGTTGTGTGTTAGGTGACTCACTAGATAAATCTTAACCAGCCCACATTAGAACAATTGCCGGTTCGACTTTGGCACCTTGCACTTTGTTGTTTCTATTTAATGTTGTTGCATGTATGCTCATGTACCCTGCAGCTACAATAATGAATTGATGTTAACATATTCTACATACATTTGCATATTTTTGATCACTTTAGAAAATTAAATTTATTATATAAAATGTACTTTTATAAAATCTATCATTTGCTTTATTTAAATTGATCGATCAAAATCGATGTCAATCATTGCGTAAGGTTTTTTCTTTTTTCTTGAATACGCCAAAGATAATAAGAATTTCTTGTATCAAAATGTGGTTAGAATTTACATAGGTTATCTGCTTGGAGAGCACTCCCGACAAGCTCCAGTTAGTTGTATGCGTGTGTGTGTGTGTGTGTGTGTGTGCGCCTATTCCCCTGATACCGGTTAGCCCGAGTCCAAGCCGAGCCGAGCAACAGGCTGCAAGCAAGCGACAAGAACTTGGGGTCGCATTCTTGTGCTCGTTAAATGGTAACTAAACTGCTTTTGTTATTTTCGTTGTTGGCTCTTGCCAATAATAATTGCAGGTTGAGAGCGAGAGCTAACAAAAGCTACATGAGAACCATGACAAAAGACTACGACTATTTGTTAAAGGTGCTTCTCGTTGGGGATAGCGATGTGGGTAAACACGAAATACTTTCCAATCTGGAAGATCCCTCAACAGAGAATCCGTTTTGCAGCGGCAATGGTAAGTTTAAATCACTTTTCCTAATATTTTACGCTCTAAATTTTGTTTCTTTTTAGATTGCACTTCTCACATATTGCAAACGGTTGCGTATAAGACGACAACAATATTACTCGAAGGGAAGCGGGTTAAATTGCAGATCTGGGATACATCCGGTCAGGGAAGGTTCTGCACCATTATACGCTCCTATTCAAGGGGTGCTCAGGGTATTATCTTAGTCTATGATATAACAAATAAATGGAGCTTCGATGGCATCGATCGCTGGCTCAAAGAAGTCGAAGAGGTAGGTGACTTAAACCATTTCAAATAATATTATCTACATTGAAACTAAATGTTGCGTTTTGTCCTTGTTTTTATGTATAGCATGCACCTGGCATACCCAAAGTCCTGGTTGGCAATCGTCTGCATTTGGCTTACAAACGTCAGGTGGCCGCCAAACAGGCCGAGACATATGCATCTCGCAACAATATGTCCTGCTTCGAGATATCACCACTCTGTGATTTCAATATACGCGAATCCTTTTGTGAACTGGCACGCATGGCGCTGCATCGCAATGGCATGGAGCACATTTGGCGCAGCAACAAAGGTCTTTAGCTCTCACACGCTGTCCGAGTTGAATCTAATTGTTATTATTATCTTTTTTTTACAGTGCTGTCGCTGCAAGAGCTCTGCTGTCGAACGATTGTGCGTCGGACGAGCGTTTATGCTATTGATTCGTTGCACCTGCCGCCCTCCGTTAAATCGACACTCAAATCGTATGCAATGACAACGTCACAATGCTACAACTCATTAACACAAAACTCAAAGAGCCGAAATCGTTGCAAGACGCCAACGAGCCACAGTCGCAACAGTTGTGCGATCGCGTGATTGCCGCCCAGTAGGCGGTTTCGGCAATTGGAGCTATCGAACTGGAGCTGAAACTGCCTACGCAACATTTGCGCATTGTGCGTAAAATTTAAAATCTACACACACTTTACTTATACTTAAAAACCTAAGCTACAACAACAAAAAAAAGAAGAAAAAAAATTCACACACACATACACACTCACAAACACCATTAACAAGCGCGAGTATTTTTCTATAATACGCAAACGCAATTTTTTTTGTTGTCATCAGCATTAATATTTATTAACGTATGTGAGGGGAAAAACAGAGAGAGAGAGAGCGATGATTATATTTTTACATACATACAGATGCAGATTTCAAATGCTATGCATATATATAATATATATATATATACATATATATACTTTAAATTTACACGATCTATTAAACAATATACACACATACATTTATATAAATATATTTTTTTATTCTTTTTAATGTTTATCAACTATCACTAAATTTAATATCGCATAACTATAATGTTGTTAATATATTATTATATTATTATTAAGTTTGTTTTATTGTAATATCTAATACATAATACACATAATTCACTGATACAAGGTATTCCTCACACATTTTTTGTAAATGTTTTTTTTTTTTTGCATTTAAATTGTAATAGTTTTTTTTTTTGTTTATTAGGACATCAATCCGATTATACGTAGGAATTTATGTCGGAACAAATGATTTGATACGATGTTGATTATAATAATGGTTATGATATAATACTGGTACTGATGATAATGATGCTGATTATGATGATAAACAAGAAACGCAACTAAAACATGAAAAAACAACAATAACAACAACACAACTATATTTTGTCTTTCTCTCTCTCTCTTTCTCTCACTCTCTTGCTAGTAGCATTCTGTCCCATTCTATTTCAGTGCAACATGGGAAACAAAGTGAAAGTTCGATGCGATGTGGTACTTACGTATATAACTTTTATAAAACTACTCCAAATGAAAGCGATTTTCATTCAGGAAAACTCAAAACTGCCCATAAAACGAAAATAGACACGGAAAAATCCCAAAATTGTACTCAAAACTTGCATGCTTTCATGTCTAATACCAACGTCCTAAGTAGTTAAAATAAATAGACACAAGGGATGTTGTACACCGATTTTTACATACATAGTTTTATATTGCAAATGAATTTCAGCTACGAAAGCGATTAGGGGAAACACAAAGTTCTTTGATCTCCAAAATATTAATGCATATCTTATTTGCATTCGGACGACGAAGGTTTCTTAGCAATTTTTGAAGAAATTCGTAACTATTGAACAAACTGAATTGATATACTAGTTTAATACTCAAAGCTCGCATAATTTAACTTGCTTTTCATGTCTCATTACGCAGAAATAAAAGATTAAAGAAATGCCACATGCAGGGCGAATCTTATATATTATAAGATAAGTATTTGTACATATATAATCATATAAATATAGTGTTAGCTTCTAGCCTTAGCTCTACGCAAGCTTAAATCGATAACGAATACTAACTTTATAAAATTTCCTAAAAAAAATGCAGTAAAGAATGTTAAAATTGACTGATTAATCTCCCAATTAACTCTTTTCTTTCTTTCTTAAAATAACAAAAAGCTTATTGATTTTAGTTTTTATGGACTTAATTAAAATTCGCAACAAAACTTTTACACAATCACAAACGATAAACGCGCATTGGTCAATCCCAATTCGAATTCAAATTGCAAAAAACGAGTTAAGAGCAATACACAAAAAATAAATAACTTGGCTTATTGGCGTCATAGTTTTAACAAATCAGGGAGAGCTTAAATGCAATAAAAAAAAAAATATAAAAATAGCGATAAAAGTAAAATACGAAAACAAAAACTAACAATAAATAACTGCCAAAAATTAACATAAATGGTTCGTAATTTTCATTGGTTTGTTTTTGGTTTTTCTTTTTTTTGGGATTTTAATACTTTTATTTCTGTAACATTTCTTTTTTCTTGGTTAGCTAATTATTGCTAATTATATGTATTGAGATCTTAAAGCTACACTTTGATCTAGAAATGAGCACTAAGAAAACAAGTGGAAGCGTTGCAGTCGGACGCAACCAACTGCGGTATACTCGATACGATTGCGGCGCTATCTTAAAGATTGTCTGAAGCAGATGGATGCCACCAGCTATCTTCCCTCCAAAAGTTGATGACTCTAGCTCATAGTTTGTAAAAGATGGTGGCACTGGGGCTGGGACGGACATTGCACAAACCCAATATACTCGTTGCCTTCGGTATCGAGCATGAAAAGGTAAAAGTAAAAGTAAGTTAAGTTTTACGCATTGAAATTCAATCTTTAAAGTTCATTAACGCTTTAAAAACACATTTAAATATTCAGTGATCTTTAGAAAGTGATGGATATTTGGGTAAAATGCTGTCGAGGTCGAGATAGCAATGACATGACCTATCTTTTTTTATATGCGCACCGGTTTGTCTAGGCTTGCGAACATGGGCGTACCGACGAACTTAACTTAAAAGCTAATCTTCAACTTTTGCCTTTAAAATATAATTTTTTTTTTCAAAAAACTTTTTTAAATGAAATAATTAGAAAACTTTTCAAGAGTACACTCAATATATTTATGAAAGTACAGAATAATACAGGTAATATTCGATCTTTGATATCTTTTATTGTCCTTTGCCGATTCGGATGAAATTTTCATAGATTATCAATATTATGTTAAAGTTTCCAACGACAGAACCTCATCATTGAAATTCAAGAAATGGGCAGAGTTATCGATAATATGATCTATAGACTATTCAAAATAACTTCATTATAACCGTTTTCATTTGTGTTCCGGCTAAAGGTAGAACCCCTTTGGGTATGCCCATGATTGCATTGATATTGAGATACTATACTTTAGGCAATATTACTACATTATTGCTTTGGCTCTTGCTCTTGCTCTCAACGGGTTTTTTTTTGTACAACGTGTCTTGTCTCATTTGAATTTTAAACAATTCAAACCATATTCAGTTGGGGGCCCGCGCATCGATGACGAAAGCAACAACCAACAAAAAACAGCAAGAAAAGAAGAAAACAACAAAGCTTAGAGCGAAAGCCGACGAAACAACGGCTCATTGGGCAAGGCATCTCATTTGAGTTAGCCGGAAAAGAAAAGCATAATAATCATCCAACATCGACAACAACAACAACAACATCTGTTGCTGTTGGTGGCTTATGCTTTTTTCGGAGGTATATAAGCGAGCAGCGTTGTGGTGCTAATCATCAGTTGCATTCTTCAGCTACGTGAAGTTCCACACATTTCGATCCCCAAGCAAGAAACTTCCAGCAATGAAGGTGAGTCAAACGTCAAGATTAATTTGACCAATTTCATTTCATTTATCAATTTTCAATGTTTTTTCTTTTTGTTGTTGTTTTATTGCAGATTTTTGTGTGTCTGTTTGCCGCACTTGTTGCCACCAGCTCTGCTGGCATTATTAGTGGAGGAGGCGGTGGAGGTGGTTACAGCTATGGCATTGGCGGTGGAGGCGGTGGTGGTCACTCCCACGGACACACTGAGGTCCGCACCGTTAAAGTAATCCACGAAAGCGGACATGGCGGCGGTTCCTATGGTGGTGGTGGTCATGGTGGTCATCATCAGGAGGTCAAGACCATCAAGGTCATTCATCAGGAAGCACCAGCTGTCCATCATGGTCATGGTGGTGGTGGCGTTGGCGGTCACAGCTTTGGCGGTCATCATCAGGAAGTGAAGACAATCAAGGTCATCCATCAGGAAGCACCAGCTGTCCATCATGGTCATGGCGGCGGCGGTGGTCACGGCTTTGGTGGTCACCAGGAGGTCAAGACCGTTAAGGTTATCCATCAGGATGGCGGCGGTTTCTCCCACGGTGGTGGCTCTTCCCATGGCGGAGGTTTCTCCCACGGTGGTGGACACGATGGTGGATACGGTGGTGGACACGATGGCGGATACGGTGGTGGACATGACCATCATGAGGTCAAGACTGTCAAGGTTATTCACGAAGAGGCACCAGCCGTGCATCATGGCTTCTCGCACGGAGGCGGCGGCGATGGCGGCCACGGATATGGCGGACACCAGGAGGTTAAGACCGTCAAGGTTATCCATCAGGATGGCGGCGGTTTCTCACATGGCGGTGGCTCCTCCCATGGCGGCGGTTTCTCCCATGGCGGTGGACACGATGGCGGTTACGGTGGTGGACATGACCATCACGAGGTCAAGACCGTCAAGGTTATTCACGAAGAGGCGCCGGCTGCTTATCATGGCTCCTCCCATGGAGGCGGCGGCGATGGCGGCCACAGCTATGGCGGACACCAAGAAGTCAAGACCATCAAGGTCATCCATGAGGATGGCGGCTATGCTCTGGGCGGTGGCGGCGGCGGCGGCTATGCCGGTGGCTACTCCCATGGTGGAGGACACGATTCGGGTCATGTCCACCAGGAGGTCAAGACCGTCAAGGTCATACACGAGGAGCTCGCTGCAGCACCAGCTCCTGCAGTTCACAACGAGTATTTGCCACCTGTGCTGTCGGGACCCGAGCCCGGCTACCTGCCCCCAGTGGGTGCCTGGAAGTAATCCCCCTCAGCCGCTTGTTCTGTGATTCGAACTGTGTCATAGCTGTAACTTCCGTTGTTAAATAGTTTTAGTACTCTCTCCCTCACATGTAACTATAAATTTTTTTTTTTTTTAGCCTTTAAGATCACTTTTTTTTTCTGTTGAAAAATATATTCACTAAAAATATTATAAATGAAAATTGTGTTTTATTTTCGTTAACTTCTACTCCACTAACTTTATTTGTAGATATTTCACACAACTTTCTTTCTTTCTTTTTCAATCAAAGTCCATTTTATTATTAATCTTGTATTCTCTTTCATTGATTAACTTAAAGCTTTTATGCTCCGACAAAAATGAAGAAAAGAGAATAAAGTTACACTGTTTTTGTGTGTTTTTGGTTGGGAAGCATTCAGTACATAAACTGACTGTTAAAAGGCGTCGCAAATAGGGGGAATTCCCCGAATGATGGGTGGAAAGACTTGCTTTTGTTGATACAAAATAAAGCACTGATTTTTATAAACGAAAGAAAAGTAAAAACAACTTAGTTTACGATAGTTTGTGTAACGCCAATAGAAATTGGGTTGTTGTGTACGCAGCAGTTGCTGGGCAAACTACCGGTACCGCTGCTCTAGTAACCTGTGCTGTTTAGTCGGTTTTATTGTGTACTTCGCAGTATTCCGTAACTAAGACAATTCTTTTTATGGTACTTAATGTTTTTATGTTGACATAGGTCAGTGTTTGACATAGTTAAATTTCTTATGTGTGTTGTATATATGTTCATATATACGCCTAAACATTCACTACTTATATACAGTTCAAAAATGATAATCCAGAATGAAGAATAGAAAACTTTAACATCGCCAAGTAGCCAAGCGATGGTGTTGGCCTTTCTAAGTTCAGTGGAAACTACAACAACAAAAACTATTGTTAAATCTTATCAGAGATCAGAGTGGAAGCTTTTCCAATTTGCATTCACCATTGTAATTGTGACATCTTTCCATGCAAATTATTCTCAACATGCCAAAAAACAAAAGAGACAAAAGCTAAGAGAGCGAGAGTGACCCAGTCTACGGACAAAGCAGGTTGAACCTTATGCTACACTTGCAGAATATTTCGGAAGAAGTTTCATTTCTATACTATTCAAGAAAAATATTGCTTATTACTTCAAACAATTAAAGGAACTTTGCAATTTTTGTTCAAAGAACTTAAATGATTGATTGATTAACTGATTTTTATTATTTCTATCAGAAGTTGAAAAACTTAGATTTGGGGCTGAAGTCGTGTCAACTTTTTAAATACCATTAAAACAATTATGAAACAAATCTTAACTTTTTTAACGAAATGAATGATTTACAACAGTTTATATATATATGTATATGGGTGGAGTTTTTTTGTGAGTGTATACGGTAGCCAAGCATATTATTATGAGCACAATAAAATTAAACACATTCCCCCTCTGCAGCCTCTCCCAAAAGTTCAAGTTGTGGACCAGTTTTAGAAACAAAAACAAACAAAGGCAGCGTCGAGCGAAAATTAACCAGAATTATTCTGTGTGTGTGTGAGTGTGTGTGTGTGTACAGGCAATAAAAATGATAGAAGAATAGAAATGTTGAAAACGACAACAGCTAACAACTAACTACAACAAGCGACAACAATTAAAAATCCAAAAGGCATTTATGTTTTTATTTTCATTTGAAAGCTGAAGCTTTAAGCATTTAATGCACAGTGAGAGCATAGAAAGAATAAAGAATTAGATCTTAAAAGAAAAGGTCCATCTACTTTAAATAATCGAAAATCCTTTCTTGTTAACGATAGAAGATTTTTATATGTATAACAAATTTTTGGTATACTTTCCTTAAACATAACCATTCACAATCAATTTGTACCACTGTGCAGTGTAAGTCGGAATTTTCTCTAATTAATTCATTTGTTTGCAGTGTGTGTGTGTGTGTGTGTGGTGTGTGTGTCTTTTTCGGGTCTCTGTCAAAGTGCGTCGCTTGGTCAGAGTTAGTTGGTGCAATACCGGCATAGAATTAGCTGCTTTAATCCAATGAGCTCCTCTAAAAACAATTATTATAAATTTATTTTCGATCTTTGTTTGTTTTATTTTATTTTTTTTTTAAGTTGCAAATTTACATTGGCTGAAATACTATAAAGTGCATTATGCAAAAGGTGTGAAAAGTGTTTTTTTTTTTTTTTTTTTTTTGAGAACATGTGCCCATACCTACTATATTAGGCCATGAAGCTGAATTTACCAACACTGTTGCTGTTGATCAGCAGCTTCAAAATTGCATTGTCAATGCGACGCAACATAATCAAAGTGCGCGCAAGCGGCTTTTTACCGTTCGAATCGGATTTGATACTGCCTTTGGGCATCTTGCATCAACTGCAGGCACAGGAGCGCAATTCCAGAGTATTTTCGGCACACAAGCAATATGCTAGGCCTGGACGCTGGAAGGCCAAGCCGAAGCCACACGAGTCGGTCGTCAAGCAACAAGTTCGATTGGAACGCGCTCACACGAAACCGAATTCCGACGCGGGCATACAAATGTACAGACTCATCGACGATGATGGCGAACTGTTGCTCAATTTGCGCGTGCACAATGAGAAGGAAAGCAACAGCAACAACAACTACAGCAATCTGGAGAAATCCGCTCTCTGGCGTCCATCAAAGTGGAGACCCACCACAAACTCACCACTACCGATAACTTTGTCCTCTCCGCGACCTCTGCCCCTGCATGAGCATGTCAATGAGAAGAGACGCATTTTTAGCGCTCGATCAGATTGGAACTTAATTTAAACATTCGATGCAAGGCGACTTATCTTTATAAATTATAAATCTTTGTTATTTTTCGGCATACATTCACTCACAAACACACACACACACACAACAAACACACGAAACAAATAAACAAACTAAAAACAAAATTAAGAGTTTCCAACTCACATACATGCATACAAACATTTGTGGCAACAAGAATGTTTAGAAATATAGCATACAAACAAATAAGCACACATAAATTATAAACGCCCAAACGAACAAGCTACTGCAAGCTACAAAATCGCTGGCTGGCTGGCTGTTCTATGAGGGAACAAGTCGTAGCACAGTCAGCAAGCAGAATGATTTGCGATTCGCTCAGCGAAAAAAGTCTACAAAAGCGCGCTCTGAGACTCCGGTACCCATGGTTTCAGGCTCGAACTCTAGAGATTGGAATTTCGGTCTTTGACGACTCTGTTCTAGACATTCTTGTTGGTTGTATCAACAAGTTGAGCGTCGCTCGACTCTACTTTTAACAATCCGAAGCTTTGTCAACAGAATAACTATTTGTTAGAGTTTAAGGCTAAAGCATGAAGAATTTTATAAATTATAATGATAAAGTTTGAAATGATTATTTTCTTTACAATAATTTCTCTTTTCAAAAATAAGTACGATATTGCTCAACTTTGTTTCATTGAACCAGCTTCTGTAGAAAAGTATTCAGGATCGATGCAAAATCTAGCTTTCAAAGATCAAGCGATGTAAATGTATTTCCTACAGCGCTTATATAGTATGTTTTGTGTATAAGAATAAAACGCAAATTAACTTTTTTGGATTTTATATTGATATCACACAAAAGCCGTAAATCAACAATTAAATGATTTTACAATGCAAGTTTTCAATTTTTTTTTGTCCCGTTTCCACTTTATCTAAAGGTCACCGGAGATTGGGCGAGAATTTCTATATGGCCAAAATTTTAAATCTAGATGCGACTTCGTCGTCGTCGGCGTTGCGGCGGCACTTGACGTGGGCAATTTAAACAGTACATTCAAATAACTAAAAAAAAGAAATAAAAAAATATAAATATTAGTTAAGAAAACAAGTGGAAACTTTGCAGTCGGACGCAGCTGACTGCTGTATACTCGCTACCTGTATTAAAACTTGTAAAAAAGGCCTAATTGCAAAGGGATACGGATGCGGCAGGGGTGTACGCTGCCTTAAAGATTCTCCGATGCATATGGGGATGCCACCAGTTATTTTCGTTCTAGCTCAAAGTTTGTATGGTATGGTTGGGTTTGGCATCCAAAGTTTTGATGCAGTTTTTTGTGGGTTTTCATCACCTATCTTGGCACAAAATTTGGTGGCTCTAGCTCTGATTCCGATTTCAAACTGCGGGGGTTCTGGGTGCGGAATGAGTGGGGGTGGCTCCAACATTTTTGATGCCGTTTTTTTCTGGGTTGCTAGTACAGTCAAACTTCCATATAACGAATCTCAAGGGGACAAGAAAAAACTTCGTTATAGGAAAAATTCGTTGTATAGAATGGGTTTTTGACTGAATCAAATTGCAGGGTTCTGGTTTCTGACTTCGTTGTATAGAAAATTCGTTGTACGGAAGTTTGTTATATGTAAGTTCGACGACAAATTTGGTAGTTTTAGCTGTAGGGACGTGCGAAATAGGTGGATTTATCGACTTTGATTTAACGAATTGATCGATTTGCCAGCCCCCCAGTTATCGTTGAACCCCAATCTTGACACTTTATCTGTCCAGGTCATTGAAAAAGATATTTGCCAAGTTTCAAGGGGTGTGGAAACAAATTGCGCACATTCGGACGGACGAACGGACAGACGGATAGATGAATAGACACTATGACGGACATTGCACAAACCCAATATACAATTTACGTTTGGTATCGAGTATAAAAACTGTTCGTAGGTATTACAGCAACAACAACAACTAAACGCCGACTTGGAATTATAGCACTTTCCGTTTTCCTTATCCGTTTAAAAATTTTTGGCTTGTGAGTATTTTTCTTCTGGGCCATGCTACACTTTGCACCACTTACAACAAACAACGTTCAAAAAACAAATAACAACAAAACAAATAATTTTTTGGTTTTTTTTTTCTAGTTCCGAAAAATCTGTTGCACTTTTTGTCTTTCTGTGTTGAGTTGAGGAAGCCAGCCGCACGTACACTGAAAAAATTAATCAAGATTTTCCACCTTGAATCAACACTTTTCGGTCTTATTTCTCGTGTAAGACCGAAAAATCTTGAATCAAGTATGAAACTTTCTTAACTGTTAAGATCGCTCATTCTTAAATTTAGATCGTTTTGAGAATGAAAAGTACTTATTTCGAGATTGTTAATTCTTGAATTAAGAAGCAAAATTCTTAGAATTTGAGATCTGACAAACTGCAAATGAGATTGAAGTGAACTTAAAAACAAGATGTTAGATCTTGAATTTTAAGATTATTAATTCTTGATTTAAGAACTGACAAATTCACATTAAAAAAAAAAAAAACGGCAACTATTCGTACTTTAACGCAGCCTAGCCGTGTGTAAGTTGCGTAAGGCTGTATTTTTTAAACAGAAATTCTGGCTTCGTCAACATTAAGGTCGAATCGGGTTTAAAATCCAAGAACTTGTATTCTTGATCCAAGTTTGACACTACTTGATTATATAATTTCCTGAAATTCTAAGATTTAGACACATAAGCGCAGAATAGCATTTTTACAGCTGCCTATCATTCTCATGCTTTAGCTAGAAATGTTCGAAATTAGAAATAAACATTACAAATTTATCGGATTTTGCTTACCGTGACGGGGATTTGAACCTTAGATCTGTTGTTAACTGCGTCGAGTGCTTTAGCTGTTGAGCCAATTCCTATTACATCTTGACTGCAGTTAATGTTTATGTTAAGTGAACTTGATTTAGAACAGTTTATTCGGCATTTTTATACTAATTAATGACTTTTAAAAAAATAAGAACTAAAATAAACTTGTTTCATATCATTTTTAAGAGCAAAAAAAAAAAAAAAATTTGTAAAATGCCGCTGAGATTTGAACACGCGACTCGTACTTGATTCAAGAATTTTCGTACTTGATTCCAGTAGTTCGGAGGATAAACTTGATAAACTTGATAAAAGTTCACTCAGTACTTGATGTAAGTATTTCGAACTTAAATTGCCAGTTTTAAGTATTTTGGACTTATAATAATTAATTGAAGCCTCCTTCCGACAACATTTGTTTTAAAAAACTACAACTTTTAAAGAAGAATCAAGATTTTTATTCTTGTAATAAGAACGTTTACTACTTATTAAATCGCCAAGTTCGTTTCAGTTTTATTAATAGCCTTTTCAAGAATTATATTCTTATATTAAGAAGTTTAGTGCTTAAATAAAATAGAATGTTTCAAGACCGTTTTAGGCGTGTTTTGAGATTTTTTAAGAACATACATTCTTAATTCAAGTACATTTGGAATTGAATCAAGATTTTTAATCTTAAATTACTCGTTAAGTTCGTTTTAGACTTAATTTAAGATTTCTTAAGCACGAAACGTACTTAAATATTTCAATTACGAATCGGGATAATTCTAGATTAAAAATCTTAAATTTAGATCGTCATTTTTTTTTCTGTGTAGGATGCTAAACGACATCGTTGCTGCAGGCGGCTTTTATAGTCGCGCTTTCCTTGTCGTGTCGCTGGGTCGTCGGGTCGTCGAGTTGGGATTTGGGTTGGTGCCTCGGCTTGCTTTGCGTTTCGATTGGCTTTTATTTGCTTTCACCAGCAAAATTTTCCACACTGATGAGGGGTGAAACTGGTGCTGCTGCTGCTGCGTGCGAAAGTGCCAACACTCGCATTAATGACAACAAGAACAACAGCAATTACAAATATAACAGCAACAGCAACAACTCTGGTTCTGGTAGCTGTAGAGCAATAATAAAAAGCACATATTAGCCATAAATTTTTTAGTTGCCTTATCAAGGTTTGTAGTATGTAAACTAATAAAGCGGCCCATTGACCATTTCTTGAATTTCTAGCTGTGTCTAGCTGCTGTGTGTTGTCCTGCTTGCTTGCTGCCTAAAGTTCAGTACAGGTTTTCCCTAAGCGTACAACATTCATCCATCTAAATCCATCCATCCATTCATCTATCCACGTTTGTATTCACATATTTAGGCAGGTCTAGGCCTAACCCCTCGCAACACCTTTACGTTTGTGGCGTACTTATTGATGAGGGTCTTGCAACTTTGTCGTTCAGTTAATCTCTAAAAGGCATAATTAATGGTCTTGGATTTGATATGTTTGAGAGCATAATTGTGAGGCGTTATGCAGTAACAAGCTTTCTGAACCTAAAAATATTACTGCATACTCTAAGTGGTCCCATACAATTTTTGCTCTGCCTTGAAATTCTCAACTGGTTATAGCTCTGCCAGCACCGTATAGGGCCTGCTGGACCAGCTTCAATTGCTTAAAAATTCCGTGAGGTCTTTAGCCAAGTTTTTTTAAAAACTAATTTTTTTTTCCTGCTTGTTCCTGCTTGTTCCTGTTTTTAATGTCTCACATGTTATATTCATGTGAATATATAATTTTTTTTTTTAATTTTACTCTGGGTACTGCTCGATATCCAAAACAATTTCTGAATGTCAATCCTAAATGTTGTCATCATGAAACATAGGCTTTCATATTTATTTTTAAAATGAATTGAATATGCACGAAATGGAATACTCAACATCTGCAATTATTGCATGCAGAACCTGTCTGTCGTTGGCGGACACTTAAAACCAACATAAATTAGTAATAAAAACTCATATTTAAATGGTGGCAAACAACGTGTATCCAAGCCGTGGCTTTACACTCGCTGCTAAATTCATTGCCCAAATCCCCGGTACCATGTATCGTCGCTCGTCCAAAAATGCTGCAAAATGAACTTGAATTAACTAACACATCACGACAAACTTTGTTCCCCAAGCTCTGTCTCGTGTCTGTCGCGCAGGTCTCATAAGGCATATTCATTTTTTTTTTTTTCCAATTTTTCAAACCAAAAATGAGTAAAGAAAATATTTTCGAAGGAATTCTGAAATCTCCAAAAATATTAACTGTAAAACCTAATTTCAAATGATTCGATTATTTCTACCAAAAATCATATCGGGCCGTATGCCACGCCCCTCTCAGCGGCAAGTAACCCGTAACATAAAAAGTATTTTGCCTTTTGCGCATCGAGTTGACTTCGAAGCAAAGTCAAACTTCTAAAATAGCCCGGCAATTTACAGCCATTTGCCACGCCCGGCAGTCCGCCCCGCAGCACAAATGGTCGCCTAATTGTTGGTAAACAAAAGTCGAGACTAGCCATCTGCTCCTCTCCTCTCCTCTCCACTATCTCTCTCCTTCGACATCTTTCGCGCTCAGGTCGATGAGAACAATGGCCGCCAGACTTAGGGGCTTACATAACGCTTTCTTACTCCAACATTTCCCTCTTTCTGGCTGATGTATATCGTCTTTGCAGCAACTGTGTAATGGTCCTCGTACTTAACATCCATTTCCGGTCACCGCAGACGCGCACAATGGCTCCGTGGGTGCGCACAGTGTACATCAATCAGTTGCCGCGCTTTTTGGTGATGCGTCGACCGCTCTATCCGATCAGCGAAATGATGTTTGTAATCGATATAGACAAGAAGACAACCATTGTTTTGTCATTTTTGTATGCAGCAAATCCTCTCGCCGTCTCATGGTACGCACCTGTAATGGACTTGAGCTGAGGTATCAAATACCACCGCTCGTGGCCCTTTCGCGGTAAGAGATCAACGGAAAAACTCACTGCCTTCATATTCTTATGATTTGTCAAACGTCGCGGCAAACATGGTTTTCGTTTATGCAATATCGTGTAACCGTTTACTGAGAGCTTTTTTTTTATTGTAATATAATTTGTGAAAATAATATGGGATTCTTAGACGGTCTCTATACATTTGGTTAACATCAACCGTTTGAATTGATTTTTGTCCATTGAAAATGTTTTATTTATTAAAATAATATCGAAATTTATATATCAATTTTTTTTCTTCAAATAATGTCGTTTAAACAATAATTGCGATTTTTATTCTTGCATTGAAAATAATTCGTGAAAAAACAGGATTCGTATAATTTAGGTACGGGTTGTTTGTCATGTAAACTGCTTTCAGTTCATTTGTTTGGAATTTTTGTTATGAATTTCACTTCCAATTCGAAGTCGTAAACAGTTAAAATAAAGTTGCAATTGAATAATGTTTTGGCCATTTGTACAGCATGCATCACAGTCGCAAGACAACATCGCGCAGCACCTCGCCACATCTGCAGCATCGAGTCCAGGCCATGAAATTAATGGACGACATGGGTGTTGGCTTTGGTGTTGGCTTTGGCGGTGGCGGTGGCGGTGGAGTTGGTGGAGCATCAACAATCACTGGACATTTGAGTTCGCTGTATCCGCCGACCATCTCGACAGTGTAACAAATTTAAGGAAAATTGGCTTAACCATTTCTCATTCACACGCTTTAACATTGTTCAATTTATCTTAATCAACTGATTTGTTTCTAATAGCAAAAACAATAATTCTGCAGAATAGAAAGCTGAATTTAACTTCTAAGAATTTTCAACTTAATCGTATTTGTTTTGGCTTTTTCAAGAAAGAGAAACTGTTAGTCAAAATGTTACTTAGCTAGTCCAAACATATGCCAAATCATAATTACTGTGAAACACGAGACAAAGAGAGGGAGAGAAGCGAACGCGCGCGACTTGCGGCAATTAGTTAGCACAAAGCTTTAGTTATTATTATGCCCAAGTGTGCATGTTTGTGCATGGTTGCGACTCTGGCAGCATCGAACGCAGCTCATCCGTTAAGGGATTCCATTGTGTAGATGCAAGTTGTATAAACTTGGTGTCTTTGGCGAATATTGTCAGAAAGGCCACATAAAGCTGCAGTGGCACAAAATTCTTGCTCTGATTTCTTATGCTGCCCTCCTTGAACAGGCGAAACTGACAGCTGCCCAGGCGCTGCAACATTTGTAGACTCTCAGAGGGGCGCCTAGCTAACGATTGGCATAAGGTGTCAGCAGGATAAGTAGATGGGTTAGCTGCGTCAACTCGTCACGTAGATGGGCAACTTGAATGTCCTAACTTGATTAGGTTCTGAGCGCTATTCTTAGAAAAGAGCAATAAATGTGGTCATAAATATTAAAATGGCTTATGGCTAAAAACATAAATGCAATGCATAACTTTTATATTTATAAGCCAGAGAAACAAGTGCTGTTTGTTTTATTCAAGTGTAAATGGAAAGTGCAAACGCCAAGAAAATGTATGAATTGTCGAATCCTTGCTTGCAATTGCAAGGCCATCGGTTGCTAGGATGAAATCTAGCCGGAACCCACGCCCTTTATCTGTTAAATTCCATTTGATGCTTGCATTGTTAGTTAGTTTGTTGATAATAGAGGGAGAATGGATGGTTTGCTGCTGCTGCTGGCAAACATTTGTAATGGCTGATGCCAGCAAAACTATGAAAGTATACATTTATGCATTATTACTTCTTAGTTAAAGCTGATTCTTTCAGTCTTTATCTCTCAAGATACAAGATGCCAGAGTGCAGTTCTACTAACCGCACACAATGTTTATTCCATTATATTGCATTTTCAATGTTTACATATTTTACATTTCAAACATGATGATTATTCTCGATATTTTGCTAGATCTTTTTTTGTAGTCATCTTTTTTTTTTTTCAATATGAATATGTATTACCAAGGCTTCTAACCCTATACTGGTAGATTGTCCAGGTTGTAAATGTTACTTATATTTCAACTGATTTAAAGAAAGTTGTCAAGAACATTTTATTATGGAAAAGTCAGACTTCTACAAAACAAGAACGAATTGAGCTCGCCTTACACGTTCCATGGACTTAACAAATTATTTTTAAAAAAATGTCCCTCGCTTAAAGAATGATTTATGTTCAAACGGTTTATAAGTCTTTCAGTTGTTAAGATATATTGTAAACATTTTGTTGCACACTTTGTTGTATTGAGAATAAATTTACAATTTTGAGGGCTTTCTGACGGTAGGCATGTATTAGTTGGGTCCCATTTCAAGTGCGCAGTGTGCGTTTTCTACCCGCCACAATTGAAACATTGCACAACAAAAACAGTAACATCGAAAGTAGATGTAACGATGCAACAACTTCGGCCATGTGCCAAGGTGGATCCCAGTCGCAATGGATAAATGTACGTTCTCTTCTGCATCTACTTCGTCTGCACGTCGTTGATGCTATTGTAGGCCAGGGTGAGAACCGAGAGCGTAGATGTGTGTGTGTGAGTGTTGCACAGCACTAGTCACAGTTTATTAGATTGGCAGCAACGAACTTGTACTTACTTGGCCAGTTGTTTTAATATTTGCTCTCCCACTGCTGCTCACTTGTTTGGTATGATAAATTGAAATGCGCAATTATTAACATAGTCAATATGTCCCATTAATCAATAACCAAACAGGAATATCAAACGGCGATGCAGCTTAGAGAGGGAAATGATGATCGCTTATCAATATGTGAAGAATACTTCACTCGATATAAGTGTGCGCTTGAGCAAAGCAAAGCGGATTCCTGCTTAACGATGGGCAAGACATGGTTGCTCAGCTGATATCCATGCATATCGAAGCATGCGTCAAGCGGATATTGTTCCAACCACATGCTGAATTCTGCTGCAGTCAATAAACGATTTGCTTCGGCAAACATCATTGCAACGTTTCAATTAAACACGGCCAAATAGTTGCTGCCAAATCCCCCTGACACTTTGGGCGGCACCATCGAGTCCGATACCATTACAAAGATATTGTTCAAGAAGTAATCATTCAGAAGAATTGCTGTCAATATAAAGGCAACAGTTGTTGCAGAAATTCACTTACTTTGATCGCAATCAAATAAATACGAAGCTAGTGCGAGCTACAAAATCGCTGGTGGCTACAGCAAACATGCAGACAGTATGGCTGGCTGGCTGGCTGTGCTATGAGGGCACAAGTCGTAGCACAGTCAGCAAGCAAAATGACTTGAGAGTATGGTAGCTGGTATTTAAGTTCCCAAATCTATATCAGTATTTCACCCAATGATTACTCTATTTAAATACATTCTTGTTGACAGCAGCAGCAGCAGCAGCAGCAGCATTCACATGTTTTAGTAATGCAGAGCCAAGCACTGGGACACCCATTACTGTTACCGAGTGTCATACGAACTGTGACTGGCAGCCATCTTGGACTGGACTCAACTACTTCCCACTTGTTGTTGTTGTTGGTGCTCAGAGATAATCAACTCGTACTCGCACTGCATTTTTGTAATGCCCTTGCTAAAAGAGGCTATAATACTAACGTCGATTATTATTACAAACAAAACTTAATTAATTTTTTTTTGTATCAACTTTTTCCTGCTTTTGAGTTTATTGATACTTAAGTTTTATGCTAATTTTGCATTCACTAATATATATATATATATATTTTTTTTTATATAATATTTTAATCATTAGGAAATCTTAAAGTCTTGTTGTCTTACATTCAATCCAAACATTTTTAAAAAGCGTTTTATTTATTTTTGTGAAGCTAACAAAAACAAAAACTGTTCCCCAAACGGCAAAAATTTTAAAATTGATATTTATGTATATTTTTGTTTTTAGCATTATGCTAAGGATAGTACAATTGCGTACAATTTGATATAAGAAATGATTTATGTGTGCTATATACAGATATGTACTTATACAAATGATTTATTTATCACTAATTGACTAGCCATTTGAACGTATGTATTTGTTTTTTGAATGAAATTTCGATAGTCAACTTTGAAGCTGATTCAGATTAGGGCTAATCTTTGAACATGGCTAGAAATATGCACATCGATACATTTAGTAAGTAAATCTAGGAAAAAGTGTTTATATGCATGTTGAGCGATAAACATTTGTAATAAAATTAAACATAATAGATATCAAGATACATTTACAAATACTGTTGCTCTAAAAAGTACTTTGGGCAAGGGCTAAAATGAAAAAAAAATATCTACTACTATGTATGTATGTATAGCATAGAAATATTGTGCTAATTATATGTATATTTGGTATATGTCCAGCACATTTCCCAAGCAGCACGAGAATCTAGTCCAAAGTGATATGCGGATTTGTATATGTGAAGCCATGAAACTGTTTTTGATCCATGGATGCGAGTATCTCCTTATCGATGGGTGTTAAACGAACACGTTCTCTGGTAAAAACACGATCGAAATATTGCGTATCCAACGGATGTTTCTATCAAAACAGAGAGAGAAACATTTGTCAGCAAGAACTCTGTTTATGGATATTATGAAAATGAATTTTGCAGATTCCATTCAATGAGCCGAAAGAATAAATGATCTGCTATATCACCAGCTGGACTATACTGTGATCCAATGCGTTTCGTATAGTCCTTTTCCAGTAGCTGAACCAAAAATTGTTCATAAATTCATAAAATATGTGTGAAAAGTGTTAATAACTTACGCCTCGGAGTATGCCTGTTGCCTCGGCTGATATATAGACGGGAAACCATGGAATTTCATTGCATATGGACCAAAAGAGTTCATCCTCATCGCAGCCACTGAATGGTGATTGACCGATTAACATTTCATAGAGCAGCACACCAAACTAAACCTAAAGTTGGCAAAGTTAAGGTTCTCGTAGCTGTAGAGCAATAATAAAAAACACATATTAGTTACAATTTCTAGTTGCCTTGATCCAGTTTGTAATATGTAAACTAATAAAGCCAATTGACCATTTCTTGAATTTCGAGCTGTGTCTAGCTGCTGTGTGTTGTCCTGCTTGCTTGCTGCCTAAAGTTCAGTACACGTACAACATTCATCCATCTAAATCCATCCATCCATTCATCTATCCACGTTTGTATTCACATATTTGAGCAGGTCTAGGCCTAATCCCTCGCAACACCTTTACGTTTGTGGCGTACTTATTGATGAGAGTCTTGCAACTTTGTCGTTCAGTTAATCTCTAAAAGGCATAATTAATGGTCTTGGATTTGATATGTTTGAGAGCATAATTGTGAGGCGTTATGCAGTAACAAGCTTTCTGAACCTAAAAATATTACTGCATACTCTAAGTGGTCCCATACAATTTTTGCTCTGCCTTGAAATTCTCAACTGGTTATAGCTCTGCCAGCACCGTATAGGGCCTGCTGGACCAGCTTCAATTGCTTAAAAATTCCGTGAGGTCTTTAGCCAAGTTTTTTTAAAAACTAATTTTTTTTTCCTGCTTGTTCCTGCTTGTTCCTGTTTGTTCCTGTTTTTAATGTCTCACATGTTATATTCATGTGAATATATAATTTTTTTTTTTAATTTTACTCTGGGTACTGACATCCAAAGCAATATCTGAATGTCAGTCCTAAATGTGGTCATCATGAAAGATATGCTTTCATATTTATTTTTGAAATGAATTGAATATGCACGAAATGGAATACTCAACATCTGCAATTATTGCATGCAGAACCTGTCTGTCGTTGGCGGACACTTAAAACCAACATAAATTAGTAATAAAAACTCATATTTAAATGGTGGCAAACAACGTGTATCCAAGCCGTGGCTTTACACTCGCTGCTAAATTCATTGCCCAAATCCCCGGTACCATGTATCGTCGCTCGTCCAAAAATGCTGCAAAATGAACTTGAATTAACTAACACATCACGACAAACTTTGTTCCCCAAGCTCTGTCTCGTGTCTGTCGCGCAGGTCTCATAAGGCATATTAATTTTTCGATGATGATTTTTTTTTTTTTTTCCAATTTTTCAAACCAAAAATGAGTAAAGAAATATTTTCGAAGGAATTCTGAAATCTCCAAAAATATTAACTGTAAAACCTAATTTCAAATGATTCGATTATTTCTACCAAAAATCATATCGGGCCGTATGCCACGCCCCTCTCAGCGGCAAGTAACCCGTAACATAAAAGTATTTTGCCTTTTGCGCATCGAGTTGACTTCGAAGCAAAGTCAAACTTCTAAAATAGCCCGGCAATTTACAGCCATTTGCCACGCCCGGCAGTCCGCCCCGCAGCACAAATGGTCGCCTAATTGTTGGTAAACAAAGTCGAGACTAGCCATCTGCTCCTCTCCTCTCCTCTATCTCTCTCCTTCGACATCTTTCGCGCTCAGGTCGATGAGAACAATGGCCGCCAGACTTAGGGGCTTACATAACGCTTTCTTACTCCAACATTTCCCTCTTTCTGGCTGATGTATATCGTCTTTGCAGCAACTGTGTAATGGTCCTCGTACTTAACATCCATTTCCGGTCACCGCAGACGCACACATGGCTCCGTGGGTGCGCACAGTGTTCATCAATCAGTTGCCGCGCTTTTTGGTGATGCGTCGACCGCTCTATCCGATCAGCGAAATGATGTTTGTAATCGATATAGACAAGAAGACAACCATTGTTTTGTCATTTTTGTATGCAGCAAATCCTCTCGCCGTCTCATGGTACGCACCTGTAATGGACTTGAGCTGAGGTATCAAATACAATCGCCCGTGGCCCTTTCGCGGTAAGAGATCAACGGAAAAACTCACTGCCTTCATATTCTTATGATTTGTCAAACGTCGCGGCAAACATGGTTTTCGTTTATGCAATATCGTGTAACCGTTTACTGAGAGCTTTTTTTTTATTGTAATATAATTTGTGAAAATAATATGGGATTCTTAGACGGTCTCTATACATTTGGTTAACATCAACCGTTTGAATTGATTTTTGTCCATTGAAAATGTTTTATTTATTAAAATAATATCGAAATTTATATATCAATTTTTTTTCTTCAAATAATGTCGTTTAAACAATAATTGTGATTTTTATTCTTGCATTGAAAATAATTCGTGAAAAAACAGGATTCGTATAATTTAGGTACGGGTTGTTTGTCATGTAAACTGCTTTCAGTTAATTTGTTTGGAATTTTTGTTATGAATTTCACTTCCAATTCGAAGTCGTAAACAGTTAAAATAAAGTTGCAATTGAATAATGTTTTGGCCATTTGTACAGCATGCATCACAGTCGCAAGACAACATCGCGCAGCACCTCGCCACATCTGCAGCATCGAGTCCAGGCCATGAAATTAATGGACGACATGGGTGTGGGCATGGGTGTTGGCTTTGGCGGTGGCGTTGGCGGTGGCGTGGTGGAGATCAATCACTGGACTTTGAGTCGCTGATCCGCGACCATCCGACAGTGTAACAAATTAAGGAAATTGCTACATTTCATTCACACGCTTAACATTGTCATTTTAATCGTTATCAAACTAATCTGCAGAATAGAGCGATTACTTCTAAGTGTTCACTATCGTATTGTTTGGCTTTTCAAAAGAAACGTTAGTCAATGTACTAGCTGTCCAACATCAATCTTACGGACACGCAGAGGTGAGAAGCGAACGCGCGCGACTGCGGCATTAGTTGCACAAAGCTTTAGTTATATATGCCCGGTGCATGTTGTGCATGGTGCGACTTGGCAGATCGAACGCAGCTACGTTAAGGGTTCATGTTAAGCAAGTTGTTAGTGTCTTTGGCGAATATTGTCAGAAAGGCCACATAAAGCTGCAGTGGCACAAAATTCTTGCTCTGATTTCTTATGCTGCCCTCCTTGAACAGGCGAAACTGACAGCTGCCCAGGCGCTGCAACATTTGTAGACTCTCAGAGGGGCGCCTAGCTAACGATTGGCATAAGGTGTCAGCAGGATAAGTAGATGGGTTAGCTGCGTCAACTCGTCACGTAGATGGGCAACTTGAATGTCCTAACTTGATTAGGTTCTGAGCGTTATTCTTAGAAAAGAGAAATAAATGTGGTCATAAATATTAAAATGGCTTATGGCTAAAACATAAATGCAATGCATAACTTTTATATTTATAAGCCAGAGAAACAAGTGCTGTTTGTTTTATTCAAGTGTAAATGGAAAGTGCAAACGCCAAGAAAATGTATGAATTGTCGAATCCTTGCTTGCAATTGCAAGGCCATCGGTTGCTAGGATGAAATCTAGCCGGAACCCACGCCCTTTATCTGTTAAATTCCATTTGATGCTTGCATTGTTAGTTAGTTTGTTGATAATAGAGGGAGAATGGATGGTTTGCTGCTGCTGCTGGCAAACATTTGTAATGGCTGATGCCAGCAAAACTATGAAAGTATACATTTATGCACGTAACTTCTTAGTTAAAGCTGATTCTTTCAGTCTTTATCTCTCAAGATACAAGATGCCAGAGTGCAGTTCTACTAACCGCACACAATGTTTTATTCCATTATTATTGCATTTTCAATGTTTACATATTTTACATTTCAAACATGATGATTATTCTCGATATTTTGCTAGATCTTTTTTTGTAGTCACTTTTTTTTTTTCAATATGAATATGTATTACCAAGGCTTCTACCCTATACTGGTAGATTGTCCAGGTTGTAATGTTACTTATATTCAACTGATTAAAGAAAGTTGTCAAGAACATTTTATTATGGAAAAGTCAGACTTCTCAAATGCAACATGTTTTTTTTTTCAATATGAATATGTATTACCAAGGCTTCTAACTCTATACTGGTAGATTGTCCAGGTTGTAATGTTACTTATATTTCAACTGATTTAAAGAAAGTTGTCAAGAACATTTTATTATGGAAAAGTCAGACTTCTCAAATGCAACATGTTTTTTTTTTTCAATATGAATATGTATTACCAAGGCTTCTAACTCTATACTGGTAGATTGTCCAGGTTGTAAATGTTAAGAACATTTTATTATGGAAAAGTCAGACTTCTCAAATGCAACATGTTTTTTTTTTCAATATGAATATGTATTACCAAGGAATCTACTTTGTATGGGTAGATTGTCCAGGTGTAAATGTTACTTATATTTCAACTGATTCAAAGAAAGTTGTCAAGAACATTTTATTATGGAAAAGTCAGACTTCTACAAAACAAGAACGAATTGAGCTCGCCTTACACGTTCCATGGACTTAACAAATTATTTTTAAAAAAATGTCCCTCGCTTAAAGAATGATTTATGTTCAAACGGTTTATAAGTCTTTCAGTTGTTAAGATATATTTGTAAACATTTTGTTGCACACTTTTGTTGTATTGAGAATAAATTTACAATTTTGAGGGCTTTCTGACGGTAGGCATGTATTAGTTGGGTCCCATTTCAAGTGCGCAGTGTGCGTTTTCTACCCGCCACAATTGAAACATTGCACAACAAAAACAGTAACATCGAAAGTAGATGTAACGATGCAACAACTTCGGCCATGTGCCAAGGTGGATCCCAGTCGCAATGGATAAATGTACGTTCTCTTCTGCATCTACTTCGCCTGCACGTCGTTGATGCTATTGTAGGCCAGGGTGAGAACCGAGAGCGTAGATGTGTGTGTGTGAGTGTTGCACAGCACTAGTCACAGTTTATTAGATTGGCAGCAACGAACTTGTACTTACTTGGCCAGTTGTTTTAATATTTGCTCTCCCACTGCTGCTCACTTGTTTGGTATGATAAATTGAAATGCGCAATTATTACATAGTCAAATGTCCCATTAACAATAACCAAACAGGAATATCAACGGCGATGCAGCTTAGAGAGGGAAATGATGATCGCTTATCAATATGTGAAGAATACTTCACTCGATATAAGTGTGCGCTTGAGCAAAGCAAAGCGGATTCCTGCTTAACGATGGGCAAGACATGGTTGCTCAGCTGATATCCATGCATATCGAAGCATGCGTCAAGCGGATATTGTTCCAACCACATGCTGAATTCTGCTGCAGTCAATAAACGATTTGCTTCGGCAAACATCATTGCAACGTTTCAATTAAACACGGCCAAATAGTTGCTGCCAAATCCCCCTGACACTTTGGGCGGCACCATCGAGTCCGATACAATTACAAAGATATTGTTCAAGAAGTAATCATTCAGAAGAATTGCTGTCAATATAAAGGCAACAGTTGTTGCAGAAATTCACTTACTTTGATCGCAATCAAATAAAATACGAAGCTAGTGCGAGCTACAAAATCACTGGCTGGCTAGAGCAAACATGCAGACAGTATGGCTGGCTGGCTGGCTGTGCTATGAGGGCACAAGTCGTAGCACAGTCAGCAAGCAAAATGACTTGAGAGTATGGTAGCTGGTATTTAAGTTCCCAAATCTATATCAGTATTTCACCCAATGATTACTCTATTTAAATACATTCTTGTTGACAGCAGCAGCAGCATTCACATGTTTTAGTAATGCAGAGCCAAGCACTGGGACACCCATTACTGTTACCGAGTGTCATACGAACTGTGACTGGCAGCCATCTTGGACTGGACTCAACTACTTCCCACTTGTTGTTGTTGGTGCTCAGAGATAATCAAGTCGTGCTTGGCACTGCATTTTGTAATGCCCTTGCTAAAAGAGGCTATAATACTAACGTCGATTATTATTACAAACAAACTTAATTAATTTTTTTTTGTATCAACTTTTTCCTGCTTTTGAGTTTATTGATACTTAAGTTTTATGCTAATTTTGCATTCACTAATATATATATATATATATTTTTTTTTATATATAATATTTTAATCATTAGGAAATCTTAAAGTCTTGTTGTCTTACATTCAATCCAAACATTTTTAAAAAGCGTTTTATTTATTTTTGTGAAGCTAACAAAAACAAAAACTGTTCCCCAAACGGCAAAAATTTTAAAATTGATATTTATGTATATTTTTGTTTTTAGCATTATGCTAAGGATAGTACAATTGCGTACAATTTGATATAAGAAATGATTTATGTGTGCTATATACAGATATGTACTTATACAAATGATTTATTTATCACTAATTGACTAGCCATTTGAACGTATGTATTTGTTTTTTGAATGAAATTTCGATAGTCAACTTTGAAGCTGATTCAGATTAGGGCTAATCTTTGAACATGGCTAGAAATATGCACATCGATACATTTAGTAAGTAAATCTAGGAAAAAGTGTTTATATGCATGTTGAGCGATAAACATTTGTAATAAAATTAAACATAATAGATATCAAGATACATTTACAAATACTGTTGCTCTAAAAAGTACTTTGGGCAAGGGCTAAAATGAAAAAAAAAATATCTACTACTATGTATGTATGTATAGCATAGAAATATTGTGCTAATTATATGTATATTTGGTATATGTCCAGCACATTTCCCAAGCAGCACGAGAATCTAGTCCAAAGTGATATGCGGATTTGTATATGTGAAGCCATGAAACTGTTTTTGATCCATGGATGCGAGTATCTCCTTATCGATGGGTGTTAAACGAACACGTTCTCTGGTAAAAACACGATCGAAATATTGCGTATCCAACGGATGTTTCTATCAAAACAGAGAGAGAAACATTTGTCAGCAAGAACTCTGTTTATGGATATTATGAAAATGAATTTTGCCGTTTCTCAAGCAGATTCCATTCAATCGGCCGAAAGAATAAATGATCTGCTATATCACCAGCTGGACTATACTGTGATCCAATGCGTTTCGTATAGTCCTTTTCCAGTAGCTGAACCAAAAATTGTTCATAAATTCATAAAATATGTGTGAAAAGTGTTAATAACTTACGCCTCGGAGTATGCCTGTTGCCTCGGCTGATATATAGACGGGAAACCATGGAATTTCATTGCATATGGACCAAAAGAGTTCATCCTCATCGCAGCCACTGAATGGTGATTGACCGATTAACATTTCATAGAGCAGCACACCAAACTAAACCTAAAGTTGGCAAAGTTAAGGTTCTCGTAGCTGTAGAGCAATAATAAAAAACACATATTAGTTACAATTTCTAGTTGCCTTGATCCAGTTTGTAATATGTAAACTAATAAAGCCGCATTGACCATTTCTTGAATTTCTAGCTGTGTCTAGCTGCTGTGTGTTGTCCTGCTTGCTTGCTGCCTAAAGTTCAGTACACGTACAACATTCATCCATCTAAATCCATCCATCCATTCATCTATCCACGTTTGTATTCACATATTTGAGCAGGTCTAGGCCTAATCCCTCGCAACACCTTTACGTTTGTGGCGTACTTATTGATGAGAGTCTTGCAACTTTGTCGTTCAGTTAATCTCTAAAAGGCATAATTAATGGTCTTGGATTTGATATGTTTGAGAGCATAATTGTGAGGCGTTATGCAGTAACAAGCTTTCTGAACCTAAAAATATTACTGCATACTCTATGTGGTCCCATACAATTTTTGCTCTGCCTTGAAATTCTCAACTGGTTATAGCTCTGCCAGCACCGTATACGGCCTGCTCGACCAGCTTCAATTGCTTAACAATTCCGTGAGGTCTTTAGCCAAGTTTTTTTAAAAACTAATTTTTTTTTCCTGCTTGTTCCTGCTTGTTCCGGTTTGTTCCTGTTTTTAATCTCTCACATGTTATTTTATGTGAATATATAATACTTTTTTTTAAATTTTACTCTGGGTACTGACATCCAAAGCAATAACTGGAGTCAGTTTTAAATGTGGTCATCATGAAAGATATGCTTTCATATTTATTTTTGAAATGAATTGAATATGCACGAAATGGAATACTCAACATCTGCAATTATTGCATGCAGAACCTGTCTGTCGTTGGCGGACACTTAAAACCAACATAAATTAGTAATAAAAACTCATATTTAAATGGTGGCAAACAACGTGTATCCAAGCCGTGGCTTTACACTCGCTGCTAAATTCATTGCCCAAATCCCCGGTACCATGTATCGTCGCTCGTCCAAAAATGCTGCAAAATGAACTTGAATTAACTAACACATCACGACAAACTTTGTTCCCCAAGCTCTGTCTCGTGTCTGTCGCGCAGGTCTCATAAGGCATATTAATTTTTTTTTGCGCTGCGAAGTAAAAAGCGATGATGATTTTTTTTTTTTTAAAGAAGAAAATATTTTCGAAGGAATTCTGAAATCTCCAAAAATATTAACTGTAAAACCTAATTTCAAATGATTCGATTATTTCTACCAAAAATCATATCGGGCCGTATGCCACGCCCCTCTCAGCGGCAAGTAACCCGTAACATAAAAAGTATTTTGCCTTTTGCGCATCGAGTTGACTTCGAAGCAAAGTCAAACTTCTAAAATAGCCCGGCAATTTACAGCCATTTGCCACGCCCGGCAGTCCGCCCCGCAGCACAAATGGTCGCCTAATTGTTGGTAAACAAAAGTCGAGACTAGCCATCTGCTCCTCTCCTCTCCTCTATCTCTCTCCTTCGACATCTTTCGCGCTCAGGTCGATGAGAACAATGGCCGCCAGACTTAGGGGCTTACATAACGCTTTCTTACTCCAACATTTCCCTCTTTCTGGCTGATGTATATCGTCTTTGCAGCAACTGTGTAACGGTCCTCGTACTTAACATCCATTTCCGGTCACCGCAGACGCACACAATGGCTCCGTGGGTGCGCACAGTGTTCATCAATCAGTTGCCGCGCTTTTTGGTGATGCGTCGACCGCTCTATCCGATCAGCGAAATGATGTTTGTAATCGATATAGACAAGAAGACAACCATTGTTTTGTCATTTTTGTATGCAGCAAATCCTCTCGCCGTCTCATGGTACGCACCTGTAATGGACTTGAGCTGAGGTATCAAATACCACCGCTCGTGGCCCTTTCGCGGTAAGAGATCAACGGAAAAACTCACTGCCTTCATATTCTTATGATTTGTCAAACGTCGCGGCAAACATGGTTTTCGTTTATGCAATATCGTGTAACCGTTTACTGAGAGCTTTTTTTTTATTGTAATATAATTTGTGAAAATAATATGGGATTCTTAGACGGTCTCTATACATTTGGTTAAGATCAACCGTTTGAATTGATTTTTGTCCATTGAAA
Source organism: Scaptomyza flava (assembly GCA_030179655.1). Taxonomy (NCBI): domain Eukaryota; kingdom Metazoa; phylum Arthropoda; class Insecta; order Diptera; family Drosophilidae; genus Scaptomyza; species Scaptomyza flava. The sequence continues at coordinate 4,104,946 of JARNME010000314.1, read as the reverse complement.
ATGTTTTATTTATTAAAATAATATCGAAATTTATATATCAATTTTTTTTCTTCAAATAATGTCGTTTAAACAATAATTGTGATTTTTATTCTTGCATTGAAAATAATTCGTGAAAAAAAACAGGATTCGTGTAATTAAGGTACGGGTTATTTGCCATGTAAACTGCTTTCAGTTCATTTGTTTGGAATTTTTGTTATGAATTTCACTTCCAATTCGAAGTCGTAAACAGTTAAAATAAAGTTGCAATTGAATAATGTTTTGGCCATTTGTACAGCATGCATCACAGTCGCAAGACAACATCGCGCAGCACCTCGCCACATCTGCAGCATCGAGTCCAGGCCATGAAATTAATGGACGACATGGGTGTGGGCATGGGTGTTGGCTTTGGCGGTGGCGTTGGCGGTGGAGTTGGTGGAGCATCAACAATCACTGGACATTTGAGTTCGCTGTATCCGCCGACCATCTCGACAGTGTAACAAATTTAAGGAAAATTGGCTTAACCATTTCTCATTCACACGCTTTAACATTGTTCAATTTTAATCGTTAATCAAAATAATTCTGCAGAACAGAAAGCTGAATTTAACTTCTAAGAATTTTCAACTTAATCGTATTTGTTTTGGCTTTTTCAAGAAAGAGAAACTGTTAGTCAAAATGTTACTTAGCTAGTCCAAACATATGCCAAATCATAATTACTGTGAAACACGAGACAAAGAGAGGGAGAGAAGCGAACGCGCGCGACTTGCGGCAATTAGTTAGCACAAAGCTTTAGTTATTATTATGCCCAAGTGTGCATGTTTGTGCATGGTTGCGACTCTGGCAGCATCGAACGCAGCTCATCCGTTAAGTGATTCCATTGTGTAGATGCAAGTTGTGTAAACTTGGTGTTCTTGGCGAATATTGTCAGAAAGGCCACATAAAGCTGCAGTGGCACAAAATTCTTGCTCTGATTTCTTATGCTGCCCTCCTTGAACAGGCGAAACTGACAGCTGCCCAGGCGCTGCAACATTTGTAGACTCTCAGAGGGGCGCCTAGCTAACGATTGGCATAAGGTGTCAGCAGGATAAGTAGATGGGTTAGCTGCGTCGCCTCGTCACATAGATGGGCAACTTGAATGTCCTAACTTGATTAGGTTCTGAGCGTTATTCTTAGAAAAGAGAAATAAATGTGGTCATAAATATTAAAATGGCTTATGGCTAAAAACATAAATGCAATGCATAACTTTTATATTTATAAGCCAGAGAAAAAAGTGCTGTTTGTATAATTCAAGTGTAAATGGAAAGTGCAAACGCCAAGAAAATGTATGAATTGTCGAATCCTTGCTTGCAATTGCAAGGCCATCGGTTGCTAGGATGAAATCTAGCCGGAACCCACGCCCTTTATCTGTTAAATTCCATTTGATGCTTGCATTGTTAGTTAGTTTGTTGATAATAGAGGGAGAATGGATGGTTTGCTGCTGCTGCTGGCAAACATTTGCAATGGCTGATGCCAGCAAAACTATGAAAATATACATTTATTCATTTATTTACTTCTTAGTTAAAGCTGATTCTTTCAGTCTTTATCTCTCAAGATACAAGATGCCAGAGTGCAGTTCTACTAACCGCACACAATGTTTTATTCCATTATTATTGCATTTTCAATGTTTACATATTTTACATTTCAAACATGATGATTATTCTCGATTTTTTGCTAGATCTTTTTTTGTAGTCATTTTTTTTTCAATATGAATATGTATTACCAAGGCTTCTAACCCTATACTGGTAGATTGTCCAGGTTGTAAATGTTACTTATATTTCAACTGATTAAAGAAAGTTGTCAGAACTTTTATTATGGAAAAGTCAGACTTCTCAATGCAACATGTTTTTTTTTTCAATATGAATATGTATTACCAAGGCTTCTAACTCTATACTGGTAGATTGTCCAGGTTGTAAATGTTACTTATATTTCAACTGATTTAAAGAAAGTTGTCAAGAACATTTTATTATGGAAAAGTCAGACTTCTCTAATGCAACATGTTTTTTTTTTTCAATATGAATATGTATTACCAAGGCTTCTAACTCTATACTGGTAGATTGTCCAGGTTGTAAATGTTAAGAACATTTTATTATGGAAAAGTCAGACTTCTCAAATGCAACATGTTTTTTTTTTCAATATGAATATGTATTACCAAGGCTTCTAACTCTATACTGGTAGATTGTCCAGGTTGTAAATGTTACTTATATTTCAACTGATTTAAAGAAAGTTGTCAAGAACATTTTAATATGGAAAAGTCAGACTTCTCTAATGCAACATGTTTTTTTTTTTCAATATGAATATGTATTACCAAGGCTTCTAACTCTATACTGGTAGATTGTCCAGGTTGTAAATGTTAAGAACATTTTATTATGGAAAAGTCAGACTTCTCAAATGCAACATGTTTTTTTTTTCAATATGAATATGTATTACCAAGGCTTCTAACTCTATACTGGTAGATTGTCCAGGTTGTAAATGTTACTTATATTTCAACTGATTTAAAGAAAGTTGTCAAGAACATTTTATTATGGAAAAGTCAGACTTCTACAAAACAAGAACGAATTGAGCTCGCCTTACACGTTCCATGGACTTAACAAATTATTTAAAAAAAATGTCCCTCGCTTAAAGAATGATTTATGTTCAAACGGTTTATAAGTCTTTCAGTTGTTAAGATATATTTGTAAACATTTTGTTGCACACTTTTGTTGTATTGAGAATAAATTTACAATTTTGAGGGCTTTCTGACGGTAGGCATGTATTAGTTGGGTCCCATTTCAAGTGCGCAGTGTGCGTTTTCTACCCGCCACAATTGAAACATTGCACAACAAAACAGTAACATCGAAGTAGATGTAACGATGCAACAACTTCGGCCATGTGCCAAGGTGGATCCCAGTCGCAATGGATAAATGTACGTTCTCTTCTGCATCTACTTCGCCTGCACGTCGTTGATGCTATTGTACTTTATAGTTGTTGTTTTCGCTTTATTGCCTGGCCAGGGTGAGAACCGAGAGCGTAGATGTGTGTGTGTGAGTGTTGCCACAGCACTAGTCACAGTTTATTAGATTGGCAGCAACGAACTTGTACTTACTTGGCCAGTTGTTTTAATATTTGCTCTCCCACTGCTGCTCACTTGTTTGGTATGATAAATTGAAATGCGCAATTATTAACATAGTCAATATGTCCCATTAATCAATAACCAAACAGGAATATCAAACGGCGATGCAGCTTAGAGAGGGAATGATGATCGCTTATCAATATGTGAAGAATACTTCACTCGATATAAGTGTGCGCTTGAGCAAAGCAAAGCGGATTCCTGCTTAACGATGGGCAAGACATGGTTGCTCAGCTGATATCCATGCATATCGAAGCATGCGTCAAGCGGATATTGTTCCAACCACATGCTGAATTCTGCTGCAGTCAATAAACGATTTTCTTCGGCAAACATCATTGCAACGTTTCAATTAAACATTGGGCGGCACCATCGAGTCCGATACCATTACAAAGATATTGTTCAAGAAGTAATCATTCAGAAGAATTGCTGTCAATATAAAGGCAACAGTTGTTGCAGAAATTCACTTACTTTGATCGCAATCAAATAAAATACGAAGCTAGTGCGAGCTACAAAATCGCTGGTTGGCTACAGCAAACATGCAGACAGTATGGCTGGCTGGCTGGCTGTGCTATGAGGGCACAAGTCGTAGCACAGTCAGCAAGCAAAATGACTTGAGAGTATGGTAGCTGGTATTTAAGTTCCCAAATCTATATCAGTATTTCACCCAATGATTACTCTATTTAAATACATTCTTGTTGACAGCAGCAGCAGCAGCAGCAGCAGCATTCACATGTTTTAGTAATGCAGAGCCAAGCACTGGGACACCCATTACTGTTACCGAGTGTCATACGAACTGTGACTGGCAGCCATCTTGGACTGGACTCAACTACTTCCCACTTGTTGTTGTTGTTGGTGCTCAGAGATAATCAACTCGTACTCGCACTGCATTTTTGTAATACCCTTGCTAAAAGAGGCTATAATACTAACGTCGATTATTATTACAAACAAAACTTAATTAATTTTTTTTTGTATCAACTTTTTCCTGCTTTTGAGTTTATTGATACTTAAGTTTTATGCTAATTTTGCATTCACTAATATATATATATATATTTTTTTTTATATATAATATTTTAATCATTAGGAAATCTTAAAGTCTTGTTGTCTTACATTCAATCCAAACATTTTTAAAAAGCGTTTTATTTATTTTTGTGAAGCTAATAAAAACAAAAACTGTTTCCCAAAACGGCAAAAATTTTAAAATTGATATTTATGTATATATTTGTTTTTAGCATTATGCTAAGGATAGTACAATTGCGTACAATTTGATATAAGAAATGATTTATGTGTGCTATATACAGATATGTACTTATACAAATGATTTATTTATCACTAATTGACTAGCCATTTGAACGTATGTATTTGTTTTTTGAATGAAATTTCGATAGTCAACTTTGAAGCTGATTCAGATTAGGGCTAATCTTTGAACATGGCTAGAAATATGCACATCGATACATTTAGTAAGTAAATCTAGGAAAAAGTGTTTATATGCATGTTGAGCGATAAACATTTGTAATAAAATTAAACATAATAGATATCAAGATACATTTACAAATACTGTTGCTCTAAAAAGTACTTTGGGCAAGGGCTAAAATGAAAAAAAAAATATCTACTACTATGTATGTATGTATAGCATAGAAATATTGTGCTAATTATATGTATATTTGGTATATGTCCAGCACATTTCCCAAGCAGCACGAGAATCTAGTCCAAAGTGATATGCGGATTTGTATATGTGAAGCCATGAAACTGTTTTTGATCCATGGATGCGAGTATCTCCTTATCGATGGGTGTTAAACGAACACGTTCTCTGGTAAAAAACACGATCGAAATATTGCGTATCCAACGGATGTTTCTATCAAAACAGAGAGAGAAACATTTGTCAGCAAGAACTCTGTTTATGGATATTATGAAAATGAATTTTGGCCGTTTCTCAAGCAGATTCCATTCAATGAGCCGAAAGAATAAATGATCTGCTATATCACCAGCTGGACTATACTGTGATCCAATGCGTTTCGTATAGTCCTTTTCCAGTAGCTGAACCAAAATGTTCATAAATTCATAAAATATGTGTGAAAAGTGTTAATAACTTACGCCTCGGAGTATGCCTGTTGCCTCGGCTGATATATAGACGGGAAACCATGGAATTTCATTGCATATGGACCAAAAGAGTTCATCCTCATCGCAGCCACTGAATGGTGATTGACCGATTAACATTTCATAGAGCAGCACACCAAACTAAACCTAAAGTTGGCAAAGTTAAGGTTCTCGTAGCTGTAGAGCAATAATAACAAACACATATTAGTTACAATTTCTAGTTGCCTGATCCAGTTTGTAATATGTAAACTAATAAAGCCGCCCTTGACCATTTCTGAATTTCTAGCTGTGTCTAGCTGCTGTGTGTTGTCCTGCTTGCTTGCTGCCTAAAGTCAGTACACGTACAACATTCATCCATCTAAATCCATCCATCCATTCATCTATCCACGTTTGTATTCACATATTTAGCAGGTCTAGGCCTAACCCTCGCAACACCTTTACGTTTGTGGCGTACTTATTGATGAGGTCTTGCAACTTTGTCGTTCAGTTAATCTCTAAAAGGCATAATTAAGGTCTTGGATTTGATATGTTTGAGAGCCATAATTGTGAGGCGTTATGCAGTAACAAGCTTTCTGAACCTAAAAATATTACTGCATACTCTAAGTGGTCCCATACAATTTTTGCTCTGCCTTGAAATTCTCAACTGGTTATAGCTCTGCCAGCACCGTTACGGGCCTGCTGGACCAGCTTCAATTGCTTAAAAATTCCGTGAGGTCTTTAGCCAAGTTTTTTAAAAACTAATTTTTTTTGTTCCTGCTTGTTCCTGCTTGTTCCTGTTTTTAATGTCTCACATGTTATAGTCATGTGAATATATAATTTTTTTTTAAATTGTACTCTGGGTACTGCCGACATCCAAAACAATTCTGGATGTCAATCCTTAATGTTGTCATCATGAAACATATGCTTTCATATTTATTTTTAAAATGAATTGAATATGCACGAAATGGAATACTCAACATCTGCAATTATTGCATGCAGAACCTGTCTGTCGTTGGCGGACACTTAAAACCAACATAAATTAGTAATAAAAACTCATATTTAAATGGTGGCAAACAACGTGTATCCAAGCCGTGGCTTTACACTCGCTGCTAAATTCATTGCCCAAATCCCCGGTACCATGTATCGTCGCTCGTCCAAAAAATGCTGCAAAATGAACTTGAATTAACACATCACGACAAACTTTGTTCCCCAAGCTCTGTCTCGTGTCTGTCGCGCAGGTCTCATAAGGCATATTAATTTTTTTATTGCGCTGCGAAGTAAAAAGCGATGATGATTTTTTTTTTTTTAAAGAAGAAAATATTTTCGAAGGAATTCTGAAATCTCCAAAAATATTAACTGTAAAACTAATTTCAAATGATTCGATTATTTCTACCAAAAATCATATCGGGCCGTATGCCACGCCCCTCTCAGCGGCAAGTAACCCGTAACATAAAAAGTATTTTGCCTTTTGCGCATCGAGTTGACTTCGAAGCAAAGTCAAACTTCTAAAATAGCCCGGCAATTTACAGCCAATGTGTATTCCACCCCCGCCGCCCCAGCACAAGTCGGCCTATGGGTTGGTACAAATCGGAGACTACCCAGCATCTCTTCCTCACTCGCTCTCGCGTTCTCTTTAGACCATAATCTGACTGTCCGTGCTCCTTTGCCCGCGCGCAAATGGGTCTGATTTTACATTTCAGTGTACCTGTGACAACCATGACTTTGTTGACGGCCATAGTCACTCTAGCTGATCCTGCGGTTTGTTGCATCGTACTCCAAAACGTGTCCCTCGTTTGGCGCGGCTTTTTTCATTACCTATCTTCTGCCGCAGACTGGGGTGGCCGCTCGCCGCGTACTCCACCGCTATGTTACAGGGACGCCAAACGACACCGACATAAGTGCGGCATGGGAAAGATGGATACAAATAAGATGGTCCTTGTGTGTGTTGGGCGTCTGGACAGTTATAGAGGATGCAACAAGCTTGAAGAGGTACGAATGACTATAAAGTCACCAGTTGTGGGAGGTGGGCATCAAGAGCAAGATCCAGTCACAGTGAGCACAATGAGATGATTGAAGGGGGACGAGTAGGGGAATAACTAACTAACAAAAACGTCGAGATAAAGAATTAGAAAAGAAACGGGGAAAACAAAGGGAGGAGGAAGAGGAAAGGACAACGGGGGGGAGACAAGGGAAAGAAGGAACAGCAAAAGCAAACGAATGGGAAAAGGGGAGGAAAAAAATGGAGACAGGGGCGAAAGAGAGGAACAGAAGGGAGCGAAAGAAGGAGACAACAGATCTAAGGAGGACGGGTGTAGCCAGAACTGGCAGTCAGGGGTGGTGGGAGGGGAGAAGGCACGGCCAGCAGCGGAACGAAGAAGTGCATAAGATGTACGTGGGACACAGGCAGCCCGCCCAGAACAACACGCCCCGCCAATCGACGCGAGCCCCAGATAAGGGACGACGGGGGGCGGGGGGCGGCCGCGAGGAGCATCACAACACGAAATGCCGGGAGCCCCGACCAGCGCGACGACAAAGAAAATGCGAACCAGTCCAGCCGACCGGAACAGTCAATTGGAAGTCGAGCAACTGAGGGGTGCTCTAGGACAAAAAACAAATAGTCGCAGGCCAGGAAAGGCTGACTGGACGGCGAAAAGAGGGGTCACGTAATCGTATGGTGGGGGCAGTTGCAAAAAGGAGAACGGGGTAGCAACAGGGTACGTATCAAAGAGCCAAACATAGCCAAGCCGAATTATGTGAAACATCAACAAGAGAGAGGACGACGCGCGCGACGTGCGCAAGTATTTAGCACAAAGGCTTAGTAGTAGAATGCCCGGGGCATTTGCATGTTTGCGACCGGCAGCGCACCAGCCACCGTGAGTGAGTGCCGTTGTAGACAAAGGTTGTACTGTGTGGATTGGCGAGAGTTCAGAAAGCCACCTAAAGCTGCAGTGCCAAAAGGCGGCTCTGATTTCGTATCTGCCCTCCTTACAGCGAGAACTGACAGCTCCCAGGGCTGCAACGAAAAGTATGTTTTGTAGACCGCATAGCGCCTACTCACGGATGGCATAAAGTTTCGCAGAGATAAGTAGATGGGTTTAGCTGCGGCACGCTCCGTATATGGCACTGAAGTCCTAACTTGATTAGCGGCTGATCGCTATTCTACGAACGATCAATAAAGGTGTTCATAATATTAAATGCTTTGGCTAAACATAAATCAATGCATCAACTTTTATATTTATAACCAGAGAAAACAAGAGTCTGGTTTCATAATTCAGTTAATGGAGTGCAAACGCCAAGAAAAGGTAGAATGGTCGAATCTGTGCTTGCAATTGCAGCCATCGTTGTGTTAGGATGGGGCATGCAATCTACATGGAACCCACTCCTTGCTATTCTGTTGAGTGTCCATTGGCTGCTTGACGGTTGTGAGGGTTTGATAATCGGGGAGAAGGCATGGTTGCTGCTGCTCGCTTTGGACTTGGTAATGGCTGTGCCATCAAAACTAAGAAGTATACATTTATTCATTATGGTACTCTTAGTTAAAGCTGAGTCGGCAGTCTTTATCTCGCAAGGATAAAGATGCCGAGTGCGTTTCGACGAACCGCACGCAGGACAGTGGTTTATCCAGTATGATGGCATGTTCAATGTTTACATATTTGACTTTCCCAAACATGATGATTATTCTCGGAGTTTGGGGCAGAGCTTGTGGTGGGAGGCAGTTTTTTTTCAATTGATATTGTAAGACCAAGCTGCTAACTGCTAGACGGGGAAGTGTCCAGGTGGTAAATGGTGACGGCGAGTGCACTGATTGAAAGAAAGTTGGCAAGAACATGGTATGCTGGAACAAGGGGGCGCAACGGCGCAAATGGGCAACGTGTGGTGGGGTGTTGTGCATATTGCATAGTAAGTACCAGCTGCTAACGCGGACTGGGAGAGGGGTCCCGGGTAATGGACTGCTAGGTCAACGGAGTAAAGAAAGGTGGTTAAAACAGGTTTACTTATAAAAATCAACATTGACGCTAAGCCACAAAGGTGTGTTTGTTGCAAGAGGAATAGGGACCAAGGTGGCGGACTTTGGAGGAGAAGGTCCGGTTTGAATAGTATGATCTTTGCAACCTGAGTGGGGGGGGGGGGGGAATAGAAGGTGGCAAAGGGGAGGAGTACATGCAGACTGCGCAATGCACATGGTGTGTTTGGGCACACAGGTGAGAATTTGCCAAGCTGCGAACTCTAGACTGGTAGATGTCGGGTTTAACTTTTCGAAACGGGTGATGGAACAGTTAGGGGACGCGCGAAAGCACGGTGGGGGGGGGCAGAGAAACGCGGATAGGGGCGATAGGGGCGACGCAGGGAAGGGGTGGTCGTGGTGGTTGCTTGTGGAGGGGGGAGATCGTGGGGGTCAGACCGTGAAGGGGGCCACCGGATAGGGATTAGGTAGAAGATGGGCAAACAGGGGCTGATAAACACGGCGCAGAGGCAACGGTGGGGGGGGCAAAAGAGAGGAGGACCAAGGTGGCGCGAAGCGAAGAGCGGAAGGGGCAAGGGAAAGGGCTGAAGGGACTGGAGGGAAGAAGGCAAGAACAGGGGAGAGGGCGTAAACTACGGCCAAAGGCACAGTTGGGGGTGGGCTTATGATGATAATAGTGGAGGACAAAAGGCGGGGGCTGAGTCGCTACTAGTTAGCTAGTGTGGAGGGGTCCATTAGGTGTGGGGCAGGGAAGTAAAACAGGGAGAGGGAAGAACGGCGCAAATCATCCCGGTGTTGGTGGGGGCAGGATAAGTAGGGACTACCAAGGGGCTGACGTGAGGGGATGTCCATGTACAAGGGGACTGAGAGGGCAACGAGGTAAAGAAGCGGTGGCAAGGAACATGTGGAATATAGGGAAAAGGTCAGACGGCTGCAGGCAACCATGGGGGGGTGGCAAGATGAAGAGGGAATACCAGGGCGCGAACGCTCGACGTGGTAAGGGGGCCAGGGGGTCAGGGACGGAGGGCAACGGATGGATAGAAAGGGGGGCAAGAACAGGGGAGGAGGAAAGCAGACTGCCGAGGCACGGGTGGGGGGGGGGGTGGGCAAGATCAGGATGACAAGGGCGGCGACCGCGAGACTGGAGGGGCCGGGGATGTAAGAACAGGTGAGTCGGGAAAAGCCGACGCTCAAATGCAACAGGTGGGGGGGGGCCAAGAATATGTACCAAGGCGGCGACCGAGACGGAGGGGCCAAGGGGGGTGGAAATGACGTAGATGCAAGCGGAGGGAAAGAAATGGGCAAGACGTTGATTGGAACTCGACGCGCAAAGCACAGGTGGGTGTGTGGTCAAGGAAGATGGAGGACCCAGGCTCGTAACTCGAGACGGTAGAGTGGCCGGGTTGAAAGAAAACAGGGTGCTTTTGGGACGAAGGCAGACTTGTCAAAGGGGGGGGGGGGGGGGGGGGGCAAACAGGGTGGGTGTTGCAAGAGCATAGAGGGGGACCAGCGCGAACGCGAGACGGGGAGCTGGGGGGGGGGCCGTTTGGAAAGGTGGACGTATAGTCAACTGAGTGAAGAATGTTGGGGAAGACAGGGGAGAGGAAAAGGGTCCGGCCTGCGCTGACGTGCCACTGGTTTGTGTGGTTTGGGCAATATGAATAGCACGGGACCAAGGCGCGACCGCGAACTGGTAGAGAGTTTCGCGGGGTAATGTTACTGAGAGGGCACGATGGAAAGAAGGGGTGAGAAAGGAGGGGAAAAGTCAGACGGCGCAACTGCAACATGTTGTGGGTGGGGCAATAGACGTATGTATACACGGCGGCTAACGCTATACGAGGGGGAAGTGGCCAGGTGGAAGGTGACGATATGTCACGGAGTGAAAAGTGGAGAACAGGGAGAGGAAACCAACGGCCACAGAAGCAACATGTGGGTGGGTGGCAAGAGGAATATGTATTACCAGGCGTCGAACGCTAGCTGGAGAGGGGCCAGGGAAAAGGGACGGAGTGGCACGGAGTAAGAAGGTCAAGAACAGGGGAAGAGGGGAAAGGCCGACGTCGCGCAGACAAACCAGGTGGTGGGCAAGAGGAAGTGTAGTACCACTTCAACGCGAGACGGGGAGGAGGGGGCCAGGTGGCAATGGGACTAAGTGCAACTGAGGGAAAGAAAGGTGGGAAGAACAGGGTGAGGAAAAAGTCAGACGGCGCAAAGGCAACAGGGGTTTTTGGGGGGCAGAGGAGATGGATGCCCCAGAGCGGCGGACTCCGAGACTGGAGATGGCTCGGGGGAAAGGGGCGTATAGGCAACCTGAGAGGAAAAAAGGGGGGGGGGAATAACTGGGATTAGGAAAAGTCCGACTTCTCGAAGAAACATTGTTGTGGCCAAGAGGGAAGAGGGGAGGACCAAACTGCGAACGCGAGACGGGGAAAGGGGGCAGGGTGTAAAGGGTACTAGAGGGCAACGGGTGCAAGGAAGTTGGAGAACAGGGCGGAAGGGGAAAAGGCAGACAGTGGGGCTCAAAGGCACCTGCGGGGGGTGGTGCAAGATGAAGATGGATGACCCAGGGCAGGCACTCTATACGGGACTCGTCCAGGGGGTACACCGGGTGTACGTAGAGGTCAACGGGGTTCAAGAAAGGGGGGAAACAGGGTAGGAGGGAAAAGGCAGAGTCGCAAGTCCACGGTTGGGGGTGGGGCAGGGAGGAAGATGGTACCAGGCTGCGAACGCTAGAAGGGGAAGGGGTCCAGGGGTAAAGGGGAGAACAGTTGAGGGGAAAGGCAGACGGCGCAATGCAACAGGGGGTTGGTGTGGGTGGGCAAGAGGAAAGTGTAGCCAGGCGGCGAACATTCTAACGGGGAAGGGGCCAGGGGAAAGGGGTACTTCGCGCAACGGGGAGTGAAAGGGAGGGGGCACCAACAGGTTAGGAGGGAAAAATCAGACGGCTCGAAGGCCCCACAGGTGTTGGTGGGCAAGAGGGAATGGGTGACCAGGCGCGAACGCGAGACGGGGAATTGGGCCGGTGGAAATTTACGATACTTCAACGGGGGGGGGGAGGGAAAGAAAGGTGGGAAAACGGGGAAGAGAAAGGCAGACGGCGCGAAGACAACGGGGGGGGGTCATAGAGATGAGCACCAGCCGGCTACCTCGATACGGGGTAGAGGGGCCAGGTGGGGAAGGGGACGGAGAGGCAACGGGAGGGAAAAAAGGGGGACGAACAGGGTAGGAGGGAACCGGCAGACGCGCAAAGGCAACAGGGGTGGGGGGGGCAGCAATAAGGAAGAGGGAGCCAAGCGGTGAACCGCTAGACGGGGGGAAGGGGCCAGGGGGGAAATGGACGGATAGGGCAAGGAGTTCAAGAAGGGGGATAAAGGGGATATGAAAAGCAGACTTCGCGAAGACACAGGGTTGGGGGCAATATATATGGAGGCCCAGGCTGCGAACTCGAGAACGGGTAGAGGGCCAGGTGGTAAAGGGTACGAGCTGGGCAACGGAGGGACGAAGGGGGAGAACAGGGGAGAGGGGCACAGGCAACGGCCGCAAAGGCACAGGTTTGGGGGGGGCAAGAGGAAGGTAGGACAAGGCAGGCTACCGCGCTACGGGGAAGGGGGCCAGGGGGGAAAGGGTACGGAGAGGCAACGGGGAGGAAAGGGAAAGGGGGTGGGAGACCAGGGAAGCTGGAAAAGGGCAACTTCCGCGAGAACACATGGGGGGGGCAAGAGGAGATGGCGACCAAGCGCTAACGCGAACGGGGGGGGAGATGGCCAGGGGTTGACAGGACGGAGAGGGCAACGGGGGAGGATTGAAAAGGGGGGAAGAAATGGAAGAGGAAAAGGCAGACTGCTCGAAGGCACAGTGGGGGGGGCAAGAGAAGAAGGAGGACCAAGGCTGGCGAACTCTATACGGGGAGAGTGGCCAGGGTAAATGGGAAAGAACGGGGAGGAGGGGAACAGGCCGACGGGCTCAAAGGGCAACACTGGGTGGTTTGGGGCAAGAGGAAGAGAGGACCACGCGGCACTCGAACGGGGAGGTGGCAAGGGGGGAGGGACGGCGAGGTCAACTGAGGTAAGAAAGGGGGCAGGGAACTTGGATATGAAAACGACGCCCGCACAATGCAACGGGGGGGGGGGGGGCAAGAGGAAGAGGAGACCAAGGCGTCGACCGGCGAGACGGGGGGGGGGAATGGGCCAGGGGGTAAGGGGACGGAGAGGGCAACGGAGGGAAAGAAAGGGGGGCAAGAACAGGGGATGAGGGCAAAAGGCAGACGGCGCAAATGCACAGGGGTGGGGGGGGGGGCAAGAGGAAAGAGGAAGGACCAAGGCGGCGACCGCGATACGGGGAGAGGGGCAGGGGTGGAAAGGGGACGGGAGAGGGCAACGGAGGGAAAGGGGAAGGGGGCAAGAACAGGGGAGGAGGGAAAGGCACCCGTCGCGAAGGCAGACATGGGGGGGGGGGTACGGGGGCAAGAGGATATGGAGCCCAAGGCGGCGACGCGAGACGGGGAGAGGGGCCAGGGGGGAAGTGACGGATAGTGCACGGGGGAAAAGAGGGGGGAAGAACATGGTGGATTGGGAAAAGGCAGACGGTCGCGAGGCAACGGGGGGGGGGGGGGGGGGGGCAAAGAGGGAAGAGGGAGACCAAGCGGGGCGAACGCGAGACGGGGGAAGGGGGCCGGGGGGGGGGAGGTGACGGATATGGCACTGGGAGGGAAAGGAAAGGGGCAAGAACAGGTGATAGGGGAAAGGCCAGACGCGCGAAGAACAGGGGGGTGGGGGGCAGAAAGAGGGAGACCAAAGCGCGAACGCGAGACGGGGAAGGGGCCAGGTGGGAAAGGGGACGATAGGGCAACGGAAGGGAAAAAAAGAAATTTGAAAACAGGGTATGAGGAACTCAGACGGCGCAAGGCAACCGGGGGGGGGGTGGGGCAAGAGGATAGGGAGGACCAAGGCGGCATTGCGAACTCGAGACGGAAGGTCCAGGGGGGAACGGGGGCACGGAGAATGTCAACGGAGTTAAAGAAAGGGGGGGAGAACATGGGAGGATGGAAAAGGCAACGGACGCGAAGACAACAGGGTTGGTTAAAGGAATAGGAGACAAGGGCGCTAAACGCGAGACGGGGGGGAACTTGGGCCAGGGGGGGAAAGGGGACTGAGAGGGCAACGAGTTAAGAAGGGGTGAGAACATGTGGAGGAGGAAACGGCAGACGGGCTCAAGCAACAGGTGGGGGGGGGGGCAAGAGGAAGAGGAGACCAAAAGGCGCGACGCCTAGACGGGAAGGGGCCAGGGGGTGAAAGGGACGGAGAGCCCGGGGAGGAAAGGGGGAAGGGGGGAAAGGAGAACAAGGAAAATGAGGGAACAGTCAGACGCGCGGAAGCAACATGGGGGGGGGGCAAGAGGGAGAGGGGGGACCAAGCGGCGACGCGGAGCGGGAAGGGGCCAGGGGGAAGGGGGACGGAGAGGGCCACGGGAGGGAAGAAAGGGGGCAAACTGGGAGAGGGGGGGAAAAGGCGACGGCGCAAAGGGGGCAACGGGGGGGTGGGGGCAAGAAAGCGGGGAGGACAAGGCGGCGAACGCGAGCGGAAGGGGGCCAGTGGAACGGGTACGGAAGCAACGGGGGGAGATTGAAAGGGAAAGGGGGGCAAAACGGTGATGAGGGAAAAGGCGGACGCCGCAAGGCAACAGGGGGGGGGGGGCACGAGGAAGATGGAGACAAGGCGGCGAACGCGAGACGGGGGGAGAGGGGCCAGGGAAAGGGGGACGATAGGGCAACGGGAGGTAAAGAAAGGTGGCAAGAACAGGTGAGTAGGAAGGGGCAACGGCCGAAGGCAACATGGTGGTGTTGGGGCATAGAGGAGGCGGCCCAAGCTGCGACGCGGAGACGGGGTAGAGGGGCCCAGGGGGAAGGGGACTGAGTAGGGCAACTGGGGGGATGAAAAAAGGGGGCAGAACAGGGTAGTAGGGAAAGGCCGACGCGCAAATGCAACGGTGTGGGGGGGGCAGAGAAAGAGTATACAGGCCGTCGACTCTAAGACTGGAGAGGTCCAGGGGTGGAAATGTGAGAACATGGGGATGGACGGAAGGGCAGACTGCTCTAAGGCAACATGTTTGTGTGTGTTGGCAATAGGAGATGTATTACAAGGCTTCGAACCGACCGGGAAGTTCCAGGGGGTAAATGGACGGCGAGTTCAACTTGATTTAAGACAGGGGGCAAAACAGTTGAGGATGAAATTCACGGCGCAACGCACAGTGGTTGGGGGGCAAGAAGGAGATTATACCAAGCGTCGGACGGGGGGGGAGGGGGGTAGAGGGTCCAGTGGTAAGGGGACGGAGATGTGCACAACGGAGTCAGGAGAAAGGGTGTCAAGAACATGATTAGGGAAGGCGACTGTCACAAAACACGACGAAGGGACGGGCGGACACGGGCCGGGACGGAACAAATGATGGAAAAAAAAAGGTCCCTCGCTTAAGGAGGAGGAGTGTCAAACGGGGTAAGGGCTGAGGACAGGTGGGAAAATATTGGGAAACTTTTGTGCCACTTTGGTGTATCGAGATTAAGGGACAAGGTGGAGGGGGCGGTTCTGACGGTAGCAATGTGGAGTTGGGGGTCCCCTTTTTCAAGTGCGCCAGTGTGCGGGGGTCTGACCCGCCACAAAGGAAAAACATGGCACACACAAACGTAACAGCGAAAGGAAACGAACAGGCAACAACGGCGGCCCTGTGGCAAGGTGTATCCCCAGGCGCAAGGGATAAAGGGAAGGGCGGGCGCTGCGGCAGCTACGTCGGCTGCCGGCGGGGATGCGAGGTACCTTTATAGGTGGTGGGGGTCGCGTTTAGTTGGCCAGAGCCAAGGGTGAGAACCGCGAGCGGAAGGGGTGGGGGGGAGGGTGCACAGCCACTATCCAGTTTGAGTAGAGGGGCAGCAACGAACGGGGACAGATTGCCAGGTTGGTTGTAAGATATGGCGCGCCACTGCTGCGCCGTGTGTGGTAGAGTAAAGTGGAACTCGCAAGTAGACCATAGGCAAAAGGTCCAGTGTAACAAGCACCAACGAACTCAACGGCGATGGCAGTTCGGAGGAATGATGATCGCTTATCAATATGTGAAGAATACTTCACTCGATATAAGTGTGCGCTTGAGCAAAGCAAAGCGGATTCCTGCTTAACGATGGGCAAGACATGGTTGCTCAGCTGATATCCATGCATATCGAAGCATGCGTCAAGCGGATATTGTTCCAACCACATGCTGAATTCTGCTGCAGTCAATAAACGATTTTCTTCGGCAAACATCATTGCAACGTTTCAATTAAACACGGCCAAATAGTTGCTGCCAAATCCCCCTGACACTTTGGGCGGCACCATCGAGTCCGATACCATTACAAAGATATTGTTCAAGAAGTAATCATTCAGAAGAATTGCTGTCAATATAAAGGCAACAGTTGTTGCAGAAATTCACTTACTTTGATCGCAATCAAATAAAATACGAAGCTAGTGCGAGCTACAAAATCACTGGCTGGCTAGAGCAAACATGCAGACAGTATGGCTGGCTGGCTGGCTGTGCTATGAGGGCACAAGTCGTAGCACAGTCAGCAAGCAAAATGACTTGAGAGTATGGTAGCTGGTATTTAAGTTCCCAAATCTATATCAGTATTTCACCCAATGATTACTCTATTTAAATACATTCTTGTTGACAGCAGCAGCAGCAGCAGCAGCAGCAGCCGCATTCACATGTTTTAGTAATGCAGAGCCAAGCACTGGGACACCCATTACTGTTACCGAGTGTCATACGAACTGTGACTGGCAGCCATCTTGGACTGGACTCAACTACTTCCCACTTGTTGTTGTTGTTGGTGCTCAGAGATAATCAAGTCGTGCTTTGGCACTGCATTTTTGTAATACCCATGCTAAATGAGGCTAACGTCGATTATTGTTACAAACAAAACTTAAATAATTTATTTTGTATCAACTGTTTCCTGCTTTTGAGTTTATTGATACTTAAGTTTTATGCTAATTTTGCATTTACTAATATATATATATATATATATATTTTTTTTTATAATATTTTAATCATTAGGAAATCTTAAAGTCTTGTTGTCTTACATTTGATCCAAACATTTTTCAAAAGCGTTTAATTTTTTTTGTGAAGCTAACAAAAACAAAAACTGTTTCCCAAAACGGCAAAAATTTTTAAATTGATATTTATGTATATTTTGTTTTTAGCATTATGCTAAGGATAGTACAATTGCGTACATACGTAGACATTTGGTATAGAGCTTGTAAGACTAAATTGCTAAAAATTAGAAAAAAAAATCATATATCAATATTGATTGTTTGATATAAGAAATGATTTATGTGTGCTATATACAGATATGTACTTATACAAATGATTTATTTATCACTAATTGACTAGCCATTTGAACGTATGTATTTGTTTTTTGAATGAAATTTCGATAGTCAACTTTGAAGCTGATTCAGATTAGGGCTAATCTTTGAACATGGCTAGAAATATGCACATCGATACATTTAGTAAGTAAATCTAGGAAAAAGTGTTTATATGCATGTTGAGCGATAAACATTTGTAATAAAATTAAACATAATAGATATCAAGATACATTTACAAATACTGTTGCTCTAAAAAGTACTTTGGGCAAGGGCTAAAATGAAAAAAAAAATATCTACTACTATGTATGTATGTATAGCATAGAAATATTGTGCTAATTATATGTATATTTGGTATATGTCCAGCACATTTCCCAAGCAGCACGAGAATCTAGTCCAAAGTGATATGCGGATTTGTATATGTGAAGCCATGAAACTGTTTTTGATCCATGGATGCGAGTATCTCCTTATCGATGGGTGTTAAACGAACACGTTCTCTGGTAAAAACACGATCGAAATATTGCGTATCCAACGGATGTTTCTATCAAAACAGAGAGAGAAACATTTGTCAGCAAGAACTCTGTTTATGGATATTATGAAAATGAATTTTACCACTTGTGGCTTGAAAGGTGGCTCAATTTGCCGTTTCTCAAGCAGATTCCATTCAATGGGCCGAAAGAATAAATGATCTGCTATATCACCAGCTGGACTATACTGTGATCCAATGCGTTTCGTATAGTCCTTTTCCAGTAGCTGAACAACAAATTGTTCATAAATTCATAAAAAATACTTAAAAATGTGTGAAAAGTGTTAACAACTTACGCCTCGGAGTATGCCTGTTGCCTCGGCTGATATATAGACGGGAAACCATGGAATTTCATTGCATATGGACCAAAAGAGTTCATCCTCATCGCAGCCACTGAATGGTGATTGACCGATTAACATTTCATAGAGCAGCACACCAAATGACCACCAATCGACATTCTGATTGTACTTCTCACCCTGCCGAGAAATAAATTAAGTAAATTAAATACAAATACATAATTGTTGTTGCTGTTGTTTTCGTTGTTGTTGTGTATACCTTGATGATTTCGGGCGCCATATAATCGGGTGTGCCACAAAAACTATCGGCCGTCTTATCTAAATATATTTGCAGTTTGCACATGCCAAAATCGGCGATACGCACATGACCTTCATAGTCCAGCAAAACATTATCCAATTTGAGATCCCTTTTCGACAACAATCAAAAAAATAATAAGAAAGAAATATATTAAATTTTTAATTAGCAAATCGTCTTTCTTTTTCTTATAGACACTTGACAAGAAGTTAGCTATATAAATACCTATATATAATGCC
The DNA here is from genome assembly GCA_030179655.1 of Scaptomyza flava. Taxonomy (NCBI): domain Eukaryota; kingdom Metazoa; phylum Arthropoda; class Insecta; order Diptera; family Drosophilidae; genus Scaptomyza; species Scaptomyza flava. Next base: position 4,086,060 of record JARNME010000314.1, on the reverse strand, counting down.
CTTTTTGTGTAGAAATTTGAGACCTGATATTATCTCAGCTCCATAGAAACGTGCTCGCTCCTCCGAGAAACGTCCACTCTCTTGTATATGAAACATTAGATCTCCGCCATTCAGATATTCCATCACAAAGAATAAGTGGCTCTTATCAAAAGAAAATAAGGACACCAATATTAAAGAGAAATGCTTTATATCACAAAAAAAAAAAGAAAAAAAGAATCTATTCGATATTCATAATTTAAAAATATTTCCATTTATTTTGAAGTCTGTGCATGCACTGTAAAATGTTTAAAATTATTTATAAAGTCCAATTGAATTTACAAGTACTAAGCATTTCATTCCAAATAATCAATAGTTTCGCCAAGTGTACTAATCATTGACAGCGAGAGTGGAAATGTGAAAAAGTGAGAGCAAGAGAGAGAGAGAGAGAGTCCCCGTCCATGTATCCTCCTCAAAGTCATAAATAATTAAAATACCTTCTAATCGGTGTCAATGCAATCAATGAAAACTTATTGTTTGTTTTGTTTTTTTTTTTTTTTTTTTTGAGTGAAAAATGTGTAGATAAAGAACATTTGTCGAAACTGTTGTTTGTTGGCAGTGTTGTCGAGCACTATCGAGTACGTGCCACATGTCGTGTGCCTCACTCAATCGATGGTCACAAATAGAGACATACAAATTGTGCTCTAAAAATAGGTCGTTTTACCTTTAGGCTATTTATTTTAAGTATCTTTCGGATGTGTTTGCACGATATTACCTATGAGAAAAAAAAAACCCACACACACACACACACACTTCTCTCCCTCTTTGTCATTCGGTGCTGAAACTCACCTCGGTTTGAAATGTACAAAATAGATGGCATAGATATGGATGTTTGGTTCCCAATGCCAAAACTTTACGCTCTATCAATGTGGAATCCACATCATCATCCTCCAGAACGACATCCTTCTTTAAGCACTTGATCGCATAATAATATGTTGTATCACGTAGCTCAGCCAGCAGTACCTACATATAAACATATAAAACATTAATTAAAATATTCTTATTGAATGATTTCGTTATTTAATTACCTTGCCAAAGCTGCCTTTTCCAAGTACGGCCAGAAAATGAAAGTCATCTACTGAATAGTTCTTAAATCTAGGTATTACTGTTGCTGGCGCGGTAAAACGTCCGGATTTTTGGAATTGTGAATATGTATATGATGTTTCTATGTTATCATGATGATCCAGAGACACACACACACACACACAGACAGATAGATAAAGATAAAGATACGGAAAAGTTAAGTTTAAATTTGAAAATGTTAAAGTATATAAACAAATAGTAAAAGAGAGAGTATTTCTTGTTGAGATAGTTGTCCAGAAGCGTGTACAGTTCGGGTTTGGTTTAGTTAAGTTGTTGTTGTTGGTCATTTAAGCTTAGTTTACTAATATACTTAGAGATATGCTTAGAAGGAATATACCATACCATCTTGTTCGTCGTTGGCCTCTATCTTATAGGCAGGATTCAAGCTGGGCGGTGTACTAGGCGAGTCTCTAGCCTCACGTGCACCTAACATATATCATTTGGGGAAATTAATAAAAATTCACACAACTTTCTAACTATTGAACTGCTCAACAATTGTCAATGTGTGTGTGCATGTGTGTGTGCTTGTGTGTTTGTTTAAAGTTTAAATATAGTATTAGGATCTTAGTTAAACTAAATTTATGCCTATGTTCTTTTGGTGCAAAGGAAATTAATCTCAGAGATTTTTCATTATATTATGTTTAACACTTTTTTTGTTTTTACAACTCTTTTAATAATTTATATTACCGATTTGTGCCTTTAAGTGAAATAGTTTATGAAAAAACGTTTTAAAAAAGTTTGGAACTTCGAAGGGATTTTTGATTCATTATCAAGATAAAGTCTTTAAGATAAAAGTTTGAGCTCCAACATGTCAATCTTTCAACACTTTACAGCACTATAAACACACACACACACACACACACACAGGCATAGACAATTTGGTTTGGCAGAGTCAATTGTGAAATCATAATGTCATAACTTATGGATGCTTGATTTATATTTTATGTTTATTTATTTGATTTTTCGTTTGTTGAACGCAGAGGAGACGAATGGAGGAGAAGGGTTCCCCTCTCTCTCTCTCTCTCTCTCTGTTTGATTTTGGTTTGTTGTTCTTTTCTTTATTTTTACCTCGCTTAACGTGGTTGAGCGCCTCGACGATGAGTTTCTGATTGACGCCACATAAATTGGCCGTGAGCCGTTCACATTTCTTGTGACAATTCACGTCACATTCTGAATATAGTCGGGTGTGTTTTTTGTTTTTTGTTTGTTTTTGTGTTCGCGGTTTGGATTTTTGTTTTGGCAGCGTGGGTCGCGCAAATGTTGAAATTAATTAAAACAAATCGTTATTAATATGATTATCAATTGGGGCAGCATTTACAAGCAATTATGACAGTATAGAATCAGAAATAATATTATATATATTTTGTTGCAGCTGCGATTGCGATTTATTGCTTGGTAGAGTCGCAAAAAAGTGAAGAAGTGATTTTGTCAACACAATATTAAAAAAAGAGTTCAAATAAATACCATACTTCTATTTGGATTAAAAGAATAATAAACGATTCTGTGACTAAGGAAAAGCTTAAATTATTTCTTTTTTCAGGAGCGCCAGTTCTTAGATCTATCCCAAAAACTGTTGTTAAATAAAAATCTTAGACAAACGTAAAATTTTCTCAGTTTAATCAAAGAATTTTAATCTTTAATTATCCTCGTTGAAAATGTTGTTTTGTTTTACAACTTTCCAGAATAGATAAAAAAAATAAAAAGGCGAAAGGGAAGAAACAATAACAAGTCGAGTCGATCAACAAATTGCCTACTCTACAATATGTATATGCCAAAAATACCGAAAATACCGAAAACCGACAAGAGAAAATTTCAACGCACATCCGATTTGGCCATTACCCAAAGGTTGGCAAGTGGATGGGTTGAGAGATGGCAAAGGGAGGTGGATAGGTTGCGTGTGTTGTTCGTTTAATGTTAATTTAATAAACAACAAATATTTTCATGTTAATTTCTATGCAAATATCACGCATACGCAGTGTGTTAACTAAAAGACTGAGACAATGTGTAATAGTATAAAAGAACCTACGAGAAACATACAATATAAATATCTTTATACTACTAGCTTGGGAAATACTATATGTATATGAAAATGTTTTTTGTTTACATTTGGAAGCAAAATCAATTCAAATTGATACTAGCACAACTTTTACTTAAGCTAGTCGATTGAATTCATAAAAAGCATAAAACAAAAAACATGAAAAACCATCAAGACTCGATTTTGATTCTTGTTTTTTAAGTTTACTATCGAAAAGAACATGAAGAACATGCATGTAAGTTTCGAAAAAGAACAAAAAAACAACAATTTGCCTTTCAAGTATAGCAAAAATGAAAAATGAATAGAAAAAAAAAGCCAGCTGAAAAAACAACAATTGGATGAAAGACAACGACAAATCCTAAGAAAAAAAATAGACAAAGGCAAAGGCAAAACACACGACGCGATGACCTAAACAATTTTGTATACAATTTGCTAAAAGTAAAATGCCAAATCTATCTTTTCTCGTTTCTACCTCCGCATTTTGTATCTGTTAGTGCATCTGCATTTGTAGTTCTACTACATTTTACTAGCACATTCTCAATGCATTGTTTGGTTTCTGTTTCTGTGTACAATTAAAGTAATTGCTTAACATATGAATAAATAAATAAAATTCTACCGAGTGATACATTTCCTTACTTTATTTGAGGTTTTAAATAATGAAAAGCTAACCAAAAACGTGTAAGAAATCTAAACAAAGATTGAACAAATTTCCTTTTAATTTGTTAAAAAAAAAACTTTCATAAGTTCTTTGACTTATTAAATCAAGTCAATATTTAATAAGTCATAAAAAAAGTATCAAATACTATTCAACTTTGTTTGGCGAAATGCGTGGTTTTATTATCAACACGTTTTTTCTTTAATGTTCAAGAACACAATGTAGAAAATTTTTATGATTTTTTTCCGTAGTTTTGAGTTTTGTAGTTGGGGAAAAAGGCATTTTGTATAAGCAAAATTCTAGTACACAGATTTATAGCTTGTTTATTTGTTATTCGACTATATATTTCGCATGCCACTCTCTTACACGCACACACACAAACACACACACGTGTGTGTGAGAATTGAAACTGAAAGCAAAAGCATTTCAGGTCTTAGAGAAAACCAAAAGGTGGCGCAAGGTGGCAAGTAAATAGCCGGAATGCTCACACAGTCAACAACAATATTTGGTTTGTGTACGGGGCACGTGCGGCATCAACCCACTCACTCCACCCATCCACCCATCCACCACCAACACTCAAATGACCAACAACGTAATATCTGCGATTATAATGCATAAAGATAGAGGTGTAGATGTGTTTAGGTATTGTCTGTTTATGTCTGTGTCCATACAATAGGAACAAAGCTTTTTACTTTTTGTGGAGCGTTTACTTTTCACACACACAGAGAGAGAAATTCATTCGTATTTTAACGAATTGCTGTAAGTGCATGTAACATAACTATTGGGATAATTTTGTATAGAACTTAAATATTCCAAAATAAATGGTTCGAAATTCAGATTGAGTATAACAAGAAGAAAAGTACTTCAATTTCTTACAGTGCATTTATGTATAATACTGGAATGTCTGTATGATTTGTAGTACAAAGTATGAGAAATGCGTTTGTAGTCATTTGTGGTCACAGTCCTCAGTCTTCTCTCCCGCTCATTCTCTCTCTTCCTCTCTGTCATTTTGTTTGTTTGCTCGCTTACCTAGCATCTTTTTGGGACTGGAAGGTGCAGTGCCGCCCTCGAAGCCGGAATCATTGCTGCACGTGCTCATCCGGATGATTGATGGTGAACTCGAGACGGAAACACTTCCAGATGAAGTTGTTGCTGTTGGTGTTAAGCAGCTAATTTTGTTAGTTGTTATTGGTGCTGTTGTTGTGGTTGAGGTTGCTGCTGTTGCTGCTGTTGTGTGTTCCTCATCGAATTCTACGGAATTGTTGCTGCTGCTGGTGCTGCTATTGTTGCTGCTCCTTGCATCGCTATTGTCATCCTCATCGCTGTTATCGTCGTCCAATGAACCACCGCTGCTGCCCTCCTGCTCACTGCTCTCATCGTCCGTATTCTCATCGGAATAGACAATCTTTTCGCGTTTCCACAATGGACGCGGTGTTGCCACAAGTGGATAGCGTGGCGCCTCCTCTTTCACATAGCATTTGCTGCTCGTATCGATCTTGACTTTCTTTTGCGGATCAAAACGTGCCGGTCCCGCATCTTTTGTCTTTTGTTTCTTTTTCTCCTTGCGCTGTTTCTTCTTCATGCTGGCACTCAAATTGGCACTGGAATAATCGTCGTCGTCGTCGTCGTCGTCGCTATCACTATTGCTATTTTCCGCGGACGATGGTATATAGTCGTCTAGATCGGCGTCAACGTCTCGCAGATACTGTGCCAAATTCGATACTGTTGCAAACTTTGATAAATTATTGCCGACGCCTTCGCCGCAGCTGTTGCGCTCATTGTCGGCGGCAGAAGCAGAAGCAGCAGCAGCATCAGCCACAGCCGCCACAGAACTTTGTTGCTTGTCGGCAGTTGTTGTTGTTGTTGTTGTTGTAGGCGTTGTCGCCGTAGCTAATATTGTTGTTGCTGTTGCAAGTGCAGTTGGTGATGACGCATTTGTGGCTAGCAGTGTTGCCGCTTTAGTGGGGGCCAGCGTTATAAATTGATCGGCATTGATTGGGGTCACATTGCTGTCTGTTGTGATTGCTGTTGCGTCTGCTGCTACACATGTTGTTGTTGTTGTTGCTGTTGCGGTTGCTGTTGTTGTGGGAGTCGCTGCGACTTTCTTCTTGGCTAATTTGCCAGCACTTTTTGGCTTTGTCGTTTTCGGTGATTGCACCTTTGACTTTGGCTCAACGGTTTCCGACAATTTCGTTTTAGTTTCCGTCTCTTGCTTTAATGCTGCTGTTGCTGCTGTTGCGTCTAGTGGTTGCTGTTGTTCTTGTTGTCGCTCAATATTATGCGTTGTTTTATTTATTTTTGCTGCTGCTACGGCTGCGGCTGCCTGTTGTTGTTCAGGTGACTTGGCTGCTTGCCCGGCATTTATTTTTGGCGCTGTTGCTGTCGTTGTTTTAGCCATTGTTGATGTTGTTGTTGCTGGTGCAGTTTCGTTGAATTTTGAGTTGACTGCTGCTGTTGTTGTTGTTGTAGCTGTTGTTGTTGTTAATGCCGTTGTCATGACTACAGTGCTATTAATGGCGTTGCCAGATTGTTTTGTTGCCGCTGCAACAGCACCAACTGTTGCTGTCTTCGGTGCTGCTGGTATGGATTTGAGTGAGCCCAATGCAGCTGCTGTCTTTTGTGTTGCTGTTGTTGTATTTATGGCTAACTGAGGTGCTGCTGTTGTTTGTTCCGTTTTCGCCGTTGCTTTTGTTGTTATAGCAACTGTTGCTGCTTCGGTTTTGTATGCTGCTGTTCCGGTAAGTGACTTCAATGTTGCTGCTGGCGTAGATTTTGGAGAGCTCGCCTCGGGCTTGGTGCTTATTGTTGTTGCTGTTGTTGACTTTGGTGTTGCTGGCTTGGGTGCAACTGCTGCTTCAGCTTTGGGCGTTGTTGGCTCCGATTTGGATGAGACGCCTGTTGATGCTGCCGGTTGTTTGGGTGTTGCAGGCGTGGCCATAGGAGTTGTTGGCTCTGATTTGGCTGTTGCAAGTTTCGGTGTTGCTGGAGTAGAGATGGGTGCGCTTGCCTCGGTTTTTGTGGCTGTTGCTGCCGCTGTTGGCTTTGATGATCCTGTTGTTGTTAGCTTGGTTATTGCTGGCGTGGCCACAGGAATTGTTGGCTCCGATTTGGCTGAGCTAACAGTTGCATTTGCTGTTGTTAGCTTTGTTGTTGCTGGCGTGGCCACAGGAGTTGTTGGCTCCGATTTGGCTGTTGCAAGTTTCGGTGTTGTTGGCGCAGAATAAGGTGAGCTTGCCTCGGTTTTTGTGGCTGTTGCTGCCGCTGTTGGCTTTGATGTTCCTGTTGTTGATTTTGGTGAGCTTGGGGTTGCTGCTGCTGCTGCTGCTGGTTGTTGCAGTTCAATAACAATTTGTGACTTTAGAAGTGCTGTTGTTGTTGGTGTTGCTGCTATTGCTTCCTCTTGTGTTGCTTCCAGCTGACGCTCGCCGAGCGCCTTCTTACGATTTGTCATGTAGAGTGTCTCCCGTGTCCCAAACTGTGACCAGAAATCCTCACCGCTCTCCGATTTTTGCAATTGTTTACGTATTGGTTTTGGCGTGGCAACGCCCTCTGTTTTAATGGGCGTGGCTGCTGCTGTTGCAGCTGTCGCCTCTGAAGCTGCTGCTGCTGCTGTCTGAATCGCTGTCTCATCGAAGGTAAATATTTGTGCAACATTCACTTGTTGATTTGGTGCTTCTTGCAGCTGCTCCTTCACTTTTTTTAATGGCGATGTTTTTGCCTTTGGCGCTGCCTTCATAAAGCCCTCCGGCAACGCCTGCTTATCCCCCCCAGCAGCAGCAGCAGCAGCAGCAGTTGGTGACTTTTTCTTGGGCAACTTAAATATCTTGTGCATCTTATGATGTTCCTCAACGGACTCAACATTAACCGTAAACTTTGGCTTGGGACTGTTGCTGTTGTTGTTGTTGTTGCTGCTAGTTGCTGCTGGCGTTGGCAACTCCTCCAGTTCCAAGACACTGGGCATATATTGTGAAGCTGGCGCATTTTGCACCTCAACAACAGCTGTGATTTTGTGACGCAACTTTTTGCTCTTCTTTTTCGATTGCTGCTGTTGCTGAGAGGAGGGCGATGATTGGGATTCATCGGCTGTGGTTGTGCTGTTGTTGCTGTCGTGACTGCTGCGTCGCTCCAAGTGTATCAATTGAAAGCTGCCCGAATTCGATTTTTGTAGCTTGTTGAGCAGCTCTTGTTCCTGCTCCTGGATGATGGAGGCGCGTCGCCTTAGCTCGCCGGCATTCAAATCGTCATCGATTTTATCCGAGGAGATGTCCTGGCAGATGTCATGAAACGTTGGACATTTCACCAGACTCAAACGTCGTATTTTCTCCGTCAATTGTGCTTTCTCCTCCTGTTCCAGTTCTTCGGATTCTTCAGAACTGCTGCTGCTGCTGATAGCAATTGCTGGTTGTGGTTGCTGTTGTTGTGGTTTCTCGAGGTGTTGCTGCTGTCTTGGTGCTGTTTCCTCTTCTTGTTTACCATCACGTATATAGAAACGTTCGCGCAATATTTCACCCGGTGACTTTTTATTGCTGATGGTGGGAAAAGCAGCCAGCTCGTCTGCCAATTTTTGTCGCCAACTCAAACTTGGTTCAGTTGCCGGAGGCAAGTCACGAAATTGATGCTCCTCGACCTTCAGCTGTTGTTGCTGTTTTTGCTGCTCCTTTGGTGGCTCGGCTCGCTCCTTGCTGCGTCTGCGTATGGTGGATAAACGAACCACCGGACGATTGCGCCGAATGGTAGATCGACGTGGTTGCTGCTGCGTTGATTGTTGTTCGGGTTGTTCGGGTTGCTGGGGCTCCTGATGCTGTTGCTCTTGTTTTTGTTTTTGCTCCTGTTCCTTTTGTGTCAAAATCTCTGGTTCACGTTTGCGTTCCACAGTTTCTGGCGTACGTCTATAACGTGCCGAGCTCACATCAATATCCGCCGTATTTATGGCAATGGGTCGGGCAGGAATATAGCGATGGCTGCTGTTGCTGCTGCTGCTACTGCTGCTGCTGCCGCCATAACTGGAACAATATTTGGGTGATTGAATGCGCGTCAGAGGCATTAAGCTGCTATGACCACTATGACGACCCGTCAGCACTGAACTTTCCGTAATCGTTGTCAATTTGGGCTGATAGCGTGACGATAAACCCAATATGCTGCTGCTGCTGCTGCCGATGGTGTTGCTGCTGCTGCTGCTGATGATGGGTGTGGTGCGTGTTGAGGAAGAGGGCAGCAGCGGCACCATATAGCTGCCCGGATAGGCACGATTATAGCTGGATATATAGCTGCTGGGACTGCTGCTGGTACTGGATAACCCAGAGCTATAATATGGTGAATATAGCTGGCTGCTGCCGCCGCTATAATAATAATTGCTCGAATCCGAATAGAGTGGCATTTTGGCGGCGATGTTTTTCCCTCTCTTGTTTTTGGTCTTACTTAAAACTCACTCGAAAAAAAAGTGCACAAAATCGTTTATTTTGCCTGCTTAAGTTCTCACTGTTGTTGTTGTTGTTGTTCAAAACTATATGGTTGATTGGAAACAAGTGTCTATATTTATATGCGCATTGCTGTATTGTTAACTGTTTTTATTTTTTTTCTATTACTCAACGTTGATTTAGTTTTTTCATAATAATATAAAAATGTTTTCGAAAAGTGTTTCAACGGCTTTGAATATTTTACAGCCTAACGCTTGCGTGATTCCTAATGTATATTATATATATCTTTTTGAATATGTGTACACCTTCTATATATATAGAGTATGATGTCTGTTTAATTATACAATAATTTTGTTTTTCTCGCGTTCTTTTTCATTCGCTCGAAATGTTGCCAAAAACTGAGCAACATTAATTATCTTAGAATGGGCTTTAATTGCCAATGATTGAAGGGCTAATTCGAATAAGAATTTTCTAATTGCAACGCTTATTAATGGCTTATTATCGATAATTTAATCGATATTAATTTGAATTTTTTTACAGATTTTATGGCGCTTCACGAAAAACATCTCTTACAATGCCTTGCTTGAACTTGTGAGCTTTTAATTTCAGTTCAAAGTTAAGATTAAGCTTGAGCTTTTGAACTTAAGGAAGTTTGCAATTAGTTTTAAGAAATTGATTACGTTCCGTACATTTCTGTTCTCCTGAAACGATTCGAATTTTAGTTGTACATTTACTAGCTCTGGCCTGGCCACATGCGGCATATAGAAATAGACTGATGTTTCCGTATAATATATACTACGAGTATGAAAAAAATTTTGTATGACGCAAGATCACGAGTCGTCCGTCGTTGTCAAACGTTGTTGTTGTTCTGTCTGCCGAATTTTCAACGTCAACGCATCAAGAATTTGATTTGCAATATTTTTCAAATAAATATTTTTTATTGTTGTTTTTAATGATAAATGTTTGGTGTTAACTTTTTTGTTTTTTTTTTTTATAGCAACCGGCGCATTATTTATTAACTTTTCTTTTTGTTTTTAAGAAAGAAAGAAAAAACAAACCGATATACAATGGAAAATATCCCAAGAACCAGACACTTTTTTTCAACGAGCCGAACGCATTAACGGAAACTACTAAAATGTGAAAAGGCAGCGCAAAAATGTTCAAGCATTGGAGCTGTTCCTGATCTCGCACACACACACACGCACACACATGCACATATCGAGCTGACAGCCAGCTGAGCAAGAGAGCAAAAGATTCTTTAGAGACTCTGCGATGCTAACTTCGATATTATTGATGCTGTTGCCGTTGCTTGCTGTTGCTGCATAGATGCAAATGTAAATGTATTGCTGTTGCTGTGTGCGTGTTGAGGAGGCCAAAAGCAGACCCCCAGACCAACAACAGCAGCAGCCACAGCAACAAGAACAACATCGACAGGTCTTCGAATTTGACGCTCTCAGTCAAAGATCTCAACACCACATGCAATATATATATATATAACTATATATATTCGGATTTCGAAATATGCCAAAACAAAAAAGCACACAATAATCCACCATACAATCATAAATTAAATGTCCACACACACATACACACACACGAATGCGCGAGAAATGTTTCGAATTTCGAAAACAGCAACGTTAATATTGAGTTTTTTCAAAAATATACTTGGCAAAAGGTGCTGCTTGCTCTTCTTCAAACATCATCTTTATTTATTTTTGCACAGCGAAAGTAAAAGCTGACAAACAGCTGACAGCGAAAAGAGAGAGTGTGCGAGAGAGAGAGAGAGAGAGAAAGTATGGGATATGCATGAGATTTAAAGCTTAAATATTGAGTGTATATTTTAAGAGCAACGATCTCTAGATATTCAAAGGTGCTGTATAAAATTTGAAATAGTTTCAAAATGTTTTTGCAACACAATTTTTAAGCCCCATAGTTTCGAATAAATATTACGATATCTGAGAATCTATCTACAAATCTTAGTAAGAAAATTTATTGTCACGAGATAATCTCTTTAAAATAGTTTAAAAATATTTCTTTACACTAAGTGTCTACAGACACATGCCTAAAAAAAAATTATTTATGCTTGGAACCACTAAGAAAAACTTAATACAGTTGAACTTCCATATAACGAATCTCAAGGGCACAAGAGAAAACTTTGTTATCGAGAAAATTCGTAGCATTAAACGCACTTACAAAACTAATATCATAAACTACTAATCGATCTTAGAATATTTTATGTATTGATAGATTTATTATCATATTAATGGTACACAGTTCTATCACTGAAAGTGAGCTTGCAACACAAAGTTCCTTAAACTACTATACCACATAATGTAACCAGTGGAAACGTTGCAGACGGACGCAACCGCGTGCGGTACACTTGAAATCTGTTTAACAACGGGCTACAAGATGCTTCTAAAGATTGACGCATGCAAATATTACGCGAATGCCTCTAGCTATATTGCCACCAAATTTGGTGACTCTAGCTCAAAAACTGTGAGATATATACTATGTATGTGTTGGCTTAGAACCCCAATTTTGACACTTTATTTGTTCGGGTTATAAATAAAGATATTTGCAGAGTTTCAAGCCTATAGCTTTAAGTGTGTTGCGTTCATACAGACGGACAGACTTTCTTACCTTCCTTATCGAGTATAAAAATTGAGTTTAGAAAAGTTTAGGCAATTGCATTGATTACCGTTAAGTCAGGACAAAGTGCGAATTCGTCAATTGAGAAAGCTCGTGTCTGTTTGACACATTGTTGAATTCAATCTAATCAATTCAATACAATATTTTGACACTTGCAAACCTAACCCTAATGATAGCTCTGCAAATGTATAATCTTATTATGAATTCAATTTAGCTGTTTTCAAAATGTTTGCACACTTCGCAAGGGTTTCGCCATATACACTATATATATATATAAATAAATTAGTTTAACACAGTCTGGTTAGGGCAAATAATGCTCAATTTGGAAACTGATTGATTCGTACACCTGCTAACAACCAAAAAAAAAAAAAAAAGAACGAAAAAAATGTTTTTGCGCTCGGCCAATTTGCGCATCTTTCCGAAACCTCAGCACATATACAATTCTTGTTTAATTTCAATTTTTTTTGCCTAACCCCCCCACCCTTCGCCACCCCCATCGGGCAAAACGCGGTAAGGGAAAATAACAAATGCCAGAAAAGCAAATAGCAAAAATTTGCCACACGACGCTGACAGCGTTTGATGGTGACGCTTTTCGGTTTTGGTTCCGCAAAAATGCATCTATAGCCGGTAGGGGAGCGAGCAAGCGGCAAGGGGTAGGTGGTGGTGAAGGGGTGGGGGGGGGGTATGGGAGGTTAGTGTGTTCTCGTATTTTTTTTATTTGCGTTGGTTGTCTGCCGAAAGCGCCAAACAACAACTAGAAATATAAATAGAAATAGAATTGCATGCAACATGCAAGAAGTAGCCAAGTTTTGCACTCACACACACACACACACACACACACACACACACACAAACACACTCTAATGGCGAGCAGTACTTAATCTTTTTGCGATTTATAGCCAGTCCAACAGACTTTCCATTATTTTTGTGCAACATTTTACTTGTCGCATATTTCACTCATCTATTTTTAGTTATTTTATTTTTCTATATTACTCTGCGCCTGGTGCATTCCTTTCATGTCGAGCTTGTACAAAATTAAAGTATTTATATATACTATAGTAAACATAAAGAAGACAGCAATTTGCTCGTGACTTGTAGTATACCTATCGAATTTTAGTTTCTTTCCCCCCAAAACAATGATAAGGTAAATCGTATGAAGCATAATTTTGTAGACTGAAAAATGATTTAAAACAAGAAATTTTTCTATGGTTTTGAATAATATATTGGTTGAAGATAAATAACAGCTTACAGGGTATATTTAAGTCGTTTCTAGCCATAAGTACACGCTTATGCTTTGGCAAATGCCCAACAATTTGATTTCTAATGCCAGCATACAACATACAGCCCCAACGATAAGAGATAGAAGCCTCCAATTTAAACACAACATGGATCTTATGCTCTGGAAGTGCAATAAGACGAGGTGTATATATACTTAAAGGTGTTAAGTCGGGGGAGATGAGTGCATTGCGCCCCCTTCTTCACCTTAAGCTCTTACATCAGACCATCAGGTTCTGCATGAAAGCAAGTATCCTTGATGGCTAAATGTTTCCTAAATCCCTATTTTGGATGACAAATTTTTCTTGCCAAGGCTAAGCATTTTGCTATAACCTGCAAGTAGAAGTCACCCAACGTTGAAGACCGGTCCAAGAAGAGCATCCCAAGTCTAGTATTTTAAGCCAAAATGTGACAAAATACTTAAATCCCATGTAAATTCATGAAATATAATAAACATAAAACTGAAACAATGGCAAAATGTTTTTGTTTCTTCTTCAGATAATTACCTGCAGGCGATTAACGAATATAAATACGTGAACATTTATTTAACAAGAACGCGAGGAGAGATACTTCCATGTAACGAACTTCCGTGTAACGAATTTTCTATACAACAATGTCAGAAATCAGAGCCCTGCAATTTGGTTCAGTCATCCCCTTGAGATTCGTTATTTGGAAGTTTGACTGTATATATCTTTGCATACCATATCGGGGTTGGCATTACGTTCACCGTTTAAAACATGTCATTGGCGAGCGATTTAAAGAAACGAATGCTCGAAACTGTAGCAACAGGAAGACATTTCGAACCAAAAGTATCAAAAAAAAATAAATAAATAAAATAAATGCACAAATTGACCAAGGCTGTCAAATGCCCCACCGCCCTCCCGCCACCTCCACGAACGAAAAACAAATGACGGCATTTAAAATACTAAAAGCGAAATGTATACTCATGTTGGTATATAAATACTAACCGAATGAAATCTGTTTGACATCAAATGATATGCAATTAATGTTTAATGGCCTTAAGTTAATTAAACAACCATTTATCTAGATCAATCCAAATGCACAATAAATTTAAGGTTATGTTGCCATCAGAATATCAGAGAATAATGGATTGACATTAAGAATATAACTGCATATTAATTTCGTTACTAGATTGTTCACTTAATTCTACTTGGACATTTTTCATATCCTTATCGACTTTCAAGAGCCGTGGACTTCAAAAAGAAACATAAGCCGTGATCATAAAAATAAAACACTTCCAGCTGAAGTCAAGTTGTTATTCTCTCTTTGGTATGAATGTTTAGATATTATCATCTTTGTAGCTAGATATTTCCCAGTTTTCACTATTGACCGTTACATTTGCATGGATTATAACCAGTTTTCACTTTTGACCGTTACACACATTTCCCAACCTAAAAAGCTTCACAAGCTTTTGTGGTTGTTGTGGCGACTAATAGAAAAAAAGCTTTTTGTGCAGCTTTCAGCTTTCAGCTTGTAGCGCCATCTGCTAAAAGCTCTACCAATAAATCGCAAAGCAAACAGCTGCAGACAGAAAAGCTTTCAAGACAGATTGTTGCAGGTGAAGAAGGGTTCTTCAATTGCTTCACACTTACCCTCACACTTCAGACCCTGAATAAAAAAGCCGCCCATCAGCGAGCCACAATGATCACAAAATGTTGGCGACATAAAGTTGTGCGGCTTGAATCGATGTGGCATATCAATCTTGAAGCGTTCACGCAGCAACTGAAACCAGAACCGTTTTGAGGCATGAGAGTCTGTATGGAACTAAAGTTAGGGTATTTGGCATGGTGGGATATTTACAATTGTGCTGGCAGAATTGAAAACGGAACCGGAACACTTTCCAAGCAGCTTCTCATGGCACTTTTTGTGTACGACCGTCTGGCAAGCTGGTTTTAAATTGAAAAACATATTCGAATATCATTTGTAGTTTTTGGCCAGAGTAACAATTTACTAACTCACTTATGCATTGGTAACCCTGCTTGCCAAAGCCCCACAAAAACAAATTGCAGAATGCACAAAACGTTGGCTGACGAAAGAATTTGGCCACAAATCGATGTCCGTTAATATCGTGGGTTCTAAATAACAAGATAACAAAAGAAAACATTTATTAGTTTCGATTAAATAATAGTGGCAACTCTACTCACTTCTGATGTTTGATGGCGCCACGTCGATTTGTGATGCTGTGGGGTCGGGTGCGTCTATCCACATAGACGCCGCTAATACCACCAACCACACTTTCCCGATCTCTGTCTCGATCTCTGTCTCGATCTCGATCGCGATCTCTGTCTCTAATGTAGGTTTCGTCTTTGGAGTGCTGGCGTGGTAGCTCAAAGGAATGCTGCTTGCCATAGTGATAAAGACTGTTATAGTGATCATCACGGTCACAGTCACGTTCACGTTCACGGTCACGTTCACGATCGCGATCGCGACGTGCTCCGCTGGCACTCGATCCGCTTATACCGCTGCCACTGCCAGCACCGCTGCTGCTCGATGAGCTCTGTTTGTAGCGTAGCTGGCGAAAAAATAACATAAACAGTTAATTCAGTGTTGTAAAATACTACATGATCAATGAGAGCCTTAAGGTTATTTGTTTTAAATACCATTTTAATTTACTTTTTAATAAAAAAAACGTTTAAAAATGCAATTGCAATCAGTCGTTTTTTCTTTGATCTTAACGGAAACTCCTTAATCCTTTAGCAGCTATAAGTTTTTCTGTGTCAGAGCCTTTTCAAACTTTGATAAGCTATAGTAACAAACTTAAAGTAACAAATATCTTTCTCGTTCATTCTCTTAACTTACATCATGACCACCTAAAAGACGTGAGGAGGAGGAGCCGCCACCGCCACCGCCGCCGCCGGAACTCCGTTGGCGATGACTGCTGCTGCTGCTGGAGCTGTTTGCCTTCTGCTTGCGCACTTGGGCCCGGGTGAACATCATCTTGGTGGCAGCAAACAGTTAAAGCGCAAACGTTGTATTAGTATTATTAATAATATGCCGATACTCTCTCGACCAATATACTCAAAAGGCGGGTACAAGAGGACACCCGCACAGCTGCTGCTGGTTCTGTTTTGTGTTATGTGCTGAAAACACTGGGCAAAAGGCGAATACGAGGCGTTATACTTCGAATTATTTATATTAAATAAGATTTTCAGTTGTTGTTGTTGCTGTTGTTGCTGCTGTGTTGGCATTTTTGTTCATGTGCAAAAAGCGACTTGAAAAGCCCTGTTGACGGACATCTGAAAATGAAAACACATAAAAAACAAAACAAAATAAATAAATAATATCAACAACGAATAAACTTAAATACACACACACACACACACACACATTGAATATTCAATACGGCGATCATAATAAAAATATATACATATATGCTATAAACATACATATATTCATTTCTTGAGTATATCATATTTTAACTCTATAAATTTTATCACAAAATCAATTTTATTGGACATTTTCCAGACAACAATTATTTTGCACATAAATCATCTTCTTATTATTTGTATTCTTTTTATACCCTTAACCCATAAAATAGGTAAAAAGGGTATAATAATCTTGTGCAAAAGTATGTAACAGGCAGAAGGAAGCATCTCCGACCCCATAAAGTTTATATATATTCTTGATCAGCATCAACAGCCGAGACGATATAGCCATGTCCGTCTGTCCGTCTGTTTGTCTGTATGAACGCGTCGATCTCAGAGACTACAAGAGCTAGAGACTTCAGATTTTGTATATAAGTTCTCCTATACCATGAGCAGAACAAGTTTGCTTCAAATTATCGATAACTATTCGGGTTTCCGATATACACATGTAATCGATAACAATATAATATCGAATTTGGAAAATGTAAAAATGAGGGTTGAAATAATGAGTAACGATAGAACTTTTCTGAAAATTTCGTCCAAATCGGTTGAGAAACACCGGAGATATTGAACTTAATCGATTGAAGCTAAGTCTTTGGTACACTGAAAATACATAAATTTAATTTAACTGGGTTCAGGGTATCTTCTAGTCGGGCTCTTCCGACTAGAGCCTTCTTACTTGTTTTTTCTTTAGCTATTTATTAATGACTTTTATTTTCAAGAGCATTTTTTGTTGTTGTTTTGTTTGAGTTACAATTCTAAAAAAAATGTTTCGAATGCTTTATGTAATCATTTCTTAAGGGTTTATTTATCCTTAGGTTTGTTTGGTATTATATATGTCATATGCAGATCAAGTCTCATCTTAAACAATCGATAACTTAACCTTATTCCAAGATATGTGTATCGTTAACAATACTTATGACAGCAATCAAAGTCACAGTTTGAATATGAGTGTGCCTTGACATAATCCTGATGCGATGAGAAAAAGTTTAGCTTTGTGAACTTGCATAGTTAGAAGAAGTATCTTCTATATCGAACTAGCTCACAGTTAGAGTATTTGTTCTTGTTTTAAAGCGAATTTGGCTAACATCGGAAATGGCGTAAGCGTAACATTACCTCACGGATTCCCAGTAAGTGGTTTCGAGCATCTTAAAAATAGTATCACGTAGCTGTATTTATTGATATTTTAATGGACCGTGGATCATGAACTGACAAAAGCACACGATCCCAAACAGGAAATAATAAATCGTACAAGTATGTACATATGTAGTATGTACAATATTATATGCATATTTATGAAGTGTGACATTTGCATTCAGACATTTCAATCAGAAGACGTTACTTTGTCACGTTGAATAAAATTGGCAAAAATAAAATCATGCCTGATTGATGATAAATGATTCATTTTGGCTCAGATGATTGTATAGTATATATTGTGTAAATATTCGATCATTTTACACTTACTTATTATTAGTGGGAAGAGACGGGCTGGGGGTATCAAATCAACATTTTTCTAGGTTCCAGGCACCAACCAGAAACCAAACAACCAACTGACGACTATCAAATAAACAATTGGCTCATGTTTTGTACATCATATCAAATGCTATTCCAATGTTTATGCTGTCGATTCTGATTAAATGCTCTTGGCAGTCCAATTTTTCGTGAGAACTTAATTTCAGAAATTGCACAGGAAGGAACAATAACAACAACAATAACGAAAGTCAATAATAAAAACACAAAACCAATTGGTGATGCGATATTTGACGGCATATTGTTTAGCTTGAAATATACATACATGTACCATATGTATACATTCATTCATACATACGTATACATATGTTTTTAACAATATTTATTTCAACGCTTAGGGCATGAAGGGCATACAAATATATATATATATATATATTGTTGTATTTGTGCAGGGAGTCCACCAAGCATGTTTGTTTGTTGTTTTTTTCGTGATTCGTCGTTTAAAAATATAATGATATTTTTTTTATTAAGTTTTTAAAAATAAATTCTTGATTCATTTCAAATGAGATTGTTGTTGCGGTTATTATTAATGTTATTATAAATAGAATTAAGTGGCGATTGGTGCGAGATTGCGTGCCAATTGATTGTCGGATATGTTTTGTAAAAGTTCCAAAAACGCACTTTGATTATTCTTTACTTTCCAGCAAGGTAAATGGTTAGTATAACATAAGGCTGTACAAAAAACAAGTAGGAAGGCTCTAGTCGGGATAGTCCGACAAAAAGATACCCTGAACCCATTTGCAATAAATATAATAAATTTATATAAGACTTTGGTAAACGGACTTAACTTCAATCGATTAAATTCGATATCTCCGGTGTTTCTTAACCGATTTGGACGAAATTTTCAGAAAAGTTCTATCGTTACTCATTATTTCAACCCTCATTTTTACATTTTCCAAATTCGATATTTTATTGTTATCGATATTATGTGTATATCGGAAACCAGAATAGTTATTGATAATTTGAAGCCAACTTGTTCTGCTCATGGTATAGGAGAACTTATATACAAAATCTGAAGTCTCTAGAATCTGATCAAGAATATATATACTTTATGGGTTCGGAGATGCTTCCTTCTGCCTGTTACATACTTTTGCACAAAACCGTTATACCCTTTTTACCTATTTTACGGGTTAAGGTTGTAAAAAGCGAAAACTTTTATCGAATTGGGCACACGACGACCCTTGATGAGATAAGAAATAAAGTGCCACACTTAAATCTTTAAAATTAATGGTGTTTACCAAACGATTTCGATATAATTCTTAGTTCTTAGTTTTCCATATTTAAGTTATCATTATTATCAATACTATGTTCATATAGGCAACGGAAAAGTTATCAAAAATTCAACAAAAATAGAAAAAAAGTTGCCGAATCTTTAGTCTCTAGCTAAACTGATATGCCTATAGCGCCTTGGCTGTTGTTGGTGATTAAGAATATAGTATAGTATATACTTTATGGGGTTGGAAATGCTTCGATCTGCCTATTACATACATTTGCACAAAACCATTAACCATTTAATGGTTGCAGGGTAAACAAAAGTGAATGATTCTATATTAAACGTTTATTGTATAGTTCAACTTCCATATAACGAACTTCCGTATAGCGAAATTTTCCACTTCCATTTAAGTATGTATGTTCTTGAACTATTAAAAAAACACAACACCACAGGATTTCAAGCGAATATTGTTTAACTTTGTTATATAGTTGAAAAATATACTTTATCATATGCTACGGATATATATATATAGATTTAAGAATGGTTGGCGAGTAGCAGTAGCAACATGTGTCAACTTCAGAAACAATTCGATTCATTTTGTGGTTAACTGTTTTAGATGCAAAAGCGTAGTGGGATTGGGATTTGAATTAAAGATTGGTATTGGATTGCTTTTGGCTTTCGATGGCAATACAACGGCGGACGCTGGCTACTATAAACACATTCCACACACATACAGGCTGATAAACATACATACATACATACATGCATACAATAATAAATATTTGGTAGTGGAAAATGCTTTTGTTTTAATGCCCCGCAAAACACATCGCAAATTGACTGGATGATTGTGCGGCCGTTGTGGCGGCTCTGGCAGTCATTTAAATATGTATGTGTGTATGTACATACATGTATGGATGTATGGTTGTACTATGAATTTATCTGCCACAGAGAAAAACTTTTCATACATGTGTGACGTCATAAAAGACACAAAATGTGCTTCACTTCAATAAACTTTTACTTTTATTTTTTAATTTGTTTTTTTTTTCCAAAAAGAGCATTATTGCTTTTGCTTACTTGTTGCCATACACTTTTTTCTCGTTGTTTTGGGGATAACACTTAAAATGTACATATGTACATACACTAAATATATATATATATGTTTGTATGTAGACACTTTTCACGTTTTTACATTTAACACGCATACGATGTGTTGTACGGTTTTTCTTTCATTTTTTTATTTTTATTTTTTTGGTTTTTTTTCACTTTGTATATTTGAGATTTGTCATTTGTTTGTTGTTGAGTATTTTCCGTGCGAACGAAACATACAAAAAAATTAATAAAAAAATAAAAATTAAATAAAGAAATCAGGCGAGATTTTAAAGGCGGGCAGTACTTTAGTATGAAATGAAAGAAATTGCAAAGCAGAGTAATCTTCCGCTCTGTTTGTGGCTGCTGCGTTGATCTCGGCACGGAACGGAACAGAAAACCGAAACACAAGCACGACACAAAAAAATATATATATATATGTATTTAAGCACTGGGAGCATCCGAAAGTGATATATACCTGAACAGTTCATAACTTTAGTGTGTGTGTGTGTGTGTGTATATCTTTGTCGTTCTCTATTTATCTCTCTCTTGTGTGAGTGAGTGCAAGAGAGCGCAGCGCCTTGACGATTTCGTTTTGCATATGATTACAGTTACAATGTGCTCTTTTGAGTATAATTCTTCCGCTATGATATGCACCTTATGAGTACATAGAAACCAATTCACACACACACACAAGCAACATATAGAGAGAGAGAGAGAGAGAGAGAGAGACTGAGAGAGCGTGTGAGAGTACAAGGATGTACTTTCGTTAACGTTCAGCTTGAGTCCTTTGGTTTCTTCACATATCTGGAGAGTTTTAAATCAAACATTTTAAATTTGTTTTTCAAACATTTTCACATTTTATTACCAATATATATATTTATTTTGTAATTGATTATATTATGTATTATATGACCCAAGCTTGTGTATATAGAGTAAAAAATTGTAGAGCATTTGTTCGTCGTTGCTGGAACATATACATACATATGCTTTAATAAATTTTATAGGCACGCGCCCTCGCATTTCTCTAGATATTTCTTAGTGTATTTTTAAAACATAGTCCAACAACGACACAATGAGAGCAAAAACAAAAGAGAAAACGTGAGAGTAAGATCGCCAAAGAGAGAGAGAGAGAGATAGAGAGTGAGAGGGCAACAGACAAATTATACGCCCTTAGCACAGCAGCAGCAGCAGCAGCAGCAGCAGATTTTAAGAGCGAAGCTTTTGTTGTTGCTGTTTTGTTAGTTGCTTGTTGTTTTCATTCATATTTATTGGCTTTTGTGTGTGCGACGATGAGATTGCGTAATATGATGCGCTTGAGATGCTCGTAGCGCTGATCCGTGGCAGAAAATCCAGCGTATTCGGTGCTGCTGCACAGCTCAATGTCATCGATCAGCTCCAAAACATCCCAGTCGAGTTCATCGATTAGCAGCTCACACTTTGCCTTATCCGTGTTAATGTGAAACTCCTCAAAGTGCTCCTCGATTTCGGCAAACCATTCGGCCGGATTCGAGCGATTAAATGCTGGTGGATGATTTATTGCCCTGGCTGCTTCCGCATCCTCGTCGTCTTTAAGACGCTTACAGCCCGGATGATCCAAACGGTTACCCATCTCAAATGCAACTGTTCTAAGTTGCAAGCTCAAAACTTCGCTGCGTTTATTTATGAAAGCGATCGACCGAGTAAGAGGGAGAGAAAGAGAGTTGTTATCGTATCGATAGCTTTGATTTGCTCGCGCCGTTTATCGATATGAAAGCGATTTATCGCGTTTATAAATTTGAATATTTCAAATATATACAAATTTTAGAGACATTTAGCTTAGTTCTGGCAATAATTCTTGCTTAACATTTTTGTTATCTATCTGTGCTTAAAAGATACTTATTAAATAGAAATATACTGCATTATGCGATGTAATGATTATTACGATTATTTGATTGTAAACGCAAACAAACACACAAAAGCTTCAGTAATCGAAGCGAGTGTTTATAAAAATCGCAGAGCAGCGAAGGCGAAGTTGGAGGAGTGGGCAGAAATCACAACTTGACAAAACTTTGGGTTATAGTCAACAAAGTGTATCACACTCAGATAGACGTGATATAATAATTGAAACTAATTGTTGTTAGCCCAAAAAAATAAATAAAAATAAGGAAACAAAATGTACTCGCAAATGGCTGAAAAACGTTTGAGAAAGGAGCTGGGTGAATTGTATCGATTGCAGCCGAGAAACTGCAACGCCTGGCCGGTTCGGGGTGATCTGATGCTGTGGCATGCATCGATATCAGGTGTCAGAGATACACCCTACTATCTGGGCATATTCATGCTTAGCCTCAAATTTAATTCAAACTATCCGTTTATAGCGCCGCGCGTCAATTTCATTACGAAAATCTATCATTGCAATGTCGATTACGATGGCTACATCTGCTGGGATCTCTTGTCCAGCAAGTGGACACCTTTGATCACAGTCGCCACCATATTGCATGCAATTTGTGCTCTGATGCGCGAGCCCAATCCCGATGATCCCTGTGATGATGATTTGGCCGCTTTGTATCGCGACAATCGTCAGCGATATTATAGCAATGCCATCGATTGGACCGTTAAATATGCTGTTGTGCCGAGCATCAACTTGCCACCATTACAATTGGAGTGCCACACAGTGACCATTGAGGAGTTGGATGATGTTTCCGATTCCGATGATGAAGATACCGATCCTGATGCTGATGCTGATGAAAGACAACCTGCCATTCACACTGAAGCTACGAACAGTGATGCCAATTTTATTGTTGATACTGATGTTGATGCTGATGAGACCGAAGATCCGGATGCTGATGGTGATGCTGACTCAGCCTATGAATTTATAACATACTTTTAAACGATTCACAATTATAATAAAGCTTTAATTCTCAAACTTTTTTCATAATTTTTGTCATTTACATTTCAAACTTTTCTTGTCGGAGAGGTGGTCAGAAGCTATAAATCAACATCCTTCGAAATCGATGAAATCTTTAACTTTTCACCAAGACACAAATAATTTTTTTTACTAATAAAAACATAATTTTGCCTAAACTTAAAAAAAAAATTAACAGCAATTGGAAATTTTATTTAATTCATTTAAAGAATATTTGCTATGGTTCTGTATTCTTGTATCTTTAAGATACATTTGTATCTTTTTTTGTTTTCACGCACACACACACCTAACAGATAGTCGCGTGCGTTGTGCTTATAAGTAAGGTTTCCAGTATTTATGTGTGTGTGTGTGTGTTTATGTTTTTCTGTACAGTTTGTATGAAACTGAGCATTGCATGTAGAGAGAGTCCTTGCTGGGAACTAAATGCTTTGCGGCCATCTGTTGGCTTCGAGGATGGCATGCAGCTCGCAATGCTTTCGGATTGGGATTCGAATTAGTGAAGCTATTGTGCCACATCTATGAAATGTACCTCTACGTGTGTGTGTGTGTGTATGTAACTGAAAAATGCACTTGCCAAAAGCATTTTTGTGGTTTTTATTTAAATGATTTTTCTTTTTTTTATTCTTCGACACTTTTGCTTTTTGTAGTAGAAAATATAAAAGTACAAAAGAAAACTTTAATCGATTATTGTTTGCTGTAAAATGGTATAGAAAGTATCTCTATTGATATGGTCTCGGGATACATATCTGGATTATATCGATGATGCCTTAAGCTAGTTTACTTTTACAGATCTCGATATTAATTAACAATTTAAAAGATATTATTTAGATATTTGGAATATATTTATAATTATCGATAAGACCTTAGACAAACAGTTTTCAATTTATCGATAAGGTCTTAGGATGGCATATTTTGAATATACATATATGTGATCTATCGATAGAACCTTAAGGTAAGTTTGGAATATATGAATATGGATTATTGTCAATACGATCCTGTTACAGTGGAACTTCAATGTAACGAATTTTCTATACAACAAAGTCAAAAATCAGAACACTGCAACGAAATTTCTCTATAACGAAGTTTTTTCTTGTTCCCTTGAGCTTCGTTATATAGAAGTTCGACTGTATAATAATGTCTTTTAAAGTTAAATAGAGTCCCATTCGACTTTAAATTGAAATGGGATTGTTGCAAAAGAAAGACACAAACATAATATTTATAATGAGAAAAAAAAGTTAATGCCTCTAACGAGCACTTTCCACAACTCCACATAATCCAGCAATCCACATATCGAATATTGTTTATTCCGTATAAAAAGTAAATGGGGAAAAACGAAACCCAAGAACAAATGTCATAATAATCTGGAAAACGAGGAGAATTCAAGTTGAGTAACATGCGGCTCAAATCACAATTTAATATATACACACAATGTTCTATATACATTATCAGGTGTCAGCATTGAATTTGTTCGAATAGAGAACGACACAAAGACACACACACGCACACATTTGCGGAGGACAGGGGGAGGCTTATGTTGTTGAGGGTCAAGAACTTGGCGTGTCCAGACACACAAGACAAGACACACGACAAGCTAAGACAGAGAAAAATACATACAAACACATATACTACAAGCATATAAACAAGTGGAAACGTTTCAATCGAATGCAACCGACTACGCTATACTCGATACCTGTATTTAATCCGGTAGAAAGAGGCCTAATTGCAAAGGGGTAAGGCTGCGGTAGGGGTGTACGCTGTCTCAAAAATTTTCTGATGCTGATGTTGAGGTTGTCAGAAACCATCTTCTCACCAAATTTGCTAGTTCAAGCTGTAAGGATGTGCGAAATAGGTGGATTTATCGATTTTGAGTTATCGAATTTATCGATTTCCCAGGCCCCCAGTTATCGTAGAGCCCCAATCTTGACACTTTATCTGTTCCGGCCATAGATAAACATATTTGCAAAGTTTCAGACGGACGGACGGACGGACATACACCATGACGGACACTGCACAAACCCAATATGCTCTTAACCTTCGGTATCGAGTATAAAAATAAAAATAAAGGGTGGCTGCTTTCGTAGGGTTGTTCTGCTGAGCTGCTGAGTACACGTCGAGCAATCAATTGCTATTAGTTTTCATTACAGTCGAAATTACCATAAAATCACATAGACCGTTAGTTGAGAGTTCGTGTTGGGGTGTCGTGCTGGTAGGGTTGCCAGCTGCCTGAATGACCACCACAAGGTGCTTCGACTTTTTCGATATTCATAGAATAATTACACTTTATCAAGAGGCAGAGTTCATGAATTAACACCGTTCGGAAAAAGGAGCAAGGGGTTTTCTTTCGTTCTTTCGGGCTGGATTCAACGATAGTTTCCTGTTTTCGCTGCTGTTGCTGCGAGAGGGGTCGAAATTAGTCAAGTTTGTTACGTTAATATAAGGGAATTAGCTTTAATTAGAATATATTGAGCAATAAAAGTGATTTTTATTATTGGAACGCACAACGTGTGCTCAATTTTGATGATGATCATGATGATGAAACTTAAGGTGATGGTGACACAAAGGACAAAGGATACAATGTACACACACACACACAGTTATAGGAATTGGAATAACTGTAATAGGGCATTGTGGAAATTCTTGCCTTTAAATATATTTTTGTGGCTTCGATTTGGTTCCGTTTTCTATGTAGCTATTAGAATGGCTGCAGCGCTCAATTTTCTTATTGTATGCAACCAGAAAAGGCATTCGAACAAAGAAAGAACAGAGCAATAGAGAGAGGGAGCGAGAGAGAGAGAGGGAGTTTTAGTTAAGAAACTTGAAGGATTGCCTTCCTCCTTTGGGCCTAGTTTTTTGATTTGGAAATATGCAGCAGCAGCTTTTGTGTGGGGATTAGGATCAAATTGCCCAAAATGTTGCAAGTTGTTTAATTACCAAAAAGGCAAGTTTCAATCTTTCATACGGTTTCCTATCTCTCTCTCTCTCTCTCTCTGCGGCAATAAATCTATTTGCGTAACTCAACTCGAGTCTTTAATTCGAGTCGAAATTTAACAGATTTTATTTTATTTTAAACTTATTAGACAGCTGAGATAACAGTTAAATTTTGTCACTGCTCTGTTTGTGTGTTGCAACATTGTTATTGTGCCACATGCAGCACTCAACGGCTGCCTATAAGCAGCAAATTGTGTGTGGCACTTCATAAAGACTGTTCCCCAAAATTAACTCTCACACACTCCCTCTCTCTCTCTCTCTCTTTCTGTCTCTTTTCAGTTTATGGGCGCAATAAAAACGCAGCTCATTGGCTCCTAAACATACCGTTTATAAGCACACACACACACACACACAAACACACATAGCGTTCCGTACAGCACTCAAAATAAAAAGTTTATATGCAACAATATTTTGCGTCAAAATGCAAAATATTATGCTTCCTAATAGGTTTTATATAAAGGTCAAAAAACTGTCATAGCAAAAATTTCTGTTAATTATTAAAATTACTCTTTAATAGTTGACAATGAGAAACTTTTTGAGAGACTTTTAAACATTGATTTCAAGATGTGGAAAATCATTAAAAAAAACGTTACATAAGTTAAAATATATTCTATTGATAAATATACATAAATAAAAGATGAGAGAAAAATAAATGATTTATCAAGAGCGAATGTAAGTTCTTGATGATTTCTGATTTTCGAAATCATTTTTAGAAAACAAATTAACGACTTTTGTTCATTTAGTTTCATTCTAATATTAATTTTTGTTATTTTATCAATATTGGTTTTTTATTCAAAGTAATAGGGTACATAATTTCTATACTTTAGGTAAGACTTGAAATTACTGAGAACTCAACAAATTTAGAAATTATCGATATATTGATTCGCTTCGCTTAAACCGAATCTTTGAAATGTTAAGTATACGCGTTTTAACTTCATATTTCAAGCGTATTTTTTTTTTTTTGCAAAGTGTAGGTTGAACAGTAAAAGGATTTGCTTCAGATCTGTCGTATGGCGTTGACCAAAACGTTGCAATGTGCGATTATTGTTGAAGTGTCCGTAAATGAGAGTGTGTAAAGTAAATTTAACTGCCAAGAAGCGAATGTCAGTAGGCCAAAAAGGCAGCTGTCAAAGCACAGACGTTGAGCCTGAGCCGGTACAGTTGCACCGTTGCACAGTTGTCTCCGTTGACCAATGCAACTTAATCGATTGCCATTTTCTAGGTAATCGAAAAAGAAATTGAACATAAACTTAATGAGTTGCAACACTCACAAAAGTATATATGTATATGTGTAATATCCCCTCGAAGCTTTGAGAGTGCTTTGCTACCTCATAAATCGCGGCTGGTCGTTTATGAAAACATTCAGTAGAGGGGCCGTTAACTTCGAATACGCATTAAACTTGCGGCAATTTGGTTGGCATCATTTTGTTGTTTTTGCAAGAGCTTATAAAAAAATATATAGTATCTATGTATATAGAGCCGCCCTTGCATAAACCAGTGCTAAAGGACCCTTAATGTGTGCGCACTTAAATCTATAATATCAGAATGCATAAAATACTCTGCATAGTATAAATTATAAGGTTATTATGGTTTTTGAGTGGACCTGTTTTCATTTGTTTATTTATTTTTAATTTTGAGAGCGAGAGCGAGAGAGCTTTTTGTTGTAGAAGAGAGCGCTGTATCAATTATAATTGAGGATCTGGCAAGAGCTTTTCACTCTGTTAGTCAATGAAAGCTGATCTCCGTTGCGTTTGTGGTTCAGCCTAAAAGCAAGCGCATGACAAAATTGCATTAAATTAATGTTATGTAAGCGAAAATGGCGTTTTACAAATCCAATCTGCCATAAGCCGCTGCCCCTTCGACCGTTAAACTGGGACAACATGGCCGGCCAACATTAAATTACAAGCTAACCAAATAACTTTGCCAATGGAGAACAACACACACACACCCACACACACAGAGACTGCGGAACGGCCACATTGAAACCTAAAGCCTGGTCAGCATCTTTGTGATGTTGACGAACACTGAAGCACAGAATACAGAGAGAGAGAGAGAGATAGAAAGAGTGAGAGTGACAGAGTGGATGCAGTGGCTCCACTTTCAAATTGAGGAGAGCCATTCATTTTCGCTTCGGCACGGTTTCGATTTGCGGTAAGGTGTTAGGCTTGCGGGGAGGATGGAAGGTGATGGGGTGGTTGGGAAGAAGATGTGTCTGTGTGTGGCAAGAGCAAAAACTTAACAAGCTGGTCAGAAGCGGCCAAATAGATAAACTGGCGCCACATGCTTCGCAATTTGACCCTATTGCACATCAGCTTACACACACACACATACAGTCGCAAGGTGTTGGACCAAGCACGTCACACACACACACACACACATGTATGCAGCTGCCACATGCCACAGACAAGCGTTTCAGATTTACAAAACATTTTATTCATTGCGGGCGAGCGTTGTTCAAGTCACCGCTCAGATTTGCCAAGTGTGTGGTGGTTAAGGGGGAGGGTTAAGCGGGGGGTAATGCACTCAAAAAAAAAAAATAAGTGTCAATTTGCATGTAAATATATGTATGTAGATGCGAAGTGAAACGTGCAACGTGTTTCTTAATTCTTAAAAAAAAAAAAATAAATAAACTCAAGTTAATGTTCTTAACTTGAATGTTTCGCAACACTTAAAGTATCAAAAACGTTGCACCAAATTATGAGTTATTTTTGACTTAAAGGATTGAAGCATAAATAATATATATTAATCACTTACCATTTCAAGATCCGGGTAATTCATAAATGGAACCCTAAAAAGAAATCAGAAAAAAATGTTATTTTTGGTATTTTTTAAAGTGAAGTTGTTATATTTTGTTGTTGCTGTTGGGGGTTTGAGTGTTGCAACGTCTATGTTTGTAGTGGCTACCGACTGTTGATGCCCCATTGCTGCTGTCCAAGCTGCTTGCAATTGCACAGCACGTCCATCAGTGGCCCATTGTCTGTGTCGCGCATACATAATGAAGTGTACCAGAACTGCAGCTACCTGTTACCCGCCCATCCCCTCTGACCTCTGACCTCTGGCCAATGTCCTGCCTATTCCCGTTGCATTTACCAGCAGTACCTTTAGTAGTTCCTGTTCCTCTCTGTCTCACCTGCCTAATGACAATGATGATGATGATGATGATGATGAAGCTACTGCTGCTGCTGCCATTTTTGAGCAAGGAAAAGGTGGAAAGGTGATTGTGATTGGCTGACAGTTTGTTAGCGCGCATTGTGGATATGTGCACACAGGTAGCTCTGGCAGGCAGGAGGTAGAGTGAAGAGGAGAAAAGGGCAGGCGGGTTAGGTTTGTGCATTGAAAGTAGCGCAATTAGCACTTCGATTGTGTTCAGTTGACGCGATTTGCATCAAATTAATGTCTTCATCAACAAACAGACAGAGAGAAGGAGAAAGAGTGAGAAATAGAGAAAGGACAATTTTGACAAGGGTCAAAAATAAACCCATTGAGGAACTAAATTCACTCCTCTAACTCAAGCTAGTTGTGTGTTTAATCAAGTGAAATAAATCAATTTTCGTATTTTTTTCTATTGACTCAAAAGTTGTAATACGAAAACAGAAATTTTTTGCTTTTGCCTTTGTGCCAAATAAGTTTAGTCGTAGTATGCAATCAGTATTTGTGATTTATTTATCGATAACACAACAAAAATGCTACTGAGATTTGTTTTTGTACTTTAGACATTAATCAAAGCAAAGCAAAAGTCAGTAATAAGCACATTCTCTGTGCATAAACATATATATATATATAAATAGATATTGTAAATAAAAATAAAATCAGGAAAATTCAATTGTTAACGTAAGATATTTTTTAAACGTGTTATATTATATAAACCAAGAATCGAGACTTTAGCGTAAGTACAAACTGCATTTAGCGTTTCAATTAAAGTATTAAAGTATTTAATCTTACCATGCAGGACAGCAACAATGACTATTAACAAATTTGAAGAGACTTTCTATGAATATTTGTACATAATGGAAACAGTGCCAATGCTGCCATTTATGGAGTCTCCATTGGAGGGATGGTTCGTTGATCTGGAGACGGTGTTTGCCAAATATAATGTTATTCACACCAAGCTCAAGTGCTGGCTCTTGCAGAAGTTTCTGGATCGTGTGCTGGAAAAGAGTGAGAAGAAGATATTGAACCAGACATTGGCTGCGGTGGGTGAGAAACCCTTCTTGAAGCACAAAAAATATGAGACGCTTAAGGATCATTTGCTCATTTTGTGGCCGGACACATACAAGGAGACGGCAGAGGAAATGAAAATTTTCCTGCACATGGTTCAACACTATTCGAATTGAGTTGATAAACAACTCAAAGCAAGCCCAGCACACGTATCAAAATCATCTAAAAACATACGACTACTTACTACATTCAAATTTGCAAACAGAAGAAGAGCATACTATTTTTTTTTTTTTTCTGTAAAAGGTTATTAAGACAAATAGCGTTGGATGACCGCGTTGGTCGATAAATTAGAGGCTGTGGTTATGCCAACCAAGTAAGCAATGAGTTAATTATTTATTATAAAAAGATAGGCCATTAAAATTTGTTAAAACTTAATTCGTTCTGAAAAAAAAAAAAATAAATCAAAAAAAAAAACGATCAAAAATCAATTCTTTTATTTATAGATGAATGCTGAACGTCACAGTTTCTCAGCAACAACTTTCAATAATTCGGGTAAACTTTTACAAATCGAGTATGCCAATTGGGCAGGAACGCAGGGTGAGCCAGTGGTTGGCATACGTGCCACAGATGGCATTGTTGTTGCCGCTGAAAAATATTTGAGACCTAAACTAGCTATACCCAGCACGGTTGTCAAAGTGGAAAGCCTTAGAACGGGCATGATATTATCGTATGCCGGTTTGTTACCCGACTTTCGTTATCTACTGAGCCGCATTCGACAGATCGGGGATCAGAATTATATGCAATTTGGCCGAGGGCTGACCGTTAAGACAACGCTCAATTTTGTGTCATCCACAATGCAAGAGTATTGCCAAACGAGCGGTTACCGTCCGTTCGGTTTGTCAATAATTCTTGCCGGTTGCGAGAACAATAGATCGTATCTCTATCATCTAACCGCTGAGGGTAATCATGCCCTGTATAAATCCCTTGCCATCGGCAGAAATGCCGATCATCGCATGGATTTTATGCACAAGTATTATCATCGAAGATTGACACTTGATTTCGCCATATGTCTGGCCTTACATGCTTTACGCCTGGACAATGTCTGTCCATTTAAAGCGGATAATTATGAGATTTGTATTTGCACTGAGGACGGCTTTCAGCGTCTGCATTTGGAGACCATCGATTTATATGTACACGATATGGAATAATGAATGAATAAATGAACTTGTTTAATTGATTTGGCATTTGGATTTATGCAATCAAACCAATTGCTGTCCTCAACGCTCCTTCATCGTTCGGCTTCGAGATTTAATCGTAAAATTTTCACATTTCAAATGACAAAATTTTTTTTTGTAACAGAAATTCAACTAACATCAAATAAGTTTCGACCTTGACAGATTTTAAGCTTGAGTGTACAATAATAAAAAATATTTTTTTAAGGTTTGTAGAAAATGAAATTTTCCATAAAGCTTAACAACGCAAAGAACATGGAAAGATTTGTTAACTCTTTGCTAAGCTTTCTATTGGTTCAACTGTTGCGTCGCGGATGTGATGCATTGTTTTGGATTACAATTTAAGACGCAGACGCAAACATTGATCGGGGGCAACACCAATCAAGCGTCAAGTTTAACAATGCATTGTCATTACTATGATTGGGTTTTTTGGTTTTTGATAAACTCGCTTTTACTGCTTGTTGTTCTTCTTTGCCAATGTGTCAAGTGGCACTTGTGACTGAAACCGATGGCGGTTCAACTGTTCAGCGGTTCAGCGGTTACCTGGACACTAACAGCCGTTTGTCCTTTCCTTTCCATTCTATGCCCAGGCATCCTTTATTTATATGGTATATGTGTGTGTGTGTATGTATATTTTCTTGTCTGGTGCTTTGGTTTTTGGTGTCGCGTTTTCTCTCTTTACTCCTCGCTATTGTTGTTGTTGTTGTTGTTGTATTCTTTTATTTCATTTGCCTTCAATGCAATTATACTGGATAAATATCTTCTTCCGTTTTAGCTGTAATTACAAAAGTTTAATTGAGTTTTCTCGGCTCGTTGTGTTCGTTTCTTTTTGCCTTACTTGGTTTTTTTTTTATATATACATATATTTTGTTGTTGTTGTTTTGTGTCTTGTTTTTTGTCCTGTTCGCTTGGCGCTTGCTTGCTGCCAGTATGTCTGTCTGTCGGTCTGTCTGTCAGTCGTTGTGGCTGGCTAGAAGTTTATCCAGTATTCTGTTTCTGTAAAAGTCGTCCTGTCCTTCGGTCTCTGCTGTCCTTCTGTCCACGTTGTCGCTGCCTTGGCTGCCGTTGACGCTTTTT
The DNA here is from genome assembly GCA_030179655.1 of Scaptomyza flava. Taxonomy (NCBI): domain Eukaryota; kingdom Metazoa; phylum Arthropoda; class Insecta; order Diptera; family Drosophilidae; genus Scaptomyza; species Scaptomyza flava. The sequence continues at coordinate 4,053,335 of JARNME010000314.1, read as the reverse complement.
TCCATCTGTAATTCTGTGGCTCCCGTTTCTCCCATTTCATTTGTAGTCCCTCATCTCACAGTTACACTCTGCAAAAAAAAAACAATTGCAAGATGTATTGTTGTTATAATGATTGATAAGAAACTTGGTACAATGGGCAGAAGAAAGCATCTTCGACTTTCCAAAGTATATAAGTATATATTCTTGATCAGCATCAATGTTCGTTTAGCTAAAGACTTTAGATTTCGCATCTAAGGTCTCCTTAGTTGTAGCTAGATCAAGTTTGACTAGCGCAACTCACTCAACTAACTCTCTGAGTGTACTCGAATTATTGTTGATGTTGCAGAAACAAAAAAGAGTTGTTTTCAGCCTGGCAGGCCTGTCTATCTCTAGCGCCACGTGATTGTTTTTTTTTTTTTTCTTTCGCCACAATAAGAATGCGACAGCAACAACAGCTGAAAGGGAGAAAGACATATACATAGATAGATAGATAGAGTGGCAGACAGGAGAGCAGACGGCAAAAGTCTAAGGCCTGCGGCTGAGTGATTTGTATGTCTTCTCTAACTGCTGGAGGACATCGTCCAAGGACAGCAATACGCGCATAATCAAAAGTGATTAAAACTAAAAGAGAGGAACGACTTTAAAGCGGGCGTGGTGAGGAGTAGGAGTTTGGTGACAAGCCTGCCAATTTGTATTAAACAAATAGCGAAAGTGTTGAGTAACGCCTTTAACAACACCGAACAAGACAGTTTAAGAGAGAGTTCGAGAGAAGATAAAGAGAACAGAACAGAACAGAACAGAGCTGAAGAATCAGTTGGTTAATTTATTCATTGTAAATTTACATGCTCATGTTTGCAAATTTAAAAACTGCACACACACACAAGAGAGAAAGAGAAAAGAGAGAGAGAGAGAGAGAGTGGGAGGGGGAGGATGGAAACTAGAGATAAAGCCGAGCGAGTTTATTCAAAGCAGACTCTACTCTAGTAATATGTAAATCGCATTGCCAGTGCCAAAGTGGAGTTTGTTCAGAGTCAGCAAAAGCTTTCCCCTTTCGCCGCACCACCCTCCTCCTCCCCACCAACCACCAAACCTACCACCTCTAACTTGCTTATGCAACCGCAGCACACACACACACACACACACAACACTCTCCACCGGCGTACTAAGTTATCCACATTCGCCATTCGCATCAGCGCCTCCGTATGCCGTATATGACGTTCAGTTTTATATTTCTTCTATGGGAAAAATCCACTTGGCGCTACCCCAATATTTACATATCATAGTTGGCTCCACAAATGAGTTGCCAGCACACACAAAAAGAGTGAGAAAAGGAGGCGGTGGCGGAGGAGGAGGAGGGAACGAGGGAGTATGTTCCGAAAGTACGTGAATGCCAAACGAATGAATCCAACGTACTGAATTAAACACAACAGCCAATTTAACTTAGACTCTAAAATATAAATGAATATAAGATGAAATACCTAAGAATATAAGATTAAATGTTAATAAAATATCTATTAAATAAAATCATAAGAATCTAACAAAAAAAAATCTTTTCTCTATGATTTTTAAGCAACTAAATTAATTTTAGAAACTTGAATAGACCAAGACATGAGGCTTGTAAATACCTGCATTTAAATGGAAGATATACTTATGTACTACAAGAACCCTTAACTGATAGATACTAAGTTCTTAAGCTGTTCCAAAGCTGAACAAATTAAATTCAAGTCACAATCGTCACTCAAGTTGAACCCTCTTTAGCTAACAACTTTAATCGACAAAATAGGAAAAACGCTTTTACAAATGTAATAATATAAAAAAATTAGTAACGCTTGAGTAATCGAATATTTATGATAAAACAAGTGTGGTACCCCCCAACCAAACAACAAACATCCTTGCCCATGCAATAAAATGGGAGAAGAGAGACGAACGACGAGAGGAGAGGATGGCGCTTGTCAAAACAAATCCGTAAGATATTACATTAAGAGGCGCATTTGGACAGCTCAATCGCAAAATAGAATACACCTATACTCGAAACACACACACACACAGGTATGCACACATGTGTATGTTTGGAGTGCACGCTGTGCATGTGAAAATATATCCCCAACGGATTTAGTTTTGTGCACCCAACTCAAACTCAGTCCAGTTAAGTCCTTGTATCAATGTTTCTTTAGCAACGCTACTTGTTCTTCTTTTCTTTTCTTTTCTTGTCCGTTACCTTTTTTTTTTCGTCCTTTGCGGCTTGAAAATCATGGAAAGTTGTGTAGTATGAACTGACAGCAGTTTTCATTATGAATTCATGTAATAATTTTCATGCATAAATCAAAGATTTTTTTTACTTGCGAATATCAAACAATGAAGGATTGATAGTTTTTTAAATTCCGATCACTATTGAGATATTAAGCACAAGATTCAGTTGGATTTTACATAATTAATAGTACAGTCGAGCTTGCATCCAGAACTCTGCAATTTTGTTCAATAATGATCTTGACGTTCTTTCTTGTCTCCTTGAGATTCGTTATATGGAAGCCCGACTGTGTTTCTACATTAAAGAAACATATCCTTCATTAGCACACATTTCTATTAATCCCATTTAGACTATCATCAGATCTGATAAACCCCTAAGCCCGCTTCACCTTCTCAAAAAAAAATGGTTAGTTTTTTTCATTTTGCACACACGAAAGCAAAACCCGTTTGAAATCACATTTTCAAGTGGTTTGTTAACTAAAGAAGAAGAAAAAACATCTGCAACTGCAGTTAGAGAGAGAGAGAGAGAGACAGCGATATAGTGAATACACTTCAAGCACAGAGCAACAGAGAGTGCTGCTCTTCATGAGTAACCAATTTAGAATTAGCATAGCTGCATATTAGATGTTCAGTCACTCGATTGCACTCACAGAGAGAGGGAGAGAGAGAGAGAGAGCTTGGGTGAGGGGAGGGGATGCAATTCATCGGTTATCGTTGCGTAGATAAGTTCACCTTTGAGTAAATTTGTCTGTCGATTTGTTTGTTGCTGTGGAAATGTAAGCAATGTTTGTAAGCCGACAAAGCAGCTTACTTGATTTACGTCTAGTTGTTGTTGTTGTTGGGAGCATCTTGAGCAGACATTTCAACTGACAATTTGAAGGACTCTCTGGACGCGCTGTGTGTCCTTTGTTATGCAAAATGCAGGCAGTCATTCAGTTGTTTCTTTCTCTGTGCGTGTGTGTGTGTGTGTGTGACTCTGAATACTGAATACTCTGACCTCTGTCCATGACCACAGTGAACACACTGTATGTATACAAAATTGTATAACTATTTTCAATAACAGCAAAGTTGATCTTCTTCCCTCTTTGCATCTTTTGTTTTTTTTTTTTTTACTTGCTTATTTGATTATTTGACCGGAATAGCTTGACACGGCCAAGACGACAGTACCACAACTGGCCAATGGCTGTTGGGTTGTTGTTAACGGGTTAAGGTTTGCTGGAGTTAGAGGGTTAAGAGCTTGTCACAGGTGCTGCAGATGCTGCAGATGCTGCCTCTTATGTTGTTCTTTGGCACTGGTTTTTGTCTTTGCCGGAAGCTCTCCCAATTTTTCTCTCCCCCTCTTTCTCTCTCTCTCTCTTTTGCGATTTTCGGCAACTTCTTGAAAGTACTTTGTCCCCCTGCCCAACCCCTTTGTAGTATGTATGTATGTATATGTGTATGCATATTTTTCGTTACCCAGGTTTTTTTTTTGTTTTTTGTTGTTTCTTCTAGTAATTTAGCATATTTCTCAAAATTGTTGTTGTTAACGTCTGCTTTGTCTTCGTTGTCGTCTGCTGGCTGTGTTTCAAGTTTTGCTTTACCGTTTTGCGGTGTGCAAATGCAAATTGCTTACCTTGCATATCCTTTATGCCCCCTTTTCCCACCTCATGTCCTTGTTTTCCTTTTTCTTTTCTATTCCTTGTGTGTTTCTTGTGTTTTTTTTTTGAGGGTTTTTGGAACATAGAAGGCAGAACAGATGCTGTTGTTGGCTAAAGTGCGACCAGCCGCGTTGATAGTTTTATTATTTGTATGCATATATTACCCAAAAAAAAAAAAATATACTAGATATACTAAAAAGGAAAGAGCTTAAAACTCATCGCTTTCAGCTTAGTCTAAAGAGAAGGATTTCGTTCTAAAAAAAAATAAAAACCTATTTGAATTTGAAGTCTTTATTTAGTAGATTAAAAATAAGACTAGGTCTTTTATGAATCATCCCTCCAATCAAATCCTTCGATAATGCACAGTACTATCCAAAATCCATTCTCCTATAATTCAAGGAAACTTTAAATGACGATAAGCTAGATAACTCAATAACACAAAATATTCTCCAGTTAAGTATCAGGGTTCAGGTCATATTTATTACTTTAAGGTTAGCCTCATGATGATTTAAACTACTTTGTGTTGTTTTTTTTACAGCTGCTGATTATGCTAATTAGTTGTCTCCTCATCCCCATCCTTATCTTCATCCTCATCCTTATCCTCATCGTCATGAACATCATCAATATCATCTAGCAGTAGAAAGAGTAGTTTTGAGACATTCTAGTTCATTTTGAATTCACTACATGTACAATCATTAATCATTGAATCAACAGTGTGATAACTTAACTATGCCAAGTCAAACAGTGCGGAGCGTGGCAACTCTATTAAAGTATCATATGATTGGTGTTCCTGCTTAGGTTCTTGGCCCCAACAACATTCAATGTGCAGGCGACCGTCAAAATAAATAGTGCGTATGTTGTACTCGATTCGTCCTGCTTGAATCCTGCCAGCTGGATGTCCTTCCTGTTGGGCTTGCTGCTGCTGCTGCTGCTACTGCTGTTTATGTTGTCTCATGGTCGTGCATCCAGATGTTTTGATTCAGTTTTAATTCATTTCAGTCCTTGTCGTCGTCGTCTTTGTCGTTGACCACGTTGGGCGCCATTGAAACTGTTATTGTTGCCTTTTGCTCGTTTTGTCGCTCTTGTCGTTTGTTCTTGTTGCTACTATTAAGAAAAACGCCTCCAAGTATAATCGACTAAACGAGCGAGCAAACGAGAATTGGTTGACGACCCTCTGCCATCTATCCACCCACCCCTCTTGTCATCCAGGCCAAACCCGTCCTCCTTCCCGCACTCGATATGCAGCCAACCAGACGGCAATAAAAATATGATTGTATTTTCGCTTGAGTTGTTTTCATTTCTCGATGATGTCGAGTACCGTACTCGGCGACCATCCAACCGACCGACCATCCGACCGACCGACCGAACAACTAACCGCCAAGGCGACCGCAGTTTCACTCTACCCCTTCCCTTCCCTTCCCTTCCGTTCCCATCGATTCCCAACCTCTTGCTCTCCATACACACAGTTTCCGCATCTGTTCTACTTTTTCTTTTTTGGTCTTGGCCCTCAATGCATGGTTAAATCAAGCAAGCGGTCGACCATTGAACCTCTACACGTTTTATTATTCTTGTTGTTGTTGTTGTTTTTGTTCTTATTATACCCTTACAGTGGATAATATAGTTGGATCATTAGCTAGACATCAATAATAACATTGAGTTCCTTTATCTATCCAACCTAACTCAACGAATAGGAACAATAGATAAAAGAAGGACTACTTGACTACTTTTCTTAATTTCACTGTTAACAAAATGGTTTGAAGGTCAAGCCTAAGCGGTAAACAAACCGAAAATATGCTTGAGTTTTAGAACCTAAGTTTACAGATCCGCATAGAACAGTTGATACTCATGCTGTAGAAGGGTATTTTAGAGTCGGCGTGCTTTTAAATGCTTAACATATATCACAATATTGTTGTTATTTTTGCTTCCGCTTGCGGGAAAACAACCTGGTGCTTTTGTTTTGTTTGCCGCCCACACACACACAAGCAGAGAGTGAGAGAGAGAGAGAGAGAGAGAGTTGTACATTCAACATTTTCGAAATCAGTTCGGCAACTCTGGCATATTCGCAACATTACATTCTTCGTTGTGCCATTAATCGTGGGGGCGTGGTTCTGCCCAATGCTTGGCCACTTCTTCGGCGTCCGTCTCAGTTATCCTTGTCCTTGCGCCCGTCCTTGCCCCGTCTTCCAACTCCCATTCTCGTCCTTGTTGAATTCGACTTTCATATTTACTCGAGTGATGTAATTTTTGAATAGCTTAAGGCTTTTGAAAATATTTAGCATGGCAAATCCTTTTTAAACGTTGATTTCAACTGCAAGCAGCAGCAGCAGCCGCAGTAGAGAAAGGAGCCAACGCTTAAGGATGTTATGGCCCTGGCTATTTGGTTTGGTTTTGCCATGGCCATAACCCATTTGTGTGTGTGTGTGTGTGCTGCTCTCAAGCACACTTTGCATATGCATATGCGTATTATTGTTATTAATAATAATAAATTAGATGTTTCTGAATGAGTTTGCCCAACTCGCTGTGGTAGTGCGAGTAGCAGCAGCAGCAGCAGGGAACAGAAGGAGATCTTAAAAAGATGATTTTGCATTTCATTTGAAACGATAAAAAAACAACAACAACAACAGCAACAGAAACACAAAAATACATATGTGCTTAATTCAGCAAAAGGGATTACAAAAAAATAAATGAATATGCAAATATATTGGGGCATTAGAAGGTTTGAAATCTGTTTTAATTTTAATTGATAATTTGATTTTTGAACTGCTTAAGTAATGAAAGTTGTTTTTCTATATTTGTTTAACCCGCAAAAAATTTAATTAAAACTTAATCAGCGCTTGTTTTATTTGCAGTTATTGTTTGGTAGAGTTAGTTTTGGTTATATTTTTATTTTTAAATTTTATATTGAAATTAACGATGAAATTTGTTACAGTGTAGTCTAAACCTACATACATATATATTTAAAAAATAAATTTATTTTTAACTTATATTTTCATTGCGAAATAAAATTAATTAGAATAGTTTTCAATTAACATTTGAAAAACAGTTTTCAAACAATCACGTGTTGAACTCCCAAAGCTCTTCACTACACTCCCAACTGACGTTTATCAGCACTGGCAGCAGGCAAAAGGCACACCAAAAAAAAGAAAAAAACCCCCCTTAAAACAATGAGGAGCAACTTGGGACAAAGTTCGAAACGGAAATAGAAATAGAAATAGAAATAATAATAACGGCAAAAGAAAAACAGCAAAAGTAGACAGCTGTTTTTGTTGCTTTTTCGTGCTTCGATCACTGTTGTTATTGTTCACTGGTCACAACAACTACAACAACAACAACAAGGCAAAAAGTGTGCACAACAAAAAAGGAAAAAACTAAACGCAAATAAAAATTTTGTAATGAAATTTTGTGCGCTGACATTTCAAAAAATTGCTTTTTAACCTTTGTCTGTGCGTGTGTGTGTTTGTGTGTGTGCGCCTGACCTGAACTGAACTGAAAGTTGAATCTGGACTTATTTAGAGTGGGGGAGACTCTCCCAAAGCCAGCTCCTTGTACATGTCACTGACATGCTACACGTGTATCTTCTTCTTCTTCTTCTTTTTCTTATACGCTTCTCGTTCTGTTGGGTGAAGCTTCAAAACTCCATTTCTCAGTCGATGCACTCAAAAAAATATATTTTCATTGTCAGCCTAAAACTTTTTCGTTTGCATTAAGTTAAGGTTAAAATTTTTAAATTAGATTCAAGTTTTCTGCGACTGAACACTGGAAAATAAATAATACGAGTATAAAAAAAAAGACTAGAAAGCTTTGGTAAACAGGCAATAAACGATCGACTGGAAGATATTAAAATATGAAAATTATTTCAAGTTCACATTAAAGGCACATTACATTTTCTAGCAGTGTATGTGGATGTGAACGCAAAACCAAAGTTAGGCGAAGCATAAGCAACAAAAGCATCGGCAGAAGCATCGAAATCTGTAAGCTGAAAACTCTGTGACATGCTTTTAAGTTTTCGGCATGGCATGCACATGCAGATTATTATTAGGTTGTTGTTGTTGTTGTCGTTGTCGTTGCTGCACAGTCTCCTTACTTTGCGCCACTTTCAGGTGAGTCGCCTCTTTCTCTGTCTACCCCAAAAAAAAAACTTTTGGCCATGTCCAGTTGGGCGGGATAAAGAAGCAGTAGAGTTTTTAGGGCATGCCATTTGCCTTGCTATAAGTTTTGTTCTAACAAACCAATTACTCGCACCAATTTCCACATACACACACACACACACACACACACACACACAAACACAACCTGCCTTCGACTCGAGTCGCCTTACACATGATGATGGAAGAGTTCGACTTTGAAACGGTATGAAGAAGGGAAGGAGTGCGGAAAGGAGGGAGGGAGGGATGGAGGGAAAAGGACAACATCGCTACAAGACGAGACGAAGCTGACGCTGAGATGTGCACACTATATGTGTGTGTGTGTGTGTGTGTGTGTGTGTTGCAAATACAAATACGACTTTCAGTTACTTTTTCATTATTATTTTGCCAAGGAGTTTGTCCTTTTGTGTGCTTGTGTGTGCTACACTTGGCTCCTCTTGCATGTCTATCCTGGTAACTCAATATACCCCACATCCCTCTCTCTCTACTCATTCAATCTTATACACCTCTTGACACCCTGTAGCTATTAGAAAATGTAAAAACAAGTTAGAAAATGATTTACACTTTGTAAAGAATTATGATCAAATTATATTTATAAGATTTACAGCGGGGGGGAAGTTGGAGATGTTGGAAAATGGATTAGTTGTATATAGTTCAATAGGAAAAATTTTGTCAGAGAATCTAAAACTTTGATTTTTTCGATAGTTATACTTTAAGGTTTTTTTTTTAAAGGAATTTTCCTTGGCCAAAACTCTTCCAGATTCTTCAAGAACTTGCAATACACATAAAATCACGATTTCTACTTTGCAGCTTTTCTAGAAAGTAAATTGTTCCTAACTTATTTTATGCAGGGTATCTCCAAGTCCAAGCTGTTTCTTTCAAGTGTCTGTGTATGTTGCAATGTTCAAAACATTGGCAGATGTCGCCGCACTAGCAAAAGTTACAAGAGAGACATCTAACGAGAAAAAGAGAGGGAGCGGAGCTGCAACAGAAGAAACAAGGATCGGGCATTGGAATGGAGCTGTGGCAGATCTCTCGCTGGCGTGTGTACACATGCCGAGACAAGAACAAGACATGGGGATGGCAGTCAACTCAACCAACTCAGTCAACTTAGCCAACTTAACCAACTCAGCCGCCAGCGAAGGCAGCTGAGTTCAAATATACAAACAAAAAAATAAATACGAAAAACAAAAAAAAAAAAACTTTCTACAAGTTAAAAATTTTTTTTCCTTTTCACTAGACTTTTCATTTTCATTTGTCATTTTCGTCTAATTTGGACGTCGCACTTTGCACTGTTTGCCGCAAGTGCATGTGGCGAGAAAACGAGGGGCACAGAGAAAATTATGATTCTCAAACGTGAGAATAATTATTCTCATACAGTCGAACTTCCGTATATCGAATTTTCTATGCAACGAACTCAGAAACCAGAACCCTGCAATTTGATTCAGTCAAAAACCCAATCTATACAACGAATTTTCTCTATAACAAAGTTTTCTCTTGTCCCCTTGAGATTCGTTAAATGGAAGTTTGACTGTAATAGTAAGAAGCAACCATTGTTTGTCACCTATTTTACTTTAAGCTCAAAGAAAATATTTTAATCGGTGGCGATCTTCAAGGTCACAGACCGTTTCGAATACATATTTTCGAAGCGTTAAAAACATAGGTTTATGGGAATATTTGATCATGATCAATATTATGTCCCAGTTTGTTACAAAAAAAAATATAAATCTTGAAAGTGTAGGATTTAATTGTTATCGATATGTAACGGGAAAAATCGATCTGCCTAGGGTACATAAGAGGTTGAAATGTTGACAAACAATCGATTGTTTAGGTTTTTTTTGATTTCAAGAAAACTTTCTTTCCAAGTTTGCTTCGAGTGTTTCTTAAACTAAATAAACGTTACATTTTTCATAAACTTCATAAGTCTAGATTTAACAATTATTAAGTACAATCAATTTAAAGATGTTTCTTGTTTGTTTTAAATTTCAATATCGATTTTAATCGATAGTTTTTGCGGCACTACCGTTCCGATGTACCACGGATTGAATCGTAAGTGTTAAAGTTGGTGTTGTTTTTATTTTTTTGGCTTATCTTTCTTACTGTTGTTGTCAAGATTAAGCCGCATGTGGAACATGTCTTATAACTTCTTTCACTTGCCCTTCCCCTCTTTCACCCACTCCACCTTCAGCTTCGCCCACAGCGCTTGCAGCACATTAAGATGACGCAAAAAAGAAAAGGGAGAAGAAGAAGAGTAAGTGAACGTGGGTGGGGATGTGGAAGTGGAAGCAGCCCGCGCATGATGTTGTAAAAAAGTTTTTAATTTTTCTTTTCAAACATTTAACTAAAAGAGCAAAAGCCCTCACTTCCCGAGCCAAAAGCGTTGCCAACAACAACAACAACAAAGATAACAAAGAGCAGAGGGGGATAGAGGCGAAATTATCCTTTTTTTTTCCTTGTTCTTCTTCTTCTTCTTGTTGCCTCTTGCACTTTTCGCCTTACAACTAACTTTTGCCTTGGCAAAATATCATACGCATAAAACAAAAACATACGCTTAAGCTAAAGACGAAGAAGAAAACCCCCCCCCCCCCCCCTCCCTTTTAACATAAGACATCATATGATCTGAATGCAACGCCATCTCTCTTTGCCCTCCCACCCCCTCTTATCACTTATCAACCCATACAAACACTTTCTGTACTATGTTTCTTTATATATTTTTCCTTTGGTTTATTCCTTCTTTTAATGAAACAGTTGTTGCTCGCGGCATTATTATGATTATTATGAGGCATGCAAAAGTTGCAGTTAAAGCGTCGTGTAAAATAATATTTAGATGCCGACTTTTCTGGCTGCCGCTGCTGCTGCTGCTGCCGTTGCATAACGGGAAGCTGTTGTAGTTGCAGTCATACAAAATTTTCCATTCTCGCCCCCTCTTCGCTTGAGTTTAATTAAATTTTATGCCAGGACCGAAAATCTATCTCACTCTTGCTCTCTCATATTCTCACTCTCCGTCTGTGTGTGAAAGAAGACCGCCAAATGCCAACTAGCAAATGTCAAAAGAGCTAAAAACAGCCGAAGAGTTTTGGCAGCTTGGTCTACACGAAATGCACCGCAGCAATGTTGCCTTTTAGTTTTTGGTAAGCAAAATCCCTTAAATTAATTGAGTCTGGCCGAGGCTCAAAGCCCTAAGCAGAGCTCAGCCAACAACCAGTTGCCAACCAGCCAGCCAGCCAGCCAACCAGCCAGCCATCTAGCTAGACAAAGCCAAAAGCTTAGCTCTCAACACAGCGCTACACTTAAAGAAAACACATGCAAAAACTTATTTGTTATATATCTGGTTGATGTTAATTTGTTCTTTTGAATTATCAAAGTGAACGAATATAATAACTTTGATCGATAGGAAAAGAACTTTTCAATTCAATAATAGATAAAGTTGACTCATTTAAACAAGTTATGTTCAGCGCTTGTCTATTAACATTTTCATATAAACATTCTTATGGTTCGGACTAAGGATTGATCGAAATAATGAGCCTCATTTTTAGTGTAAATTTTGTTTTATTCTATGTGACAACAAACCTTTATTGTTGGTAAAAGATAAATCTTTTTACTTTATTATAGTATGATTATAGATTATATTAATATATATTTATGTAGAAATAATACCCCGATTCCACTAGAGCAAGATGCAAGTATGTAATTGGTATTCGAAGATGCCGCATCTTTTTGTATTAGAATCCCATTTGTACAATGGGAAACTTATTCAAATTTTCCCCGTTGGTCGGGAAGTTAACATTACAGAGCACTGAACATAGTCGATAGCATGAAATTTGTAATCGATACAAGGTTTATACAGTGCCAATTTGAGTAAAACAGCTTGTCATCAAGTGCATGTCCAAACAAACTGGGATATTCGCTAAACCAGGTTTGCATTTTGCGCACAAATCCCTGTTAAATCAAGATGCAACTATGCAATTGGATTTATAGTGGAATCACCTACATCTTCCACTCGCTGAAAGATGCAGCCTAATGGAATCGGGGTATAAGAATGATTTATTTTGTACAGAACTTGTTAATCGCTTGAATACTACGTATTGTATTTTGAGCAGTGCATTTACTCTGGTTTTTGTGCTCAGATTTACCGCTTTTATGCCGCATCAGATTGACTGAGAAGCCGCACAAGTATCTCTCTCATCCTCCCAAACACACAGCCACACACAAGCACTCTCTCTCTGTACACACACAGTTGACGAAATTAACTTGTACCGTTGTTAGCCCTCCACCCGACAACCAACTCTGTTTCCATATTATCCACTCCGGATTCCTCACATTTACTTTCTAGATTGAATTCACAGTGTGCACTGAAAAGTAGCAATACATTTGCATTTCTATGACTTCATCTTCGATTGGTTGGTTGCTCAGCTAATTGACATTTCATTGTCTTAATCGGCAATGTGTTTTCTTTTTGTTCTTTGTGCAATTCTAGAATTGATTACCACCCAAAGATTATAACATGTTTCTAACAGTCAAAGCAAAGATAAAACAAATCAAAATCGAATTTAAATAGAAATGCAGACAGAAAAATAATTAATTGTCTCGACACAAGCGTAAATTAAAACAAGAAAACATAAAGTACACGGTACCAAAGCATATAGGAAATCTCCAGAGTTTGCAATTGGTAGGAATATCTATGTCACAGACATTTGTAATTTGCCTTTGTTTTTGATTGGTAGAGAGAACAACACAAAAGCAGTAAGCAATTAGTGTGAGCGAGCGCGATAGCGGACTGCAGCATGTGCAGCCGTTTTTGTTTCAGTTGCACATGCAGAGGCGCGTTAATTATACGACAAGCGGCAGGCCAGCGGCAATCAAGAACGGTAAAAATGTGTTAGTATTTGTCAACAGGCAATTGTTGAATTCGCTTTAATTGTATGACACCCTTTTTTTATACCCTTCACAGGGTATATTGACTTTGTCATGAATCTGTAACGCCTTAAAAGAATGATGGGACGAGCTCAGGAATTGATTTCCGTCTGTCCGTCCGTCCGTCTGTCTGTTTCAACACGATTTCTGGCCAAACTGCTGAACCGATCTTGATGAAACTTTCACAGATTGCTTAGATCATGTCGGGTTTGTTCACAATGAAATTTCATCCCGATCGGAGCATTCTACGACATAGCCACCATACAAATTTACCATATCGTACTATCAATTGTTGTCTCTGTCGTGCACTTTCAAGTACCTACATGTCAAATTGTTGTTGTTGTCGCACACGAACAACTTACCAACAACTGCACAGAAACATAAATTAGAGGGGGGAGCATTGATTTGGCTGTGTGAAAGGTATCATAGTCTTGGCATAGCCAAAATTAACTATGCGCCACTATGTTTTCTTGTTGAGTTTGAAAATCGCCAAAAAACTAAACTAATGTACAACAAATTTGTATCCATCAACAGCAACAAAAACAAAAACTGCTTCTCAAAGCACATTTTGGATAAGGATCTTTTGTCTGGACTTTTGTGACTGATGCCTGTCCAAGCACACAGACATACATACATACATATGTGTGTACATTTCTATGGCTTATACACTCCATACATAGTAAATTTATTTGGTTCTGGCATTATCATTTTAGCTGGATCTAGAGCACCCGCATCTCTATCTTGACTAGTGCACAAATATTCAAAAGCTGGACATTTTGTTAGACGTCGTTGCAGCTGTTTTTGTTTGTGTTGTTGTTGCTGTTGCTGCTGGTGTCATCAACAGAGGTGCGAGAGAAGTGCCGTTATTTGCCAAAGCAGGCTTGGCACAAGACTAACAAAAAAATGTCTTCAAATTCGTGAGAGGACTCGATTTGAGCTCAAAGAGATCTTTTACTGATTTACTTTTCATTCAGGGATTTTTCTATTTCATTTTTAATTAATAGCTGTTTTTTTTTTTCATATCGAACTCAAAAAGTTTACTACTATATACCCGAAGCATGACAGATTAAAACCTTTATAGCATTGGTGGCTTTTTTTCATTCCCTCCAGCTCTTACATATGTACATATGTACTTACCCCAAACATAATAAACACTGCGTAATGAAGAGTTTTATGCATTAAGATGCATGCACGCACACACACATAAATATTTCTGCAATATTAATCCAGTAAATACGACCATCTCTCTCTCTTAATGGCAGAGTGGTAATAGAAACAAACATCTAAAAAGTAAAAACAATTTTCAATTAATGACAACCTCAATTTCAGGACAGCAAGCAACAAACTGTTCAATGATACTGTTTTGTTTTGGCTTTCTTTTTTTCTCTGTTTCTCACATTAATTTGGCCGTTAGAGTGCCAAGTGCTACTGAACCGGGCAAATAGAGGGTGTGGTGGAGGGGGGGGGGGGGGTGTACTTTTATTATGACGTTACCGAACGGTGGCGCTCTGGCTCTTTCGCTTGAGTGACATGAAACTGTAATGGAATTCAATAAAAGCTGAGAGTGCAGAAACTGTTTGACACGCAAAAGGACCAAAAGCGGACCTTCTCTTCTTCATCGTGTTGGCGTTGTCGTTGCTGTCCGCTCGAAGCCTCATTTGTTAGGAGTAGCAACCACCACCGTCAATATGAGTCGGTGTATATTGTCTACCAACATACGCAGTTAATTATGTACGTATATGCAGTGTGATACATATATGTACATATGTATGTGTGCCTGTTTACAGAAGAACTTACACACACACACACGAAACGGCATATTGACTATGTTAAGGCATTTGTGATCAAGTTAAGCGCATAACTACTATAAATACCTGTTGATGCAAGTCAGCTATTAGCCTATAAATGTCATTGTAGAGAATTAACTATGCACTTTTCTGATTTTATTTTAATCAGCGCAATGTACTAATATGTACTTTCCATGGCGCGCCTTTTTTTTTAGCATCGAACATTGATCGCACAATCGCGTAAGCGAGCTATCGATAGTTTAGTTAGTGCCAGTTAGTCGAGTACTTTTCGTACAAGCTGGGACAAGCTATCGATGCACTAGATCGATTGTTCTTTTGTGACGCCCTGGCAATTAAGAGAGTTGAAAATATAAGAAATAAAAGTTGGCTGCAAATAAATTAGAAAACAATGCCGCGCATTATTGTACAACATAAAGCTAATTTATTGCTACAGATTCTACTTAAGTTGAATGTTCATGTAACATGCGTTTGGTCGCTGAGTGTACTGCTGCTCCTAATCATCTGTGTTCGTACATACATGTGCATATATTTGCAATTAACTGTTTGTTAATTAATTATTTTACTTCTTGCAGTGGCGCAACATTGGACTTGCTGTAGTTACTGCCTATATAATGATCATAAGCATTGAGTTTTTCCGCCTTCGGGTTGGCTACGACATAAACTTGATTCGCCGTAAAGCCATGCCAGCACGTCTGCTGTGGATTATGCTTGCATTGTCTTTACTATTCATGTGGTCGTTGTGGCATCTCCGGACATTTGTGGTGCACCAACAAAAGCACGTGTTCTGGCTGCAGACCATCTCGAATGCTTGGTTGGTCATTGTGGTCTTGGAGGTGCTTGTGGCACTTTACGAACACTGTACCAAATAAACCGGATGACAAAGCGTCGCTACCAAAATGGTCTTAACGCCAACGAGAAAGGTGTACCGATTTTAAAATGTTTAATAAATAAATCGAACTTACATAAAAAGCTGATCATTCTTTATACAAAGATGTTAAACTATGTTCTAAAGATAATTGATTTCCAACTGGTAGAAATTATGACTGTTATCATTTGTGAAGTAACGAGTAGAGTGAACAACGAGAGTATCAGTTGCATCGTTACTCGTTCATTGTTAAACGCCAACGAGAACAAGAAACAGTGATCCATTTTTGAGAGCATTTGTTTGTTGGCTATCATCCCGCTCCTCTTATACAAATTGTACATACACCTTGGTCGGTTGGTCATACTGCCCAATCCCTTTTGGTGTTGCTTTTATTGCATTTACTTTGCGACAAGCACTCGCTCTTTCTCTTCCTCCTCCACCCCGCCCAGCGACGAAGACGGATGTCGTTTTCAATAAAGGCGTCGTTGTTGGTGTTAAGCTCTCTACACCCATGCAAACATAGTATCAGCCGGTAGCCTGTGTGTGTGTGTGTGTGTGTTGTGTGTACGCCACGTGTGGCACTTTAATTAATTTCTTTAAGTTCATTAAGGTTTGACTTGTTTAAGCAAGCGAAAATTGGCGATACACCAAATGGGCGGTCGCATCGCTATGGATGCTTGGATGCCTCACTCGGTTCCACCTTCGATGTCGTTTTCAGCAGAATATTGCTTTTTCCCACACACACACACAAACTGACCAACACAAGGCAGATGCAATTGAAGTTTTGCGTGCGGATTAAGTACTCAAAAAATAATATAACTGATGTATAAATTGTATTTATTTTTATATTGTTAGATTTTTAAGCGCCACGTTTGAATGCTGTGTGGCATACTACTGCTACTGCTACTGCTATATGGTTTTGGTGTTGGAATTACTAAACTGTTCTTGAAAACTTGGTTGTATTTGTTTAGTGGTTCTGTTGGTTTTTTTTAACCATAGCGTTGAGTTTAGTCTCTGAAATCGACGTCCTTCAAAACATTTAAAACGTACGCCTTTAGATTATTATATTGATTGGGGTAAGCACGGAACACGTTCACGTAATCAATGTCGATTAAACGGCGATGTTCAGCTTTAACGTCCGCTCCCAACATGCACAACAAATTAATCACCTTGTCGTCATCTTCAACAATGTTACTTTCAGCAAGGACATCGTCAAAATGCCCGAACCATGCAGGCAACGGATGATTCATTGGTAGGACATCGTCCGGATCAAATTCCGCCATTCTGTAATCTAATAAGCACCATTCAGCATAAACAAGTACTAAACTTTATATTTATTTAGTTTATATTTTAACATATTTTTACCTGCTATATTTCAAGTCACGATTTTTAACGTTTTGCCGTATATGTATGTATGTTTGATTTCTGCTGCGTCAACATGCTTTTTAATGCAAAAGTGTGACCATATTCGCACCAAAAAATACCAAAATAATGGATTTTCTTTGCATCAAGTAGGCGGCTGTCTGATTAATGCAAATGATGTGGCATTACTAAGCCAATCACCAGACTACAGATAAACGCGAACAAGCTAATGCATCGTAGCGTGAATGTAAGGCACGAAATAGATCTGTTGACCCAGTGCCTGTTCCGAATCTTGCACGGCGATCACGAATGCGTCGTGCTGTTTTGGCTGAAATGATGCGTGCTGCTTTTGATTACAACAGTCACATTGATTATAATCTTTGGGTGGTTCCGTATTGTCCATATTTATCGAAAATATTCAGCTTTTTGGTGGTGCTTTGATATTACTTTCAGGGGATTTTCATCAAATGTTGCCTGTCATTCCTCGATTCACCTACAAAATTATCCAATTGAGTTTTTAAATTCATTCGAACCGTCTAGTATGCCAACGCATTGTTTGAATCTGAATGTTGGTTCCTTGATTATATTCCTGCGCAATATTAACCCACCAAAACTGTGTATCTCGATCTTAACTGCTAAATCAAGAGAAGTTTGTTTGATAACGCGTATCCCTATGATTCCAACTGATATGCCATTTGAATTCAAACGATTACAATATCATTTGCGATGTCCATCAACAAGGGCAAAGGGCAAACACTTAACGTTTGTGGTGTGATTTTGGGGGAATCATGTTTTTCACATGGCCAACTTTTTGTTGCCTGTTCCAGAGTCGGCATCCCCAGCATATTTGTTTTTTCATGCTCAAAATGGAAAAACAAGAACTATAGTTTATCCAAATGTTTTGGATTCAGTTAAAAAACAGCTAGCAATTAATAAATTTTTTTTTTTTTTTAATAAATGAATTTGATGTTCCAACTAAATTTGATTACAAGTACGGTGCATATTTTTCATAAGCATAATAAGCCAAGTCGATATATTCATGTCCCTTCGATATATATAAAAGCTAAAGACTCCGGATTTGGCATAAAAATCTTCGCTGGCCACACGCGGATCCAATTTGTTTTAAACTATCGATACCTGCTCGCTGGTGATGGTGACGCCAGTGAAAAGTAAATGACCTTTGGGTATTTTTTCTTGAGTATCAATTTGGTCACACTGTTAACTAAAAAAACAGTTCACGCTGTGCCAGTCAAAAGTAAACAAAAAAAAATTATTTGGGATGGTTATTTATTACATATATGTATTATTGTTAGAACCTTTTTTTCTTAGCTGCAATTCGATTGGGTTTAAGCCAATAAGTCGTTTGTATATTATTATTGCGCCAAAATGCAGAAGAAAAATGATTCAAAATCAAGTAAGCTTAGCAATTTGGTAACAATTTAGAACAACAAAAATTGATAAAAATTCTAAATCAAGTTAAAAAAATTTTTCCCAAAATTTAACAAACGTTTAGGTCGTTTGTGACCGACCTCCAGGCAGCATGTCGAAACTGCCCAATCAGTTAAAAAGCGATGCCAGCAACGATGAAAGCAAATCGGAGATGTCGCTAACGCTGTCAGGGGCAGATAATGATGAGAACGCACCCAGCACAAGTCAACGGGGCAGAGCCAATAGCAATCGTATGCCGGATACAACAACCAAATCGCAAATATTGAACGGCGCAATAATGCGTATTAAGCGTGAACTGGTCGAAATTCAAAAAAATCCGCCGCCCAACTGCAGTGCCGAGATGTACAAGGATGATGTGTTCCATTGGCGTGCCACATTGTTGGGTCCCAGCGACAGTGTTTACGAGAATGGCATCTTTAAGTTGGACATACAGTTTCTGGCCGCATATCCCTTTCGACCGCCGCAGATACGTTTCCTTACACGCATCTATCATTGTAATGTCGATAGTCGCGGCTGCATCTGTCTGGATGTGCTCAATCAGCGCTGGTCACCCGTCATGAATGTGGCCAAGGTGCTGCTCTCCATTTGGTTGCTAATGGGCGAATGCAATCCCCATGATCCGCTTGTCCTTGGTATTGCCGATCAGTACAAGAGTAACCGCAAGGAGCACGACAAAGTTGCACGCCACTGGACCAAACGTTATGCCATGCCCAAAATCAAGCAGTCCAATTCGAAGTTGGAACAGGATAAGAAACAGCAAAAATCAAAGTAGCCATTCCAACTGGCGAGAAAGTAAAGATGAAATCTCTCTCTCTCTCTCTCTCTTTGAAATAATATGGCTTCCATAATGTAATGAAGCCAACTTTGAGTAGAAGGCGTGTGCAAAAAATGCTTGCAACATGAACTTGTTTTCCAACTAGAATTCAGGCAGCTACATATTATTATACTCTCTTCTAAATCTGCAACAAAAATCTAGTCATTCGAAATATTTTGGTACGCTACGGTTTGGAATAAAAATAAAAGTGGACTTATTTTTTATTTTAAATATATATTTTTTTATTTTATTTTTAGGAACATTACTGGTGAGGATTCCGATTATGAATTATACTTTGAACTTCACGATAGTACTTTGTATAACTTATATTATACTTTAAACTTTCTTAGCAATTTTTATTTTCATAGTATTAGTTTTGAAATCTTTTCCAGTTCATGGCACGCGCGCTTAACACTGTTTGTCTATGTTTGTACATCTAGTATATGGAACTAGTTACCTACCACTGTTTCCAATGTTTCACCGCCACTTGATTCAGTAACGAACCCCTTCCTTCCCCTCCTTATATTGCTGGCGAGGCTGCTGACGTAGCCAGATAGCTAGCCGGGCGGGGACTTTAGCGCGTTCATGTCCATGAATATTCATGAGCTGCCAAAAAATGAACCGTGCATAAGGCGGGTGACCCAGCTACTACAACAACAACTACCCAAAAGGTCGTTCATATATTTCAAGAGTGGGTTTATGTGTGTGTTTGTGTGTGTGTGTTTGTGTAGGCGAGTTGGAAGTAGATGTGGACTTGCAAAATGAATTGGTACGCGAATGGGTTAAATGAATGGGATGGGTTGGGTCTCGAATGGGATGGGATGCAGTAAACAGTTAGCTGCTAAAAGGTGTTGAATGCCATATAGTATGTAAAAATATACGCACATATATGTACAAGGAGTAAACCGATATGCTACTAAACTAGAGAGACACTAAACTTGAAAATGGGGCAGTGACCAAACAAGATTCAAAAGTCGATAAAAGTTTCTAAACAATGTAAAATTTGTGGGATTTGTACACTTAAGTAAATAAATATTATTTTAAACTTGTGTTTGTTTTTGGATATCTATAATCTATGCATTTATTTAAGTACATACATACATATATGTATATGAATATGCAAAGTTAAAAAAAAAAGGAAAGAGGAAAAAATGTGTTGCTTAGCGGTTTCCACAAAGATGATTAACTTTTATGTCTCTCAAATGTGTTGATTTTTGTAAAAATAGGTTTACTATATCTGGACACAACTGTACCATATCCGTTTAGTTACCTTATGTGCCTTTTTTTTGTTGCTTTTATTACTCGAGTATTAAAATTCAATTGTGTTTGGCTCAAATAAAGAGCAAGAGATGAAAGCGAGAAAGAGATTTGAAATCGCAGATCTGGGAAAATTGCTAATTAAAGAGTGGAGAAGCAAAAGAAGGGAGAGAAGTAGATGTAACAGTAAAATGAATAAGAGGACTAAGCCTGGACACGTCTGTTTGTTGATAGGAAGAAGGCAGAAGCAGAGATGGAAGGAATCATCAGCAGCAACAGAGAAGATCTAAGGAAAGCGACACTCAATTTGCGAAATGCGATAAATTGAATGAAATGTGTGAAAATGAAGAGGAGTCATCAACAACAACAACAACAATAACAACAACAACAACAGCAACAAAGATAACTTGAGTAAGGATAAAGAGGGTGTCGGAATGGGGGTTTGGGCGCAGTGTTGCAAGCTAAAGCTGAACTGAAGCGAAATCAGAATGAAATGAATGAGAGAAAAAAAAAAAAGAATGAAATGTAAATGAAAATTCAAGGAAATTTAATAATAAAAACATCAGCATAAAGTAAAACGCATAAAATCCAATGAAATGTAAAAAGGCAATCCAACGAGCACTCGGACTGGACAAACACACACAGATGTCCTTGTGCCCTGTGCTCCCGATCCTGTTCCATGTGTGTGTGTGTGTGTACAAAAAATCACATTGCGTCGGAGCTGGGTGTAGCGTAGAGTGTAGAGTGTAGAGTGTTTACAGTTTACAGTGTAGTCTAGTGTAGTGTAAGGTAGTATAGTGTAGTGTCCTGCAACGGTAGGATATGCTCAACTGAACATGTTGATTGCTGACAGCGCAGACGCCATCCTTCCGTTAACGCCCGCTTCAACTAGAGCCCGCCCTCAAATGAGGAGTCAATTGAAAATCAACTTAGAGCTTGCTTTAATGGAATTAGTCCTACAGAGAGAGAAAGAGAATGGCAGAGAGAGAGAGAGAGAGAGAAAGGACCGTGCATTAACAACATCATCATCATCTTCAGATGCAAAAAAAAAACAGTAAGTATCTAAAGCGATGTGTGCCCCACAACGATCCTGAACGTCGCATTTCTGCTCTATGCTTTGGCAAACACAACACACAGGTACAAATACATACATATGTATGTATGTTTATAAAAAATACCTATCAATGCAAATTGAAATGCAAACATGCAAGAAGAGGAACACTCAAAAAAAATTAACTTAAAAATTAATTACTTTACGTTCTAAGCTTAATTTTCCCATATCACACCATCAATTAATTGAGTCAGTACAGTTTTTTCAAACTTGATTTATTATATTATTTCAAAAATTCCATTGTTATTTTGCTTGACATTTGAATCCAATAAGTTAATATATTTCAAATGTATATTTGTAACTAAATTTTTGTTTAAACTTAAAATTCTTAAGAGTAATGAATAAAAAGTCACAATTTGAATCTTTGTACAAAATTCAAAATATATATTTTGTTCTTATTTTAATTGCTAAAACTGTTTTTTTTTCAAAACTTATGTCATTGAATAAGACTAAATGGGTTTTTTTTAAGAATTTCATTTCATTCTTATTTTTTGTCAGTGTCGTATCGTTTTGGGTCAGATAGATAAACAATTTGAATAGAAGCTCTATTGATGCGGATCAGTGTTGAAAAGCGTGTAAATGAAATTAGAGACCTGGGACAGCACCACGCCCAACTAACACTGCCACGCCACACCACACTCTGCCACAGCCACCAAACACTCAAACATGTTGCAAAAAATCAAGCGAAAGCAAAACCAATTTGCAAATGTTTGCAGTTGTTGCGCAACGAATCTGTTTTACCCTTTTTTCATACAAATTTTAATAAAAATATTAAAACAAAACTGTGAATTGTTTAAGATTTGAAATAGTTTAAGAAGTTCAAAAACGGAAACCTCATTATTTTTAATGTATCGAACGATATCTCCTTAAAAAAGAGCCGATGATAATAAACTTCGTTGTAACAAATAAAAATCCTTACTAAATAATTTATACAGCGTTCTCAGGTTGTTTTGACATAAAAGCAATAGTGTTGCACAACACAGCAACGGTTAGATTGATTCAATGAGTGCGATTTTGAATTTTGTTAGGGGCGAATTGAATTAACGCCTGTGAGAAAAGATGGTTGGGAAGAGATGGGATTGAAAGGAGAAGCGAATGAAAAACAAGATATTTGGAGTATATCAAGTGAATAGCAGCAGCAGCAGCCAGTGTTGCATATCGCACTTTTGCATCTTCTTCTTCG
The DNA here is from genome assembly GCA_030179655.1 of Scaptomyza flava. NCBI lineage: Eukaryota > Metazoa > Arthropoda > Insecta > Diptera > Drosophilidae > Scaptomyza > Scaptomyza flava. The sequence goes on along the minus strand of JARNME010000314.1, from coordinate 4,030,564 downwards.
TTCGAAGCATCATCGTCATCGCTTTTGAGTCTGTTCTGTGTGTTGTTGGACACACATATGGGTGGGTGTGTGTGTGTGTGTTGTGGTTCCTTTTAATTGTTGTTGTTGTTCTTCTATGACTGCCTTTGAAGCTTAATTGAATTTTAGTGCGTCTCACAATATGCAATATTGCTAAAGTGCTGAAACACACACACACACACATATCGTATGTAAAGTGCATTTGACTTTGTCGCACGATTTGGCGTTATAGAAGCAAATGCAGTAGCCTTCAAGTTACCTCACCATACCTCACCCTCACCCCAACCCCCACCAAACACCACTCAACAATCAAACTAAGTCAAACTAATAGAGGAACGAGTGGAATTTGGGTGGTTGCACAAGTTGACAAACTTAGTTACGCAAGCGAAATAGTTTTATTAATTGGCAATGGAGAAGAAGCCATCAAACTGTCGAGAAAGAGAGAGAGAGAGAGATAACTTGTGCCAGTGTTGGGTAATGCACCACCCATGCCATACTAGTGCTCCAAACAATTACTGGCAGCTTGATTCAATTTGGTTTTTGCCCGAGTAAAAAAAAACACGTTGATCTTTATTTCATTTTACTTGTTCGACAAATTCGACTGAAACAAAAGCAGAAAAACTAAAATCAAAAACAAACAAAAAAGCCGAAACGGAGATTAATTATATCGTGATAAATATACGTTTATGCAAGTGCAAATGTGAGTATGTTTGAAGGTTGAAAACAGTGATAAAAAATAAAGAACTGCAAGAAAACGAAGAATTTATAGATTTGGTTTCTTAATTATTTTTATTTTTTGTTTTTTTTTTTGACATTAGTTCGAAAACTTTTCTCTTACTTGATTGTATTTTGTGTTATTTTTGTGTTTATGTTTTGTTTTGGTTCTTAGCATGAATTCGTACTATATTAATTATTATATCATGACCGACGAGGAGTTGTTGTTTTACATTGGATTTCCATCGCTGTGCAAACCAATTTCCGTCTGGTTCCACAAACTGGAGTGCCTCTATGACCAATATGGCATTGAGTGTTCGATACTGCGTGTCCGACATGCAAAAGCAGCACTGGAACTTTCGGTTCATCATTGGGATCTGAATTTGCTGGACCATATTTTACAAGAAATGAATTTGCCTGTTATGCAATCTTATGAAGACTATGATCTGCTCAAGGCAACTGTCATGTCCATATTTAAATAAGCAGCCGTGGGAAAAGCAAACACACTAAATACTAAATGAATGCTTTTAACATAATCGATTGCTTCAATTGCACAATATTTACTAAATAAATAATTTATGTAATGTTATCTAAAGTATGTTCGGCCTCATCATAGTCTCTTTTACATCATATATACATAGATGATATAGATTTGACGTAATGATGACATTAGATCATATTAGATCATTATCAAATCCTTATCTGATGTAATCACACCATCGAACTCTTTTTACAAGACTTTCACTAAGTGTATATTTATTCATTTTTTGTTCCAAGCACTTTTGCCAAGTTAAATGTTGCTTTAAAAACTTCCTGACCAGTTGCGGCACATAAACAAACGGTACACAAAAACACAAACAAACAACTACATAGCACATACATACAGCTGTCCGGTTGGTTGTCTGTGGCAAATAAAAAGCACTGAGCGAAAATCGATGTGCATAAAAGAGTAGCCAACAAGTGCAGCAGCAAAAAATACAAAAAACAAAAAAAATACTTGCCACTACACATACATACATATGTCTGTATACATGTGTATATACATATATGTATGTATGTAAGGCCAGAGCACATTAGGCCACACGTTTCGAATTCTGAAGGAATGGCAGAGAATTTGCGAATAGGGTGAACCCAAAAAAAAAAATGTCACAGCGCCAACAAAAAATTGGTTAAAAAAAAGAAAGAAATAAAGCGAAAAAACAAAACTGGTCTAGTTGAAAGTTACCTATTGAGAAATACTCTGCTTTGTACTTAACCTTAAGAGAATTTCTGACGATAATTATCGATAGCCCATAGTTAAATGCAAATGTCGATCAGTGCCTACTCCACTGCAGCCACCAGGAGATTCTTTACCTTCGTATTCGGATTACATGTAATCGGATTTAGGCAATGTATCGTAGTTGGTATCGTTGAACTGGAACGATGTGACTTGTTATAGTCAGCAGCTACTACTTTGTTTCGTATAGCTAGATCAAGTTTTCAACTATAGATTACTCTTTATGTTATCGATAACACATAACTGTTGTAGTAGCTGTCCAGACAATTTAAAGTATGACCTACTCGTCAAGTTATCTCGACTTGAATATTCTTCTCTTAGTATTTGTGAGGATTTTTATTGTAAATTTTAAAGTTATTATAAATCGTATATGCAGGGTATTCAAAGCAAGCAAGACAAAAAAAAAATAAAAATAAAAAAATTAAGTGAAAATGTCGTTGCCGTGGCTTGGGCTACTGCTGACCAGGCCGAAACACTTGGCACTTGCCACTTTTTGATGCTGTTAGTGGCCATGTCGGAGTTTGCAGGGAAAAAAGGGAGACAGAGAGAGGGAGGGTTTTTCGTCTCTACAGTTACCCAATCTATGGTTAGGGTCGTCATTCCTGCAGGTGTCGCGACGTCCGCGCAGACTTGCAAACTATGCACATGGCGGTAAATACTTTGAACGCCACGTGGCCATTGCCTTCTCCTTCCCCTGCTTCCCCTTATGCTCCTCCTTTTTTTTGGACCGTCGCTTAAATTTACTGCCCTTAGGCATTTCATTTTGGCGAAGCTACCGCCTGCCGCTGCAAACATTTCCGAATTGTGACAAAAAAAAATAGAACAAAAAAAAAGCGAAGTAAATAAAGCAAAAAAGTAGAAAAGAACTAGAAAGAACGAAAAATTTGTTGGCTCACCGAAGATTTAATGCCTTTTAGCCAATGCTGATTATTGCTATGCAGGAGTTCAAAATAATAAACTATTTTGAGTCGTTCAACAAACATAACTTTGAACTTCTCTTTCGAAAAACGAACAGATTAAATGTTTAAACACGGTTTGCTTACTCGTATACGTAATACTGTTTTGAAAGTGTATCAAAAAAGCATCGCGCGTCCCGAAATTTAGCTGGGTACACCGAAACAACGGTAACTGAGCCTACAAACGCGACTGCTACGAGTATATCGGTGTATCTATCCAGTGTCGTCTGATTGCAATGAATGTCTATGGCAAAAAACAACATAAAATAGGAGCAAAAGAAGGAAATACCTGGCGTCATGCACCACTAAATGGCAACGAGAAACCGTCGCGAAGCTGTGTCATGTAACATCCATACATACATACATACATACAGATAACAAGCATTTAACAAAGTACGTTGGGAGCTGAGGCAGAGAGTGTATAAGAGACCAGAATGAATAGCCGTTAAGCGAAACTGTAGTTGAAAAAAAAAAAAAAAACGCCGTTCAAAGACCCGAGTGTAGTTCAGAGTTAATGGCAAAGTTACAAGGCGGCAGTTATCATCAATGGGATACCAAACTACACAAGAGTCTATAGAAAGGGTGTTAGAAAAAGAAGTTTGAAAAAACCAAAGGCAAAATCAGATACTGCACGAAGACGAAAATCCGGAATGCTTTCTATTTAATGACTAATTGGTGAATTGGTAAAACAAACAGCGCGACGCGCAAAACAGAAAGCTGCAGAATGAAGATCGTAAATAGATACAATGTGTTGGTGACAAATTTTATCCACTTCCAACGATCGTTTAGCGAAAATACTTATTAGATATCTATACAGTTTGGGCTATGAGTTGATAAAGGCAGCTATACCCTATCGCAAAGAATAAAAACATTTAAAGTTTTTTCACTTTAAAGCGCCAACTTTGCAAGTTAAATCTTCATCTAGGAACTTTAAAAAGAAGGTGTGAGAAATAAGACCTTAATTGAAAACTTACCAACTTGTTAAACTGCATTTCAATTGATTGGCAATCAAATTAGCGCCGAAAGCGCAAAAATTGTGCACAAATTAACAAAATTAAAGCATTAAGGCAGTTGATTGAATTTATTTGGATTTTTCCCCAATTAGTAAACATTTGTGTGTAGTATTTTCAACGATTGTAGGTTCAAAAATTCAATTAAATTATGTATTTATCATACTCGATACTGGAAGGTAAAGAGTATGTTGGGTTTGTGCAATGTCCGTATCCTAATAAGACAGATAAAGTGTCAAAATTGGGGTTCTACGATAACAAGGGGGCTAGCAAATCGATAAATTCGATAACTCAAAGTCGATAAATCCACATAATTCGCACATCCTTACAGCTAGAACTATCAAATTTGGCAGGAAGATAGCTATAAGCAGTCCCAAACGAACTGCATCCAAGTTTTGCAGCCACGCCCACCCACATCGCCCCATCCCTCTTTCCCCCACCTTTTACAAACTTTCAGCTAGAGTCACCAAATTTGGAAGGAAGATAGCTGGTTGCATTCCTATCTACATCAAGCAATCTTTGAGACAGCGTTAACCCCTCCCGCGACCGTACCCCTTTGTAATCAGACCTCTTATTACCGCTTTCATTACAGGTATCGAGTATACCGCAGTCGGTTGCGTTCGACTGCAACGTTTTAACTTCTTTTTGAATTGATATTTAATACATTTTGCTTATGACTAACAAATCGAATTCAAGACATACGTTAAATAAAAATTGCAGTTTGCAACAAACAGATTTTTAGATTAGGTTATTGAAAGTTTAAATTATAGTTTTAGTAAGGGATTGCACAATGAATCAATATTGATGCCTCCCCCACGCATCAACGAAGTTAACATTTGACAAGAGCCTTTGACTGGATACAGTTGAACTTCCATAAGACGACAGCAAATATTGCTCGTTGTGTTGCCACAATATATGTTGTATAAAGTGTTAGTAATATAAAATAATGCCGTAATGAAATAAGGAACGGGACGAAAAGTAATAAAAAAAAAAAAACAACTCGCAGCTAAACAAATAATAAATCAAATCAAGTAAATTTTTCATTTAATTTTACAGTGACTCTTTCTTTCTCTCTCCCTCTCTCCCTCTCTCCCTCGCTCTTCCTCTTATTCTATCTCATGTGCTATTTGCTCCTATTTCTACGCAACTTGTTGTTGGTTTTGTTGTAATCGCATTCGGGAGCACATCATTTCACACGGAAATCAAAGACGCTTCCTTTTTTTTTCTTTTTTTTTTTTTTAAGTTTAAATTGCAGGAAATTACTTTGCAGTCACTGCTGCTGCTGCTGCTGTTCCGCGGAGTGGTTTCACTTGTCCAAGCCAAGAACCTCAACATAGCAGCGTTAGTTCCCGCTCCAACTTTTGGGGTCGGGGCAACTCACGACCTCTTCTTTCCATTCCGCTAGCTCAGGCTGGGCTCAGGCTTGTGTCCGCCGCAGCTTCAATGATTTTTATCGTCCTCTCAGTGCAATTTCTAATATTAAACTCAAAGCAGGTAGCGCCGCTCCCTCTTCCCCTACTTCTACCACCCTAACTCTCTGAATCGCGGATGTTGAGCAGCAAAAAACCTAACTGCTACTTATCGAGCAGCATCCCCTCCTGCCCCTAGCAGCGAGTCCGACCTGACTCTCATTTTGTATACCCTACGAACAGTCGAAAGTGACTAAATAGGGTATTTTCTACAAGATCTGACAATGCGTACGACCTACAGGTGATCCAAATCAAAACGAAGCAACAGATCGGATGAACTAATATCATAGTTTCTAGTTCCTATGTTCCGTTAAGATTGAATGGAATCGTGCTTGTATTGTATCAATTTATAAGGTATCTTACTAGACATGCAATAGTTTTAAAGGGGAAGGCACTCTTGACTTGTTTCCTTCTTTCTTCATTTAACATCATCTCTTCTCTGTTGAGCATTTTCATTTTCATTTTGGCGTCGTTGCCACGGAAATTCATCAAAATCATATAAACTCGTTCGCCTCGAAAGACACCGTCGCCCCCTCTACCACCCCCTACCACCCTTTGTCCCACCCCTCGCGGCCTGCTAGTGGCTTTTGGCCTGCTGCTGCCGCGGTTTATCATTCGCGAGTTACAGCCAAAACTTTTGACAGACCATCTGCATGTTTTCTTACACGGCAACCGCTGAAGGTTGTTTTTGTTGTTGTTGTTGTTGCTGTTGTTGCCGCCAGTGGCACTCGAGCAATATTTGATTTTCTTCTTTGATGCCATTAGTTTTTCGCTTTGCTTTTTTTTCATATTTACTTTTACAACAAGGACGACGAGGGCCGACGAGAGACGTAGAGCCTCTTGGCCTGAGCCTCTGTCCTTATTTCGTGTTTAGCCTCAATCTCATTGCTAGTTTCTGATTCCATGATTCCATGATTCTTGATTCCTGATTCCCGCTTCCCGGACAATCGCGCACTTGTAGATAAACTTTTGTAAATGAAATTGCAGAATGTTATTTCGTTGTTTTTCTTTTTCCTTTCTATTTCTTTTTTCAATCTCAATCTCCATCTTCAGCTCTAACTTCAACTCGATTTTGTTTTCTTTTTCTTTCAGCTCTCTTGGTTCTGGTATTGGTTATGGTGCTGGTGCTGGGTCTGGTCCTGGTCCTATTCGTCCACTTGACAGTTGAAGCAGATAATGCGTTTTGCGACTGTTGCATTTCCGTGCTCGGGCATTTGGCCAGGTGCTTAGAAACCATTGGAGTAATCAAAGCTCGGCTACAATGCGCTTAAGCAATCAGAGCGCCAACCACACAAACCCTGAACACCATCCAAACTTCAATACACTCAACAAAAAAGTGTTGTCTGACTTCAATTGCAAGTTATTGCAATTACTTGTTGCAAATTTTTTTATATTCATTTGATTTCGTGCATTTTGGGTTGAGTGGTGGTTAATAAATATTATTTTTTTTATTAAGGACACTTTTTTTCCTCCTTTATCGATGAGATCAAATGGGTAAAAAAGGTATAATGGTTTTGTGCAAAAGTATGGAAAAGGCAGAAGGAAGCATCTCCGACCCCATAAAGTATATAAATTCTTGATCAGCATCAACAGCCCAGTCGATATAGTCATGTCCGTCTGTCCGTCTGTATCAACGCGTCGATCTCAGAGACTGCAAGAGCTAGAGATTTCAGATTTTGAATATAAGTTCCCCTATACCATAAGCAGAACAAGTTTGTTTCAAATTATCGATCGAATTTGGAAAATGTAAAAATGGGGGTTGAAATGATGGGTAACGATAGAACTTTTCTGCAAGTTCCGTCCAAATCGGTTAAGAAACACCGGAGATATTGAACTTAATCGATTGAAGCTAAGTCAGTGTACCAAAGTCTTTTATAAATATAATATATTTGTAGTAACTGGGTTCAGGGTATCTTCTAGGCGGACTCTCCCGACTAAAGCCATCTTACGTGTTTTTTTTTTGGTTTTCTCAGTGTACTCCCACACACATCGTCAATAAGTACTACAACTTCTCAGACATTCTTTTTATATACTACACACATATCCAGAACAGTTAGTTTTCAGCAGTTGAACACCTGACATAACAGATTCTAACAGTTCCATTGCCATTTGTAGCTCAAGTGTGTGCGTGTGTGTGTGTGTATGTTTGCAGGTGTGCGTGTGTGTGTGTGTGTGTGTGTGCGTGGAGTAAATCAACAAAACCCAAAACACAAACAACAACAATAACTAACAACAAATATAAGCATTCACAAATGAAAAATGCTTTCCCTCTGCACAAATGTTTTACGCACACACACGCACACACATACACACACACACACACACACATACATGTAGCGCAATCTCAGTTGCATTTTAATTATCGAATCAAAAATCACAGAAGCGGAAATACTTATGAATTTCTTATGAGCCTGCAAAACGTAGAAGAAAGTCCCAAGTTGCTTTGTCGACAGCACTACTTCTTCCCCTCTTTCCAATCGCCATCCCCAACCCTCCACCCATCACTCCCTAAATCAATAAATGAATTGAATGCAACGTTTAGATACCCTTAAAAGTTTATAAAAATTGGACTAAACTCCAGTTGTATGAGATTAAAGTTATTTGATTGTAATACAAAATCTCAATACAGTCCAACATCCATGTAACGAACTTCCGTGCATTGAAAAATTCTATATAACTAGTTCATTTCCAGAACCCATTCGTCCCTCTAAGATTCGACCCTGTAACATTTATTTTTAGTAAACTACTTTTATTAGCAATTCCTAAGCTTTTTCAATGTTAAATCAAAGTTCGAGTTTACCTTATAGCTGTTTATATACCCATTGAATATACCCTACAAATGAGCAACAGAGCAAAGCAGCTGCTCCTTGCTTGTAATTTGGCTTTAGTTTAGTTTAGTTTAGTTAAGATGTCGTCCCCAGCGGGTAGCTCAACAAGTTTTCCCCAAAAATAAAGCTCAAAATATTGCATTTTCGAATAATCTCTTGTTAACAATTGTTGGTTTTATTTGCTTTAGATATCTTAAGATATTTGACAACTTTTCGATAGCACCTCGGCGCCTTAAAAATATTTACAATCAAATACACACACGCACGCACACACACACACATACACACACATGCAGGCAGGCATCATCATCACCGCAAGCAGTCAGACAAATTGGTTTACTGCAAGTTTGTGTATGCATGTGTGTCTGTGCGTGTGTGTGTGTCTCTTCGCATTCAGCGCACAAAATAAGTACCGTAAGATGTTTAATTCAAGTGCGGGCGTCCTTCTAGTGAATACCAAGAACGGGACATGAAATAACGGGGGTTCTTCTTCTTTCTTGGGGGCTTTATGATCTTTGTAATACCCTGATAAGCTTTTAAATTGTTTCCAAGCTAGAATTTCGGTATATTGTACAATGCTTAAATTTATGCAAAGAAAAATTTATAAAATGATTTATTTTTAATCTTTATTCAGAAATCATTTTTGAAACTTTTCAACACCAAAACCATTTTCCAACACTTTTGCATTTTACAGGATATCTGCTAGTTAAGCATTTATGCTGGTGGTTTTTTTTCCTTTCTGTTCGGCTGTGTTGTCTATGTTCTGGTTAAGGTCCTTGCCATGGACCCAACTCAGCCAGCCTGCTACGCTCTCCTCGTTTTGCGGTTGCCCAACACTAAAAAATGATATACTACCATCTCGAGAGCAGACTCTACCTGACGTTTCATCTTTGTAAAGACGATGACGACGACGACGACGCTGCTTCACACTTTGTGGCCATTCGAGTGGAAGTGATTTGCTTTAGTTGAATCCTCCTGCTCACTATCAATCTACTGCTTCTTCTTGTACTTGCTTTGTGGCTGCTGTCTACACAGACCAATGAGGCGTGCATTGACCAAAAATAAAGATACTACATGGAGTACATATGTGATTGGTTCGAGCGAAAAAAAAACAGTGGAGGCTAAGAAGAAAGAGCAAGCCATTCCCCAACCGAGATGTCAATTAGCGACCTGCTTTAACATTTTCTATAGAAAGACTGAAACCAACCACCCTATAACAAAATAAAAATTGCAAAAAACGAGTAAAAAACGAACATGCATATGCATGTATTTATGTGGAAAGCAACCTTTTTAATAGGCTTGCGCTTAATCCTCTTATAAGCTGCTGCGTATACAAATGTTAACCACACAAACACACACACACACACACACACATACACCCATTCTAACAGTCAAAAAGTTGGGTCAGTGAATATAAGTGAATATTTTTGAGCTAAAACATATTTGTTTGCTGCACTTTTGGATACCCTTTTCTCATAAAAACGATTGAAAACTGATTTGTTCGTACAAATAAATACCAAAAAAATACCAAAAAAAAATTTGTATTTCCTTTGGCAATCAAGCAAACTTGAATTGCATTTGAGACAGAGTATTTAAACTTCTCCAGTATGATTTTTATTAATATTTGTTTGCCTCGATTTTTTATATGATTTTATTTTTTATTTCACAATTTTTTTAAATTTTTTTGTGTGTTTTGGGAAGGGCAGCAAAGAAATTTTTGGTTACTTTTTGACTGTTGGTAATTTGTCTGTTGCCCGTTTTGGAACGCTGTGGGATCCCAGCCTGCCAGCCAACCACCCCCCCTACCCCCCCCCCTTCCGCACACCCTCCCCCCTGACACTCATCGCATCCTTAATGCTGCACATATATTTGTGCTTAACAATTATTTATTTATGAGGTAAACATCATTCAGTTGCACTCGCAACAGCAACAGCAACAGCAGCAGCAGCATCAGCTTTATGAATACATAAATGCGCCGTCCATGCCACATGCCACATGCCGCATGATAGCCGTTAGATTGGCCTGGACGGCCAAATGACCGTTGCAAATTTGATTGCATTTACATATGCAGATGCAGATACATTTACAGATGTACCAAGTTTGAGCAGGAGTCTCTGCGGTGTGGGCCGTATTGAAGAGGGTGTGGCACTTGCACACACACACACACACACACACAGGTTGAAGAGAGAGTTCAGGGCTTTACGTTTGTAATTGCAACAAAGCCATAATGATTTTTGCTTACATTTGAGCTTAACATTGCAAAATGAGTTGCATTGCGAAATTGTGGCTCAATTGTTGGTTAAGCACTTAACAAATAAACCCTGAAAAAGCCCCCTCTATCCACCCTTTCCAACTGTACATCCCCCCCTCTTTGTTGTCGATTTCGTTTCGTTAGTGGAAGTCATTAACTAAAAACGAACTTAACTAATTATATGCCTGAATATATTTTATTTCACCTTTTATTCTTAAGTTAGCAAAAATCTAAAAAAAAAGTTTCAATATTACAAAGAAATATTAATTGAATGGCAGTAGCAACAGCAAACTGAATCAATGCAAGTGGATTCATTTGTATTGATTCGAATTCCCAAGAAATAAAAGAAATGAAATGAAAAGAAAAGAAAAGAGGGAAATATGGTATGTATCTATGTATATGGTATATATACACAATTGCTTTATTTATGAAGGAGTAGGGGTAGAAGGGAGTCGGGGTAGCATTGGAGACGACGGGCTCAAGCAGCCAGCCAGCGAAATAGGTGCTCAAATATTTATGCCAATTTTGGTTGGCATTGTGCTGAGTCGGAGGAGAAAATACAATGACTACAAAATGAAACTATTTGCCGCAAACGCTACCGATATATATCTATATATATACATACATACATACATACAATAACTGAATGGGCTTCACTGAATAAAAGATGGGTGCAGCAGAGGTGGGAAAATGGGGGCTGATGGATAGAAGGCAAAGGCAAAAGGGGCTCTTTGGGTTAAAGCAGGGAAGGACACAACACACACTTTTCCTTTGTCACTGGAGATGGAAGACAGTAATACTATATAAAATTATTAAAAATAATGCACACAACAAATAATTTTGACAAAAATGCAATCTTAGTTTTCATCAACGATCCGTTTGCAATCAAATTAAATCGCTTTGTCTTACTGTTTGGACTGTGTGTTGTTAGCAGTCAGTCAGTTAGTTATTCGATACTTTGCTTGTGCTTTTCATGCATTTCGTGTTGAACTAACTCAAACACACACGACCATCTTTAGTCCCTAAAGTGTTGCTCCCCGCCCCTTTGCCCTCCCCTTTTACTTGTGTAATCATCCAGGTATAGCTTCAGCTACTACTTTGTACTTGAAGCAATGAATTTCTGAATTTAGGCGATACAATTTTTTGTTTGCTGTTGCTCGGGCTCGCTTTATTAAATCTGTCCCATTGGATTGTTATGGCAAAAATGGGGAAAGGAAGAAACACATTGATATCCATATGGGAAATGACCGGATGAGAGAGTGCCACAAGGGAGGGGTGGGGGGCTGTATTGTATAAAGTGTGTACAATTACACAATATACATGCTTATTACGGCATAGAGAGAAAGCAAACTCTCTTTCTCAGTGCAGAGGTTGTTCAAATATTTATGAACATGCTCAAGCTTCTTCAAACGCTTTATACTCGATATTCAATATATTCAAAATTCAGTTAGAATGCGCCAAGTGCACCCAATTGGCATTCAAAATCATTCGATATTCGATTGGAGGGGGACAAAACCACAGCCTCGCCCCCTTACCAACGCCCCAATAATGTCAATAAGCAAAAGTCAATAAGAGGAATAGCTTTACGTAAAACTTGTGCCACATTTATTGCATTTTTTTTGGATTTTGCTGACCCATACACATTTAACAATATTTTCCAAAAACTTTTGTATCATATTTGAGTTGACTTAAGAAGAAGAAGAAGAATATGTATTGAATTGAAAGCTAGTATATTCAAATTGTTGATTTTGCACAACTTGTAACGATTCAGTTTGAACTAAAGTTTAGTTTGATTCTAAATACTTTTGAAACATTGAACTAATTGGGACCATGGAACCCTTTTCTTCCTTTTCTGTATAAAGTGTCTAACCGCATGTTAAATTGCTTGTACAAACTTGACAGTCGAACTAGTAACGATAATTTTTGTTTTGGAATCGCCCAAATTGCAGTTGCGTTGACTTTAGGCGAAAAAATAAACCAAAAAAAATGAAGGAAACGATGCTTTGCCAAACCGACCAATAAAATGCAATGTTCATATAAAAATAAAAACAAATTCACGCGGGTGCGACAAACCAAATGACAAGGACATTAGGCACACACACTCACACACACAGGAAGGTAGGCGAAAGGGCAGAGCTTTTGCAATAATTTCAACATTAGATTTTATTTGCACTTTCGTTGACATTTTGCGCAGCCGAAACTGAAACTGAAAGAGCAACATACGCCCCGTAAACAAACAGGACATGCACATACATACACAGGATAAGGTTTTTAAAGCGGCTACAAAATCTCCAAAGCACACTTGACTTAAATGTGTAGAATATGTATGTATGTATATACATATATGTGTGCGTGTGTGCAGGTAGACACGACAACCATTAAACAGAGAGAGAGAGATAGAGAGAGAGGGAGGGAAAAAGGATATGGTTGAGGGGTATGGAATAACGATAAGAGGATGAGTTGAGATGCCTTGCACTGCAGGCAGAGATAGAGCCTTGGCCAAGACGACACTACCACTGAGTCAGTGGAGCACAAAGCGTCGAGAGCTGTTGCCATTACCACAAGGCACATGGCACAAAGCACAGCCACATATGACACTTGTTAATCCAACAACAACAACAACAGCAACAAGAAATAATAATAGAATCAAAGGTGTGGCTGAAGAAGGAACAAGGATACAAAACCGATGACGAGCAGAACATGAAAGCATTGCTGCTACACGCCGAGAAACAAATAATAAGCGTAAACCAATTCAAACAAAAAGTTAAGACACATTCTAATAATCTTAAAACTATCTAAATCTAATCTAAATAAAAATAATATATTTATTATTTTTAAGTATTTTCATTCAATTTCCGTTCCAAATTTGCCTATAAAGTAAGAAAACAAAAAGATCAGAATATGATTTGAATATCAAGAACAACTTATATAAGTTTCAAATCATGTTTTGTCTCTGTGTAGGAATAAAGTTAAGGAGATGAAGTCTACGCTAGTTGAGGACAATTTCTGTCAGGATTTTGCAACGCCACATACAGAGCGGGCAACCGAAACACATACATAAAGAGAGAGAGAACGAGAGAGAGAGAGAGAGAAAGGAAGAGAGAGAGAAATACTCATACGCATACCAATAAAAAGGAACGAAACGATAGGACATTTGGAATCCTCATTGCAACGAAAGTGATTTTAATAATAAATGAAATTTTTTTGCGCTTCTGTTCCTTTTGTTGTTGTTGTTGTTGTTGTTGCTCTTCTCACAACAGCATAAAACTTGAGGCAAGTAGCATGCAGAATATGCCACACACACACACACTCACAGCTTGTGTTGTTGTCCCTTGCATAGTTTTTTTTGGGCATCCACAAAGGACGACACTGAACCAACCGTACGTCCCCATTCCCATTCCCATTCCCGTTCCCGTCGCGTTTCTCATGTCTGTGTCAATTTTAGTGCTCTTCTGTGGACAGAACAAATTCCTTTACTAGTACTTAAGTCTTGCAACTACAACTGTGCAGCATCAGCATCCAAATAAGCAAAATCAGTATGATAACCCCCCAAAATAGAGCTTAAGTTGAATGTCCAAAAAAAAAAAGAAGCTGTTTTGCTTTTGGCCCCAAAAAATATTGGAAAAATATAATAATTTGATTAGCTCTTCGTTCATATCAGTAAGTATGCCCGACCGATACATTAAATATCTTAAAAAATAATTATTATAATGAACAATCGAGCTAGTTGTTAGTTGGTTTGTAATACTACACCTAGGACGCGACGTAACAAAGTGAATCGAATATTTATGCCATAACGAATTCTGCTTTTCAGCCTAACATTTTCTATTTGCCTGCTGGCTGACTCTGACTGTTGCAATTAGTCATTTTTGGGCATCGTCTTCATCGTCGACTTATCAAATTTCAATGCCTGTTTGTATATCAAAAACTAATTGACGCAACGCTATCCAAAAAACAGTTGGCAATTATTCTACTTGAGAAAATGAATCCTTATGAATTTGTGGCATTCGCATTTCATTTCCGTTGATTTTGTTGCTGTTGGCGATGCCTCTTGAAAATTAATAGCTAACCTCAAAAAACGCGAGAGCGAGAGAGAGAATTTGTGCTAGTGCAAGTTTAGGCTATTGGACAGCAGGGTGTAGTGGGAAACCTTAAGGCTGGGTAGGCCAGTTTTAAAGGGTTTTAAGGGGAAAGGAGTTCGGGTTCGGCCATAACTCATAAACATAAATTTAAATTAGAAAAACAAATGAAAGCGTGAAATGTCGTTAATTTTAACAAGGGGGAGAGAGAAAGTGAGACATAGAGAGAGAGAGAGAGAGAGGGTCTGATACTAGTTCATAACTCAGCTGGCAATCAAGCATTGGATTGGAACTTAAATCAAGCTTGAAGGCAATAAAGTTGAGCAAAAACTAAGAAGAAAGGTACAAGAGTTTTTAATAAAGTTACTAAATTATTGAAAAAAGGCAACACAAACTGAAATCTTAATAAAATATTCATATTGATAAAGAAAATATAAATAGTTTCATTGAAAATCCTCAGTTTGTTGTTGGATGCTGCAAAACTATCCTCAAAAATTCAATGTTCCCTCAATCAGAAGAAGTGTGTGTGTGTGAGTGTTTGTGTGATAATAATAAAGGACAACCGCATAACTAAGCGCCTGATAAAAGCTCATCGTTGAATGGAGTATGAAGAGCTAGCCAAAGCTCAGTCAGAGAACCAAAAATGAAATGGAATCAACATCAAGAAAAATGCGACCACAATCGATGCGCGGGGAAAGTGGAAAATGACGGCCTTGTCTTTGATGTGGCTGGCCTTTTTGAAAATGGCCAAGTTTTTTTTTTTTTTTTTTTTTGTGGCCAAAAAAAAAGAGTGCTTGTTGTCTCCTTATTATAAGCCACATTAATGCACGGACATGCGCTGGCCAAAAATGTTTCCAAAACACCAACTTCAAGCATAAGATAGATGATAATGATGATTGAGGAGTGGAGGGGTCGAGAGGGGTTAGTAGTAGCGGTGGTGGAACACTCTCTGAAAAGGTTGGGTTCGGCTAAGGTTTCTTTTTGTTTTCGGGCTGCGTTTTTGGCGGTCAACAGTTTTAATTAAAACAAAATAAGACAAGCATTGAAGTTGCATGCAACGAAACTTTAAATACACTAACAAGTTGGATGCTTAAAAAGCTTAAGACACCTTTCGATATTTATCGATAACTTTTATTACAGTTTATTATTTTTGTACAGGAAATCAATAGCAATGCTTTTATGCAAAAAAATAATTTTTCGCACATTATCTAAATAGTTTTGCTTTTAATAATATCATAAGCTAATGCAAAGATTCTTCTGAAGTTTTTAACCAATTTCTCCTTGCAATCTTTCTTCAGATCAGATATCTTTTAACTGTCCTACAACTGTGACAAGTCTAATAGCTAAAGAACTTTAATGAACAAATGTCAGGGAATCAAAATAGACAATGTTAGGGAGAGTGCGCGCGCCTATAAATAAATAATGCATGCGATGCGTGCGAACAAGATGGCAAAAAGTGAAATGAAGACGACAGAGGCAGGCGGAGAAGTGGCTAAAAGAAGGTAGGGGGGCGCGAAGAACATAAATGAAATGATGTGCAGTGTGGAATAGAAATGATGCCATGATATGTTTTTTTTTTTTTTGTAAGAAAGAAGTTTAGCCGCTTTCCAGCTACTAAAACAAATTGCGCGAATAATATATAAAAGAATCGTATAATAGGTACAAAAGAAAAAGCACCGCGAATGCTGGCCAAGTGTATAAAGTGCCAAACAAACGCTAGAAACAAAAAAAATCCTTGAAGAGCTGTGAATTTCAACGCCCACTGCGGAGGTCAAACGTTTATGTAGCAAACGGAGTCAAAGAGGCGACACAAAAAAAAAAGAAAGAAAAAGGGAAAATAACAACAACAACTATAATAACAAAACAAAGAAGAAGAAGAAGAAGACGACGACAACAACAATAATAACAAACAATAATAATAGAATGAGAAACGGAAACGGAAACACACAAACACAAAAAAAGAAGCCAAAATGAAGAAAGCTGGCCTACAAAGAAGGCCAAAACGAGCAAAGTGCAGTGAACAGTAGACAATTGACTGTTAACTGTACTCATTGTCGGTTCTTCTTCTCCTAACTGCTACAAAGAACTCAATTAGACAACCTAACCTAACTCAACAGCTGATATCCATATCCAACCGGTTTGTAGTATAACAGAATATAGATGTGTCTTAACTTCCTGGTCCTGGTCCTAGCATGTCAGATCGTCTTAGCGATACTTTGTGGATATATATACAATACAATACTACAACTCTTGGCCGAACTGATTCAGATTAGTTCACTATATCATGCAAATCCGTAAAAAGATACGCTTAGGTAGAAACAAAATCATTTTATGAGTGAATTTTGGTTTGATTTTAATATGATTGAATAAGATTTTTGAATGATTTATTGTGAAGAGCTCACACATCATTGTTCCAAAGTGGATTCAATCAAATTGACTGATTGATGAACTCAATTTTGAGCAGCTCGCCCGCCTCAGGGCGCCTCAATATTGCCAAGAGGTCAAAAGCAAATGCTAGCAAAAATTAAGTTGTTACTTTATGTAGCTCCTTCTACAACTTAATGCTCCTCCGGCAAAAGCGGCTTTTTATTCATTTCTTTTGCTCTTCCTAGTAATATTTTTTTTGCCAATGGAAAGGATTGGCTTGCCTAAGAGGCACTGAGTCTTGGGAGGGGTTTACTGTCCCAGTGTTTTTTTGTTTTGTGCCCTTGCTTATGACAAAAAAGAAACAAAACCTTTTTTGCTTTTGCCTTTCATTTTGGTCAACTTGCACTTGGCGTCGTCGCTCTTTCATTCATTCATTCATACAGCCCAACCAGAGACCAGAGACCAGAGTCAGCCAGCATTTTATTTCCCTTCTTCTTCATTTTTTTTATTTTAACATTTTTTGTTGCTCGTTTTTGTGGCTAAATACAAAGGCGGCTGGTTTTTGTGCCTGTTCCTTGTTATTGTCCTCATTGTAGTTGTTGTTGCTGTTGTTGTTGTTGCTCTAGTCCGCAAGTAGCAAAAGTCTGGTTGAGGTTGCCGGGTTGATGGGGTTGGGGGGGTCTGTTGTGTTTGTGTGTGTGTGTGTGCTTTTGGGCTCCCGGTTGTTAGTTGCATGAATATGAAGTGGTCTTATAATCCACACCAAACAACAAAATGACCCAAGTGCGAAATTAAAAGGCGAAAATGTGCTGTGTGCGGGCTTAGGAAGAAGGGATAAAGAAGAGAAGGGGAACAAAGTGCGCGAGACGTGCTGACTGCCAAATGAACGAAATATGCTCGTTTTGTTATTGTTCAGCTTGAAAAAGATGTTGTATGTTGTAATAGAAAGAAGGCAAGTCAAATGAAAGTATGTCAGATTTTTATATAACCCAGATATACAACATAGACTATGTTAATCGGGGTCTGTTGGTATCTTGAACATCTTCCACCATATAAGGAATTTCCGTATATTTCTCTTCAACGAAGTTTTTTCTTGTCCCCTTGAGGTTCGTTAAACGGACTGTTCGACTGTTTATCCATTAATAACTTTACTTTCCCAACAAAATTATATACTAGTTGTATTTAATGATCGCAAAGCAATATTACTTAAAAGTTTCACGTTTTTTGTAACATTTAACATTTCATAATGTTTTTTTATATTTAGTTGCAATGTAAGTTGTTAAACTGTGCTAAAATGTTATAAGCATTCAATTCTCACAGAACTTGCGCACTATTTCAAACGGAGAGTTAATGAGAGAAAGAGAGCAACAGTGAATGTTAAGTTATGCTCTATTTCTTTAATTTATGGCATGGTTTGAAACTTGACTAACTTACAAAATTGTAGATATTAGTTAGGAACTACGACTCTTCCAATGTAGTATTATATTTTGCCTTCATAAAAGTAAAATTCAACAAAACTTTTCTCTTATTTTCTGTTATGAAGCAGTAAAATCTCTTAAGCGTTTTACAACTTATATTGTTAGCTCTTATATATATCTTAATTTGGAGTTTCTGACTTCCGCATTAATTGTTGGGCAGGTATTGAAAGTTTGAAATGGAACAAAAATTGAAAATGTAATAGAACTATAGTCAAGTTAAAGAAAACAAGTATTTACACAGTCGAACTTTCCTAAAACGAATCTCAAGTTGATAAGAAAAAACTTTGTAACGTAAAATGCGTTTTAATTAAACCAAATTGCAGAATCGACTTTTTAGCTGTTGGCTTTCTTCTGCACAAAACCTTTGCATCCTTTTTGTTCAGGGTATACAATTTATTGTTTAAAAACAAACATATTTGCATTTTGTATGCCTCAGCTGGGAAAAAAAATACCTCGACAGCAAGCTCATGCATATTTAGTATTCAATAGCTTTTTTTGCAATATCGCTTTCAATATTGAAACATAATTTTAGTACTCTCAATCAAAAGCTTTTATCGCTTTTGCCAACACATTTAGGCCATGTTAAGCAAACAGTTTATTAACAGTTTCCAACTCTGGTAAAAAAAAGAAGCAGAACGCAGTACTTGCTTCGAAAATGTATTTTGGGACAATGCTATTAAATATCGCAACAAATTAAGCTTTCGGAAGCTTAAAGTGGGATATTTCTTAAGCTTTGGCTTGCGATGGAATTATTGTTTATTTTAAACAAACCTTAACCAAAATCCCTGCCTTTGCAATCACATTTCATTGTCGTTGATTTGTTATTGCTGTTGAGGTTTACGCAAATTGCGTATACGACAGCGTGTCGCTTTGCTAGCTAGGTTGAGGCAGGTTTTGTGATGTGGTATGTGGTGTCTGCTTCAATTGCTGCTGCAGCTGGTGTTGTTAAGGTCAAGGGCTATCAGGACGCCAACAAGCACAACAACAACAACAACAACTCCATTGTGTATAATAAATTTCCAATTATGATCGGTCGACTGTTTGTGGCTGCAACTGCAGTGTGTAAGCAACACCCAAACCTACTCCATATCCTCCTCTCTCTCTCTCTGTTTTTTTGTAGTAAAAATTTATACGCTGAGCAAATTGGATTAATTATGAAACCATAAAAATTGGGTTAATTCCTTTTGGTTTAAATAATTGCGAAGCCTTTTTGCTGCCATTTTGACCATTTGGCCATTGAACTCGAATTGGAACTGCAGCCCAATATCGATTCCAAGTGTGTGCCACTTGCGTGGCACGTGTTGAAATTACAAAAACACATTGCGTTAATAAAAGCAAATGAGTTTCATTCAACGATTAGCTGACATTTAATGCAATTATTTAAATACAATAAACATTTAAATGAACCAAGAATCGGTAGCTGACCATTGTCCTCCTCACTCCTCACTCCACTCCTCACTCCAATCCACTCGACCACCAAGTGCTTTAACACGTGTCACACTCCGTGTGTGTGTGTGTGTGTTTTTAAACCGCATTTACTTATGTTATGTTTTAATTACCATATGTAATAAGTGTAATTAAAAACATTGCACATGATACTCGGTAAAATGTGTTGTTTGTTGTTTAAAGTAATCTGTTTATGTTTAAGCACACAAGAAGCCAGATGTGTGAAAACATTTTGGTGTTTTATAGGTTGGATGGTTAATATTGTATATAAGAACAACTCTACTTTGATTTTAGCTATGTTCAAAAACTGATAAAAACATATTTTACAAGACAGATTGCCTGCGATTTTATCTCATATAAGCCAGAATATAAGTTAAAGACTGTTCAGGTGGGGAAAAAAATATTTGTATCCCTAACGGGCGAGCGTTAATTTCCCATCATTCAGTCGAGACAACTACTTTAAATATTAATATTAAGTCCCAAATGCTATAAGAATTTTCCCAGTTTAAAAGGACTAAAAGCCCTTGAAGTACCAAGCTCTAGAAAAGAAATCCCTGCTTTTACTCGAAAGAAGCTTTGCTGGCGCCATCTGCTGTTTACAAACTTACACTGTTCATTTATTTGTAGTTCGAATTGAAGTTTAACAGTCTAAGCTACATAATATTAATGTTGCAATGCTTTTTATGTTATTTAACATATTGAACAGCATTTGAAGCTTCAATGCTTAAAAGCTTTCACTATAAATATAATTATTATTCTAAACTTAAGTTTATAATCAATCATAGATCAGATGGAGTCACAAACATAATTTATTAACAGTTTTGCTGAATAAATACTATATAATTATTATCGATACATTTTATCGATAACAATTAATCTTGAATTTGTATAATTTAGAACTTGTTCAAGAAACTGCGACATAATACTGAGCACTTAAAGGAAATGCAATCGAAATCGGTCAAGAAACACTCACAGTGAGTCGAGGGTTTGGAATATTCCCGCGTCCCGTCAACATTGGACTTTCTTTCTTATAAAATTTTATCTTAGAACTTAGTTTACTATAATTGACGATTTTTTTTAACATTTAATTATTTAATCAATAAAATTGGGGAAAACTAGAAACAGCGAGAACAAATAAGTAAATGAATTTCATTAGTTTTGTCACTTACAATCCGTTCCCCCCCCACACCCCTTTAAACGATTTGCAATCATTATTCATGGCGCGTCGTCGGTGACGTTGTCAACTCAATTATTTGGTTATTAGTTATTTATGAAGCCTGCCCACTGCCACCGCGACGGACAGGACACCACCGTTATTCGTGAAAGCTGCTCAAGCTATACATCCCCCCGACACTA
Organism: Scaptomyza flava; assembly: GCA_030179655.1. Lineage (NCBI taxonomy): Eukaryota > Metazoa > Arthropoda > Insecta > Diptera > Drosophilidae > Scaptomyza > Scaptomyza flava. Next base: position 4,009,316 of record JARNME010000314.1, on the reverse strand, counting down.
CCCCACAATCTATCTATGTATCTCTCGCTTTTCTCTAATTGCACAGCATGATTTGGTCTAAATATACTACACAGCATTATATTATTTCGGGCTGCTGCTAGCTGTGCTAATCAACTGGCATCAAACTGACTGTAAAATATCATATTGCTCTTTGGCTACTTATTGAAAAGGGCGGATGGTATATGTAATTAGCGGTGGATGGGTGGTTTGGCGTTTTTTTTTTTTGGGGGGCTTTGGCTATGGAATATAATAAACTGTGTGTGTGTGTGTGTAGTTTGGTGCTGTTATTTAACGTTCAATAAATGTTTTTGTATCGTTGCATAATTTTCGATGATTGTATTTTAATTAATGCAGCAACCAGCAAAAATACACACAGCAGTGCGCGACTTGCAGATACTCTGTGTTTGATAATTTTTAACATTTTCCGGTTCAACTTACTGCGAAGTATTTGTTTAACTATAAGTATTTACTATTATTGTTCCGATCGAATCTTTGCATTGGAATTTTCAAGTTTTTAAAAGCTTAAGAGTTAAAGGGTATAAAGGCAAGTCGAACCAAAAAGCAAAGTCTGCAAAATTCGAAAATTATTTGCGCAAAAATTAAAACAAAAACATAAAAAAAAAATTCTTAAATCAAGCTGGCAAACTAACTAACGGCTATTGTTTGGCAAATGGTTCATAATTTACATGCACTTCTGCACTTCTGCACGTTGCACGTTGCACGTTGCATACATAGTGCTATAACCAACACCCACCCCCACTAGCTGCAGTCCATCGCCTTGTTCTACCCTTTAGCCTTAACGAAACGCTTTAAATTATTGACTATGGCCATTTTGAATATGGCTGTCGATACGAAAATAATTTTGTATGTGCCTTAGAACAATGGGTTTTCAAATTAAAAAGCTGTAATCAGTGGGCAAAATATGTATACGTGTATTATCCACACATATATATCGTTCTCTCTCTTTCTTTCTCACACACACTCTACTTATATAACCATATTTCGTTCTCTTTTTCTCTTTTTGCTTTATAGCAGATACAGCACAATTGCCGGCATTAAACATAATACGTGTAATTATTATCATTTTGTGCCGGTTTCTATAGCATGTGTATGCGGTCGGTCGATGCGATTCACAGTGGCACAGTGGCGCCCTCTAACGGCTTACATTAGCTTAACCCCCCCGTTGAACCATATTTAATTCAGCGCATTATGACAGATACTTGCTGGATTATAACAGATATGTAGTTTTTTTTTGATATTCTTGATTTTTTCACTTTGACTTTTTACTCATTTTCGTTTGGATTAAATTGAATATTGAATAACACCCCAAAATCAGTCCAGAATATTTAATTATAGCATAACCTTCTACTATAGAAAATAACTTTACCAAATACCTCCCTACTGACCTTGCATCATGCTGAAACTATCGGAAGGAAAGATCAATATGATAATTAAAAGAATATCGAAAATTGCTTGCGTTTAGAAAGTTTATTTTTGAATTTCAAAGATAAAAAACGAAACTTCTTAGATGGATTATAAAAGTCTACATATATTTTCTTTATAGCATATGTTGTCATCCCTTTTTAACCTATTTTCCTTTAAGGACCACGCCACTGGCAAACAGGTTCAACTTCAGTTGTTGCTTTTGCTGGGCAGTTCAGCATTTCAGACACATTTGACTCTTGCCAATTTATCGTTGATTGTTAACTATTTATTAACGAATAACTTTATAATAGAGTTGAAACACACACACACACATACATTCACTCAATGGTTGTGCAATCGTCATAGTATTATTGGTTGCATTTCAATTGCAATTCGTGAAATGTAATTTTATCAAAGTTCATTAGGAAATAAATTGCTTCATCCTTTGACATCTTTTGTTACCTTTCTCTAGAAGGAGGAAGGGCTAGGGGCGTAGAGGATGCTGTTACGTAACACTAGTATAAACGTGTGACAGTTAAAATCATTAGCGTTTTTGGCTCCATCGCTGAAGCATTTGATTGATTTTCATTTGATGTTCAATTAGTGGCGCTCATTCGATTTCAATTTGGCTGCAATCAATCAATCAATCAATCAATCATTCACACAAATATTAGTCGAATTTGATCGCATTTCATTATTTATCTGATAATTTGCACTCTCTTTCTCTCTCTCTCTCTCTCTCTCTCTCTATCTGTCTTTTCACTTTCTGGTAGATGGTAATTAATAATGACTTTTTTGGACATAGTTATTTATCAATGTTTCAGCCTTAAATCGCATTTGCAGATAAACTCAAACAGAGATTGTGGTTAAGCTTCATATCTCATGTAGGGACACATGTATACTTATATATAGTATAATACCTGTATTTTTAATTTATTTCATGGGCTTTTTTTGTTTGTGGGGGGGACTATAAAAATAAGCTCAGGCTGGCAGTGAGACAGAGGGACACAGCTGGTGGTTAGGAAGGTTCTGCGTACCGCTAACAAGCGCCAGCAAATGTGCCGTAAAGAATCCATTTAGGATTAGTTTAATAATATACAAGGACACAAAGAGAGGGAAAGAGAGAGAGAGAGAGAGAGAGGAAGAGCTAGAGGGAGCAGGAGCAGAATCGGGGCAAGGCAGGCTGAAATAGGCAAACAGTACTTAAAAATGGCAAAGCAGCAACAATATGTTGACTACTAAGATACGCACACACACACGCACACACACACGCACACACACACACACACTAATACACATGCTCACAACGACAATACTATTAGCAAGCAGAAGAAGAAAGTCAATGCAAAAAAATTGTGAAAGCAAAGAAAAGAAAAGTTGAGCCGGCATAAGGACACGGAAGGACACAAGCAAAATATTGGTTGGCTAAACCGAGGAAAACCACACAACCCCCCCATCACCATCCACATCGCCTTCCCCAACAGCAACGGCAGCAGCGAACAAAAAAAAAAAAATGACAAATTTGCAAATGTTAAGACGAAAAGAAAACATCATCATAAGTTATAGGCTTAGTGCGTAATCGTTTTTCGTAAAACGTTGGCAGACACAGGCACAGGACGGAACGGAACGAAACGAAATGAAACGGAACAGAACAGAACAGCATCCACCACAACGTAAGAAGGATAAGAAGCAACAATGTTGGAGAAGAATAAGAAAGCCGAACGTACCACAAAAGACAGCCAAATTGTCAAATGTTACAATAGCGGCCGCTGTTCACGCTACAATCCCTAGCTTATAAGGGAGGTACCAAAGAAATCGAAGTTATCGAAATTCAAAATTTAGTTGCCTTCAAACAAAGTGTGCATTTTTAAGCACAAACTTTAATAATATCAGATAGAAGTTGTGCAAATGAATATAACTTAGGTTAAGTTAGGTTAGATTGAGCCGGCTGACCCTCCCAGGGGAGTATCAAACACAAGACCGCTAAAGGGTTCTTAGTGGACGACTTAGAAAGTTATCGAAAGTTTTATTGCTAAGAAAGAAAATAACAAACAATCTGTTAGTCGAATATTATCGATAGCTTAAACTACTTATCGACTATTATATTTTTGATAGGAAATAAATCAATGTCTTGCCATTTCTCTCTCTGCTTTTTGCTCTGATCATATAAGTGTCTTTTGCGATAACAATAATCAATTGGTGGATTAATTTAAATATATGTATTTATGTAAAATACATAAGTCAGCTACGCATCAAAGAGCATGACAGGGCGACGACTCCCTTTCACCTTCCACCCACCACCTACTATCTATCCAGTCCACTTAGCTGACCATCCTCCTCTTGTTCTCGCATCCTGGGAGCATTCATCGCTGCTCAAATTAAAAATGCATAAAAGCAAAAATGTGGAATTATTGTGATAGAATAAACACAGGAAAGAAGCCGCAGCGCAACACTAAACTACGTGAATAATACACAAAGAAAGAGACAGAAATAAGGGAGACGGTGTGAGAGGGAGACGGTGTGATAGATAGGTGGGGTTGGGGAGTGGATAATAAGAATAAGGACGTGACATTGGCCAGGCTACCTAAAGTGATAGAGGAGAGGAGTCTAGTTCGGTTCGGTTCAGTTTTGGTTCTTTTGGGGCTGATGATGTGGATAAAATAAACATAGGACATTGGGTATTTTTTTTTTTTTTTTTTTGGCTATTTGCTGGTGAGCTGTGGTGTGCCAAGGGGAGGGGAGGGTTTGTATTCAACAAGGACAAGACAGGCGAAAGCGTGTTTAAACATTAAAAGGACCATTAGATACGCCTTAAAGTATGCTTCAAGTAGATTATCTTCCATCAGTTTTGTTTGCTTACTTGGAATTGTTTCGCTTCATTTTTCTCGTTTGCAAACACACACACACACACACACACACATCTTTATTTGGCAATGTGTGTGTATGTGTGAGCTCGCCTTGGCTTTACTAAACTGTACTTTATTATACACTTAGGGAAATATTTGAAAATCTTTAGCCACATTAAAAGAAACGCATTTTTAAGTTTTCTTGCAGTTTATTTGTTGCAAGAAATCGATAATTTTCCTTGAGAAATTTGGCAATAACTCAATTCTATTAATATTTGTATTATTATTATTGATTCAATTTGTTTGTTTTTTCTCTGATTGTACTTTCCCTCCCGTAGCCGGTCCTTAACAGTGAAGCGTCATTTGATGGTCCAGCCAGCCAGGCAGTCGTCGGGGCGTTATTATAAATTGTGCGCGTGTCCTTGTAACATAACATCAAGTAAACCAATCCAAGAGCCAGTCGTTCTACGAACACCCAGTTTCCCTCTCTCAATCAACTATATTTTGCTATTGCAAGTATTGTCCCTGTGCTGCTTCTTAAATTACCAAGAATCCGCGTTTTGTGGCGCTTATTGCTTTCGCCCGCTCTAACCTCCAACTTCACTGTCCAAGACTTGACCGACTTTGAGTGATGGGAGAGAGAAAGAGAAAGAACGAGACAGAGAGGAAGTTTTGGCTTTATTTAAACTAGCATGCGGATAAATTTCAATTTCAATTGAGTCCAAAGCCAAACCTAACCTCGTTTTTCACAGAACGCTAAACCTATTTTAAGAAATTATTTGATAAAAGTTAAAGATAGAATTCAAGTTTAACCTAACTTCTTTTAAACAATCAAATATAACCTTACTTTTGTAGAAAAGATTTTTACGACTTTTTTAACTTCCGAAACATAGTGAACTGAACCGAACATTACCCCACCTTATCATAAATAGTCTTTGCTTATTCTAACGTAAACGTATTTGCATTATTTGACAATTGCGTTCAATTAGTTATAATTATCAGCACAATTCAATTCCATTAAAAGCGTACATCAAGACAACAACATGACAACAATTAATTTAGCGCCTTGGCTTACTAACTTTGTTTATATTATTGAACCCTGCGGCATGCAACACTCCATTGATTCATGTCATTCGTGCGGCAACAACGTTCACATGCGACACACTTCCCTATTACACCTGCTGCTGCCGTTTTTTCTGCTCCCGTTGGATTTCAATGGAGCTCCTCTTGGTCAGGGATCCTTCATCAGTCTGCCCGCTGTTGATCATAATGTGGAAATGTTGGCTCAGTCAACGGTTCATGTTGTTCGTCACTATATTGCCACAAGGATCAATACGGTGGTCATTCGTCGTCATTGTTTGCACTGTCAGGATGCACTGCAACAACAGCTCCAGCTCTTTGATCAGCTGCTGCAATCGCTATCGCCTCACCTAACTGTACTTCTGCACAGAGGCGCCTCCGATGAGCAACCTTGGGATTATACGCTTTTCGTGTTGAATAAAGCGAGTGCTTTTGAGTAAGTAACAGCAGTTGTTTGCAATGAAACCTTTGTACCTCTTCTTACCATTAGAACAAATTGTGGCTCACCAAGAGCGTTACTAACCTGAATTGTCTTACCTATCTTCTTCTCTTTGCTCAAGTCAACTATATCTTAGCTACTCAAACCCATTGAACAAGCGTGAATTTTACTTTCTGGTTGTGCTTATTTCACGCGAATCCGAATCGGAACTCAAAGCTTCGGTAAAACACATTTGCTATGTGGCGCTAAGGAAGCGCATTGTCAATGTTGTGGTACTGGCTCAGCGCTATAATGGCGAGATTGGCCTTTATGCCTACAGACTGTTTCAGGAGCATTGCATTCCAGGGATCCATGTCTATCAGAGCAATCAATTTGTGGCCACGAACAGTTTGCTCAAGCCGGAACTGTTTCCTATGCGGTTTACCAATTTGAGTCATTGTGCTCTGAATGTAACGGGACATCAGTTGCCGCCTCACTTCATGTATCGGCCGCCAGGAGGCGTTCATTTGCCATTGGATGGTGAATTGATCGATATGAAAGATTTGTACGGAATTGATGGGGAATTGTTGCGTCTGTTGGCTAAATCGCTTAGATTTCGGATTCGTCTTATGATTCCCATTGAGAAGAGCGAGATCTTTAGTGCGGCTACGCTAAATGGATGCTTTGCTCAGGTGAGAAGAGAAACACACTACTTTGTTCTAAATATTTTTACTTACAACTTTAAGTTGTAATTAAGTTAATGCAAGTTAAATTTTGCACTCGTCACATTTGCATTAATTCAATTGTTTTGACAGTAAACTGTTAACGATACTTGTATGAGTATCTTCTTCCGCATACGATAGATGCATAATGCGATAGTAGAAGAACGCGATTTACCATCAGCATCGATGGCACTAAAGACGCGGCGGCGGCGGGTCGATAACATATTATCGAACCGTACATAAAAGAAGAAAATTTGCAAAAAATAATATTGTGTGTTTTGTATATATTAATAATATGATAAAGTAATATAACGTTTGATTATTTTGTTTTATATTGTGTCTTTGCAGCTTGCTTCGGGTCAGGCAGATCTGGCGATTGGCGGTTTAAGTGGCTCAGATGAGCGTCGTTCACAATTTTCAACATCGGCTGTCTATCATCAAAACAATTTTGTTTTTGTGGTGCGCACGGAGCGTTACTTTGGCCCCTTTGGCCAGTTGATGCGTCCATTCGAACGCATCGTTTGGCTCTGCCTCTTGCTGACAATGTTGACGGCCATGATCTGTGCACGCTGTTTGCGTACACGCGTACACGAGCTAAAGCATCCGGCTGAGAATCTGTTGGCATCCACGATTGGTAATCCGGTGCCAATGCATCGCGTGCCGCAGCGTCTTCTATGGCGTTACATGTTCGCCAGCTGGCTGCTGCTCACTTTGGTGCTGCGTAGTGCATATCAGGCGAAATTGTTCGATGTGATGCGCACGCAACAATATGAGGCATTGCCGCAAGGATTGCAGGGTTTGCTGCAACAGAATTATACGCTTTTAAGCACTGGCTATCATGACTTCTATCCGCATCGGATGACGCAAGTGATGAATGCCAACTTCTCGCAACGCTATCAACAACTCCAGCAGGCACCCAAGGGAAGACGACTCGTTACCATATCGCTTATCAATAATCTGGCCCATTGGAATCGACATCATCGCAAAAGCAGCCGTTTAACACATGTGCGTCAACCCATCTATTTGTATCAGCTGGTGATCTATTTTCCCAACAACACCCTCTTTAAGTTTACCATCGATCGCAAGATCGGGCAATTGATTAGCTCGGGCGTAATGTCGCAAATTGAGAGACGTTATTTGCGAGTGGACTTTGCGGATATGGCAAAGAAGAAACACAATCGGAAGGAGATTGTCAATCATGTTACCAACGATATGCTTCGTGGTGTCTATAATTGCTATGTGGCACTTATGGGCATGGCAGGATTACTTCTCATCCTCGAACGTTTGGCTTTGCGTTTCAGATCGCTGCGACATTTAATAGATTGGCTCCAATGAATGAGGTGAGAATGAAAATGAAGTTTAAATTCAAATACTAATTCGTTAAATATTGTTCAAAATTGATATACTAACCCTAAGTCGAACGCTAATGTTTACGTAATTATATATTAATCCTACTAAAATATTCAAATAAAAACGAGTGAATTAATTTTTCAAATACTATTTTGCTCAAATCAAATTATGGATAACTTTTACTAATAAAAAAATGTTTGTTTTGTATTTTTTTCAAGCATGAATTCAATTCTTAAGCTCGCAATCAAGAAGCAAGCTTTCAACTGGTTTTAGTCTCGTTTTTAATGGTCAGTTGAATGAAATGTTATAACATTGATGGCACTTTTGCCATTTGGATTTGTTGCTGGTTGGCCTTAACAATTGATTTAGGACTTGTAATGCATGACCAGCAGCAGCACTCCTTATCCACTGTGTTGTATGTGTGTGTGAGAGCCAAGCAGCCGACTGGCCAAGCGGCACGGAGCGCCACTTGAGTTAAGCTGCGCAAACGTTTGCATAATCACGTTCCAATTTAAATTGCTCTATTTGCGCGCGCTCTCTCTTTCTATCGCACTCGCTCACACTGGATGTTTCAAGAAGTAGTGGAGTGGAGTGGAGTGGAGTGGAGAGATGAGTACTTGGGTGTCAGGCAGCTCTCAAATTGGAAAACTGGACAATTTTTATTAGCTGTCCAGTCAGTCGACCAACTACATTTTCCCCTTCCCCTCACACACACACACACACACACACTGAGTGTTGAAGCTAGAGCTTAATGTAATTGTGTTTTGTTTTTCTCTTGTCGTTTTCAACGTGCACCCTAGTTAAGTGAAGGGAATGAATACTGTTTACATGCAACGATTTTAGGTGAAAGCCGTTAAGCATCGTCCTTTTGTGTCAACTCAATAGATGTTCGATATTTTACTAAATAACTATTGAAAGAATAAAATGAGTTTAAATTCAGACACTCACCGGCTGCCACAACATAGTAATTCGCTCTTGGTTTTCACTGTTATTTCTCTTAAAATTTGCGCCTCAAGCATTCACAAAAACAAGTTAACTTGAACACATTAAGCACAGCAAAAAAAAATTTACAAACAAGTAAGAAGGCTCTAGTCGGGAGAGCCCGACTAAAAGATACCCTGAACCCAGTTGCAATAAATAAATTAAATTTATGTAAGACTTTGGTATACTGACTTAGCTTCAATCGATTAAGTTCAATCTCCGGTGTTTCTCAACCGATTTGGACGAAATTTTCAGAAAAGTTCTATCATTATCCATTACTTCAACCCTCATTTTTAGATTTTTCAAATTCGATATTTTATTGTTATCGATACTATGTGTACATCGGAAACCAGAATAGTTATCGATAATTTGAAGCAAAGTTGTTCTGCTCATGGTATAGGAGAACTTAAATCCAAAATCTGAAGTCTCTAGCTCTTGTAGTCTCTGAGATCCATGCGTTCATACAGACAGACAGACGGACAGATGGACATGGCTATATCGTCTCGGCTGTTGATGCTGATCAAGAATATATATACTATATGGGGTCGGAGATGCTTCCTTCTGCCTGTTACATACTTTTGCACAAAACCGTTATATCCTTTTTACCTATTTTACGGGTTAAGGGTATAATAACATGGCGCCTTTGAAGAGTGCGCAATTTGAGAGAACACAATAGGAGTGAGCAATGGGAGAGTGCGCAATTGGAATACGCAAGTGGTGAATGCGCAGTTTGCCAAATCCATAACACAAACACAGCAACTGCGAATTGAACGCACACCTTGAGCTTCTTTTGCACAAAAATATGCAAGACAAGCCCATTTAATTGTTAACAACGCACACACAGCGACGTGTCAAGCCCAACTGTTCTTTTGCAACTGCGGTAACTCTCTCGCGATCTGTTCAGCGGCTCTCAGCAATTGTCTTCGCGACGACGAGTATAGCACTTCAATACTTATGGATACGTTACAGTGTTGTTTTCTTTACGCTGCTACGGCTTTGATTTGGCTTCTGGAATGTTACCGTTATCACTGCTATACTTTGATAGCCGTATGTGCTTTTACTGTCATTGGAAGCTTGGAAACTAAATTTTTATTAACTTGAACTTATCAATTATAACATCCAAAACATTAAAGCATCGAACAAAATTTAAATATTTTACAGTAACTCAATTTTGCGGAGAAATGAACCTTTTGCGTCAGACCGAGCAGCCCAAAGTGTTTGTGGGGGATTACACGGTGGGTAGCCAATTTGACAAAGGCTGCTTTGGAGATATATATTTGGGCACATCCATCTGCACGGGCGAACCGGTGGCGATCAAACTGGAGAAATTAAATGCACGCGATAAACAGCTAGCCTACGAGTATGAGGTCTATAAGGAACTACGCCCGGCACCGGGACTACCGGAAGTATACCACTATAGCGAGGAGGAAGATTTTAGGGCCATGGTCATGGAGCTGCTGGGTCCATCGCTTAACATTCTCTTTGAGTTGTGCGGTCGAACGTTCACCATGAAGACCGTGCTCATGCTGGCTGATGAGATGGTGCTGCGTTTGGAGCTAATTCACAGCAGGGGCTTTGTCCATCGGGACATTAAGCCCGATAACTTTGCAGTTGGACGGAATCTCAGCTGCAAGCGAGTGCATATAATTGATTTTGGGTTGTCGAAAAAATTCTGGGATCCCATTACCAAAGTGCATTTACCGTATCGTGAGGATTGTGCCCTCACCGGTACGGCACGCTTTGCCTCAGTCAATTCGCACGATGGTATCGAACAATCGCGTCGCGATGATCTTATTTCTGTTGGCTATATGCTGATCTACTTTCTGCATGGCAAATTGCCTTGGCAGGGTATTACAGCCTCAACGAAACGCCAGAAATACGAACGCATCCACGCAATGAAGCTGAGCATCAGTAACACTGTCCTTTGTAAAAGTGTGCCCACTGAGTTTGCCCGGTACTTGGACTATTGCTATCAATTGAGATTCGATACTGTTCCCGACTATAATATGCTGCGCCGATCGTTTCATCACCTTAGCAAAAATTTGCTCTGCAAATTGAACTACATCTTTGACTGGGATATGGTAACCATCGGCTATCATCGCAATCAATATAATCCGGCCAAGGGTATCAGACTCCTTGGGTGGCCAGTTAAATTTCACAGAGATAATGGCAGCAGTGGATATCCCATAGTACGCAATGAGAAATGTAATCGTTGGCCTTAAGAAACAACACTTAAAACCAATAGAAATAAAAATTTAATTGTTTATTTTACAAAAAAAAAATCTTATCAAGTTTTCAGTTTTTGGTCATTAAAGCATTTTATAATTATGATAACTTAATGCTTTAAACACAACTGCTCCTGTAAGTGTTGTAAAATGCTTTAAACAACGTCAATTATCTTTTAGAGTGTCCTGTGTGACCAAGGGCGCCAAACTATTGCCAAAAACTGTTGTAAAATAACATTCCTCGATAAATTTTGAATTGAAAATCAATCTGCACTCAACTTCGACTATCAATCAACGTAACTCTGTACTCAAAAATATAAACTTATAAAGTAGTCGTCTAAGCAGAAAATGACAAGCATAAAAAAATTTTGTAAAATATGTGTTCTCCATAACTTTGCATATCGAAACAACTCGGCATTGAATTGAAAAATAGTTACGAATAATACCTTTATAAGTCGCACGCGCAACTAACGACAAGCTTTTATTTGTGAAAACTATTCGGGCCGGGTGTGTGAAATAGCAAACAGCGTCGCCAATATTAAAAGCACACGTCATTATTGCGGCCATTTTTGCACTCAAATTCGACTGTCAATCAACGTAACTCTGCACTCAAAAATAGAAATAATAAAGTAGTCGTCTACGCAGCAAATGACAAGCATAAAAAAAATTTTGTAAAATATGTGTTCTCCATAACTTTGCATATCGAAACAACTCGGCATTGAATTGAAAAATAGTTACGAATAATACCTTTATAAGTCGCACGCGCAACTAACGACAAGCTTTTATTTGTGAAAACTATTCGGGCCGGGTGTGTGAAATAGCAAACAGCGTCGCCAATATTAAAAGCACACGTCATTATTGCGGCCATTTTTGCACTCAAATTCGACTGTCAATCAACGTAACTCTGCACTCAAAAATAGAAATATTAAAGTAGTCGTCTACGCAGCAAATGACAAGCATAAAAAAATTTTTGTAAAATATGTGTTCTCCATAACTTTGCATATCGAAACAACTCGGCATTGAATTGAAAAATAGTTACGAATAATACCTTTATAAGTCGCACGCGCAACTAACGACAAGCTTTTATTTGTGAAAACTATTCGGGCCGGGTGTGTGAAATAGCAAACAGCGTCGCCAATATTAAAAGCACACGTCATTATTGCGGCCATTTTTGCACTCAAAAATAGGAAATATTAAAGTAGTCGTCTACGCAGCAAATGACAAGCATAAAAAAATTTTGTAAAATATGTGTTCTCCATAACTTTGCATATCGAAACAACTCGGCATTGAATTGAAAAATAGTTACGAATAATAACTTTATAAGTCGTCCGCGCAACTAACGACAAGCTTTTATTTGTGAAAACTATTCGGGCCGGGTGTGTGAAATAGCAAACAGCGTCGCCAATATTAAAAGCACACGTCATTATTGCGGCCATTTTTGCACTCAAATTCGACTGTCAATCAACGTAACTCTGCACTCAAAAATAGGAAATATTAAAGTAGTCGTATACGCAGCAAATGACAAGCATAAAAAAATTTTTGTAAAATATGTGTTCTCCATAACTTTGCATATCGAAACAACTCGGCATTAAATTGAAAAATAGTTACGAATAATAACTTTATAAGTCGTCCGCGCAACTAACGACAAGCTTTTATTTGTGAAAACTATTCGGGCCGGGTGTGTGAAATAGCAAACAGCGTCGCCAATATTAAAAGCACACGTCATTATTGCGGCCATTTTTGCACTCAAATTCGACTGTCAATCAACGTAACTCTGCACTCAAAAATAGGAAATATTAAAGTAGTCGTCTACGCAGCAAATGACAAGCATAAAAAAAATTTTGTAAAATATGTGTTCTCCATAACTTTGCTTATCGAAACAACTCGGCATTGAATTGAAAAATAGTTACGAATAATAACTTTATAAGCCGTCCGCGCAACTAACGACAAGCTTTTATTTCTGAAAACTATTCGGGCCGGGTGTGTGAAATAGCAAACAGCGTCGCCAATATTAAAAGCACACGTCATTATTGCGGCCATTTTTGCACTCAAATTCGACTGTCAATCAACGTAACTCTGCACTCAAAAATAGGAAATATTAAAGTAGTCGTCTACGCAGCAAATGACAAGCATAAAAAAAATTTTGTAAAATATGTGTTCTCCATAACTTTGCATATCGAAACAACTCGGCATTAAATTGAAAAATAGTTACGAATAATAACTTTATAAGTCGTCCGCGCAACTAACGACAAGCTTTTATTTGTGAAAACTATTCGGGCCGGGTGTGTGAAATAGCAAACAGCGTCGCCAATATTAAAAGCACACGTCATTATTGCGGCCATTTTTGCACTCAAATTCGACTGTCAATCAACGTAACTCTGCACTCAAAAATAGGAAATATTAAAGTAGTCGTCTACGCAGCAAATGACAAGCATAAAAAAAATTTTGTAAAATATGTGTTCTCCATAACTTTGCATATCGAAACAACTCGGCATTAAATTGAAAAATAGTTACGAATAATAACTTTATAAGTCGTCCGCGCAACTAACGACAAGCTTTTATTTGTGAAAACTATTCGGGCCGGGTGTGTGAAATAGCAAACAGCATCGCCAATATTAAAAGCATACGTCATTATTTGCGGCCATTTTTTTTTTCGTTTTTTTTTTATGCGTTGAGCAAATAGTTTTCTGACTAATTTTTTTTTTTTTTTTTTTTTGTACTTTTTGTTAACTAAAAAAATATATCGAAATGGTTAATGAACATAAAGCTCCAGCAAACAAAGCTGGTAGTACAAACAAAAATAATAATAATAAAAAACGAAACCGTTCCGTAGATGAACCATTTAAAAACCCATTGAAAAACAGTTCCGACTTCGACAAATTCGCTTTTCCAGAAAAAACGTATTCATTAAGGCGACATTCAGTGGCAAAATCATATGCAGAGGAAGATGATGATGACGATGTGCCACCACCAAGGAAATATGTAAGAACTGCAGCACAAAGACGTTTAACATATACTACTACAAGACCAGAGGCCGAGAAAAATGATACCGTGAGTACAGTAAAACCAATGCTAACGAGAGTTGAAATAGGTGACCAATTACCAGTGTTACCAATTAATGCACTAGAAACAAGTTGTACAGGAAGCTTAATAGCACCAATAGTAGGAACAAGCGGTACACAGAATTCCACAATAGTACCAGCAATAAAAGATTCTGCAATTGCTCGGATACCGATGCTAGACACAAGTCGTACAGGAAGCATACTAGCACCAGTAGTAGGAATAAGCGGTACACAGAATTCCACAATAGTACCAGCAATACAAGATTCTGCAATTGCTCGGATACCGATGCTAGACACAAGTCGTACAGGAAGCATACTAGCACCAGTAGTAGGAACAAGCGGTACACAGAATTCCACAATTGTACCAGCAATACAAGATTCTGCAATTGCTCGGATACCGATGCTAGACACAAGTCGTACAGGAAGCTTAATAGCACCAATAGTAGGAACAAGCGGTACACAGAATTCCACAATAGTACCAGCAATACAAGATTCTGCAATTGCTCGGATATTGATGCTAGACACAAGTTGTACAGGAAGCTTAATAGCACCAATAGTAGGAACAAGCGGTACACAGAATTCCACAATAGTACCAGCAATACAAGATTCTGCAATTGCTCGGATACCGATGCTAGACACAAGTCGTACAGGAAGCTTAATAGCACCAATAGTAGGAACAAGCGGTACACAGAATTCCACAATAGTACCAGCAATACAAGATTCTGCAATTGCTCGGATATTGATGCTAGACACAAGTTGTACAGGAAGCTTAATATCACCAATAGTAGGAACAAGCTGTACACAGAATTCCACAATAGTACCAGCAATACAAGATTCTGCAATTGCTCGGATACCGATGCTAGACACAAGTCGTACAGGAAGCTTAATAGCACCAATAGTAGGAACAAGCGGTACACAGAATTCCACAATAGTACCAGCAATACAAGATTCTGCAATTGCTCGGATACCGATGCTAGACACAAGTCGTACAGGAAGCTTAATAGCACCAATAGTAGGAATAAGCGGTACACAGAATTCTACAATAGTACCAGCAATACAAGATTCTGCAATTGCTCGGATACCGATGCTAGACACAATTCGTACAGGAAGCTTAATAGCACCAATAGTAGGAATAAGCGGTACACAGAATTCCACAATAGTACCAGCAATACAAGATTCTGCAATTGCTCGGATACCGATGCTAGACACAAGTCGTACAGGAAGCTTAATAGCACCAATAGTAGGAACAAGCGGTACACAGAATTCCACAATAGTACCAGCAATACAAGATTCTGCAATTGCTCGGATATTGATGCTAGACACAAGTTGTACAGGAAGCTTAATATCACCAATAGTAGGATCAAGCGGTACACAGAATTCCACCATAGTAACAGCAATAAAAGATTCTGCAATTGCTGAGAAACCGATGCTAGAAACAAGTCGAACAGGAAGCATAATAACACCAGATGTAGAAACAAGCGGTACACAGATTTCCATTACCCAAACTAGTACCACAACATCAGTGGAGAAAACGATTGATACACGGTGTGTTATAACAGTGCCAGAAAGTGGTGCAAGTGATACCATAACACTAACACCAATCCTTGAAGAAACACAGATACCGATATTGACAGATATGGAAGACGAGGATTCTGTAGACGAAAATGATCAGTATCGCTATTTGTTGCACTGCAATAAATGCTTGACCGGATTTCCGCCATACACATTTATGGGCATTCCTCCTGGCCAACGCGTTTGCAACGACTGCCTAGAGCAGCAGAAACAAGAGAAAAAGAATAAAAAAAAGAAGGCAAAGCTGGAGTACGATTTGCGCATGAACAGGGCACTGCGTCAATGCGATGAACTTTCTAAAATCATTGATCGATATCGCGATAAGAAAGAGGAAAACGATGAATATGATGAGAGCTCCGATATTAGACAAATTTTGTTGCAAGGCAGACGGCTGTCCAACGAAGCGGTTAAATTGGGAAGAGCGACAAAGCTCATGAATGCACGAGATCTGCATGTTCCAGAAAAAATTAAAGACAAATTTGATAAGATGTATAAACATTTTGAATACGAATGGATTGACGACAAGATGTATGAACTAACAGGGAAGGAGAGTCTCACAATAACCAATGAACAAAACATAACTGCTTTAACAAATAATCAAACCACTACGAACCAAGAAGCTATAGCCAAAAGTTGTGAAATAACAACTGAAATAATAGACCCATCACTTGTCCAGGAAAGCAATACTACTACTTCTACTGAAAAAGGAAACCAGAACCCCTCTGGTAAAACCATACTTTCTCACGATCTCACAAAACTCCATCCAATCACATTAAATTACATTTATGCAGCTAAAAATCCTAACCTGTCTGAGGAGAGCAGTGTTGATAAAAGCAAAAGTCTACCCAACACGAAGCAAATACCAAACCTAATTGAAAAGTCTAGTGCAGCTAAATCCAAAAATCATAACCCCTCTGAGGAGAGCAGTGTTGATAAAAGCAAAAGTCTACCCAAGACGCTGAGAATACCGAACCCTATTGAAAAGTCTAATGCTGCTAAATCCAATAATCCTAACCTCTATGAGGAGAGCAGTGTTGATAAAAGCAAAAGTCTACCAAGACGCTGAGAATACCGACCCTATGAAAGTCTAATGCTGCTAATCCATAATCTAACCTCTGAGGAGAGCAGTATGATACAGGCAAAAGTCTACCCAAGACGCTGAGAATACCGAACCCTATTGAAAAGTCTAATGCAGCTAAATCCAATAATCCTAACCTCTATGAGGAGAGCAGTGTTGATAAAAGCAAAAGTCTACCCAAGACGCTGAGAATACCAAACCCTATTGAAAAGTCTAATGCTGCTAAATCCAATAATCCTAACCTCTATGAGGAGAGCAGTGTTGATAAAAGCAAAAGTCTACCCAAGACGCTGAGAATACCGAACCCTATTGAAAAGTCTAATGCTGCTAAATCCAATAATCCTAACCTCTCTGAGGAGAGCAGTATTGATACAGGCAAAAGTCTACCCAAGACGCTGAGAATACCGAACCTTATTGAAAAGTCTAATGCAGCTAAATCCAATAATCCTAACCTCTCTGAGGAGAGAAGTATGGATACAGGCAAAAGTCTACCCAAGACGAAGCAAATACCAAACCTAATTGAAAAGTCTAGTGCAACTAAATCCAAAAATCATAGCCCCTCTGAGGAGAGCAGTGTTGATAAAAGCAAAAGTCTACCCAAGACGCTGAGAATACCGAACCCTATTGAAAAGTCTAATGCAGCTAAATCCAATAATCCTAACCTCTCTGAGGAGAGCAGTATTGATACAGGCAAAAGTCTACCCAAGACGCTGAGAATACCGAACCCTATTGAAAAGTCTAATGCAGCTAAATCCAATAATCCTAACCTCTCTGAGGAGAGCAGTATTGATACAGGCAAAAGTCTACCCAAGACGAAGCAAATACCAAACCTAATTGAAAAGTCTAGTGCAACTAAATCCAAAAATCATAGCCCCTCTGAGGAGAGCAGTGTTGATAAAAGCAAAAGTCTACCCAAGACGAAGAAAATACCAAACCTAATTGAAAAGTTTAGTGCAGCTAAATCCCAAAATCCTAACCTCTATGAGGAGAGCAGTGTTGATAAAAGCAAAAGTCTACCCAAGACGCTGAGAATACCAAACCCTATTGAAAAGTCTAATTCAGCTAAATCCAATAATCCTAACCTCTCTGAGGAGAGCAGTATTGATACAGGCAAAAGTCTACCCAAGACGAAGCAAATACCAAACCTAATTGAAAAGTCTAGTGCAACTAAATCCAATAATCCTAACCTCTATGAGGAGAGCAGTGTTGATAAAAGCAAAAGTCTACCCAAGACGAAGCAAATACCAAACCTAATTGAAAAGTTTAGTGCAGCTAAATCCCAAAATCCTAACCTCTCTGAGGAGAGCAGTGTTGATAAAAGCAAAAGTCTACCCAAGACGCTGAGAATACCGAACCCTATTGAAAAGTCTAATGCAGCTAAATCCAATAATCCTAACCTCTATGAGGAGAGCAGTGTTGATAAAAGCAAAAGTCTACCCAAGACGCTGAGAATACCAAACCCTATTGAAAAGTCTAATGCAGCTAAATCCAATAATCCTAACCTCTATGAGGAGAGCAGTGTTGATAAAAGCAAAAGTCTACCCAAGGCGCTGAGAATACCGAACCCTATTGAAAAGTCTAATGCAGCTAAATCTAATAATCCTAACCTCTCTGAGGAGAGCAGTATTGATACAGGCAAAAGTCTACCCAAGACGAAGCAAATACCAAACCTAATTGAAAAGTCTAGTGCAACTAAATCCAATAATCCTAACCTCTATGAGGAGAGCAGTGTCTATAAAAGCAAAAGTCTACCCAAGACGCTGAGAATACCGAACCCTATTGAAAAGTTTAGTGCAGCTAAATCCCAAAATCCTAACCTCTATGAGGAGAGCAGTGTTGATAAAAGCAAAAGTCTACCCAAGACGCTGAGAATACCAAACCCTATTGAAAAGTCTAATGCAGCTAAATCCAATAATCCTAACCTCTATGAGGAGAGCAGTGTTGATAAAAGCAAAAGTCTACCCAAGACGCTGAGAATACCGAACCCTATTGAAAAGTCTAATGCAGCTAAATCCAATAACCCTAACCTCTCTGAGGAGAGCAGTATTGATACAGGCAAAAGTCTACCCAAGACGAAGCAAATACCAAACCTAATTGAAAAGTCTAGTGCAACTAAATCCAATAATCCTAACCTCTATGGGGAGAGCAGTGTTGATAAAAGCAAAAGTCTACCCAAGACGAAGAAAATACCAAACCTAATTGAAAAGTTTAGTGCAGCTAAATCCCAAAATCCTAACCTCTATGAGGAGAGCAGTGTTGATAAAAGCAAAAGTCTACCCAAGACGATGAGAATACCAAACCCTATTGAAAAGTCTAATGCAGCTAAATCCAATAATCCTAACCTCTCTGAGGAGAGCAGTGTTGATAAAAGCAAAAGTCTACCCAAGACGAAGAGCAATGCTAGTAAACTCGAAAACAAATATATGCAAAAGGTTACAGACCTTAATCTTTCTGAGAATACCAATTCTGCTGGAACCAGAGACCAGATACTCACAAAGAAAAATTATACTGGTGAATCCAAATACTCACAACTCAATAGGAATGCTGCTGAATCAAGAAACCCGAACCTTGTTAGGAAGACCGACGCTGCTCAATTCAGAACACCAAATCCCCCTAAAAAGCCCCAATTTAGAAACCCAAATCTAAATAAGAAGACAAATGCTGTGGAATTAAAAAAACAAAACCTTACTAAGAATACATATACTGCTGGGGCCAGAAAACTCAATCCTACCAAGAAGACAAACGCTGCTGAACCTAATAGACTGAACCTCGCCAAGGAAGCCAGTGATGCTGTTTTTAGAAGTCTAAACCTTACTAACAATGCCAGTGCTTTTAAATTTAAAATACCGAAACTCTCCCAGAATACAAATGCTGCTCAATCCAAAAACCCTAGCCACTCAAATAATAAGAATGCTTCTAAACCCAGAGCCTTAAACCTCTCTGTCGAAAGCAATGATGATAAAACCAGAAAATTAAACCAAATAATAGGAAGAAAACATAAAAAGACAAATGCTGCTAAATATCCTAAACTGGACAACTTTAGGCCAAGAAACGGAGTTGAAGTAAGAGAACTCAATCTTTCTGAGGAGAGCAGTGATGATGAACCCGAAAAGAGGAAAAATCTTATGGCGAGTAATCCTGTTGTACCCAGAGGCCTGGACATCTTAGAGCCGAAAAGTGGTATTGGAGTTAAAGTCAAAGCACTGGAGACCTTTGATGATGATGCCGAAAATCTGGAGCAGGTTGGCGTGAGCAAAAATATCAACCAAATTGAGTCGAAAAACGGTTTTGTGGATAGTAGTGATGAGGATAGTAGTGATAAGGATAGCAGTGATGATGAATCTGACAATTTGAATGATCTTATGGCGAGTAATCCTGCTAAAGTCAGAGCTGCGAAGCTTTCTGAAGGCGATGAACGCAGTCTGTTGAAAGCTTTTGAGAAGCTAAGTATTGCTGAGTATAGTAACCTTAACCACTATGGGCAGAACGAAAACCTCATGGAACAGAAAAACGGTATTAAGGATAGAAGTGATGAGGATAGTAGTTCTACGGATAGTAGTGATGAGGATAGTAGTTCTACGGATAGTAGTTCTACGGATAGTAGTTCTGAGGATAGTTGTGATAATAAAGCCAAAAACATCAACAATCTTATGACGAGTTATACTGCTCAGGTCCGAGCCGTGGAAACTTTTCCGACTAGAAGCGGAATAGAGGTAAGAGAGCTTAATCTTTCTGAGGAGAGTAGTGATGATGAAGCCAATAACATCAACCCTTTGATGGCGAGTAATACTGCCAAAGTTGGAGCCCACGAAAGCTTTGGAGCGAGAAATGGTATTGAGGTGAGTGAACTGAAACTTTCAGTAGAAGGTAAAGATGATAAGCTCAAAAACATGAGCCACCTTATGACGAGTAATACTGCTGTGGTCGGAGCCGTGGAAACTGAGGTTAGAGAGCTTAATCTTTCTGTGGAGTGTAGTGATAATGAAGCCAATAGCATCAACCCTTTGATGGCGAGTAATACTGCTGAAGTTGGAGCCCTAGAAAGCTTTGGAGCGAAAAATGGTATCGAGGTGAGGGAACTGAAACTTTCAGTAGAAGGCAAAGATGACAAGCTCAAAAACATGAGCCACCTTATGACGAGTAATACTGCTGAGGCCGAAGCCGTGGAAACTTTTCCGTCTAGAAATAGGATTGAGGGCCGAGAGCTTAAGAAGCGAAGTATTGCTGAGTATAGTAACCTTAACCACTATGGGCAGAACGAAAACCTCATGGAACAGAAAAACGGTATTGAGGGTAGTAGTGATGAGGATAGTAGTTCTACGGATAGTAGTGATGAGGATAGTAGTTCTACGGATAGTAGTTCTACGGGTAGTAGTTCTGAAGAGAGTAGTGATGATGAAGCCAATAACACCAACGGCCTAAAGACGAGCCATACTATTGAAGTCGAAGCCCTGGACAACAAGATTTCAAAAACCTAATTTTTTCTGATTTGGGAACCTTGAAGCTTCCTGAGAAGAACAATGCGGCTCAAATCGGCTTCTTAAACAGGAGCCATAATAATGAACTCAGTAAGTAGAACTAGCCTGAAATTTATGTTGCTCCTATGTACCAAAAGCTGGTTAATAAATTCATAGCATCCCAAGTCGTATCAAATCAGGAGTGCAAAACGTGCAATGAAGTAGGATCAGGCCCTACTGAAGGCGTTTTCAAAGGCTTTCCTCATTCGTTTTTGATTGAGAATCGCAAATATTTGGAAAAGCTGCAAACCATAAAGCAGTCGGACGACAAAAAGCATTGAATATTGAGCCTGAATCGATGACATACAAGACCTTAAATTAAACCTCAATGCTCACCAATATGTAACGAGTACTTAAAGAAAATTCCAAATATTTTATTTCTATCATTTAGTTTCAGAAGAGAGTAGAAATCAAGTAAGACCTATTTTAGGTCACATCTCCATTGTTTGTGAACATACGCATTAATATAGTTAGTTAGTCAGGTTAGACGCGAAAAACATTTTTTGAAAGAAGAAAAAACATTTCTAGAGATTTGGGAATTTTGCCTAACTTCTTTAATAGCATTTGGCAAGCATTAATATAATTAAATTTTCGATCTTAAGCTAACTTAACTTACTATTCTTGAAAATAAGTACACAAAATAATAGTCCTTTTTTGTTTCAAGCGAACTTTTTTAATCTTAATATTATATAAACGCTCATTTGGATTTATCTCTGAACCTTTGAAAAAAAATAAGCATCACACAATAAATTAAATACTTTTGAAAGTTTGTCCGAAAATGGCATATTGTATGTAAACATATATATGTTTATGTATTGTGATGAAACAATAAGCGAAATGGAAATGTGATTTAAGCTGCTTTTAAGAGCCAAGCCGATTGTGAATTGTGGCCTTTTGTTTGTTTGCGGCTGCTGAGTTTCCTCTTAATGAATCTCGACATTTGACTCAAGCCAAAGTCAATGGATGGCAAGCGGGTTGCAATTCCTGCTATGAAAAAAAAACCATCAAGCAAAATACTTGATGAAAGGACGAACCTGTCCGTTTGCACTAAAAAGCTTAAGGGCCAACAATTAACGCTGTCCGTCCGGCTAGTTGGTGTTGTCGTTGTTTTACTCTGTAAAGAAGTATCTGGATGTAAAAATGAAGATAATATGAGCAATAGAGCTTCGATCTGGAGAGTGTTGATGAATTTTTCTTTCAACTTTATTACTTAAATAACATTTATGATTCAAAGAATTTTCATTACAGCAAAAAGAAAAATAATTAATCAAAATTGGCATGCGATATATTGTTTCCCTACACAAAAAATGGAAAATCTGTGTGTAGGGTATCAATTTGTCGTCAATGCTCTGTTGCTGAATGCAGCAAAACTGAACTTGGCAATTGGGACGACGACAGCGATGGCGACGCTGACGGAAATGAAAAGATAATTTACCCGCATGTTCAAACATCAGCGTGTGCCACGCCCACACGCTCAGGGGTAAGCTGGAAAAGCAGTAAGAGTTTGGTAAGTGTGTGAGAGAGAGAGAGAGAGAGAGAGACGTCATCTAGTGCCGCTAATGCTAATCCTGGTTATCTGTCTATCCATCAGCTGGCCATGTTATGATGTATGTAAATGACGACGACTCAACTGCTCGAATGCTTGAATGCTCAACTGACGTTGCTGCTGCTGCTGCTGCTGTTGCTGCTGGTTACTGGTTACTGGCTGACACTGATGATAATGGCCACCGCAGCTCCAGCTCCAACAACTGCAACAACTCTGATTCCGACTCCGATTCCAGCTCCAACATCGAAGCCTGTCTTGTTATTTAAGGCTGGGGAGCGGAAGGCTTCGTTTGTTTTTTCATTGCAGTACGGGCAGACGATGCTGCCAAACATTTGGTCTGTCTGCGACACACACACACACACACAGACATGAAGAGAGGCGCACAAATTTATTGTTCTTAAACATCTGAGCATGAATGAATGACTACTTTGCCGGGTATAACAACTGAAACTCTAGGCATTGGAATGTGAGCATGCCATGTGTACAGTGAACAATCGTTAACTATGAAATCAGAAATGGAATTACTTTACTTTACTTTATTGTATACAAACCAAAACTAATAGTTCAATATGTTTTATTGTAAATTGCATTTTAAGATGTGCTTTCAATATATAATTATTATATTTTTTGCATATTCCCGGAAAATGTTCATAGAATAATTTGATTCAAATCTTATACTATGTATTAAACTTTAAATCAAAGAGTCTTTATGGATGAAAATAATATAATTACAAAATAATGTTAATTAATCATTTCTTTTATGTTATGTTAATAAAAGTTTTGAAATTATAGAAATTAATTACAATTACATTGTTAAATGCTGCTTGGTAAGTGACCACTGTACCAGTCTCTCTATCTCTCTGACTATGTGAGACTGTGGGCCCTCTAAACCGAATAGAGCAGAGTCGAGCGATTCGGTCTCTGGATATATATTTGAATGCCAAGTTGCCAGTTGTCACAAAGTGAGTGAAATATAGCCAAAATGTCAAATGTCAGCGAAAGACATTATTACTGGCTAGTTGATCCGTCGTCGTCGTCGTCGTAGTCGTCGTACGTCCCAATTCAAACATTATCATTATTATCATCATCATCATCATCATGATTCGTGCTGTTGTTAGTACGCTTGCTTGTATAACGAGTCATCGTTGTCCTCCTTCATCTTCATCTCCTTCAACTCCTTCGTCATTCTCGTCGTCTACGAACTGTCGCCGTCTGCTTGGCGTGCACGGCACAGATAATCGATACGCACACGCACTCTTGTGGGTGTGTGTTTGTGTGTAGTATCTCTTTGGGAAGTGAAAGACCATGTCAGCTCATCAGCCCACACATTGCCTTCATCATCAACATCATGCAACAAATGGTGCATGACTTTAAAATCTTAAATTTTCCACTTGGCTTCCAATTTTATAAATCGTTTAATTAAATTATTGCAAATAATACAAACAGGTTTCCAAACAATTAACAATTAACAAAAGGTAAACTTTTGATAAAACTAGTGCTGTTATCGATAACATTTAGCATAAAGTGCTTGCTTTTCATTTGTACTGGTTCATCATTCCATTTTGAAAACAAATCTATACCATGCTTATAACAATTAGTAGTCTAAATGCATTTTTTATAATAATAATTCAATAAATTGCGATAACAGTGAACTGTTATCGATACGCATTAGCATCAACCTAGCTGCAACACCCCCCCCAAACACGCACACCTTTAGCGAACTGTATGCTTAATTTGCACAGTGAATGCACTGAAAGCGTTGCGATAAACTACCAAAAATGAACGTGACAAAATTGCAGCAGAGATGAGTGCTGGGTGCGAAGGTTCAAGGGAAGGGAAGGGAAGACCGGTTGGTTTGTTAGACGAGCCGCACAACAAACAGGCAGCAAAATAGAAATGACTTTAATAGCTCATCAATGATTCAAACGGAAATCCGGGCTGTCCAAGTGCAGTCGGTTTATTGGATACCGGAAAGGCATTATGTTGCCATTCCCGTTGCCTTTACCGTTCTATTGCTCTATCGTTCGTTCGTTCATTCGTTCATTCCTTGTCCTCGGCTCAGGACTGGCCTTTATTTCTCTTTTCCGCTTCCCTTCCTTCAATCTACTTCAGTTCTTATTGTTGTTGTTGTTGTTGTTTATTTGTTTGATTGGACTCTGACTGACTGCTGAGCTGTTGGTGTTGGTGTTGGTGTAAGTGTGTATGTTAGTGTGTGTGTGTGTGTGTGTGTCTCCCTGCGCTTAGCTGAAATGATTTTCACGCTGCCTCCGAAAAAGTATGCAACACAATTTGCATATTGTTTTGTCATGCACAAGTCTACTTCGCCCTGCCAAACGATACTCTGGGCAAGCTTTGAGCTTTTTTTGAGAAAAAAATAAATATTTTGTATCGATTAATTGATATTTATCTCTATGATAAAAACTTTTCAATGGTAAATCATCT
Source organism: Scaptomyza flava (assembly GCA_030179655.1). Classification (NCBI taxonomy): domain Eukaryota; kingdom Metazoa; phylum Arthropoda; class Insecta; order Diptera; family Drosophilidae; genus Scaptomyza; species Scaptomyza flava. Next base: position 3,984,052 of record JARNME010000314.1, on the reverse strand, counting down.
AACATCGGCTGAGAAACTGCGAAGATCTTGATGATTTAAGTTCATTCATCATGCATTAGTGCAATGTTTCAGGCATGACCGAACGCTTAAGAATCAAGGGTTCAACGGGTATATTCTAGTCGAGCTTTCTCGATTTTTTGTTTGTTTTGGTTTTCACTTATTTTGCTCCACAGTGCAAAACTGGTGCATTGCATATCAGCAGCATATGCAGCCTATTCAATGATTGCATAAAGTATGTGTTTGTGTATTTGTGTGTGTGTGTGTGTGTGTGTTTTTGGAAGTCAACTCTACACACACACACACACAGCGGCTCAAATACACCTGAGCTGAGCTAAGCCGAGCAAAGCATTTGCCCGTTAGCCCTTTTGAACCTCAATAGCGAACCTATCTCTCTCTCTCTCTCGCTCTCACTGTCACTCTCTGTCTCTTTTTCTGTGTATTGCTGTCTCTTTCTAGTCGTTACAGTTAAGGGATGAGGTGTAAGAGGTTTATCTGGCTGTTGCTGTTGGTTGTTTGAACATATCTGCATCTGCATTATTATCATCATTATAGATGGCACACGGCCAGTGGCTATGTGACAGTAGCCGCTTGGCTTTTGTATCTCATTTATTATGCAAATCTGTGAGCGAGACTCCAGCAAAAACAACAACAACTCAACAAACTATTAATGGGCAGAATACGGTGAAGCGTGGGGAAAAAACTGACGCTTGATTGTGCCATACCCATTGCGAAATGCCTTCAATATGGCAAAATGGTCAACAAGTTCAACAGCTACAACAATTATGCTGTTGCACGATTGCACACAGCACAAACAGCAACAGCTCAACTACATATAGCTCATCCTCGAACCTCATCTTTGCCGTTGCCATTCTCATCATTGGAATAAAACAGACATCCTGTGCGCCTTGGCATTGTCGCCTGTGACGGTAACTTTGTTGCTTAGCCAGCAATTACTGATTACTGATCATAGCGATTCTATTCATATCAATGTCCATATCCATATCCATCATACTATATCCATTAAATCTAGTCTTTGATAGAACATTTTCCACTTGAATAAAATTAAATGAATCAAAGCACTAACAATATCATAGTTCAGCGACTTTTGCACGCTGCAAACGATTTACACATTATAATCGAAAAATGTGCATAGTAAATACTAAGTGGAAAAAAGAGCAAGAGGGCAATGTGGAAATTGTGAGAGTGAGAAAACTGACGATTGCCAATAATAAAAAGTAAATATAAAATTTCCAATTTTTCAATGTTAATCAATTACGTGATTTAATTGAAAATGCCAAAGTCAATATACAAAAAAAATGTTGGTATAAAAATTCGAAATTAAATAAAATCAAAAAAGTAAATAAATATAAACCCATAAGCATACAAAATATACAAACAAATATATATATATATATATATATATATATATAGATTCATACATATTGCTTATCTAGCAATTTCAAATGACCAGAGTTCTGTTTGTGCGGGACTTTTGAAAATAAAAAAAAAAAACAAACCCAAAACAAAACCAAAAACAAAAGAGTGCGAGTGAAAATTGAAACTGTGATTTCCACCCTCTTCACCAGTATTATTCTTATTTATTTATGTTTTGCTTTGTTTGACAGCGAATTGGTTTTCAATTAACAGAAAGCCGCAAAAATTAAAATGCGATTCAGGCAACAACAATAAAAATTGACATAGTGTTTGCTAATAATAATACTATAAAAAGAAACGAAGAGGGAAGCAACGTAAACATGATATAACTTAAGTTCGAACAAAAATATTAAGACAAGTGAAAACGTTGCAGTCGGATGAGTACGCCGAGCTGTTAAATGCACATCTTAAGAATTCGGACGGTATGGCCAGGAGAGGCACCCAACATTTTTTGATACATATCCTTGAGGAATGTTACCAAACATTGGGCTACAAGTTTTTTATACAGTTTTAGCTATCCCCTTACCAAATTTGCTAACTCAAGCTGAACGGATATGTGGGAAATATGTGGACTTGTCGATTTTCAGTTATCGATTTCCCAGCTTCCCAGCAGGCGTAAAATCCCAATCTTTACACATTATCGGGCCCGCCCAAAGAAAAAGATATTGTCAAAGTTTCAAGCCTCTAGCCTTAAGGGTGTCAAAAAGACAGACTGACATTGCACAAAACCAATAAGCTCTTTACATTCGGTATCTAGCATAATTATGTACTATGTGCATTAGTTAAAAAATAATATTCTTAGTTAGCTTTTGTTTAGAGCAATGTTCATTAGAGGCACGAACGATTAGCAAAGCATGCAGCATGAGATAGTATCCAAACTATGCCCCGCACATTCTATAAAATGGCAAGGAATCTTTGCACTGCAAAATGCAGCAGCATTTATACATATATGCGTGTACATACAAGCATACAGTTGTTCGTGAATATAATGAATAATGAATATAATGGTGAAGTGATAAAAAATACATGATAATATGTACTAAAGATCTGAAAGCAAGTTACAAAAAAAATCAATTGAAGTAGAGTTCGTTCAATTTTGTTATTTAGTTCGATCAGAAGACCAAACGATATGAACGAATTATATGGATATAGATATGGATATGGATATGGATATGGATATAGATATGGATATGGATATAGATATGGATATGGATATGGATATGGATATGGATATGGATATGGATATGGATATGGATATGGATATGAATAGGGATATGGATATGGATACAGATACAGATATGGATATGGATATGGATATGGATATGGATATGGATATGGATAGGGATATGGATATGGATAGGGATATGGATATGGATATGGATATGGATGTGAGGAAATATGGATATGAATACAAAATTTGATCATGGATATTTATTGTATATGCCAAATATTGAACAAATAAGTTCACTTTATGCGGACAGAACTGTAGCTCAGTACAAAACGAAAAAACAAAGTGAGATAAACCGAAGCTTTTGCTTCACAATGTGGAGGCTGTGTGAATTGTTTCGACGATAGGGAAACAATAAGAACGCACATACAAAGGCAGCCAAGGAATGCACAGCAATCCTATCTGTCTGGATGTCTCTCTGTGTGTGTGGGTGTGTGTGGATGTGTGTGTGTGTCAAAACAAATTTCATTTCACATTCAATTAAATTAATTTTAACACCATTTGCAGGCGGCAGGCCACCAGCCGGAGCAGCAGCAGGAGTAGCAGCTGCAGCAAGAAGATGCCAATGCCAATGAGGAGGACACACAGCTGGATACGACTATGAAAGGCAAGGAGTTTGCTATTGAGAGTTCGCTATTGAGAGTTGAAGTCAACACAGAGAGAGAGAGAGAGGCGACACAGTTGACGCCGCATGCCTTTGCCACGTTTTCCACATTTCTTCACTTAAGCGTTAATGGTTTTGTCTTTTCCTTATTGTCGCCCCCCTCATCCCTTCTACCACAGCCCCACCCACACACACACATATACATACATAGATCGATCGAGTCCGAGTCCGAGTCCAGAGTTGGCAAGCGAATTCGAACAGCGAGTTAATATAATTACAGAAATAAAGTCTGGAATTTTAATTAAAACACAACTTCATTTACAGCCGCAGACGACAGTCGGACGCCGAACAAACACTCAACTTCTGTTTCAAGTGCGACAGAGCGACCGAGATGTGAGTGGGGGTGTGTGTGTGTGTGTGTGTGTGTCTCTGTGTGTGTGTGTGTGTGTAAGGCAGGTGTAGCCACAAGAGACAATGACAAACGAATAGCCGCAGTCCAAGCAAAATAAGAGCTCTTCTCCCACACACACACACTGAGACGTCGCGTCGTTTGTCATTTGAATTAGAAAATTTCGATACTGAAATTCGAACAATTAAACTACATATGTGTCGATGTACGTGTCTTGTCTAGAATGTATGCAAAGACAAAACATACAAATATCAAATTGAGTGCCTCTAGCTTCTTGCAACTATAATCGCATATCGATTTTTATCGATTTAGTTCATGCATTAATTTTTGAAAATTTATTTTGATAGTTTTTGCAGTTGGTGAGTGGGACACAATTGGCATCCAATTCAAACCCGTTTAACATGGTGCAACCAAAGACCCTTGAATAACATGATATTGCAATTGGTAAGAAAAGGCTTAACAGTATATCGTTTATTGACCAGTCTCAGCAATATAAATATATATATAATTTAACCATTTATGAAAAAGTTAGAAAAATTCAGAACATTTCACATCATGAAAATATTTGAAAAGTTTAAATTAAGCAATATACTTGTCTTTTGAAAAAGTTAACAGAACAATTTTTATACGTTGCAGCATTTAAAATTATTTCTATAACTGTATCCAACCTTATTATAGTAACAGGCTGATTTATTAACAGTGTGATCAACATAACATAGAATATGCAGAATGCACTCACCGGTAGCAGCAACAACACATATACAGTTCAATGCAAGTGCTCTCTCAATCTCGCTCTCTCTTTCTCTTTTTTTCCACTGAGCACTCTCACTAAAACAAAAAGCACACCCACACACAATGAGATGCGCATCTCATCTTTCTTTTCTACATGTATGTATGTATATTTTTTTTATTTAATTTTCACTGCAACACACAAGAAAAAAATAATAAAAATAAACTAATGTAATTAATGCCAACTTCAATGTTTCGCTAAACGCAACAACAACACACTCGTAAGGGAGAGGATAGCCGCCCTCTCTCTCTTTAATTTTTTCGCGAACCGGCAAAGCAGCAGCCAAAATGGCGCGAGCTTCTAAATTTTCATTTGCTTGAAAACACTTTAAAAAGCAAATAAACGCCGATTCTATAATGTTATAAAAACTTTGCGTATCTTCAGTGCATAATATAAACACAATTTGACTATTAATATAGGGCGCATCAATTTAATTTGATAAATAAACGGACGATAAACTGCCAGCGATGTAGAGACGCGACGATGTAAAGGCTTACTGCCTTTGTGGTTAATGGAACAAGTGGAATTGGAAGGTATCGATCGCTCTCTGCATGACAGTTCTTTTTATATCTCTATTCGCGAAGTTGATGTACATTCGTGTGCAGCAACAACTTAATAGACAAGCATTTTGGTTTTGCTTTAAATATAATGTTAAAAAGATTACATCCTCTCCTCGACGGCCGCTGAGTGCAAAGGCAACTGAAACAAAAACGGCTTCACATGCTATCTGCTATCGCGCTCCTTTACACTTTTTGCTTACTGGACTTAAGCATTGAATTGCTGTTAACACAATAACAGCAACCAACATTGAACAATAGAAATTAATATCGAAAAGTTGCATGCAACTAAAAATATTAAAACTGAAAATAATTTAAAAGCTAAGTTCAGAAATAGATTCCAATCAATTCATTTTTTTAAGAAAAATTTTTCTAATAGAAACTCCTTAAGAATTCAATAGAAAATGGAAACACTTTAGACGCTATTGGCTTGTTCCGCTGTCTGCAGCATGCAACAATTGTATTTGTGTGTGCTGCAACAACTGTGGCATGCATCCTAATGCCGTTGTTAATGCTTCTACTGGTTGCTTCTGGCTAGTTGCCTAATCAAAAACAGAAGCTGCAAAAGCCGCAGCTGTGACAAGCGTTCCTGATGCATCTAACTCTCTCTCTCTCTCTCTCTCTCTCTCTCTGGGGAGAGGGGTTTGTGAGAGATGGGGGATTTGGTGTTTTCTAACTGACATATGCACATGGAAATTTTTTAAGCAAGCATTGCGTATGCGCAACACATTTTTGTGAAACAAACTAATGTCTAAATTTGTGCCTAAAATTTGCAAAATTTGCATTTTTTTGTGACGTTGTTGTTGTTGCCATTATTATTTCATTTTTTTGTGTGTGTGTTGTTTCGTAGTTGGCTCTCCGCCACCCTCTGTGTGTGTGTGCGTGTGTGTTGAAAATATAATTTTTAATTTAAATGCAAATTTTGGAAATCATTTTCAAAGCATTATGTGCCCATATTGATACGCAAATTGCTGTCAGCCAAAAACACACATAGAAATAGACACATACACTCAGAGAAAAGCACATTGATTAGATAGCTGACTATGTGGCCGCTTTATCATTTAATTTGTTAGTAATAAGTAATAAGTAATAATAATAAATTACAAATTGTTTGGTACTTTGTTACTATGTTCTTAAGCGCCAGCTGGTGGCTCGATGTCTTGTTCATGAACGAAAAGATTCTTGAGACGATTGTACAAATAGTTACCATCAACCATTAGCACATAAGAGTCATGCAGCGCACCATAGATATCAAATATCAACATCCGATTTGGGTGTAAACTCATAGCTCCCCTCAAATGGCGGCAATGTATAACCGGATCCGGTATCTGCAGCTGTCGAAAGCGTGTCTCCACTGCAAAGAACCAACGACCATAGGGTGGATTCATGGGCTCACAACCCACCCAGGACACCAGTTCCCTATCAGACAAGCTTTCCAAATCAATTTCATTCATTTCGATACCTGTTAAGTGTAATTAAAAATTATTAGATTTTGTTTCTCACACAGAAAATAAAAAAAACGCAATCAAAAAAACCTACAGAAAAATATTTATACTTTGACTGGTTTCTACAGAACTAAACAAATATACCAAAGAACTTTTACTACTTTTTCTCTTCTTAATTTTGCTTTTTATCTTCTCTTCTTATTGGTTCGTCTCTTTTTCTTTTCTATTCTATTCTTCTAAAATATTAAAATGGCGAGCAAAAAAATGAATGCCACTTTTGACACCGCATTGCGCATTCGAATTTCACTAACACAAGCATGTTTCCTTCTTGCCTGATTTCTTAAACATACAAAACCATTTACACATGTATGTGCATACATATATACATACATATAGCACAACTACACAAGTTAGAAGAAGCTGCTTAAAAATTAGTTTAGTTGTGCCCCTTTTAGAGTGGCCTAACATTTGCACGGTTTTTTGTTTTTTAACTTACACGATTTTCTATACGGTCTTTTTTTCACAAAAATATTTATTTTCCTTTTTCTAGTTATGAACTCGTTGAAAGATTCTTAGCGAATAAATTGTTCGATTCTTCACAAGCACACTATTCAAGTGTGTGTGAGTGAGAACGGCAACGGTTCGCCAGCAACGAAAAACAGAACTAAGTTCATAAGTCGGAACCACCAATGAACCAATTTCCGATATTCGTTGCTGGCGATAGTCGTTGCTTTCTCGCCACACATCGGCTCGCCAGCAACGAAAAACTGAACTCAGTTCATGAGTCGGAACCTCCAATGAACTCTACTCGTTTTTCAGCATGAAATCAAATAAATATTGATGCAGAATTGTTACAAGATGATATGTTTCTCATTTCAGATAAAAACATACCACATATTGCCAAGGTGGCAGCTCTGTATGTAGTCCCCTAGAGATGGGTCTGATGTGCCGATTCATTCATTCTGCTCACAAAATACACATTTAGACAAGTTGGCAGCCTTGTTTGTGTATATACCATACCTATGTACATATATCTTGACACCATTCAAACGAGTTATTCGTAAAAGCGTGCTGCTCCTATTTAAGACAAATTGGGGATAAAAATGTCTACAGACAAAAACGTTAAGCAGATCGTTTGCGATAATTGCAATGAGGAATCAGATTCTATCAAGATCTACGAAGGAAATAATAATTGTAGGATTTTTGAAGCATTTTGCATCGTCGGACGCTGCACCGTAAGTACAGCCTATAAAATCAACATTTATGTATGCAAATAATGTGAAATTGTCAACTTTAGTTTCCAGAAATAATTAGCATTAAGCTATGCGAAAATTGCGCGACGATCTACCAAGACACAGCCGACGCATTTCTAAAATGCACTGAAGTTGTCACTGAACTTCTGGGCGCAATCGAAGTCAAAAAAACTGATGGTACTGCTGAAAAAAAAGAGGAGGACAACAACGACGACGACGAAGGAAGTAATGATGACAAAGTTTAGAAGTACAATCAACACCAAATCCGTCCGCTTATATTTAATTGCTACATTTGTTCCTTCGATTGTCTTACGACACAACTGAAGAAAAATGCCAACACCACAGATTCAGATATTAAACTAGAGAACCGCACATGCAAAAGCGTCATGCCACAAAACACGCATGCTCCATCTACCTGAAACGCTAGCGATGATCTACCGTGCGGTTTTCGCAAATGCAGAGAATGGTTCAAGTCATCAACTCATCTTAACTCCCATTTCAACAACAAACACCACGAACAACTTCATATAAATATGTACTTTTAATAAAAACTATTCAAATAAAATTTTTTATTATTTAAACGCTGATATAAATTCTGTAACTATTTTAAAAATCCAACAAATCGTTCGATGCAAATGGAGATGCCAGCAGCTATCTTCCTTCCAAATCTGCTGACTCTAGTTCAACGTTTTTGAAAGGTGGGGAAGGGAGCCTATGGGCGGTTTGGGTGCGCGTGGCATCCGAAGTCTGAATGGTGGGTTGTCATCACCTATCTTGGCACCAAATTTGGTGGCTCTAGCGTGGCTCCAAAACTTTTGATGCAGCTCAAGGGGGTTGCTTGTAGCTACCTTCTCAACAAACTTAGTAGTTCCAGCTGTAAGGATGTGCGAAATACAAGGATTTATCGATTTTGAGCTATCGTTCATACAGACGGACGGTCTGATGAGCACCAATATACTCTTTACCTTTGGTATCGAGTATTACAACAGATGCATTGCCTTAAAAGAACTCGGTACACTTTTGACTACACCAATACTGAAGGTACCAGGCTTTTTGATCTACACTTTGCATCTGTATTCTGGATGTTTGCCTTAAGTTTTTGTAGTGGTATTATAATAAAAGACATCGATTTGTTTTTTGTTATCAAATGAATCCAAATACGTGTTTAGAACTTAAACCTAATGTGTTTAAAATTAGAGTACATCTTAAGTTTTCGTTTGGGCTACATTTATTTGTTGGATTTTTAAAATAGTTACAGAATACAATACAAAATTTTAGTTGAATAGTTTTTATTAAAAGTACATATTGATATGAAGTTGTTTGTGGTGTTTGTTGTTGAAATGGGAGTTAAGATGAGTTGATGACTTGAACCATTCTCTGCATTTGCGAAAACCGCACGGTAGATCATCGCTAGCGTTTCAGGTAGATGGAGCAAGCGAGTGTTGTGGCATGACGCTTTTGCATGTGCGGTTCTCTAGTTTAATATCTGAATCTGTGGTGTTGGCATTTTTCTTCAGTTGTGTCGTAAGACAATCGAAGGAACAAATGTAGCAATTAAATATAAGCGGACGGATTTGGTGTTGATTGTACTTCTAAACTTTGTCATCATTACTTCCTTCGTCGTCGTCGTTGTTGTCCTCCTCTTTTTTTTCAGCAGTACCATCAGTTTTTTTGACTTCGATTGCGCCCAGAAGTTCAGTGACAACTTCAGTGCATTTTAGAAATGCGTCGGCTGTGTCTTGGTAGATCGTCGCGCAATTTTCGCATAGCTTAATGCTAATTATTTCTGGAAACTAAAGTTGACAATTTCACATTATTTGCATACATAAATGTTGATTTTATAGACTGTACTTACGGTGCAGCGTCCGACGATGCAAAATGCTTCAAAAATCCTACAATTATTATTTCCTTCGTAGATCTTGATAGAATCTGATTCCTCATTGCAATTATCGCAAACGATCTGCTTAACGTTTTTGTCTGTAGACATTTTTATCCCCAATTTGTCTTAAATAGGAGCAGCACGCTTTTACGAATAACTCTTTAGAATGGTATATACACAAACAAGGCTGCCAACTTGTCTTAATGTGTATTTTGTGAGTATAATGAATGAATCGGCACATCAGACCCATCTCTAGGGGACTACATACAGAGCTGCCACCCTTGCAATATGTTTTTTATCTAATATGAGAAACATAGCATTTTGTAACAATTCTGCATCAATATTTATTTGATTTCATCCTGAAAAACGAATAAAAACATTGGATGTTCCGACTCATGAACTGAGTTCAGTTTTTCGTTGCTGGCGAGCCGATTTGTGGCGAGAAAGCAACGAGTATCGCCAGCAACGAATATCGGAAATTGGTTCCGACTTATGAACTTAGTTCTGTTTTTCGTTGCTGGCGAACTGTTGCTATCTTGACACACATTGACAATTGAGAGCGTCTACATTAGTTTTCTCTTACTTTATTTTTATTTTTACAGTATATCAAACCAACACTGATTTATCGAAATGCAAAGTCGATATGCGCGCTTTATTTCTTTTCAATATATTACATTCTTATTCTAATCAAAATATGAAAACTATCAAAATATGTTGGAAAACTTACAATAAGGAATGCAACTGTAAAATGTAAAATATATTTATTTTTGAAAAAATTACTTAAAAATTGTGGACTCTTACGTTATTGATATAAAGATGAGCAACTGCTAATTGTGTAGAATGTTTTTGTTTTTCCTTATTTCTTTGTCAAGTTTAAGTGATGAATTTTTTGTAGTGTAAAGCATACTAACACTAACATACGCATATGCAGATTTAATAACGCAAACGCGTCAGTCAACCGCTGGAACAGGCCGCAGCCCAACAGTTTCCAGCTGTATTGCTTGCCTGACTCTGACGCACGACACGTCCCACTGTCTGCTAGCCATGTGACCGCTGCAGCCACCGAAAAGCTGACAACATCAACGAAGCCAAACACCGAAACCCACACACTAGCAATCATACGCACACACACACTAGCGTACGCACTAAAACTGCTGCGTATTGATTTTTGAAGAATTTGTTTGTTGCATAAAGCTCTGCCAAAACTCTTCCCATTCTTTCTAACTATCTATGTATCTATTTATGTACACTGAGGGGGAAGGTGTGTAGCCCGGAGGATTCAAATGCCTGCTTTTAATGTTTATTGGCGGTGGCAGCGTGACGACAACAACAACAGCAACAACAAAATTGCAAACGCAGATAACAGTAACAGTAACAAAAACATGGACATCATTGGGCAAAAATGTGTAGCCAAGCGAAGGTGTCACTCTGTCAAATAACAAAAAAAAAAAAAAAAACAAGGAGAGCATACCACAAACCCCCCTCTTTTGTTGTAGCCCCTCTCCCCTTTGGCACCATGAACGCGCACAAAGTTCCCAATCAACGCAACGCTTAAAGCACTCAAGTGGGAAACACAAAATGCAATGCTTGACTATAATACTATTATGATATGAGATGTACACTGTGAGAAAAATGTATGGAAAAAACCTTATAATAATCTGTTGGTTTTTGAAACTTTGAATTTTCATGTAACGAAGTTTTTTTTATACTACATATAACGAATTCATTTCAGAAACCCTGCAATATGGTTCAATCTAAAAACTGATTTTATATGACAAATTTTCTCTTCAACAAAGTTTTTCCTGAGATTCGTTAAAAGCTAAATTTATCCATCAGAATCCCATTCAAGTATGTGCTTACATTTTGATAGTTTTTCTCTATTTTTCCGAAAACTGGTATTTAGATAAACATAATTTGGATGAAAAGCAAAAAAGTTCCTTGCAACGACTTTTCTGAGTATTCCGGGTTTGAGAATGAAACTATAACGGTTTCTTATTGCTCATTTCGACTATAGAAATAATTTTAACAAAATTAACATATAAATTTATAAAAATTTTATTGTTTTTAGAAAGTTTTACATGATTTGTATGTGAAAAAAGAGTTAGACCAAATGAACAGAAAAAAATTTATAATACAATATAAAAATAATGTTTTTGAACTCAAAAATAAGAAAATACTTAAATTTACATAGCTCAAAATTTTGTAAAAAAAACTGGTCAAAAACAATAATAAAATGTGCAAAAGTTTTTTTTTTTGATTTCAATTCTTAGCTTTTCCTAACTTGCGCTAAGTGCTTGCAAACACACATACACACACACACACACACACACACACACAAAGTTAACCCACCGATCATGGTAAATGGTAGGTGTGTGGGGGGGGGGGGCAGTTGACGGTGTTAAATTTACTAGGGATGGGCTGTCATTAAAAATCATTTCACAAGTCGCCAAATCCGATTATGAACTCATTTCACTATTTTGCCCATGAACTACTTTGATGTTTAATTTGCAATTTAATTTGAATGTGCCACAGATGCCTACGAGCGTTTGTGCCCCGCTATCCCGAGCCCTCATAACACCACCAACCACCGCCATTCCCTTGGCAGTTGCCTCTGCAGTTTACCTGGGCGTATGAGCAATTTAAAAAAAAAAAAAGGTTATAAAATACTTTGGCGATAATTTTATTATTGTTAGTGTTTTTGTTGGTGTTGTTGCTGCTGTTGCTGTTGATGCTATTAGTTGGTTGGCAGCTGGCCATTAACGTCCATTTAGTCAGGCGCCACGCATTTCTAAGTTGGTAACATTTTCTAATTGCTCCTGTTTGGCCAGAGTTGTATTAGTTGTTGGCTGATGAGCGCGGAGAGTGTTCGGGGGGGGGGTAACGTTTATTATAACTGACAACTGTGGGTGGGAGTGGGGAGTTCTGTGGGAGGTCGACCTTTGCATGCCTTTGTCGTTACTGTTGCTGCTGCTGTTTTCATTGATTTCGCCCACACTGAGCGAGTGTGGGCGTGGCAGCAATTAGTGCATCAGCATGCAAAACCTTTCGACATCAGCTGGCTGAGTATTCATTCACCCCCGATACCCCCAACACCCATCACTCGCCCACACCAACTACTTGGACACTTATCACACACACACACACAACCGACAAACGATGCCATTTATGAATATATTTTAAAATTCATTGAAGCAGGAGCAGCAGCACCAGTTTTTGTTGCTATACCCTGTACACAAATGCATTTAAAGTATACATGTTAGGTGAAATGCACAAGTTTTACTCAATTAAAGAGGAAGAGTGAGGAGCATCGAAAGTATCGATCATTAGCTTAAAGTATCGTTTGTGATCATAGCTTATCGATAGTTGAAATATGTTTACATTTTATGTTACTTAACATGTTCTCTTATTCGCTTGACAACAGCTGAGTATTATGTGGTCTCCTATGACAAAAGTTTATTTACAAAATGGTCTTGCTTGTTATTATATTGAAATATGTATAGGCGGAAATTAAGTTGTCCCACTCCGACAATTCTGTTAACAAGGAGCTGCAGCAACTTGCTTCTTCTCCACCTTTTGTTACGGCTTCCAATGCGTTGCCTGCGACACTCTAATGAACATAAAAGACCAAAGTTCAGCATGAGTACATATTGATTCATGCAGTTTTACCAGCTACAGAAGCTAGAATCGGTGCATGGGCGGCTCTAAAAAGGGGTAGAGGATTATTGTTGTTTTTTTTTTTTAATAATAAGAATGAGAATATTTTATTTTTATTTATAAACTAGTTCATCGAATTGACATATTTTTATTATAATGCGATATTAGATCATTAATTATAAACGTATTTAATAAATAAACTGAATTTTATAAACGCTCTCTTGTTAATCTCATATACATATATACATATGTTGTTTGTGGTATCCTAATTGTGCTTGGGACTCCCCTTTTGAGAAGGCACCTATGTTATGTATAGTGTTACAGCTACACAGCTAGATGTGACCTAGGGGCCAGTGTCAGCCAGTTAGTTTAACCAAACTTGAAGTGTACTCCAATGGCAAAGGCACTGAGACTGAGCCACGGAGACGAGACAGAGTTTAGAGAGCTTGCAACCTTGTTGTTCACATTTTGGCCTGTGAGCATGCTCTGAAGGTTGGATTATTTGCATGCAGGTCGAAAATGGCGACACGCGTTGCCAGTAGGCGCCAACCAGAAAAGAAGGAAACATAACAGAACTAGATAGAAGGAGAGCTCTGTCTGCTGTCAGGTCACGTGCCGAATGCTAGCTTCTTTGGAAGCAAGCGAGCGTGAGGCGTTAGGCGGAAAGGGCAGTTGGTTTGTGGGCGGAGAGGGTCACCAGAGATGGCGCGTTAATGTTTCTTTTACGTGAGTGGCCGACCTACCCTCACCATTCACCATTCCTTTTAAGGTTGTTGTCTGCTACAGTTGCTGTTGCTGTTGTGTAATGTAAGTTAATAGCCATTGTTGTGTAAGGGGCTTTGTGTGCTCCTTTTGCACCAGCTCCAGCTGCTTCCTTACTTTGCCTCTGCAACACTGAAGGAGAAGAAAATAAACTGGTAGTAACGGCAGCTTTATTGATAATTATTGTGCCATGCTCTTCTTACGTTTTAATACCCTGTATATCCATTAAAAGCATCCTAAAACGGGGATCATGCTCAAATGTAAGCAAAATGTAACTGCAACAGTTTTGCTAAGAACTTTTTGATTGTATCTATTTGAGGCAACTGAAAAGTGAAAATATGTTTATAATCGAATTAAATATAAGAAATTTAATTGTATTTTCTTTTGATGCTTACGATTACAGGGTATCCATATATGCACATCCTTGTCACACACACACTTATTTGCTTATGTTTGTGTTGCTGTTGTTGTTGTTGGCCCATGCATAAATTTAATTTGCTTAATTAATTAAGAAGCAACAGCAGCAGCAGCAGCAGCAGCAAAGAGGCGGCACTTAAAGTGGAGACCATGCCAGGAAGTGGTTGAGCGTAGGGGCGGTGGGGGGTGGGGGGGACGGCGAAGGTTGGGTGTTCGGACTAGGAAGCCCAGTGCACACTAATTGAAAATAAAGACCAATTTTTTAATTAAACTTTAAATTAATTTATTGAAGTGCCCAAACACACACCTCCATGCGCCTTCGTTGGCGCATGAACTTTGACCCGCAGCGCGCGCGGTCAGTCAGCTTGAAGATCAAAGCGTATCCGAAACCGAAAATGCATAATTGGAGAGAGCACAAAAACAAAGACAAGAAAAAATTGCAAATTGCAAATGGCGCCGCAGGCTTGCATTTTGGCCTTTCAATTTTGTGCCAGTGAACAAAGTGGGCGTTATGTTATGTACGTGGGTGTGGGCGTGGCGACTGCACAAAATCAACAATGCGCTAATGCTCATTTAATGCGATTTTGCACGTTTGCATTTTCCAACAAACACACACACACACACACATAAACAAGTGCGTATAGTGAAATTTATTTATCTAAGTGTGTGACGTAATATTTGCACTATATTACATAACCGCATTGTTACCACTGCCGCCAATGAAGACCCAATAAAAGCCAGGAGAACGACACACTTCGCCCCACAAAGTGCAAGAGGGTGTGTTGGTAGATGACGCTGTGTGTGTGTGTGTGCGCGTGCGTGTGTGTGTTGCATCCAAATGTAAACATTTTTGATATCGTTCTGCGTTCAGCTGTTCCGAATTTGTATGCACTTGCACTAAGCAAAATTTTACCATGTTTTGCAATACACAAATTTATCAGTTCACTTTGCACAAAATAATAAACAAAGCACAATAGAGAAAAACAAAAAAACTATTGGCGAGCAGTGGGCGAACAGTGCTGCAAGCCATGGTAGATGTTGGACAGAGGTGGGTCGATAAAGAAGATAGTTGCAAACAGGCACAACAAAACAAATAATTTTTCATTCGTTGCTCACTGTTCAAATTATATATTTATAATATTTTTTTTAAACTAATATTTCTTATGGCTTGTCAATAAAATAACCTTTTGATTATATGATCGTGAGTATCGCTATTGTGCTTTTTACTTAATGTGAGGATAGTATCGATACTGATCGTCGTTTGCAACAAAATATTGCAAGCAAATATTAAATATGCATGCACATCTTGCTTATTGGGCGTGGTACATTTTGTATTCAATGTATTCAATTTGTTGTTGTATTTCGTATTAATATTATTAGCTCGATCTAAGTCAGATCGTGATATCGACACAACGATCGATACATCGATATTTGCTGGCATTGTAATTTGCATACGACGGCCATATTGGCGAAAATTTTCTTTATGCAATGCATATTAATATATATATTTAATAGAAATAAATAAAACGAAACCCTTAATGATCCGTGACTCTTGAGCAATGGATATCTGGACATTGATTTGATAAACAGGAACCATGTCGAAGAGAACTTATTAAATGTGTATTGTGTATTGCGTATTGCGTATTGTCTCCATGTCGCCGGCGCCCCATAAATTCTATAAATGCACTAATTTCTTAATTTGTCCACAGGGTGCTTTTGAATGGAAATGTATGCAAATCGATTGAGACAAAAACATGTCACGGATATAAGGATACATGTATGTAAAAGGAATGGAGATTTTGCTATGGAAACTTAATGGGTGAGTGATGTTTATTCTAATACAAAAGCCAATTAGAAGAAGAAGCATTACCTTTTCGCTTTTGCGTAATAAGGCGTCTTTAACTTTGACACCCTTTATATGATGTTCATAGCAATAATTCGATTTAAAACGTTGTGAATAATAATTATTTTATAAGCAATGTGATTTATTATTATAGCAACCATCAATGAACTTTCGAATTTCTTGTTGAGGTTTTGATTAACTTGTCTTTAAATTGTTTGCATCCATTCGAAAACCACATACATACATACAAATTTATGTATGCAAAGCAAATATGCAAATGCAATGTTCAATTATCACCTCATTAGCTGCTGCATTCAAACTGCTTTTGACTAATTGGCTCCTTTGAGAAACCCAAGCGTGACTCAAACCCCAACACTCCAGAGACACTAAAATATAAGTTGAAGCACATTGCTTGTTGTTGTTGTTGTTTGTTAAGCAAAAAACCTCACACTTCCCAAGCAGTGGAGAAGTTTAGAGGTAGTAATGGACAATATTCTATGTAATGGCTGAGAACAAAATGAAAAAAACAAAAACAATATTAATTAAATTAAAACCACAAAACCAAGCCCGCAAATATCCGCACACAAAATGTTGTAATCACGATTTATGCTGAGTTGGTTATTTACACTTTGCACTTAATGTACACACAACACACACACGCACACACACTTTCATACATTTGGAATGCATGTTGCACACACGTTGCGCGGCGCTTTTTGCATGTTTAGCACAAAATAATATGCAAATTATGCAATTATTTTAGCTGTATGCATTTGTACGTGTGTGTGTGTGTGTAGAAGTGAGAGGCACACCAACCCACTATGCAAAATACCCTGTAAAGAGTTATATGTGCTATATGTGTTCATTTGTGAGTGAACGTAAAAATATGCAAAAGCATATTTAAACACCAAAGTCTGTATAAAATCTGTCTGTATACTATGAACAGATATGTATGTACAGAGTAAAGGCTGGTCGCTTACACACTTGATTCGAGAGCATTCTTACTTGAATGTATGTTCTTTAATTTTTTCAGTTCTAAGTGGTTATGTGTGTGTGTATAGCAGGTGCAACGTGACCAACACAGTGGACAAATGCAACAGCAGCAACAATAACAGGAACAGGAAAAGCAGTCCAGGCAGGCACTTTGCCTGATTGCTCCCGTCTGCTCAACGTCGGCCCCTGGACTCTAATCGCTTTGCATCGGGGATGAGAATGTCAGTGTGGCGCAAGTCGGCTTTGGTTAGTGCTGCTGTTGCTGCTGCTGCTGTTGCTCTTAAGCGGCCCTGATTTCTGCCAGATCATTTGCCAACTTTGTCCATCCAGCCATCCAGCCATCCAGCCAGCCAGCCAGCTAGACAGGCAGGCAGTCAGCTAGCCAACTTGCTCGTTGCACGACCAACCTTCTTACCATTCCTTCTAGAAAACCGCACTAATTTCCTTTGTGCTGCTGCTACTACTGCTACTACTGCTACTGCTGCTGCTGCTGTTTGGCACTGCACATTGTTTCTTTGCACTTTGTCTGGCATCAGAGAAAAAAAGCTTCGAGTTGTGAGTCCTGTTTGTTGTTGTTGCTGGTTCTCTTTTCTTGTTGTCGTCGCTGTGCCTCAGAATTTATGACAATATTTGGCCAAAACATATGTTGGCAAGAGAACAGCATTAGCAGCAATTGCTGTCAGTCTGCAACTCCAGCCAATCCCTTTTCCAAACCCTCAAACAATTCTCTTCCTGGGTTTTTGGTTTGTTTTTGCTTTTTATCGTGTTGTGTTCTCTTCTGAATTTTCTACCCAGAATGTGATCGAAATCCATTTAGCTTCAACTGTTTTTTAGGCTACTTTAATCTTATAGAAATTATATAAGATAAACTTTTCAGATTTTAATATTTTCATAAATATTTGGCTATCGAAGATATTTCAATTGGCGAAAACGATTTAATAGCAAAGCTTTGAAACAAAAGTAGAGATCAAATAAATCGGAAGCATTAAAATAGATTCATTAATATATGTATCATTTTATGTTCTTATTCCCTGTCGCAATCCTAGAAATGTTCTCCCAACGTTTCGGAATAACGAAAGTATATAATGTCAAATGTGCTTGGGATTTGAATTGCGATTGAATCAATAAGACATTTTAAAACGTTCTCTTTAACAACAACGACAAATCTTGCAAATAAGTTTAAAGTTATGTCATTTTCATTTGATTTATATTGTCAATATTGTTATCGATTACATGTGTATATCGGAAACCCGAATAGCTATCGATAATTTGAAGCAAACTTGTTCTGCTCATGGTAAAGGAAAACTTACATACAAAATCTGAAGACTCTAGCTCTTGTAGTCTCTCAGATCCACGCGTTCATACAGACGGACAGATGGACGGACAGACGGACATGGCTATATCGTCTCGGCTGTTGATGCTGCTCAAGAATATATATACTTTATGGGGTCGGAGATGCTTCCTTCTATCTGTTACATACTTTTGCACCAAACTATTATACCCTTTTTACCCGTTTTATGGGTTAAGAGTATAAAAACGACGTAACAAACATTTTACCCTATTCAATACTACACTTTAAAAAGATAAATGTTTGATCACTTGCCACATGAGTATTTTTTAAAACTGGGAACAAATTGTAATTATTACTCACTTCATGCAATATCTTTTTTATCATTCCTATTTTGGACATCCTTCGCATTAGAAAATCTTAAGGTGTCGAAAGACAAAGAAATTGGTATACCATAAAAGTATCTTGAGTTTCAGGATGAGTACGAGGATTATGATACCACCTAACTAATTTAACAACTTATTATATGAATTGTCAACAAAAAAAAAATTCGAAAAAATTGTTCAACTTGGGAAATAATTTCAAGTCAAAGTTTAAAAAAAATGTCTTTTGACGTATTTGGTGGGAAAAGTGTTAACTGTACTTATTTTTTATTGTGTGTGCGTGTGCGTGTGTATTTATGATTATGCAAAGGCCGCCGAGTAGAAATCCATGTAACATGGAAAGCACTTTATAAGCTGTCAAAGTCCCCACGCAATTCATTTATTAAAGCCAAACAAAATCTCCCACCATACCCTCTCACCCGCTTCAATGTCTAATAGGTGAGCGAGGGTTAGGGCCGACAATTGATTTGTACAGTTGGGCAAAAAAAATTATTTATTGACTTTCATATGCAATTTGGCAGAGCAACCCAACCAGGCGACAAGTCGTGGAAGGGGAAAGGCAATGGAGAGTATCCGTTCAACCCAACCTCAAGCCCCCGTCGCCCCCCCCCCCCCTCTTTTGTTAACCCCGCTCATGCGTTAGACATAGTACGATAGAGAGAGTATTGGCCCTATAACAAAGTCACATGTCAAATGCAGAAAGCAAACCGAAAGCAAAACACAAATTAAAAGCTACAAGAAGCACAAAACTTAACGCCAAAAAATATGGATAATGTCATTTTTTTCATCTGCCATTTTTTTTTATTTTTTATGGAACACCAAATATCAAATTCCCCATTTTGCAATGTTGCTGCTGCTGCTGCTGCTGCTTCCTGATGTGATTATGATAAAATATTCTCAAGCTGTTTTTTTTTTTTTTCTGTTGTATGATTTATGACTTTGAATATGGACAAACAAAACGCCAGTCGACTTGTTATTGACGAAGAAATAAAAGAAGGACGAACTGAGCCGTAAGGCGTAAAGATTTGAAAGGAAGGAGGGGCTGGTGGAATCGAATTCACAATAAGTTTATAAGCACTCGAGTGCGTCGGCATAATTTATACAAAGTTTTTGTGTTATACTCTATACAAAAGGTAAAGAGTATATTGGGTTTATGCAGCGTCCGTCATGGCGTCTGTCCGTTGACAGACTTGAAACTTTTCAAATATCTTTTTCTATGGCCGAAACAGTGTCAAGATTGGGCCTGTACGCCTACTAGGGGGCCGGCAAATCGATAAATTCGATAGCTCAATATCGATAATTCCCTACATTTTGCACACCCGTACAGTTGGAGCTACCGAAATTGGTAGGAAGATAGCTGGTAACGACCTCCAACGATTTTCATCAAAACTTTGGATGCCACGCCCACCCATACCGCCTTCAGTCTCCCACCTTTCAAATACGGGCCTCCTTTTACCCGTTTTTTTAAAAGGTATCGAGTATACCGCAGTCGGTTGCGTCCGAATGCAACGTTTCCATTTGTTTTTTTTTATGACCAGCACACTTAACTGGACCGACCCCACCTGAACAAGGAGGGTCGACAAGGGGAGGGAGGAGATTCGTTGCATGTTTGGGGGGTTGCCACTTTACGCGCATAATTTGCCCTATTGTCAGAATTGAAGAAGTTGAAGCTGCTATTGCCATTTGGTCTCTGACCCTTATGGAGGAGTTGATTTGGGGGTTGGTACATCTTTAATTTTCATAATTTAGTCAAAAGCTCTCGCAGTCTCACTGAACGTAGACACGCCCACAAATCGACGGGCAGAATCAGAACGTGAAGTGTTTGTGTGGAAACAGTTTTTTTTATTTTTATGATATACCCTAAAGCCATTAACAAAACGATACGTAAAAGGAGTATACTATGTACCAGGCATAAGCCTAGCATCTTCAGCTCCAAAGAGCATTGAGTAAAACATAAACTTTTGATCTGTCTCAGAAGGCTTAAAGGAATGAGTTAATATAAAAGGTTATTTAAACTTTTTAAATACTGCTTGTCTATTTATCTACAGCTATCGATATAAGTACAACCCATTTTATTTTTACATGTTATCGATAACAAAAAAATCACGCTTTGACCGTCCGTAAAATTATTTTAGGCTTATATTGAACCTTCGATAAATGCATCTGTTTACTATTTAGAGATTTCTTCTTAAGATAATGCGTTTTTTTTTTGACTATTTGAAAAAATGCTATAAGAAGATTTTTCAGTCCGTTTGACTTATGACTTTTTGATAGTTGTTTAGGGTATTTCCAAGTCCAGATTTTTTCTCTAACCAACAAAAGCATTTGAACTTTTTAATACTGTAGAGAAAACGTTTTTGGGCCACAGGCCACGTTTTCTGTGTTGTGTGGTTGGTTGTGGGAGGGAGGGGGGTTTGTTTTCTGGTTTTTAGGTTCAAGTTTGGGCTTAATTCGTTTCACCTGCAGGCAATAACGGTTTTTCGACTGGCTTACATGCAACATTATATAATCCATGGCTTATCTGCGGCTGAGAGACACAAATGATTATTGATGATGCCTTTTAAGACAAGAGAGAGAGAGAGAGCGAGAGCGGCTGTGAAAATTAGAGAGAGAGAGAGAGGGGAAAATGCTGCATAAGAGTATCAATTAATTCATATTAGTTGTCAATGAGAATAAGCTTGTGAATCGAAATCCAATTATAATAATAATTACCTGACTTTAAAGCTTAAACATTGCAAATTAGCAAGAAAATATTTAGAAATGTCCAAATGTTTAACTTTAAAATATCTTGTTCTTACGTCTAAATGAAGCTATTCTATTAAATCTTTTATTAAGTACTTTTTTTTTTATTCAATAACTTTGAACAATTTGGTTTTTTAAGGAATAGATTTTGTTCTTTATAAAAATCGATTGTTTACTTTATCGAAATATTACCTAAACTATTTTGTAATGCTCAAATAAAAGTTCCATTTAGTTGAGGACATTCTAAATCGGTTAATCTTTTGTAATTTTAAATGAAATACGAAAAGAAAAAATTACAAGAATTATTTTTAAAATATTTTTCTTTTTTTTTACGCCGATTACAAATAATTGCAAAACAAGTGAAAATTAAATTTCTCTCAAGTATTTATTCATCCTTCTCATGTTGTCAGGATCGTGTTGACAATTATATATAAGCATGTCTATATCATATCTATATCTATATATGTCAATTGGAAAACACATAATCCTACATGATAAGCAGACTTCCGTTTGCCCATCGTTCTTTCGTTCTCGCATTGACTTGATTCGCATTGAAATTCCCTATTAAGAAAACTTTTTAATTAATTACTGGTTCACAGTTCAAAGAATATTTTCTCAGGAAACTCTTCAACTGACCGAAAACTAATTGATTCAATTCCATAAACTGTTTTCAAACGTAATCCTAAATACCTTTTGAAACATTTTTATTTATTTTAACATATTTATATTTTTTTGTATATATGTAAAAAGGTTTTCTGTTGAAGTTTAAGCAAGTTTTACCTAAGAATGAAAATAACACAAATATTTCATACAATGAGTCCATTAGGAAAAATCCAGCATATGATGCTTTCAGAAAACCTTTTGAAATTTGAAATAAAACAAAAAATCATAATACATTATAATTTCTTTTAGGAGAGATGTAGAGACACAATTTTGGATGAGAGAGAGTGAAGAGTTTGGAGCAGCAATGCGTAGACTTTTCTTTTACGCTTGGTCAAGTGTGGTTCGAGGAGGGGGATGATGGTGTGTGTTAGTGTGTGGGTAGGTCAAGGGTTAAACGCCGAGTGCTGATAAAGTTCAGCCACACTCATGGTCCCCAGGCCAAACTAAAGTCTCTTCATATTGGACGAGTGGCGAACTTTGGTGGTTTTTAGCATGGCTTTATTACTTCTTCCCTCTTCTACTTTAACATGATGATGATGATGATGAAGCATCAGTTACCACAAAAGCACATACAAATGTAGACGTATGTGTGTGTGTGTGTGCAAAATGATTGTTGCTTATTTTGATGATTCCAAATGGTCGGTCACGCACAGACGACGACGACGACGACGACGGTGACGGTGAACGAGAATATCCTCTTTCACTTCCTAACCCTCAAGTACAAATGAGACACATATGCAATGTAATCTAATGAATTTGATGATCTATTGTCACACACACAACAACACACACACACACACACACACATAGTGTGAATGAGGTAGAGCGAGCCAGGTTTAGAGTTAAAGGCTTTTTAAAGTCAAATCGTTGCCTACTTTGTATGCGTGGCTGATATAAAAGCAGACGAACTGTATTCGTGCATTTGTTCGTGTCTCTGTATGTTTGTTTGTAACCAGCTTCAAAAGGGAGTATTGGGCTGTTGTGATTGTTGGTGACATCAAAAGTCTGTTTTTCTATCACAGTACAGGGTATCTCTTAGTCGCTCTAACTGCGCTACTCTCTCAATCACTCTCCTCTGCCCAAGTCCTTGCCTTTTGTGCACATCTTTGGCATCTTTTAGTCTGTAAAGCTTCCTTCCTGTGCCTGGCCAGAAATGGCCCAAAACGAACGGAACGTGCGACTATGCGTGAGACAATCCCCTTAATCCCCCCAACTTCCCATTTTCTCCATCGCTGACGATATTTTGGAATGCGGCGACAGATATGCATATGTGAAGAAGAACAAGAAGTAGAGACTTTTGCATTGCATATGTATGTATGTGTATCTCTCTCTCTCTCTCTCTCTCTCTGTCTGTCTGTCTGTGTGCCCATTCATTCAATTCATTTGAAATGTCTGAAGGAGGAGGCGAACTGGTTGTCAGATAGCATGAGGATGCGAACCGGGGTGGAGAGGGGTGTGTGTGTGTGTGTGTGTGTAGGCATATTCAATTTAGCAACAGAGAAGAAGATGACAAAACGATTGCTTTCGACTGCTTGTCATATAGATGATGAATTGTTCCTGTTCCTGCTGTTTCTAACCTCTCCCTCTCTCTTTCCCTCTCAATTTTTGCTGCTGTTGTTGTGACCCACCAAAAACTTCCGTTAACCCCATAAACAACCTCCAAGTGGGGCATTGTCTCTATTGTTGTTGTTTTTTGGCTGTTGCATATTTATGCGTACTGTTCGTGTGTGTGTGTGTGGGTGTGTCTGTGTGTGACAAACTTAAAGCGGAAATTAAATTTGGGACAATTAAGATGCTGTACCGAAAGTGAAAAGTAACTTAAACTAAAACTATTCTTAAAAAGGAAAATATGTTATCTGAAAAATACTTGAAAAGTCCATTCGAACTTGATTAACACAAAGGTATTCTCTGCCCTGCACTCTTCTTCTTCTTCATCTTCATCTTCGTCGAGTGCATTTCAAGTAAATTCATTATCGTGCAAGCACTCGAAAGCCTTTCGACTGAGAGAGGGCGAAGCAGAGGGAGAGAGAGTGAGAGAGGTTTGCGAAAAGGGGCAGCCGGCAAATCAATTAGTTCGATGTGCATGCAAAAAGCGCAAGTTGGCATTATTTGGCGCACTTCCGTTTCCGCTGCATTGCCAGCACAGCACAGCACAGCTCAGTTAGCGTTGCCAACAAACAAAACTAATTACAAGCATTTTCATTAACGCCTACAACTGAACGACTTTTGCACCCAACGCCGCCGCCGTCGCCGCCGCCCTACCACACCCAAACCCCCCCCGTTACGTTACGTTGCCCAAGAACACAATGGCTAAATTCCATGTTGGTGTGAATGCGGGGTGTGTATGTATGTGTGTGTGTTTGGATGAGAGTGTGTTAGGCAACTACTTAAAAGTCGATGCGCCAAGAAGGCAAAAGCAAGGCTAAAACACTTTAGCAGTTACTTGCCTTCCCCCCCTACCATTACTCTCCCTCTCTCATTCTCTCTTTTTCTCAAGTGACAACGGCGGCGGCAAATAGAGACTGGGCACAATTTCACAGAGTGTATAGGTGGAGGGCGGGGGAAGGGGGGAAGGGGAGGGGGTTAGCTGTTAGTTAACTACTCTCTTTTTCTCTCTTTCGATCTCTCTCTCTCTCTCTCTCTCTCTCTAGCAAGCTAGACGACAAAGTTCCGTGACGCTGTTGCAAACTTTACCGCCAATGCGGCGCGGCTTCAATCTGTGTGCCGTCAACAAAAACAACAAAAACACCAAAAAATAAATACCCAGAAAAAAATCGGACTTTTTGGCACATCGAAAATGATATACCCTTCTATACAAAATGTCTAACCAATTGACAGAAATGAAAATATGAGGATAGGAATGGAAAATGTTCATCATTAATATTGATAAGTGCTTTAAACAGATATTTGTTGAAAGGAATGGAAAGGAACAGAATTAGACGAAAAAGAAGGGAAGGAAAATTATAATTGAAAGACATTTTGACTATATATTTTTATTGAACGCCTTTTCGGGTGAAAATCAATGGAAATATGAAGAGTAAGGCGTTCACTATCACCATTACATTCAAACTTCCTTATATCTCAAGGAATCTCAAGGGGACAGAAATAACTTCGTTATAGAGAAAATTCGTGGAATGGGTTTTTGACTGAACCAAATTGAAGGGTTCTGGTTTCAGACTTCGATGTATAGAAAATCTCGCTATACGAAAGTTCGTTGCATGGAAGTTTGACTGTAATTCATCTGTTTAGAATAGAACCCAAAATAGATAACTCAAAAATTATTAAAGTGCTTCTTCGATCAGAGCCGGAAACCTTTAAACCGCAAAATTGATAAAACACTTACTATAACAACTCCAATGTTGAATGCTGTTCAAGAATGAAATATCTATTCCATATGGCACATTTCTTTAACAACCCGTTTAAAAGGGTATTTTGTCTTCCTTTCTTTCATTTGATTTTTTCTTTTCTTCTTGTTTTTGATGCGCAAACTAAAACCCAAAACACGGACTTTGGGACTGAGAGAATAGCGAGAGGAGGGAGTGTAGGAGGGACAGTGGGCTCGAGTGGCGAGTGAATTGTCTAATTAGAGCTGCCAGTTGCAAGGCGATTTTGTTGTTGTTGTTGTTATTGTTGTTTTTACCGTTGTCAGCGACAGGAACAGGACGCCTTTTGTTGCCATCTTCCTCAACTTCCTCATTTTCATCTTCATTGGCGAAAGTCGAAAACATCTTAAGCACATTTTTAATTAATTTAAATGCGTTAAGTTCTTGCTGCTTGTCACTTCATTTGGCGAATTGCAATGTCCTTAACATGCCTGCCCAAACACACACACACACACACTTACACATGTATACGCACACATACCAAAGAGCATTAGATCCTGGATTCCCTTGTTGACATCACTTGAACTTTGACAGCACTCGCTTCTTCTATCTTCTTTTGAGTTTAAGTTTTAATGCTGAGATGGAAAGCAATGAGTTGCCGCAAATGTTGGCTTTACATAGTATTTGTTCCAGAGTTGCCAGATAGTGTAAAGATCATGATTTCACGTATATTGCCCAAAACCCAAGCTAAGCTAAACGGGCTAACTGGATGCGTGTGCTACAAAGTTGCGACCGCTCAGCAATGCAATATGTTCCGTACGTCACGAGGAATCCGCTGGGAATCCGAAGCTTAAGTTTTGCTTGAAAATCTATGAATGAGTTAGATTCAAAAGAACCCTCAAATAATCCAAACGGAGCCGTGAAGAATTAAGAACTAATAAACATTAATGATCTATAACTCTTCTTTTTATCTATAATATACACATACCCAGTGTATCAACACCATGTTTGTGTCTGCCGAGTGCATCAATGTAGGAACGTAGGGCGCCCAGACGTTTTTAGCGAATTTTCCCTATAACAAATTTGTTCTTCTTCCTTTGAGATTCGTTATAGGCTTGCAAATAAGAAGTGACTCCGTTTATAAGATGATATTTCTCCAATAGTATTCAAGCTGTAATTGCTTTAAACAAAATATGCATATGTGCAGATTCTTTCAACATCCGATTTCCAATGACATCCAATACTTATTTAACTGGGCAATCACGTCAGCCGAGACCGAAACCGAACGGGAATGGGAATGGGATGAAGGCCTTTCAGCACTTTCATTGCATTGCAGTGCAACTGTCAACTGATGCTGAGGCTTGGCTCTTCTTCGTTACTTGTGTTGGACCGAAAACTAACGGGACTTTTGTGACAGCGGATTTCTGGCGTATCTGGGTTTCGGTGTGGTTTGGTTTGGTCCGGCTGTGAGGAAATGTGGCAATGCTTAATTAAAGAAACGCTGTTAAGCTAGCTCGCCGGGAGGCGTGAACGTGCAGGCGGTGGCGAGTGCCAGCTAACCATGCCCACATCAGTCACATTATCCATTTGGTGTGTACATATATGTGGATTCAAGAGAAGTATCGAAATCGGAATCACATTGAAAGCTACTCTCGCGTGCTCTGAAATGCGATAGGTGAGGAGGGTGGGGAATGGGCGGTTCTTTGGCAAGAGAGGGAAAGAAAGAGAAAGCCTTTTTGCATCATACGCAATTCAGTATGAAGTGTGGTACTTCTTTTTGGTACTACGTTTGCGGCTGTTGCACTTCATCGCTTCTTGCCCTCAAAAAGGGCAATTTCCATCCTATAAACGAACAGCGACAACAAAACAAGTTGAACACGTTGAAAAAGTGCTGTAGAAAGTCTGTTGAACGGTTAACTACCCTCTAAGTGGAATCAAGTCGAAGTATAACTATGCTATCTAGATATTTTGAATGATATAACCACACAACATTTTTGACCTAAAGGTCACAGGGTCTTAGGATACACACTAGAAATAATGTGTAAATTTCTATTAGAAATAATTATAGATTTTGCGTGCTAAGCTTAAACACATACATTTGACTGACTGCTATCAACGCAGTATGTATGGAGACACATGCATAAGTTTTCTTAAGATTCCCTATTTGGATAGTTACAGGGTACACACACATAAAAAAAAAAACAGAGCAAAATTGAAATCGTATCTGCGCCAAAAAAAAGGAGTCTTTTGTGTGTGTTTGTCTGTGTGCTGCTTTTAATTGAAAACGCAAATTGGTCATCAATTAATTTGACATATAGACAAACCGGCTAGCAAAGCGATGGCAAAGTTTTGCAACTATTATGTTTCACTCCTCCCTTACTTTCCTTCTTCACTCGTCTCTCTAAACTCCTTGTCCCCTAGCCGAAAATCCGTCTGTTTCAAACGAACACTTTTGTTTGAAACCTATTTGAACCTGTTCAGTTAGAAACGTTGCCCGACAAAAAATCCTTTTTTATGTTTTGTATCTGATTATCGGATTAAATAACACGCAAAAAGTAAAAATGTTCGAGTCGAAAAAAGTCGGCCAGTAGATTTCCTGGACCCTAGAATCCTTCAGAATCCTTTTGTTTCTCAACCGGTTTTTATGACATTTTCACAGCATGTTTAAAGCTTAAAATTCTCATAATTTACAAGTTATCGATAGTTTGAAATGAACAATAGTCTTGGAGAGCTTGCATGGCAAATATGAAACATGTTTGATCGATGCTTTCATACAGACAGACTCGTCGTTTGATACTGACCAAGGAAATATATACCTTATAGAGTTTGAGATGCTTTCTTCTAATTTATTATATCTTTATTTTTCTCGTTGCAAAGGGGTACGGATGTGGCACGGGTGTAGGCTGCGTTAAAGACCATCTGATGCAGATGGGGATGCCACCAGCTATCTTCCTACCAAATTTAGTGACTCTAGCTCACAGTTTGAAAAAAAGTAGGGAAAGGGAGGACAATATTTTTGATCCAGTACTTCGGGGGATGCTAGTAGCTATGTTCTCACCAAATTTGCTAGGTCAAGCTGTAAGGATGTGCGAAATATAAGGATTTATCGATTTTGAGTTATCGAATTAGTCGATTTGTCAGCCTCCCAGTGGTCGTAGTTTTAAAGTTACAAGTCTCTAGCTTGAAGGGTGTCGAAAGAAGCTGCGTTCATACAGACGGACGGAATGAAGGACAGACGGACAGACACCATGACAGGCATTGCACAAACCCAATATACTCTTTACCTTCGGTATCGAGTATGAAAAGATTAAATTACAATTTCTTTACGTGTTTGGCTTTTTGAAGAAGAAGCAAAGCTGCATAAACTATGAACGAAAAGGCAGTCAACGATAAAGAATATATCATAATATATACATAGTTAATCTAAAAGTCTTTCCTCTCCTTTCTCTCTTCCCCTCGCACTCTCTGCTGCAAGTAAAATATACCGAAAGAAGCACACATACCAAAATTGTTGTCATCGTCGCCAAGCAGGATGGTTAAGACTGACAAGTAACTTTTATCTTATCCCTCGCCACTCCGCCCGTCTATCCACCCATTGACCACACACATCATGGCATAAATAAAAAAAGAATTTTGTGTTTGGCAATATGCGCGTCGCGTATTTTGTTGCAAAAGTCTTGCATTAATCTTAATATTTGCATGCTGACGATGCCTGCAAAGGGAAGTTTTTGGTTGTGGAGAGGGAGAGGGAGGGCTTGGCAGTAATAAGAATAGTCTCGGCTTGGTTGATTCCGTGCCCGGGTCTGGGTTCTGAGTACTGGTTTTATTTTGGGCTTTGCCCATTTGTTTATTTCCATCGTCGACGCCAAATTGTCAACGACTTTTAAATGGGCAGAAGCGTAGGAGTAGCTACAAAGAGGCTAGAAGGGAGTGGCATTTGGAATGGGGTAAACGTTACTGCATTTGGCCAAGTCGCAAAGTCGCATTTGAAATGCATTTCGCATGCAACATTTCCATTTCCATTTCTCTTTCCCATTTTCGACTGTATTTCCATTGCAAATGCTGCCTGCCGACTGCCGACCAAAGACAAAGACCGAAACACAAAAAAACATCCACAGCCAAAATAATAATAATAATCATCATCATTATTATCATCATCATCAGCATCACCAATGTTGCATCCAACGCCGCCAGATATACAAAAAAAATAAAACCACAATTTTATTTACTTGAATGTAGTATTTTTGGCATTTTCTTTTTGTTGTTTATTATTACTTTTATTGCTGTTGCGTTTTTAAGTAATCAAAATCGTTTAAACAAATTCGCAAAATTTGCATTTTGTGGCCAAGTTTTGACAGACTGCGGCGGCGGCAACTTGCAACTGCAATTTCTTGCTGTTGCATGTTTGCTCATTTGCAACGCAACGGAACAACGTTTTATGTGAAATTGCTAAAAAGAATTGTAAATTTTATTTCCTGCCTTCAAGCATAGAAACATAACTTTGCTATTCGACAACTATTTCAACTAAAACAAACAAAACGAAACTAAGAATAAAAATAAATTCTCCATCGTTTAAGGTTAAAAAAAACTTTCATTATCATGCTAAAGGATGTTTGCTGAAATCCTTTTGTACATATGTTTTTTTAAGGAAGAGCTAAGCTTAAACTTTAATTGCTACAAAGCTGACAACATTTTGTCGTACTTGGGGGACCAGCTTTTCCAATTGGAGTGCGTGTGCATTTAATACGGTTTGATTATCGAATTTATCGACTTGCCAGCCCCCCATTAATCGTAGAAGGAGATATTGGAAAGTTACAAGTCTCTAGCTTGAAGGTTGTGGAAAAAACTTGCACACATACGGACGAACAGACGGACGGACACCACGACGAACATTGCACAAAACCAATATACTCTTCACCTTCGGTAACGAGTATAATAGGCAATTGATAGAGGGAGACTGTAATTAATAATAATTGTAAAAGTTATACATCGAATGTCAAATAAATGATTTCTTAATGTTATTCGAGTGTGTGTGTGTGTGTGTGTGGCAAATGAATAAATCAATGCTTGTTGCCACAACTAAGTGCACTCCGAGCGCCATTAATAATGCCCGCTGGCCGCCTGGCCCCATTGGCATTTTGATAGCAAAATATTCAAAATGGGTCAGTGCATAACCCAGTTTACTCAAACACTCTTAATACCCTTTCTCTATATATCGCTCTCGCTTCCTCTCTCTCTCTCTCTTTATATTTTTGTATCTCTTTTGAGGGTCACTCTCTAGTTAGTGTCTTGCATGTGGGCTAATGCGTCAAGCGATTTAAGCCAAGTTGTTGTAACTTTCTCTCTCTCTCTTCTGTCGTTGATGCTTATGTCATGCATTTTTTAAATGCGCCCCAGAAACAAGTAGGGTAGAGGGGGGACGAAAGACGAGGGAAAAGCGGCAGGAGCACCAAGAGCCCCAAAAGTGTTCACATGGCACAAATGCATCGTCAATTAATGCAAATTAAAAGCAAAACCGAATTCCATTTCCGTTTTAACAAGACATCTAATTACATAAGTAAGTGGACACACACACGATAGGCGGGGTGTGCTTGGTTCTATATTTGCTAGCAACTATGTTTAGAATTTACTTAACAAGCTGACGTCCTTCGAGGCAAAGAAACTAATAGAGAGAGAGAGAGCGAGAGAGTTATAAAGCATTACGGACATTATAGACACATCTATGCAGTTTGCATTCATGCATATTACTTACACGTCATGTGGCACACACGCACACAAACACACACACACACACACGGAGAGCACTTAACCAGGCGTTCAGACGTATAAACAGCGCTTTGGCTTCAACTTCAGTTTATGCTTCTGCTTCTGTTCCGAGACTTTGGCTTTGTCAGGTATTTGCATTTTGCATTTTGCATTTGCGAGCTTCCGTAATTAAGTTTCAAGAGCAATTCGAGTTTATCGGCTGATGCTGCTGCTGCTTCTGATTCTGCTGCAACTGCCATGCGTGTTTGTGTGTGTGTGTAATCCAACCAATTTGGTCTGGCTTAAGTTGTAATTCTAGTTGAGTACTCATTCATTTTTGATACCCTTTACAGAAAACAAACGGAAACTATTTAAAAATGTTCAGCTCCTGTTTGTCACACACATTAATTTACTTTATTACAATGAAAGGCAATATGCTTAATGTATATAAAATACACTGAAAAAAAAAAAACATTTAGAGCATACTCTAGCGAAAAACACCCTTCAAATTGCATAGCAAATTTTCTTATTTTGAGCATCGAAAACATTAAAAGTTTATTGTTGTTGATTCCTTAAAAGGAACATGATAGTATACATGGGTCAAGCTTGTTTTCGTTTTCGATAAACACATGTTATCGATAACAGCGAAATAAGCAACAAAATAATGAAAATCTATGAAACACTGAAGATATCAAAGATCGAAGATAAGTCAAGCATGCAGCGAAGGAGTAAGCTGTCCGACGCTTTAAGACAAGCGTTCAGGGTATATTGTAGTTGATCTGTCGCTACAAGGATCCATCTTACTCGTTCTTACCATATGTGTTCACTGGTTTCGGACAAGACTCTTAATCGAATCGAATGCACAAATTTACAAAGTTTTGCACTTCCCAGAGATATATCTCTTTAATTAGCTCCTATTTCTATATGCACACATAGATATTTATTGTAGACTCTTTGATTGCCATCGGGCCGGGCCGGGCCGGGCCGGTCAATAATCAAAAATGTGTGTTGCCCAAACAATTATTAAAAAATAAATACACATGCATACGTAGCATGTACATCGATTTATATGCACTTTATTTATTGTTTTATATTTTTTGTGCTTGCATCTATAGAAATTTATTGGTTTTCAGTTATGACAATTTATGGATTTACATTACGTTTATTATCGCTTGCAAGAGCACACATACGATAAATAGTTGTCAACCCTTCACTTCTCTTCGACGACTCCTTTATCCCCTCTTGAGTTACGCCCTTTTAATTTTGGCATGGATAAAAGGGATTCTCATTTTTCCGCTTAAAATCTTTTAGCCTAGTCACAAACCCAATTAACTGTATTTATAGCAAGCTTTTGTTTTTTTTCGTTTTTAATGTGTTACCGAAGGTAAAGAGTATATTGGGTTGGTGCAATGTCCGCCAACGGGGGGGCTGGCAAATTGATAAATTCGATAACTCAAAACCGTAATCCACATATCCATCCGCCTCAACGCTTCGTCAAAAACGAGAATGCGTGTATCTTCTTTGCGCTAAGCCACCAAATTTGGAGATAGCTGCCAACGACCAAAAAGAACTGCTCCAAGTTTGGAGCCACGCCCCTATCCGCCCCAGCCCCCGCATTATGAATCAAAGCCTATATCCCACATTTTTGAGCTAGAGTCACCTAATTTGGTGCCAAGATAGGTGATGATGACCCCCCAAAAACTGCATCAAAAGTTTGGATGCCACGCCCTACAATACTGCCCTAGCCGCCCCCATCCGCCTCAACGCTTTGTCAAAAACGAGAATGCGTGTATCTTCTAGAGTTTGTTGCTTGAGCCACCAAATTTGGTAGGAAGATAGCTGGTAACGGCTCCCAAAGAACTGCATCAAAGCCACGCCCACCCATTCCACCCTCAGCCCCCCTATCCCCACCTTTTACAAACTTTGAGCTAGAGTCACAAAATTCGGTATGAAGATAGCAATAGACATCCCACAAAGATCTGCAGCAAAAAACGTGGAAAAAACTGCAAGCATATCATTAACTTATAGGAAACAACAACGCAATAAAAAGCTGTAATTAAAAATGGCTTTTACTTTTTTCATAAGCAACGTTTTCTTTTGGCAACGACTGTCACTAAAACGTGATTGTCTCATTGGCCAAGGCTATACACAATCTGGCAACTTGCTAGTTGTTCCTTATTGGTAAAATGCGATTTAATTATTTGTTCATATCTATGACCCGTTGTACACGACGCAATTAGTTCCGTGCAACGAGATATTTATATATACATATGTACTATTATGTGGACAAAAACAAACATGTTATTGCTGTTGCCTTTGAAAAATTGAATTGAATATTGAAGAGTACACAATACGCAGCTACTTTGAAGTAGTATCCCTGCTCAAATTCTTGGTGCACTCTTTAAAATCCTCGAAGAAAACTACCGGACGAATCTCTTATGTTCTGAACTGACCTGACCCTCCTCGATAATTGCAACACCCGAACTCTTAACATTCGAGATCTTTGCGAAACAGCTGTTCACAAAAGTATAAATTGTAACTAAAATAATGTAAATTGTTGTATATAGAAGATATAAAATTAAAGTTCCTCTGCCAACCAGGTCACGAGAATACAAGTGAGCGAGAAAGGGCAACTGGGGTAACAGGTAGCGGTAATTGAAACAAAAGTTGAAGCTGAAGGAACAGAAGCATACGTTACTGCGGCGCCTTAAAAACCCATTTCCAACTGTTGACACGTGCCGCGTCGTGCTGCGACCTGTAACCTTCTACCTCAGCACACCTCCTCATCACACCTCACTCTTTGGTATGTGTGAAAGAAAATCACGCGGACGCATGCGAAGTAAACAACGTGGAAATGAAAGTCATGCGTCGCATTTTAAAACGCGCCGCTGAATGTCTCACAGGACGTGCGCCCCGTTGGCAAGGTATCCCTACTGCCTGCTCCCTGCTCCCTACACCCTACACCCTACCCTAAGACCATAAGAGATGCGCATAATTTAAAATACAAATTTGCCAGCCGCCCAGATGAGCGAGTATGAGAGTATGAAATGAGAATGCAATGCATTTGTAAATATGCCTCATTATTGTGTGCAAGCCAGTTCAACGCGTTCCTCCAACTGGTTCCATCATTCGTCACGTCGCATGTTTTCGAAATGGATGAGTTGTTGTAGGTGGAGAAGAAGAAGGAGGCGGACGGGGGACTTTCGTGCATCGACAAACGGAAATGGCAACAAAGAACAAAACAATTTAATAAATGCCGGAATAACGTGAAGGTGTTAAGCAAAACATTTGTGGCAATGACCAACAACAACAATATGAATAACAACAACAAACAATCAAACCGAGACACGGAATCATCAACCCTGAAATTGAAAAGCACACACAAACACATACACGCACGTGTACGCAAATTACTGTTATATGTCAAACGGAAGCACAACTGTACCAGCTTCTAAGTGAAAGTATGTTTCAAACATATGCAAGTCAGTCGTAAGTCAATTTTGAACACAATCATTATTCTACTACAGGAAAAAATACAGGACAATAATCTTAATTTATAAAATTTATAAAATGTATAATATGACTCAACAACAATAATCGCCGAAGCACACGAACTTGCAACGTTTGCCAAAATTAGTAAGTTATAGAAGTCGAAAGATTTGACCAATTCCCAAGTCAATTTTTGGCATACAACTTGAATATGCATTCTAACCAAAAATCGAATATTGTTAATATGTAATACTTAAATGCAGTTTTATTCTAGGGGCCAAACCATGACTTTTAAGTCATTGCTTTGAAAATCGGGTCAGTTTTGGCGAAGTTATGGAGGTCGAAAGATTTGACCAATTCCCAAGTCAATTTTTTGGCATAAAACTTGAATATGCATTTTGACCCAAAATCGAATTTTATTTAATGTAATATTTAAATGAAGTTTTGTTCTAGGGGCCAAACCATGACTTTTAAGATATTGCTTTTGAAAATCGGGTCAGTTTTGCCGAAGCTATGAAGTCGAAAGATTTTACCAAAGCCCAAGTCGATTTTTTGGCATAAAACTTGAATATGCATTTTGACCCAAAATCGAATTTTGTTTAAATGTAAATATTTAAATGCAGTTTTGTTCTATGGGCCAAACCATGACTTTTAAGTCATTGCTTTTGAAAATCGGGTCAGTTTTGCCGAAGTTATGGGGATCGAAAGATTTTACCAAAGCCCAAGTCGACTTTTTTGGCACATAACTTTAACATGCATTTTGACCCAAAATCGAATTTTGTTAATATGTAAATACTTAAATGCAGTTTTATTCTAGGGGCCAAACCATGACTTTTAAGTCATTGCTTTTGAAAATCGGGTCAGTTTTGGCGAAGTTATGGGGATCGAAAGATTTTACCAAAGCCCAAGTCGACTATTTTGGCACATAACTTTAACATGCATTTTGACCCAAAATCGAATTTTATTTTAATGTAAATATTTAAATGCAGTTTTGTTCTAGGGGCCAAACCATGACTTTTAAGATATTGCTTTTGAAAATCGGGTCAGTTTTGCCGAAGCTATGAACGTCGAAAGATTTTACCAAAGCCCAAGTCGACTTTTTGTCATAAAACTTCAAAATGCATATTGACCCAAAATCGAATTTTATTTAAATGTATATATTTAAATGCAGTTTTGTTCTAGGGGCCAAACCATGACTTTTAAGTCATTGCTTTTGAAAATCGGGTCAGTTTTGGCGAAGTTATGGGGTCGAAAGATTTTACCAAAGCCCAAGTCGACTTTTTGTCACATAACTTTAACATGCATTTTGACCCAAAATCGAATTTTGTTAATATGTAAATACTTAAATGCAGTTTTGTTCTAGATGCCAAACCATGACTTTTAAGTCATTGCTTTTGAAAATCGGGTCAGTTTTGGCGAAGTTATGGGGATCGAAAGATTTTACCAAAGCCCAAGTCGACTTTTTGTCATAAAACTTTAACATGCACTTTGACCCAAAATTGAATTTTGTTAATATGTAAATACTTAAATGCAGTTTTATTCTAGGGGCCAAACCATGGCTTTTAAGTCATTGCTTTTGAAAATCGGGTCAGTTTTGACGAAGTTATGGGGGTCGAAAGATTTTACCAAAGCCCAAGTCGATTTTTTTGGCACATAACTTTAACATGCATTTTGACCCAAAATCGAAGTAATTTAAATGAAGTATTTAAATGCAGTTTTATTCTAGTAGCCAAACCATGACTTTTAAGTCATTGCTTTTGAAAATCGGGTCAGTTTTGCCGAAGTTATGAAGGTCGAAAGATTTTACCAATTCCCAAGTCAACTTTTTTGGCACATAACTTTAACATGCATTTTGACCCAAAATCGAATTTTATTTAAATGTAGTTATTTAAATGCAGTTTTATTCTAGTAGCCAAACCATGACTTTTAAGTCATTGCTTTTGAAAATCGGGTCAGTTTTGCCGAAGTTATGAAGGTCGAAAGATTTTACCAATTCCCAAGTCAACTTTTTGGCATATAACTTTAACATGCATTTTGACCCAAAATCGAATTTTATTTAAATGTATATATTTAAATGCAGTTTTGTTCTAGGGGCCAAACCATGACTTTTAAGTCATTGCTTTTGAAAATCGGGTCAGTTTTGCCGAAGTTATGGAGGTCGAAAGATTTGACCAATTCCCAAGTCAACTTTTTTGGCATATAACTTTAACATGCATTTGACCCAAAATCGAAGTTTATTCAAATGAAGTTATTTAAATGCAGTTTTATTCTAGTAGCCAAACCATGACTTTTAAGATATTGCTTTTGAAAATCGGGTCAGTTTTGCCGAAGTTATGAAGGTCGAAAGATTTGACCAATTCCCAAGTCAACTTTTTTGGCATATAACTTTAACATGCATTTGACCCAAAATCGAAGTTTATTCAAATGTAGTTATTTAAATGCAGTTTTATTCTAGTAGCCAAACCATGACTTTTAAGATATTGCTTTTGAAAATCGGGTCAGTTTTGCCGAAGTATGAAGGTCGAAAGATTTACCAATTCCCAAGTCAACTTTTTTGGCACATAACTTTAACATGCATTTTGACCCAAAATCGAATTTTATTTAAATGTATATATTTAAATGCAGTTTTATTCTAGTAGCCAAACCATGACTTTTAAGTCATTGCTTTTGAAAATCGGGTCAGTTTTGCCGAAGTTATGAAGGTCGAAAGATTTTACCAATCCCAAGTCAACTTTTTTGGCACATAACTTTAACATGCATTTTGACCCAAAATCGAAGTTTATTCAAATGTAGTTATTTAAATGCAGTTTTATTCTAGTAGCCAAACCATGACTTTTAAGATATTGCTTTTGAAAATCGGGTCAGTTTTGCCGAAGTTATGAAGGTCGAAAGATTTGACCAATTCCCAAGTCAACTTTTTGGCATATAACTTTAACATGCATTTTGACCCAAAATCGAATTTTATTTAAATGTATATATTTAAATGCAGTTTTATTCTAGTAGCCAAACCATGACTTTTAAGTCATTGCTTTTGAAAATCGGGTCAGTTTTGCCGAAGTTATGAAGGTCGAAAGATTTTACCAAAGCCCAAGTCGACTTTTTTGGCACATAACTTTAACATGCATTTTGACCCAAAATCGAATTTTATTTAAATGTATATATTTAAATGCAGTTTTGTTCTAGGGGCCAAACCATGACTTTTATGTCATTGCTTTTGAAAATCGGGTCAGTTTTGCCGAAGTTATGAAGGTCGAAAGATTTTACCAATTCCCAAGTCAACTTTTTTGGCACATAACTTTAACATGCATTTTGACCCAAAATCGAAGTTTATTCAAATGTAGTTATTTAAATGCAGTTTTATTCTAGTAGCCAAACCATGACTTTTAAGTCATTGCTTTTGAAAATCGGGTCAGTTTTGCCGAAGTTATGGAGGTCGAAAGATTTGACCAATTCCCAAGTCAACTTTTTGGCATATAACTTTAACATGCATTTTGACCCAAAATCGAAGTTTATTCAAATGTAGTTATTTAAATGCAGTTTTATTCTAGTAGCCAAACCATGACTTTTAAGATATTGCTTTTGAAAATCGGGTCAGTTTTGCCGAAGTTATGAAGGTCGAAAGATTTGACCAATTCCCAAGTCAACTTTTTTGGCATATAACTTTAACATGCATTTTGACCCAAAATCGAATTTTATTTAAATGTATATATTTA
Organism: Scaptomyza flava; assembly: GCA_030179655.1. NCBI lineage: Eukaryota > Metazoa > Arthropoda > Insecta > Diptera > Drosophilidae > Scaptomyza > Scaptomyza flava. Next base: position 3,945,438 of record JARNME010000314.1, on the reverse strand, counting down.
AATGCAGTTTTGTTCTAGGGGCCAAACCATGACTTTTAAGTCATTGCTTTTGAAAATCGGGTCAGTTTTGCCGAAGTTATGAAGGTCGAAAGATTTGACCAATTCCCAAGTCAACTTTTTTGGCATAAAACTTGACATGCATTTTGACCCAAAATCGAAGTTTATTCAAATGTAGTTATTTAAATGCAGTTTTATTCTAGTAGCCAAACCATGACTTTAAGATATTGCTTTTGAAAATCGGGTCAGTTTTGCCGAAGTTATGAAGGTCGAAAGATTTTACCAATTCCCAAGTCAACTTTTTTGGCACATAACTTTAACATGCATTTTGACCCAAAATCGAAGTTTATTGAAATGTAGTTATATAAATGCAGTTTTATTCTAGTAGCCAAACCATGACTTTTAAGTCATTGCTTTTGAAAATCGGGTCAGTTTTGGCGAAGTTATGGGGGTCGAATGATTTTACCAAAGCCCAAGTCGATTTTTTGGCACATAACTAACATGCATTCTAACCAAAAATCGAATTTTATTTAAATGTTAATATTTAAATGCAGTTTTGTTCTAGGGGCCAAACCATGACTTTTAAGTCATTGCTTTTGAAAATCGGGTCAGTTTTGCCGACGTTATGAAGGTCGAAAGATTTGACCAATTCCCAAGTCAACTTTTTTGGCATATAACTTTAACATGCATTTTGACCCAAAATCGAAGTTTATTCAAATGTAGTTATTTAAATGCAGTTTATTCTAGTAGCCAAACCATGACTTTTAAGTCATTGCTTTTGAAAATCGGGTCAGTTTTGACGAAGTTATGAAGGTCGAAAGATTTTACCAAAGCCCAAGTCGACTTTTTGTCATAAAACTTTAACATGCATTCTGACCAAAAATCGAATTTTGTTTAAATGTAAATATTTAAATGCAGTTTTGTTCTAGATGCCAAACCATGACTTTTAAGTCATTGCTTTTGAAAATCGGGTCAGTTTTGCCGAAGTTATGAAGGTCGAAAGATTTTACCAATTCCCAAGTCAACTTTTTTGGCACATAACTTTAACATGCATTTTGACCCAAAATCGAAGTTTATTCAAATGTAGTTATTTAAATGCAGTTTTATTCTAGTAGCCAAACCATGACTTTAAAGTCATTGCTTTTGAAAATCGGGTCAGTTTTGCCGAAGTTATGAAGGTCGAAAGATTTTACCAAAGCCCAAGTCGACTTTTTGTCATAAAACTTTAACATGCATTTTGACCCAAAATCGAATTTTGTTAATATGTAAATACTTAAATGCAGTTTTGTTCTAGGGGCCAAACCATGACTTTTAAGTCATTGCTTTTGAAAATCGGATCAGTTTTGGCGAAGTTATGGGGGTCGAAAGATTTTACCAAAGCCCAAGTCGACTTTTTTGGCACATAACTTTAACATGCATTTTGACCCAAAATCGAAGTTTATTCAAATGTAGTTATTTAAATGCAGTTTTATTCTACTAGCCAAACCATGACTTTTAAGTCATTGCTTTTGAAAATCGGGTCAGTTTTGCCGAAGTTATGGGGGTCGAAAGATTTTACCAAAGCCCAAGTCGTCTTTTTGTCATAAAACTTTAACATGCGTTCTGACCAAAATCGAATTTTATTAAATGTAAATATTTAAATGCAGTTTTGTTCTAGGGGCCAAACCATGACTTTTAAGTCATTGCTTTTGAAAATCGGGTCAGTTTTGCCGAAGTTATGGGGGTCGAAAGATTTTACCAAAGCCCAAGTCGACTTTTTTGGCACATAACTTTAACATGCATTTTGACCCAAAATCGAAGTTTATTCAAATGTAGTTATTTAAATGCAGTTTTATTCTAGTAGCCAAACCATGACTTTTAAGTCATTGCTTTTGAAAATCGGGTCAGTTTTGACGAAGTTATGGGGGTCGAAAGATTTTACCAAAGCCCAAGTCGTCTTTTTGTCATAAAACTTTAACATGCGTTCTGACCAAAATCGAATTTTATTTAAATGTATATATTTAAATGCAGTTTTGTTCTAGGGGCCAAACCATGACTTTTAAGTCATTGCTTTTGAAAATCGGGTCAGTTTTGCCGAAGTTATGAAGGTCGAAAGATTTTACCAAAGCCCAAGTCGACTTTTTTGGCACATAACTTTAACATGCATATTGACCCAAAATCGAATTTAGTTTAAATGTAGTTATTTAAATGCAGTTTTATTCTAGTAGCCAAACCATGACTTTTAAGTCATTGCTTTTGAAAATCGGGTCAGTTTTGCCGAAGTTATGGGGGTCGAAAGATTTTACCAAAGCCCAAGTCGACTTTTTGTCATAAAACTTTAACATGCACTTTGACCCAAAATTGAATTTTGTTAATATGTAAATACTTAAATGCAGTTTTATTCTAGGGGCCATTCCATGACTTTTAAGTCATTGCTTTTGAAAATCGGGTCAGTTTTGCCGAAGTTATGGAGGTCGAAAGATTTTACCAAAGCCCACGTCGACTTTTTGTCATAAAACTTTAACATGCATTTTGACCCAAAATCGAATTTTGTTAATATGTAAATACTTAAATGCAGTTTTGTTCTAGGGGCCAAACCATGACTTTTAAGTCATTGCTTTTGAAAATCGGGTCAGTTTTGCCGAAGTTATAGAGGTCGAAAGATTTTACCAAAGCCCAAGTCGACTTTTTGTCATAAAACTTCAAATGCATTCTGACCAAAAATCGAATTTTGTTAGTATGTAAATACTTAAATGCAGTTTTATTCTAGGGGCCAAACCATGACTTTTAAGTCATTGCTTTTGAAAATCGGGTCAGTTTTGACGAAGTTATGGGGGTCGAAAGATTTTACCAAAGCCCAAGTCGATTTTTTGTCATAAAACTTCAAATGCATTCTGACCAAAAATCGAATTTTGTTAGTATGTAAATACTTAAATGCAGTTTTATTCTAGGGGCCAAACCATGACTTTTAAGTCATTGCTTTTGAAAATCGGGTCAGTTTTGACGAAGTTATGGGGGTCGAAAGATTTTACCAAAGCCCAAGTCGACTTTTTGTCATAAAACTTTAACATGCACTTTGACCCAAAATCGAATTTTGTTAGTATGTAAATACTTAAATGCAGTTTTATTCTAGGGGCCAAACCATGACTTTTAAGTCATTGCTTTTGAAAATCGGGTCAGTTTTGACGAAGTTATGGGGGTCGAAAGATTTTACCAAAGCCCAAGTCGATTTTTTGTCATAAAACTTCAAAATGCATTCTGACCAAAATCGAATTTTGTTAGTATGTAAATACTTAAATGCAGTTTTATTCTAGGGGCCAAACCATGACTTTTAAGTCATTGCTTTTGAAAATCGGATCAGTTTTGCCGAAGTTATGGGGGTCGAAAGATTTTACCAAAGCCCAAGTCGACTTTTTGTCATAAAACTTTAACATGCACTTTGACCCAAAATCGAACTTTGTTAATATGTAAATACTTAAATGCAGTTTTATTCTAGGGGCCAAACCATGACTTTTAAGTCATTGCTTTTGAAAATCGGGTCAGTTTTGCCGAAGTTATGGAGGTCGAAAGATTTTACCAAAGCCCAAGTCGACTTTTTGTCATAAAACTTTAACATGCATTTTGACCCAAAATCGAATTTTATTTAAATGTATATATTTAAATGCAGTTTTGTTCTAGGGGCCAAACCATGACTTTTAAGTCATTGCTTTTGAAAATCGGGTCAGTTTTGACGAAGTTATGGGGGTCGAAAGATTTTACCAAAGCCCAAGTCGACTTTTTGTCATAAAACTTTAACATGCACTTTGACCCAAAATCGAATTTTGTTAGTATGTAAATACTTAAATGCAGTTTTATTCTAGGGGCCAAACCATGACTTTTAAGTCATTGCTTTTGAAAATCGGATCAGTTTTGGCGAAGTTATGGGGGTCGAAAGATTTTACCAAAGCCCAAGTCGACTTTTTGTCATAAAACTTTAACATGCACTTCGACCCAAAATCGAACTTTGTTAATATGTAAATACTTAAATGCAGTTTTATTCTAGGGGCCAAACCATGACTTTTAAGTCATTGCTTTTGAAAATCGGGTCAGTTTTGCCGAAGTTATGGAGGTCGAAAGATTTTACCAAAGCCCAAGTCGACTTTTTGTCATAAAACTTTAACATGCACTTTGACCCAAAATCGAATTTTGTTTAAATGTTAATATTTAAATGCAGTTTTGTTCTAGGGGCCAAACCATGACTTTTAAGTCATTGCTTTTGAAAATCGGGTCAGTTTTGCCGAAGTTATGGAGGTCGAAAGATTTTACCAAAGCCCAAGTCGACTTTTTGTCATAAAACTTTAACATGCACTTTGACCCAAAATCGAACTTTGTTAATATATAAATACTTAAATGCAGTTTTATTCTAGGGGCCAAACCATGACTTTTAAGTCATTGCTTTTGAAAATCGGGTCAGTTTTGCCGAAGTTATGAAGGTCGAAAGATTTTACCAAAGCCCAAGTCGACTTTTTGTCATAAAACTTTAACATGCATTTTGACCCAAAATCGAATTTTATTTAAATGTAGTTATTTAAATGCAGTTTTATTCTAGTAGCCAAACCATGACTTTTAAGTCATTGCTTTTGAAAATCGGATCAGTTTTGGCGAAGTTATGGGGGTCGAAAGATTTTACCAAAGCCCAAGTCGACTTTTTGTCATAAAACTTTAACATGCACTTTGACCCAAAATCGAACTTTGTTAATATGTAAATACTTAAATGCAGTTTTATTCTAGGGGCCAAACCATGACTTTTAAGTCATTGCTTTTGAAAATCGGGTCAGTTTTGCCGAAGTTATGGAGGTCGAAAGATTTTACCAAAGCCCAAGTCGACTTTTTGTCATAAAACTTTAACATGCATTTTGACCCAAAATCGAATTTTGTTTAAATGTAAATATTTAAATGCAGTTTTGTTCTAGGGGCCAAACCATGACTTTTAAGTCATTGCTTTTGAAAATCGGGTCAGTTTTGACGAAGTTATGAAGGTCGAAAGATTTTACCAAAGCCCAAGTCGACTTTTTGTCATAAAACTTTAACATGCATTTTGACCCAAAATCGAATTTTATTTAAATGTATATATTTAAATGCAGTTTTGTTCTAGGGGCCAAACCATGACTTTTAAGTCATTGCTTTTGAAAATCGGGTCAGTTTTGACGAAGTTATGGAGGTCGAAAGATTTTACCAAAGCCCAAGTCGACTTTTTGTCATAAAACTTTAACATGCACTTTGACCCAAAATCGAATTTTGTTAGTATGTAAATACTTAAATGCAGTTTTATTCTAGGGCCAAACCATGACTTTTAAGTCATTGCTTTTGAAAATCGGGTCAGTTTTGCCGAAGTTATGAAGGTCGAAAGATTTTACCAAAGCCCAAGTCGACTTTTTGTCATAAAACTTTAACATGCACTTTGACCCAAAATCGAACTTTGTTAATATGTAAATACTTAAATGCAGTTTTATTCTAGGGGCCAAACCATGACTTTTAAGTCATTGCTTTTGAAAATCGGGTCAGTTTTGACGAAGTTATGGGGGTCGAAAGATTTTACCAAAGCCCAAGTCGATTTTTTGTCATAAAACTTCAAATGCATTCTGACCAAAAATCGAATTTTGTTAGTATGTAAATACTTAAATGCAGTTTTATTCTACTAATCAAAACAATGACTTTTAAGTCATTGCTTTTGAAAATCGGATCAGTTTTGCCGAAGTTATGGGGGTCGAAAGATTTTACCAAAGCCCAAGTCGACTTTTTGTCATAAAACTTTAACATGCACTTTGACCCAAAATCGAACTTTGTTAATATGTAAATACTTAAATGCAGTTTTATTCTAGGGGCCAAACCATGACTTTTAAGTCATTGCTTTTGAAAATCGGGTCAGTTTTGCCGAAGTTATGGAAGTCGAAAGATTTTACCAAAGCCCAAGTCGAATTTTTGTCATAAAACTTCAAAATGCATTCTGACCCAAAATCGAAGTTTATTCAAATGTAGTTATTTAAATGCAGTTTTATTCTAGTAGCCAAACCATGACTTTTAAGTCATTGCTTTTGAAAATCGGGTCAGTTTTGGCGAAGTTATGGGGGTCGAATGATTTTACCAAAGCCCAAGTCGATTTTTTGGCACATAACTAACATGCATTCTAACCAAAAATCGAATTTTATTTAAATGTATATATTTAAATGCAGTTTTGTTCTAGGGGCCAAACCATGACTTTTAAGTCATTGCTTTTGAAAATCGGGTCAGTTTTGACGAAGTTATAGGGATCGAAAGATTTTACCAAAGCCCAAGTCGATTTTTTTGGCACATAACTTTAACATGCATTTTGACCCAAAATCGAAGTTTATTTAAATGTAGTTATTTAAATGCAGTTTTATTCTAGTAGCCAAACCATGACTTTTAAGTCATTGCTTTTGAAAATCGGGTCAGTTTTGACGAAGTTATAGGGATCGAAAGATTTTACCAAAGCCCAAGTCGATTTTTTGTCATAAAACTTTAACATGCATTTTGACCCAAAATTGAATTTTGTTAATATGTAAATACTTAAATGCAGTTTTGTTCTAGGGGCCAAACCATGACTTTTAAGTCATTGCTTTTGAAAATCGGGTCAGTTTTGACGAAGTTATGGGGTCGAATGATTTTACCAAAGCCCAAGTCGACTTTTTTGGCATATAACTTTAACATGCATTCTGACCCAAAATCGAAGTTTATTTAAATGTATTTATTTAAATGCAGTTTTATTCTAGTAGCCAAACCATGACTTTTAAGTCATTGCTTTTGAAAATCGGGTCAGTTTTGGCGAAGTTATGGGGGTCGAAAGATTTTACCAATTCCCAAGTCGACTTTTTGTCATAAAACTTGAACATGCCTTCTAACCAAAATCGAATTTTATTTAAATGTATATATTTAAATGCAGTTTTGTTCTAGGGGCCAAACCATGACTTTTAAGTCATTGCTTTTGAAAATCGGGTCAGTTTTGACGAAGTTATGGGGGTCGAATGATTTTACCAAAGCCCAAGTCGACTTTTTTGGCATATAACTTTAACATGCATTTTGACCCAAAACCGAATTTTGTTTAAATGTAGTTATTTAAATGCAGTTTTATTCTAGTAGCCAACCATGACTTTTAAGTCATTGCTTTTGAAAATCGGGTCAGTTTTGGCGAAGTTATGGGGGTCGAAAGATTTTACCAAAGCCCAAGTCGATTTTTTGTCATAAAACTTTAACATGCCTTCTAACCAAAAATCGAATTTTATTTAAATGTTAATATTTAAATGCAGTTTTGTTCTAGGGGCCAAACCATGACTTTTAAGTCATTGCTCTTGAAAATCGGGTCAGTTTTGACGAAGTTATGAAGGTCGAAAGATTTTACCAAAGCCCAAGTCGACTTTTTGTCATAAAACTTTAACATGCATTCTGACCAAAAACCGAATTTTGTTTAAATGTAATATTTAAATGCAGTTTTGTTCTAGGGGCCAAACCATGACTTTTAAGTCATTGCTTTTGAAAATCGGGTCAGTTTTGCCGAAGTTATGAAGGTCGAAAGATTTTACCAAAGCCCAAGTCGACTTTTTTGGCACATAACTTTAACATGCATTTTGACCCAAAACCGAATTTTGTTTAAATGTAGTTATTTAAATGCAGTTTTATTCTAGTAGCCAAACCATGACTTTAAGATATTGCTTTTGAAAATCGGGTCAGTTTTGACGAAGTTATAGGGATCGAAAGATTTTACCAAAGCCCAAGTCGATTTTTTGTCATAAAACTTTAACATGCACTTTGACCCAAAATCGAATTTTGTTAATATGTAAATACTTAAATGCAGTTTTGTTCTAGGGGCCAAACCATGACTTTTAAGTCATTGCTTTTGAAAATCGGGTCAGTTTTGGCGAAGTTATGGGGGTCGAATGATTTTACCAAAGCCCAAGTCGACTTTTTTGGCATATAACTTTAACATGCATTCTGACCCAAAATCGAAGTTTATTTAAATGTAGTTATTTAAATGCAGTTTTATTCTAGTAGCCAAACCATGACTTTTAAGTCATTGCTTTTGAAAATCGGATCAGTTTTGGCGAAGTTATGGGGGTCGAAAGATTTTACCAAAGCCCAAGTCGATTTTTTGTCATAAACTTTAACATGCCTTCTAACCAAAAATCGAATTTTATTTAAATGTAAATATTTAAATGCAGTTTTGTTCTAGGGGCCAAACCATGACTTTTAAGTCATTGCTTTTGAAAATCGGGTCAGTTTTGCCGAAGTTATGAAGGTCGAAAGATTTTACCAAAGCCCAAGTCGACTTTTTGTCATAAAACTTTAACATGCATTCTGACCAAAAATCGAATTTTGTTTAAATGTAAATATTTAAATGCAGTTTTGTTCTAGGGGCCAAACCATGACTTTTAAGTCATTGCTTTTGAAAATCGGGTCAGTTTTGCCGAAGTTATGAAGGTCGAAAGATTTTACCAAAGCCCAAGTCGACTTTTTTGGCACATAACTTTAACATGCATTTTGACCCAAAACCGAATTTTGTTTAAATGTAGTTATTTAAATGCAGTTTTATTCTAGTAGCCAAACCATGACTTTTAAGTCATTGCTTTTGAAAATCGGGTCAGTTTTGACGAAGTTATAGGGATCGAAAGATTTTACCAAAGCCCAAGTCGATTTTTTGTCATAAAACTTAACATGCATTTTGACCCAAAACCGAATTTTGTTAATATGTAAATACTTAAATGCAGTTTTGTTCTAGGGGCCAAACCATGACTTTTAAGTCATTGCTTTTGAAAATCGGGTCAGTTTTGACGAAGTTATGAAGGTCGAAAGATTTTACCAAAGCCCAAGTCGTTTTTTTTGGCACATAACTTTAACATGCATTTTGACCCAAAACCGAATTTTGTTTAAATGTAGTTATTTAAATGCAGTTTTATTCTAGGGGCCAAACCATGACTTTTAAGTCATTGCTTTTGAAAATCGGGTCAGTTTTGCCGAAGTTATGAAGGTCGAAAGATTTTACCAATTCCCAAGTCGACTTTTTGTCATAAAACTTGAACATGCCTTCTAACCAAAAATCGAATTTTATTTAAATGTTAATATTTAATGCAGTTTTGTTCTAGGGGCCAAACCATGACTTTTAAGTCATTGCTTTTGAAAATCGGGTCAGTTTTGCCGAAGTTATGAAGGTCGAAAGATTTTACCAAAGCCCAAGTCGACTTTTTTGGCACATAACTTTAACATGCATTTTGACCCAAAACCGAATTTTGTTTAAATGTAGTTATTTAAATGCAGTTTTATTCTAGTAGCCAAACCATGACTTTTAAGTCATTGCTTTTGAAAATCGGGTCAGTTTTGACGAAGTTATAGGGATCGAAAGATTTTACCAAAGCCCAAGTCGATTTTTTGTCATAAAACTTTAACATGCACTTTGACCCAAAATCGAATTTTGTTAATATGTAATACTTAAATGCAGTTTTGTTCTAGGGGCCAAACCATGACTTTTAAGTCATTGCTTTTGAAAATCGGGTCAGTTTTGACGAAGTTATGAAGGTCGAAAGATTTTACCAAAGCCCAAGTCGATTTTTTGGCACATAACTTTAACATGCATTTTGACCCAAAATCGAAGTTTATTCAAATGTAGTTATTTAAATGCAGTTTTATTCTAGTAGCCAAACCATGACTTTTAAGTCATTGCTTTTGAAAATCGGGTCAGTTTTGACGAAGTTATAGGGATCGAAAGATTTTACCAAGCCCAAGTCGATTTTTTGTCATAAAACTTTAACATGCACTTTGACCCAAAATCGAATTTTGTTAATATGTAAATACTTAAATGCAGTTTTGTTCTAGGGGCCAAACCATGACTTTTAAGTCATTGCTTTTGAAAATCGGGTCAGTTTTGGCGAAGTTATGGGGGTCGAATGATTTTACCAAAGCCCAAGTCGACTTTTTGTCATAAAACTTTAACATGCATTCTGACCAAAAATCGAATTTTGTTTAAATGTAAATATTTAAATGCAGTTTTGTTCTAGATGCCAATCCATGACTTTTAAGTCATTGCTTTTGAAAATCGGGTCAGTTTTGACGAAGTTATAGGGATCGAAAGATTTTACCAAAGCCCAAGTCGATTTTTTGTCATAAAACTTCAAAATGCATTCTGACCAAAAATCGAATTTTGTTTAAATGTCAATATTTAAATGCAGTTTTATTCTAGTAGCCAAACCATGACTTTTAAGTCATTGCTTTTGAAAATCGGGTCAGTTTTGACGAAGTTATAGGGATCGAAAGATTTTACCAAAGCCCAAGTCGATTTTTTGTCATAAAACTTTAACATGCACTTTGACCCAAAATTGAATTTTGTTAATATGTAAATACTTAAATGCAGTTTTGTTCTAGGGGCCAAACCATGACTTTTAAGTCATTGCTTTTGAAAATCGGGTCAGTTTTGGCGAAGTTATGGGGGTCGAATGATTTTACCAAAGCCCAAGTCGACTTTTTGTCATAAAACTTCAAAATGCATTCTGACCAAAAATCGAATTTTGTTTAAATGTAAATATTTAAATGCAGTTTTATTCTAGTAGCCAAACCAATGACTTTTAAGTCATTGCTTTTGAAAATCGGATCAGTTTTGGCGAAGTTATGGGGGTCGAATGATTTTACCAAAGCCCAAGTCGACTTTTTGTCATAAAACTTCAAAATGCATTCTGACCAAAATCGAATTTTATTTAAATGTTAATATTTAAATGCAGTTTTGTTCTAGGGGCCAAACCATGACTTTTAAGTCATTGCTTTTGAAAATCGGGTCAGTTTTGCCGAAGTTATGGAGGTCGAAAGATTTTACCCAAGCCCACGTCGACTTTTTGTCATATAACTTTAACATGCATTTTGACCCAAAATCGAATTTTGTTAATATGTAAATATTTAAATGCAGTTTTGTTCTAGGGGCCAAACCATGACTTTTAAGTCATTGCTTTTGAAAATCGGGTCAGTTTTGGCGAAGTTATGGGGGTCGAATGATTTTACCAAAGCCCAAGTCGACTTTTTTGGCATATAACTTTAACATGCATTTTGACCCAAAACCGAATTTTGTTTAAATGTAGTTATTTAAATGCAGTTTTATTCTAGTAGCCAAACCATGACTTTTAAGTCATTGCTTTTGAAAATCGGGTCAGTTTTGGCGAAGTTATGGGGGTCGAATGATTTTACCAAAGCCCAAGTCGACTTTTTGTCATAAAACTTCAAAATGCATTCTGACCAAAATCGAATTTTATTTAAATGTTAATATTAAATGCAGTTTTATTCTAGATGCCAAACCATGACTTTTAAGTCATTGCTTTTGAAAATCGGGTCAGTTTTGACGAAGTTATGGGGGTCGAAAGATTTTACCAATTCCCAAGTCGACTTTTGTCATAAAACTTGAACATGCCTTCTAACCCAAAATCGAATTTTATTTAAATGTTAATATCAAAATGCAGTTTTGTTCTAGGGGCCAAACCATGACTTTTAAGTCATTGCTTTTGAAAATCGGGTCAGTTTTGACGAAGTTATGGGGGTCGAATGATTTTACCAAAGCCCAAGTCGACTTTTTTGGCATATAACTTTAACATGCATTTTGACCCAAAACCGAATTTTGTTTAAATGTAGATATTTAAATGCAGTTTTATTCTAGTAGCCAAACCATGACTTTTAAGTCATTGCTTTTGAAAATCGGGTCAGTTTTGCCGAAGTTATGGAAGTCGAAAGATTTTACCAAAGCCCAAGTCGAATTTTTGTCATAAAACTTCAAAATGCATTCTGACCCAAAATCGAATTTTGTTAATATGTAAATACTTAAATGCAGTTTTGTTCTAGATGCCAAACCATGACTTTTAAGTCATTGCTTTTGAAAATCGGGTCAGTTTTGGCGAAGTTATGGGGGTCGAATGATTTTACCAAAGCCCAAGTCGAATTTGTGGCATAAAACTTCAAAATGCATTTTGACCCAAAATCGAATTTTATTTAAATGTAAATATTTAAATGCAGTTTTATTCTAGTAGCCAAACCATGACTTTTAAGTCATTGCTTTTGAAAATCGGGTCAGTTTTGACGAAGTTATGGGGGTCGAAAGATTTTACCAATTCCCAAGTCGACTTTTTGTCATAAACTTGAACATGCCTTCTAACCAAAATCGAATTTATTTAAAAGTTAATATTTAAATGCAGTTTTGTTCTAGGGGCCAAACCATGACTTTTAAGTCATTGCTTTTGAAAATCGGGTCAGTTTTGCCGAAGTTATGGGGGTCGAAAGATTTTACCAAAGCCCAAGTCGACTTTTTTGGCACATAACTTTAACATGCATTTTGACCCAAAATCGAAGTTTATTCAAATGTAGTAATTTAAATGCAGTTTTGTTCTAGGGGCCAAACCATGACTTTTAAGTCATTGCTTTTGAAAATCGGGTCAGTTTTGACGAAGTTATGAAGGTCGAAAGATTTTACCAAAGCCCAAGTCGATTTTTTGTCATAAAACTTTAACATGCAATTTGACTAGAAGTCGAGTTGACAACCTGCAGAAAACTGAATTTGAAATTCAAGTTCAAGTTGAAACAGTTCATTTTAAAATGGATGAACATAAGCTGATTTGTTTGGTTCAACGAAAATATTATTTTATAAGAATGCTAGCAAACATTTTAGAGATCCAGTAAAAACAGGCTGCTTGGGTATTAATTGGGATATATTAATTCTAATTTTGTTCTCTTCTATTTGAAGGCAACAGCTTCACGCTTTGCGTATTGTTCAAGTTTCTTTCACGTTCACGTTAAGTTTACGTTAAGTTAAGTTCGTGGAACTGCTGTTAATATGAGAATAGTAAAGAAAATTTTGAAAGCATAATTACTTACAACTATACAAAGGAATTAACTCCCAGATGTTTGCACATATCCAGTGTATTCGGGCTTACGTTGGTTATTTTTATTTGGAAATTATTTTTAAACGGGTTTTTGGAAATATGTATTATAAGCGGATGAAGGAAAAGCCTCCATGTCCTTTTTGTTCAATCGTAGAAGAACTACTTCTGCGGCAAAGCTTTAAAAAATCATTTCGATATGTATTCTTTTTCAGCTTTATCTTTTTATCTTTATACAAATGATTTACAAACATTCTTATATTTTTTTCATGTTATTTTTGGACCGGTCATATGCATTCATTCATTCATTCATTTATTCATTCATTCATTCGTTCGTTCGTTCATTCGTTTTAATAACTGTCAATATGGCGACGTTTGGCGTCGGCGTCGGCGTCAGCGTCAGCGTCGTCGTCGACGTCGTCGTCGCAGCTGCTGCAGCTATCTCTGTTAATAATGAACGAGCTGCAAAGAGTTGGCGTATTAAATGCGACGCTCACCTCAGCGACAGCAGCAGCAACAGCAACAACAATTTAATAGCGAATAAAAGTAAAGCTTGGGGTCGTCAATTGCTTTTGGTGCTGTTGCTGCTCAACTTCTGATCTTGCGCCCATTTCCGAACCCCTCATTTCGCATTGCAGTTCGGCTTTTCAGTTTGGCTTTGGAGTGCGAGGCGCCTTTTGAAGTAGAGTCACACACATGTGTACTATGTTTGTGTGTGTGTGTGTGGATACCCTATTAAATTTATATATAGTTTATATATTAGGATGAACATTTTTGATAAAAAATAATAAAGAAAACTTGATAACGTTGCCTTTCATTGCAACTTCCGGCCAGTTTTCTTACCTTTTTATACTCTGAACCTATGTCCGTCGATCTGTCCGTCTATCGATCTCGAAGACTATAAAAGCCAGGAACATGAGATTTGGGATTTAAGTTCGTCTATATTATGCTCAGGTCAAGTTTGTTGCATACCCCTTCCGGTAATGTAATTTTCAGGGTATCAATTACTCTAGCTTTATTTATGCAAAAGCCATGTATTCTTTGGCAACGAATTTCTCGTTTATTCACAGCTGTAAGTTTTGTTAGTTGTGGTTTTTAGGGTATCTCTAAGCTGCGCTTCGTCTGGATCATTGGCATGTGCAACTTTTGTTTTCGCTGTTACATTCTTTTCATATGGCCAGTGATTCGGTTTGGGATTCTGATTTGCAGATTCGCATATTCGCATTCGGTCAGCGTAGCTGACATCAATTTGTAATTTCAATTAAAAATTTAAACTGCAAAAAAGGCGCAGGCGAATTGCGAGTTGCGAATTCTGAATTCATTCCATTCGATTCGATTGCTGCCTGCCATTAACATCCTGCGCACCAAAAAACAAAAAAAAAAGCAGATGATTTCTTTTACACAACCTGACTAAACCCCAATGCCTCTTCTTTTTGCTCTTCCTGCTCCACTAGTTGTTCATGCTGGTGTGTGAGAGCGAGAATAATTCGATATGCATATAACGTTTGCGACAAGTGGAACTTAATGTAATTTCCTTATTCAAATAGCTTTTGGTACAGCAAACAGAGAAAAAAGTGTAAGGAGTTTTCCCATAAAGATACTAAATAAGCTGACAGTTGGTGAGAATTTAAAATCAATCGTCTATTAAATATAATTCTTTTCATAATATGTTATTAAACTAATGAAATCAACAATCGATAAAAAAGTATTTTACATATTTGTCGCCAAATCTTTGCTCAATAATTAATCGTTTTAGGGCGGAACCGCGATAATTATACCCACATTTACTAAGTGCTCTCTCTACACATAAAGAAAATTGAGCAGAAAAAGGAGGAAAAATAGCAAAAAGAAAAGAGCAGAGAAGAAAAGCATTTCTCGTTGAAGAAATTGTTCCTGCTGCTGTTTCCGCCTTGCTTTTTATTTTTATTTTTTTTTCCGAGCCTCCTCTCCATTAGACATGAAAGTGTCAACTTCCGCGTTCCCGCACACACACACACACACACACACACACACACACACACACACACACACACACACACACACCTAGGCACTTGCTTGTATGTGTGTAAGCGCTTTTTTGTTGTTGTTGTTGTTTTTGTTATTATTGTCGCTGGTTAAAAGCATGTCAAATTTGTATACATACTCAAAAGTGGGAAAGGAAAAAGTGCGAGAAGCCTGCGAGAATTCATGATTGAATGATTGAGAAATTAATACACACACACACACACACACACACACGCGCGCGCACACAAACACATAGCGGGGCATAGAGTCGTAAAGAGGGGTGGGGGCGGAGGATGCGAGGGCGGCAACGTGAAATTATTCCATTTCGCTTTACAACTGAATGCAAATTACATGCTGTAATTTCCTGCAAGAAAGCAAGAAATGAAGCGAAATGAATGTGGCACACACACACACACAAACATACACACACACACACACACACACACATGCTCCAAATGTGTATTTGAGCCAAGCGGAAATAAAAATAAATTCGAAAAGTTAATATTAAATGTGCTACATTGGAAACATATTGTGTAGAGACTTACTGCCTTGCCTCTATCTCTCTTCTTTTTCTCTCTCTCTCCCTATCATTCTCTCACTCGCTTTCACACTTTGTCCCTATCTCTCTCTGTCTGTAACGCGCTTCGCTGACGCTGATTTTCCACATGCCTAGCAGACAACAAGGCAAGCCTTTGCCCATTCCACTAAAATACACTCACACACACACAAACATTACAACAGGCCCAACACATACACTCGAACCCAAGCCAAGTGCAACCACAATCCCAACCCACATTCGATCCACTGGCCGTAAACAATTGCGCATTTTCAGCGCCGTTTGCTTACATTTTTACTCTTTTTTTTTTGCGTTACATTTTTTTTTTTTTTGTTATGTATGGCGCATTTTCAGTAAATTTTTTCTGTTGTATTTATTACAATATTTTTTCGTTTTATTTTATTTTTTTATTTTTGTTATTTTCTTTTTAATTTGCGCGCCAATTTTTCTTCATTTTTTTTTTGTTCGCCGCGCTTGCAGTTAATTTTTTATTGTTATTATTTTCATTGTGGCAACAACAGCAGCAGCAGCAGCAGCAACAACAAGAACAGCAGCAGCAGCAGCAGTTGCCACTTGGTCAATGGCCAGTTTTTTAGTCAACACGTAAAATATGCTTAAATATTTTAAATTTAATAACACGCTTCGCTGGCCTCGCCAAATACGTCAATGCATATGCAAACAAATAATCCCGCAAGCAAGCCATGTTACAAAAAGGGGCATTGAAAATGTCAAACTCCCCTCCCCCTAAGACAAACACATGCAAAAACAACGTCTAACCAGCCTTCTTTTTTTGTAGAAACTTTATCGAAATGCAATTAAAACCAACCAATATTTTTATACGATCGAATCAAAGAGTTAAACATTCAGTTTTGATTTTATTTTCCATTTACATAAAGTATTTTCATAAAAAAAATCCCAAATACGTCAAGTGAAACCTTTATAACAAGCAATGTTGAAAAGGATGAAATTATCAAAACAGGATTTTAGATAAAACTCTCAACACTTAAAAAACAGAGAGATCTTAACTATCCTAACCTCTTCTTAAGCTTGCTTCGAGGTCTTAATCTTAGAATTAGAAACATTGCTTAAGTCTTGATATATGTACATATAAACTAAACTAAACTGAACTTCTATATTATTTATTTTTAAAGATTTTTTTATTTCCTTATTAGCTTTACAATTTAAGCTAATTGTTTTAAAACTTTTCGATTACAGTTTTTCGGGCAATGGAACAACAGAAGGTGGCAGGCAGCAGGTGCTAATGTGCTGACGTGGCAAGTGTCAACAAAACATATTTCGCTCATCATGTTGAACCCATTCATTAAAACCTTCAAAAACCCTGCGCAACTAACAAAGCCAACGACAATAACATACAAAAAAAATACCAAAAACAGGTAAGTTTCAGTTACATTTACAGTTCCTGCTATTTCTGATTATATTTACTTTAGGTATGTGTCTCTTCGACTCTTCTCCCTGTGTGTGTGTGTGTGTGTGTGTGGCACATATTATTCTGGCCAATGCCTCTGGAGTCATTTGACTCCGATTTTGGTTTGTGGCCGAAATCAAATTTATACGCCCAAAATAAAATGAACTTGAAGCACGCTGAATGATGCCGACAGACAGACCCTCTCTCTCTCTCGACTGTCTCTAAAAATAGCGTTACTTTTTCCTCTTGCACTGTTATTTCCTAACTATCTTGTCTTGTTGTTGTGCACTGAGAGAAAAATATTCGACAGGAAAACCCATAAATCTGAGAAGACCTTTTGTAAATTTTGTGTTTTTTTGAAGTTTTGTCAAATTGTTCGTGTTTTGCTCAGTGGTATGGTGTAGTTGCTGCACCTACTCTTCTACCCCTTGTGAAGGTGGGGGGCGCGTAGGATAAGAGACTTCATTCTGTTGGGTATTCAAAAATCCAGAAGGCTTTTTGCTTGTTTGTTTGCATCGTTCCGCTTTTGGTCATTGCTTCAAATTGGCGTGTCACCAATGCCATTTGCTAACGTTTTACTGAGAGACTTGCCCGAGAAGTTTGTCCTGTCAGGCTCTTCTCGTCTACCACCTCCCCAACTAGCGGGTGTGTGATGTGTGCAAGGGAAAACAGCATGAAAATCATATTATAAATAAATTATGCAATTATAATTACACAAGAAAACTACTTGGGGCGAAACAACTTACACACATACACGCATACACTAAATGCCAGCAGCGATGTCTGCATGTGTATATGAGGGTGTGTGGTGTGTGTCTTTCTGTGTGTAAAAGTCCTGGCTGATGCTGCCGTTGTTGGAAAAATGCTTCAAGTTGTCATGTCAGGCGTGTGTATCTACCTCTCGCTCTCCTCTATTCTCTGTCTCTCGCGCTCTCTGTGTGCATATAGCTGTCCTCGACTCTTCCCCCCCCTTTATACTCTGCCCACCACCTCAGTCAAACACAAATAGAACAAGTACAGGAAAATAATTACATTTTACGTGCTCCTAGTATTAATATTGCTTAGTTTTTAGTTTTTAACTTTTAGTTTTGTTGGCCACTAATTCACATTTTGTTCATTTTCTTCTGCTTCTTCTACTTCTTCTTTGTATTTACCTCACTTTTCACACTTTTCACAAGAAGCTTAAAGGAAAAATAATATCTCAAAATCTCTTTTTTTTTTTTAAAGAAACCACTAATCGAATGGTTTGTTTTAAAACCCGTAAAAATACTTAAATATCAGACATTAAACACTCAATTCAACTCAGCTCAACTACATTCAATTATTTCTAATTTCTAGTGAATCCTTTCTTTGATTCCTTAATTGTTGAATTTTGTTTTCGTGTTAAATTATTTAAAGTATTCTAATCTATCGTTTATGATAATAACTTTAGTGCAATTTTGGAACAAAAAGTTTGTAGAGTTTTGCCAAAGTCGTTTGTTTTGTAACGTGCAACTCCAACTCCAACTCCAACTCGAAAAGGATTACTTTGTGGGCAATGTTGGAACTGCTTTGTTTTCTATTTAGTGCTCTCGAATAGTTTTAGTTTATTGCCCATCTACACCGGGACTAGTCGACAAAAATGAAACTGACCAACACTTCATTTAGCCAAAGGGGATAAAAGGGGCAGGAAAAAGTTGGTGTAGCAAAATGGCAAATGTTGCACTGAAAACAATTAAAGTTAACCTTAAATCAAGTTTGAATCAAATAACTAAAAACGTGAGGAACCCTTTTTCGGAATTTTGGTGTTTCTTTTTTTTTTTATAATTATTTTCCATTAAGGTTGCGTTTGTTTTTCTCGATGTGGGGGCGGGTGTGTGAGTGTGGCATGCAACCAATTATACTTCTTTATTTTTGTCATTTGTTAGTTTGCTCTTTTGTCACTAAGCAACAAGAACATCATCATAAGCAGCTTAACCCACTAAACCCGCAACATTGAGGAACACTCACATACAGACTTCAACAAACACACACGCAAAAAATCTCGCACACGTAAATCTCATTAAAGTTAATAGAACATGCTTCAAAATTAATTTCCGTAATTCGCCACTTGAGTGACGGAGGTGTTTTTCCCTTCATATTTTACGTGTCTTTTGTATCGGGATAATACAAGTGTTTAGTACAATAACAACTCAAAAACGTAACAAATACGTTATAATCAGCAAGTAAAAGATAATAACTATCAACTTTTCATCGCTTATTATCGATTATTAGGAAGCTACAACATACATACATTTTATGATATATGTATAAATATTCGAATGATCTAAAAACTTAGGTTTCAAATTTTTGGCTTTTCTATTTGTTGTTAAAACTTATTAAATTTGTTATGTCAAAAGAGTTTTTCTAGAAACAAATATGAAATTAAAATTTTAAACTTTTCTACAGACGCTTTAATCTATGCCCCAAATCCAATAATATACTTTTGGTTAAAGTGTGGGATTCCACTGAATGTAAACGCAAATTTATTTTACTGAATCAAATGATAGTGAACATAACTGCAATTATGCTCTATAAACGAAAATGCAGTTTCAGGAAATGTAAGTTTTCCAGTGCTACGTAATAAAAAGAAACGCTTGTTGTTGAATTGACATTCTATTAGCATTTCAATTAAATGGGCTTCACGTGCTGTCTAAGAATATTAAAGTTTTCATTGTTGTGTTGCGAACCTCAATTTAGTTGCGAAACCATATTTATCATTTACTTTATGCAACGAATAAGTTAGTCATCTTTTTAGATCTCCGTCTCAATATGGTTTACTGACATTGCCTGACCCTGCAATTTTATTTTTGAAATGTTTTTTGACCAGCACTCGCTGAAATAATTGACCCTTCTTGGCCAAATCCTCAAGATAATCAATAGGTATGGCTTCGGGGCGAGTTTCATCGCTCAATATTTTCCTTGATGAGTTGTAGCACCTGCCATACAACTCGCGCAACACGTTCTCGTCTTCAAGTTCTGGCTCAACCTCTTTTGACATGTCCTTAGTTGATGCTTGAATATTGTTGGCAGACTCATCTGGTGTGTCCTTAACTGATGCTTGAATGTTGCTTGGATTTTCTGGGTTTGGCATATTGATAGGCGAAGCATATTTTTTCCGAAAAGGCAGGTTGTTGGTTGTGTCCGCTGTGTTTGTATTCTTCCCAGTTGCGCTATCAACTATATCGGCGACCAGATTATGGCTCGTCTCAGAAGGTTGAATACTGATGATTACATCTTGAAACGGATCATCCTTACCACTTAAATTCTCAGATGGATTTTCGATTGGATTATTGGTTGTAGCTGGCGCATTTATAATGTCCCCAAATGCCTCATTATTGATGACCCTTGCATTGTTGTCCATCAAAATCGGGTAGCCCTCATCCATAGTTGGTGCGTCATTATAAAAACTGGGTGCTAGATCATTGTTCCCAGTAAAATATTCGTTCTGACCATTAATATTCATAGAAAGATTTTCGATTAAGCTAATACAATTAAGTTCTTCGATATCCATGTTGGTTGTAGATAGCTTATTTTTAATATTTCCAGATGCCTCATTAATGGCGACCCTTTCGTTGTTCTCCATTAAAGTATTGACAATCGGATAACCCTCATCCATAGAAGCTAGGGTATTAGTTGGTGCGTCATTATTAAAATTAGTCACTAGATCATTGTTCCCATTAGAAGACAGTATAATGGTTGGAACTTCTGGATGTGACATATTGTTGAGCGATTCAGCTGGACCATATTTTTCCTCAAATGGTAGGATATTGATTGCGTTTAAATAATATAAGTCATCCACTACATTTGCATCATAATTTGGGTCATTGAAAAATGAACTAATTATTTCTTCATCCAACTGATCATCAAAATTCATAGGTATACTATCTAATATTTCATTAAAATCGATGTCGTTGATATTCATGTTGGTTGTAGCTGGGATATTTAAAATATTCCCAAATGCCTCATTATTGGCGACCCTTTTATTGGTTTCCATCAAAATCGGATAACCCTCATTCATAGAAGCTAGGTTATAAGCTGGTGCGTTATTATTAAAACTGGTTGCTTGATTATTGTTCCCATTAGAAGATAGTGCAATGGTTGGAACTTCTGGGTTGGTCATATTGATAGGCGGAGCAGTAGGACCCCAGTTTTCCTCAAAAGGTAGGATGTTGTTTGTAATTGCTGTGTTTGAATTCTCCCCAGTTGCGCCGTCAATTGTATAGGTGAACAGATTAGGGCTCGTCTCAAAACGTTGAATACTGACAATAAGCTCTGGAAACTGATCATCCTTACCACTTAAATTCATAGATGGATTTTCGATTGGATTATTGGTTGTGGCTGGCGTATTTATAATATGCCCAGATGCCTCATTATTGGCGACCTTTTCGTTGTTCTCCATTAATGTATTGCCAATCGGATAACCCTTATCCATAGAAGCTAGGGTATTGGTTGGTGCGTCATTATTACAATTGGTCACTAGATCATTGATCCCATTAGAGGATGGGGTAATGATTGGAACTTTTCGATTCGGCATATTTCTAGTCGAATGATACTGATTGGTTGAAACAGCTGGGCTTATCTTTTTGATGATTGACCTGTCCTTGCTTTTGGAGTCCTTGGAAGCTGGGGTACGGGCTGAACGCGTTCTATTGTCTTTTGGATTATCATTCTTGGGAACGTTTATTTTCTTGGCTTTTGGTGCTTTGGATGTACCATCTGCCATTTTAGCCATAGTGTTGGTCGGATAAACCTTTAGATTGTTAAATTTGCTAATTACCTCGTCTAATGTAGCTGTCATTTCTCTGTCGGCCTTGACTGCCGCCATTCTGTCGTTCTCTCTTATCAAGAACTTTTTTTTTGTGGTCCTCTGGCACTCCACGCATAAGCAAGAGTCGGGCGGAACCATGACAAAACATTCATAGCAATGGTTCATTAAGCGATATTTTGGTACGGTTACTGGTGGTAGAATTGGACTAGCAGTCTTGACTAGGGATGCTTGACTAGTGTTAGCACTCTTTACTACCTGGGTAGGCTTTGTTGTTTGTCGCACAGTAGCATGTGTCATGATGGGATTTGAATTTTTAATTGTTGTCTTTGCAGGCTTCCATTGCTTTATGGCATTATTGGTTTTCGAAGCAGTTTCTAAAGATCGGTTTGTATGATTTTCCAAAATGTCTAATGCTTCGGTAAATTTCTTATTTTTCTTAACACTGGGCTTTGAAACGGCAAACGCATCGTCATCTGCATCCACATCTTCAGCATAGTTTATTGGCCGAGTTGATGTTCCACTACGCTTTCTTAGTTGATAACTGCTTTCCACAGGAATGTCGAAATCAAAATCATAACCAAACTCTTTTCGCAGACGCTTGTTTACTGGATTCTTGAAAACAACCTCATAATCGTCATCATTGCAGCGGCTACGTCTTTTAGCTACAGTTTTAGTTGTTGCTGCCTTATTTTGACTAGAAGCCTTAAATGTGGATAGCCGACGACGCGGTTCTGCCATTTTGTTAAAAAAAAAAATCAGAAAAAATTTACAAAAAAAAAATGAAAAAAAATTTTTTTTTTGAAACTTTTGACAAAATCTACGTTGTTCGCTTGTTAGAAACACGATATAAATGTTTAGAAAACAACATTCAGACTGGTTAGTTTGAATGTTTATCAAAAGAAGACTTGATCAACAAATTGAACAGCTTAACAACAGTGCTAGGTGTTTATTCAAGTGTTAATCTCTCTCTACAGCAGTGTTAAGAGCCTTCTTTTTTTTTTGAGAGTTGCAAAGGCTTGGTAGCACAAAAGTGAAGAAAAAAAAAGACAATTAAAAGGCTCTAGGAAATTCGCTGAACCCTAGGCACAATGCTTTCAGTCATTGCTTGTATGTTTGTATGTACTATGTGCGTAATCGACCGATTTCTTAAACACAATTCAACCACTTTGTTGATGCTGATCAAATATATATATTTTGTGTTATGGGTTCGGAGATGAGTTCAGGGTATACAAATATTTGTTTTAGATGCTGTACAACACTGTTATCATTATGTTTGGTGAATGCACTGCGACCTAAGCGGTCGATTGTGTTAACGTTAGAGCTATCGCTAAAAGCTGACTATTATCATTTTCCAACACTTGTTCAAATGACATATCCTTAATTTGAGTATGAACTTAGAGCAAAATAACAAAAGAGCTTCTTTTATAGATTCCGACATACTACATGTACAGCACTAATACTTATTGGATCACTGTGTGTGTGTGGTTTGGTTGTCAAGGCTACCTAATGGATGGCAGGGGGTGTGAAGAGATGGAAAGTATTATATGTGACATTGCAGCGCACTGTATATTCAATTTAGTTGTGCACAACGAACCCAACACCTGCCATTTGCCATTGGCCATTTGCCATTGAATGCCATTCAAGGGATGGTATGTTTTTGATATGCCTGAGTGTGGAGTGTTGGGGTGACGGAGGGGTTGTATTGGATATTGCTAGCAGAAGTACTTAGTTAAAGGTAATGCTGCAGGGACCTGGACACTGTTACAAAATAAATGTTTGAGCGATATCTACACTTTCATGTAGTATTTACACTCTCTTGTTTGTACATGAATGTGGAACCTAAAAATCTCTTTGTCTTTGCCTTTGCCTGATCTAGAGGTATGAATGATGTCATATATATGTATGTGTATACTTAGTATATATGTGTAATATATGTATATCTAATCCACATCTTAATACAATAAATAAGACAACAGTTCCTCTGAGTGTAGCTCGCAGCAGCAGCAGCAGCAGGACTTTCTATCTATCGGCTGACGGGCAACCGTTGCGCCTTTTTGCCTTTTGCCTTTGGTCCATTGCAGGCGCCACTCAATTCAAATGAATCCCTATTTGGCTTCCACTTAACAATGGACCCAACACACACACACATAAAGAGAAAGCGAGAGAGAGATCCCTTGCCGTGTGTGTGTTGTGCGAGTCAGTGAACTTAATTTGGTCACACACAATTGATTCTTTTTACAGGCACACACATTTACACACACACACACACACACACTCACACTCACATTAAGCTTGATTATTGTTGTTGTGCCTGTCAGGAAGGGGGCACAGCAGGTGTGCCGAGTTGATGCCATGGCGCCCTGACGACGTTTTTGTTACCTTGTGCAAAAACTCGTTTTGTAATTTGTGGCTGCAACAATGCAATTAAGTTGACATTAAGTGAAGTTGGCCCTCCCCCCCCCCACCCTTTCTGACCATTTGGCAACTCCCTCTACACACGCACACACACATGCAAGCCTCCCTGCTGGCATTTAAACAGGAGCAGAGGCAGTGGCAAAAGCATCTCAGCAAGTTTGGCTCTAATTCCATTTTGCAGATGCTAGCGTCGCATTTCATCAGCTCACCGCAGGCCCATTCTATTGTTCCTCTCTATCTCTCTCCCACGCTTACGAAATTTGCTACCCTGTAGAAAGGTGAAGCATAAAACGCATCCGATTAACTGGATAATCGAAAATTTCCTAAACACTTTAATGGATATTACTGGTATTTATTTGAAACTCTGCCAAAAATTTGGTATTTTTTGCTAATCGTATACTTAAAAAGGGTATCTGATACAGGGTATATTTCTGTTAAGGATTCTTAATGTTAATATTTTTCGTTTTTTTTTTGTTTTTGTTTGTGTATTGCATTGGTAATGACATCAAAGAGATCATTTTTGTGGCCAATTTGTCGAAATGCTGTTGCAGTTTGGAATTTTGCAGACGCCGCTTGACATCGAATTCAAGCTGTTTTATATTTAAATCAATTGCCCTTAAGTCACATAAACGACAAAACGAAGGAAGAGAAAGAATCTTGAGTGAATCATCAATTGAGAAATTCTGTTAAGGACACACAAAAACACAAAGTAAAGGGATTCGTATTGCAAGAATTCACCACAAGTGTATTTTGCATTTTGCATTTCGTTCTTTTATTTAGCTATATTTGTGGTAGCACAACTGTTACCTACTCTTAAAGCTTAAGTAAGTCAATTTAGGCATGCTATGCTTTTTAAACACTCACGTATTGTTTTGTGTTGTGCTTGGCCAAAGTCGGTCATAACAAGATCGTTAGGTCGGTCATTATATCGACTATGTCCATTTCATTCTTCTATATTTCTCAATTTTCTCAACTGATCTCTTTTTACACACACGTCCCATGCAAAGGCCCTACGCAGAAGCACGTTAAGCGTCGGACCGTCTGTTAGTTACGGACGTAAAGTAGTGTTGAACAATGAAAATGTTATTACGGTAGGAATGAATGTTGAGCACTTCATTACGGTCGAAACAATCGCAACAACATGTCATTATTTTAAACTCAGTTGCATTTCCGATTTATCTAGAGAAAGTTATTAACCTACCGCCACAATATGTGAATTTTTCATCACCTGTCGTTACGTGTGCATTACGGTACGGAAGCTCTACGGGCATCTGCGTATGGGCCTTAAGCATATTGACTCTTATGATAAGTTGCTAGCTTGTTTTTAACGCTTAAATAAAAAGTTCTTTAATGAATTTTGATGCCTTGGTCTTGAATGCATTTTTCTCTTTCTTTTTTTTAGTGCCGCTTCACCCGCATTTATTTATTGTGTTATTTTTGACGGTGGTGTGGCATCCAGTGCCTTTGGCGCTTGTTGGTGACCATACCCCTACTCATCAAAAACTTAGGCAAGTTGTGTGTGTGTGTGTGCGTGTGTGGAGGCTTGACTCAAAAACATTCCGTACCATTCCGGGCATAGTCCTGACACAAAGATAATGCTGCGAATGGCAAAAAAGATTGTGAATTGTTAACCATGCGTACGCATACAAACTGAGCGGGAAGAGGTTTGAGGTGGTCGGTCAGAGGGGTTGGTGAGGGGTATGGTACTTCACTTGGCACGTTGCACACAAGCTATGTGTGTGAGTTTGCGTCTCTGTCCCTGAGCCTCTTCTTGTATGCTTATGGCTTTGGGAAAGAAAGAGAAGCTACGGGTTGGGTGGTACGTAGGCATGTGACAAAAGCAGCTGCCTTTTGTTTGATAACGCGCGCCCTTGGCCCCGCCCATACGTGTGTTTGTATATGTGTATGTGTGAGCAGAAGCATTCAAATAATTAAACTCATCAAGTTTGCCTTATGAGCATTTCTCCTGTTTCTCCTGCTCCTATTTCTTCGTTTAGTCTAATCTTCTTTTGTTTTCTTTAACGGAGCACACACACAAAAGCCGAGCGCACTGAGCACCGTGCGCAACGAGCAAACAACGAATACACTTAGAGAAAAAAGTTAAAATTTTAATAAAACAACTAAAGAAGAAGTTAGTAGAAAGTAACTCATCAATTAAATACCAAACCTAGGTTTGTTGCCACGAAAAAACTTAAGTGTGCAACCATTTGATCTAGATGGGAATTCTTGAACATTTTCCCTTCTACATTCAGTTCTAATAATGAAAACTGGTAGTAAATTACACACATTGGGTGAAATAGTTTTTTTTTTGCTTAATGATGGTAGTTCGTTGGTATTTTTGCCAAGTGCAACCGAGCAGAGTTTTATGCAGAGAGTGGCGACCTGTTCTCAAGTACGTCGGCGACCACATTACCGTCCCCCCCCCCCCCCCCCCCCCTAACTATGTACATTCTGCCAGCCAACACACACACACACACACACACAGCTCAGATGTGTGTGGGCACGCATAATCCTTGATCTTTTGTTAGTTGTTTGCTCAACTTCTGCTTCTGCTGCTGCTGCTGCTGCTGTTTGTTTGTTTGTCAGTTTTGTCAGCGACAGACCGAGTCATCCAAATCCACACACCACCTCCCCCCCCGCTGCCCTTTGTTGTTGTCGTTTTCTTTCTCGTTTCAGCTCGTCGAGCTATCTCTCTAAATTATTAATTAAAGTATTTAACAAATATGCAAAAGTTTGCCCAAAGCACCGGCAGCAGCAAAAGCAGCCACATAACGAAATTTTACCCCCCCCTCTTACCTTACCTTAGCCTACAGCACCACCGCATCTCCTTATCCTGTTTTCTTTAATCCCGCAGCGCTTTGGTCCTTGACGTCCTTGTGTCACGCCTACTCGTCGAGCAAGCGCCTTTGTGTGTTGTGCCTCTCCCCTACCCAACTCTTCGCTCTTCTACTATCCTAGCCTGAGTTCATTCAGCAAGCAAATTGTCGACTAGTTAATAATGTGGCTAGCACACACACGCACACACACTAACACACACACACTCTTGTCATTGTTTGCTTTGCATCTTTTTGATGTTTCATTGCCGCATCAAAGCAATTTTTGGCAAATAGTTTTAACTTGGCGATGAGCCCGTGTCACGCACGACACATAAGAATCCAGCTCCTCCTTCGCTCGGACAGCAGGACTTGCCTCGGGATGTTTGTTGTTTGTGGAATTCTTTTAAAACTCTTCGATTTAATTGGCCCCATTAAACTTGATCTCGCTTTAGCTAACTGAAAAAAATAAACTAGAACGCGGTTTCCTAAAGGTAGTTGATTATAAGGCTGGGGCATAGCCAAGGACGAACATATTTAAACTAGGTTCTACATTGATGAGGATGTTTTTTAAGCAAGTGTCCTGCTCTATCTCAGGTTTAGATTCTTACATTTTTGATAAGTACTTGACAAGAAACTAGATTGTAAACTAGAGAATATTTTTATTTATAGAGAGGATGCATGTATTTCGAATTTAAACAAAAGCTACAACATTCTATTAAGCTCGCCATTTAATCGGTTTATTAGTTAAGTTGATAAATGCACACAATCTGTGATTTTCAACTAATTGTGCACTAAAAGAAGTTGTTTTACCTCTTGAATGTAAAAGGACATGCTTTGATTCGCTAAAGTTCGACCACCGATTGGCATTCATTGAGGATGCGTTGGCGCCGACTTTAAGCACGTTCTCAGCATCCAATGCTGCTGATGTCGTCCTTTGTCTGCATAAGTCGCACCAAGTGCTTAAGTCACAAGGCGACGGCAAAAAGGATGCTGGTGCAGGTGCAGCTTTTGCTTTTGATTTCGATTCTGATTCTGCTTTCATATTATTTTTATTTCGTTTGGTTCGGTTTGGGTTGGTTTGGGTTGGTTTGGGCTCGTCACTTGACTTTGCAAGTTACTTAGCAGCTGCGACTTAACATTTGGCCTGCTCATTTTTTTTTTGCTGTCCTCTTCCTGGCTCTTGGCCAGCTTGTCCTGGAAAAGCTTATAGCATGAAAATCCTTTTTGCGTAAATCCTCAACTACATTTGACCGCACATCCACGCACATTTACGTAAGCTGATTACGCTCAAGCGTGTTGCTCACTGTCCACTGCCCATTAGCGCTCTTTTTCCAGGCTTCCACATCTTCGTTTCCAACACGGTGTGGAATATGCCTGTATAGATTGCCATTCTTCTCCACATAGTCTGAATATATACGTGGGCTTTTCGATATGTTCTTTTTCATCCTTTGTATCCGAGAGCAGCTCTTGACCCGGCACCATGTCTCCTGAAGCGGCTGTCTGGAAAGAGCATCGATCAAAGTCGTATTGTTGCAGTTCCAGCGCCCAATTCGCTATTTTGCCTAATGGGCTTTCAATCAAGTTTAGCCATTTCAGCGCCATGTGGTCCGTTACCACAACAAAATGGTAGCCGTCCAGATATGGTCGAAGTTTCCCGATTCCCCATACTATGGGTAGACACTTGTTTTCGGTGGCATTTAGTGTTCTACTAGCGTACAATATTACCCTTTCACCCTGCTCCGATGGTTAGTATCGCACCCAGACCTTAATTACTTGCATCCGTCTGGCATGCCAACACCAAGCATTGAGTCAGCTTCTTCTTGACTGTGTCAAAAGCCACTTGCCGCTCCTCAGTCCATCCCCGCCGAAATACTATTGAACTGCTTCACGTTTCTAGGTGGCTTTAATTCCGCGATTGCAGCAACCTTCTTCTGTTACTTTGTGGCCGAAGTATTTTAACTCCTTTTTGAAAAAATCGAACTTTTCCACATTAATCGGCAGATCTGCTGCCGAAATACTTCACTTAAATTTGCCATGTACTCCTCAAGATTTCTTCCGATGACCATAATGTCGTCCAAATATGCAAACGCGTGTGGCATAGTTTCTGGTCCAATGACGCTCTCCAAAGCCCTCTGGAAAGTTGCTTGTGCCGAGTGGAGTCCGAATGGCATTACTTTCCATTGATACAGTTCCTGGGACTGTGAATGCTGTCAGTGGTCAGCTCTCTTTTTTTTTTTATCGGTATTTGCCAATACCCGACTTTTAGACCCATATAAATCTTAAAACGCTCCTCCACAGTTTCCGCCGACTTCGCGCACCTCGTCGTCCATTGTCCAAAAATTCCCTTGACTGGAAGTATTCTTGAAAACTCGTACAGACACTTACTCGCGGTTTTTATTTTACAACAAAGCTGCTACAACTGTCAAATACCAGATTTAATTATTCGCCTACTTGGCAAGGTTATAGCTCGTAACTTCTGATATTTGCTAGGACTGACTATGGACTCCTTGGCAACACAAACATTCTATATTCAGTGATCGCACCGCTCACACACCAACGGCGCTTTGCGTGTTTTATGGCCACCAAGCTCCAAACACTTACCTTTACGCTGACGTCCTGTCTCAGAGCGAGACAGAAAGCGAATTCGCCGAAACATCAGGTCCGTTTTCCTGTCTTCATAGGCACTTTAATATCTCCTCACTATGTATGTATGCGCACTTGTCCAGAAGGTCCTGCAGACCTCTATGCCTTCAGACTTTTTGTACTCGTTACCGAAGAGTATATTGGGTTTGTGCAATGTTCGTCATAGTGTCTGTACATCTGTCCGTCCGTTCGTCTGTATAAACGCAACTTTTATCCACACCCTTCAAGCAAGAGACTTGAAACTTTCCAAATATCTTTATCTATTGGATAGTAAATAAAAGTGTCAAGATGGGGTTCTACGATAACTGGGCGGCTGGAAATCGATAAATTCGATAACTCAAAACCGATAATCCACATATTTCGCACAGCCATACAGCTAGAACTACCAAATTGTTGAGAAGATAGCTACTAGAACCCCCAAAAACTGCATCTAATATTTGAAGCCACGCCACCATTCCGCCCCAGCCACTCGCAGTTTGAAATCAGAGACGCCTATACTTCGACAGTTTTGAGCTCGACCAATATGCTATATGATATTATTTAAACGTCGACCTGTTCTCATTAGACACATGCATATGTGTGTTTCGCCCATTTGAAAAGGCTTTGCGTACAGTGCTGCTCATAAATATTTGCACAGTCAACTCCAAACCAAAATGACGTTTATGGAATGTCAAGTGTACAACCGTATGCATTGCTTGCTATGATTATTACAGACACAATAACAAACAGCTACAAAGCACGTGGCAAGAAGTTAAACTCGACTTACAAATGCCTTGTACACCGATTCTGCAACTCTGTTAGTTGCATGATTCCTGCATGCGCTGATGTAAACGCAACAATCCATAACTGAAGCAATTGGGATTCTAAATGTAAGATTCCCCTTGCAACGTAGCGGATTCGAGTTACTATTTCCGACATAACACAACAATAACTCTACAAAACGCTTCATTTCAGAAGGGTTTTTAGACTTTCTCTTTATTTTAGTTGTCTTTCTGTCTTTTATACGTGTTACAGGGTATATCAAAGTGTGAAAGTTTTGCTGGCAAAGGTGCAAATTGCATTTTTAATATATTCACGCATGGTTGTGTTGCTTTAGTGGTCGGTTAGGTTGCGTGGTTTTAATTTAGCGGCTGCTTTAAAACAAAAATTTGTAAACGCTGCTAGCTCCTAACACTCGAGACAAACAAACAAGTAACGACTGCAATAACGATAATGATGAGCTGAGATTAATCCAAAATAGGAAATGTTAAGGAAACAAAAACTTAAAACAAAGCAACGATCGAAATTGATACCAAGATAATTCACTCAGTCATAAGATAACTTTTCATACGTTTTACACTTGAATAAAGTGTATACTCGTATATACTATAATCTTGAATGTTTTTTCTGCGTGTTCTTTATTTCAAATGCAAAAAGCTGAGTAGAAAACAGCCTCGACCCGACCCGAAGCAGAAGCAGTCATCACATCATCTTCAAACCAACTTATGATGATGATATGTGATGGAAAGGGTTGTTGAAGGGAAAAGGTTAAGAGTAACATGCAGGTGTACAAGCCCTTCAGTTTTTGGCGAGTGCTCACCGCTTCATGATAAAAAAATGTAGCTGCAACTGCTGTTGGTGTTCAGTTCTCCTCCTCGCATTTCTTCTCAGTTTATTTTTTATTTTTGCTAGCAGTTTTCTTCAGCTGTCGCTGTCAGTCGGCACAAAGTAACCCCATCACCATATGCCCATCCTTCGTACGCTCCCGTTTGAGGCTCTTCTGTTGACACACAGTTTGTAGTTTGCAAACAGCAGCAGCAAAAACAACAATAGCTGCAACAAGGCTGCAGCTGAAGATGCTTTGTATAAATTTGAATATTTAACAATAATAGGCAAAAACATTTTGCAATTCACAGCGAAGCCGAGCCAGAAAGAGATACAGATACAATATACACCGAACGAAATAAAGACACATTTGAAAATGATTATGAGCGAATATTCTGGAATTTGCTTCGATTTGCGTCCTCCTAAAAGTATGCTGTAAAATCCTTAGCGTGATGGCTTTTTAGCGAGTGCAGCAACCTACAGAATGAGATAGGGTGACCATATTGTCTTAGGTGTTTATTGATTTGGTTGGGTTGGGAAGAAGAAAGAAATGAAAAGAAGTTTTGTTTTGACATTTAGCTTTATATTCATTTATTTATTTATTTTTAATTAATTCATTAGTTTTTTATTTATTCTTAGACCCTTGATATCCTCAGAAGTGTGTGTGGTTTATTTTATAATAATTCAACTTAATACGCTTAAAATATTTATTAAATATTACATATACATATATAATCATTATTATTATCATAATTATTATTATGTGTATTATTATTTTCGCTTGCTGTTGTAATATAATAATGCCATGTATGATTTAGTTTTATTTTACTTTTATTTTTTTTTTTTTTATCGATATACACATACACATACATGTATATTTTAATATATATATATTTATGCTTAGTTCTTAAATCGTCTGCTATGCCACATTTGATGGTAAGGTTTATTTTTCTTCACTTTTGCTCTGCGAAGACGCTTTTATTCCATTTCTATCAAACTCTTTCTACTCATTTGCTTAGCTCGTTTCAGCGTTCTTGGGGTACTGGGAAGTTTTCACTAGGTTTACAAAAAAAAAAATGTATTTCTTTGTTTTTTTTACGTTACTTTAGTAGAATTTGTCCTACAATATTTTTTGTTTGCTTTAAATATTATTTACTATTTTTTGTGAAATACATAGTTGATATACACTACAAACTTTAAGTTTTGTTAATATTTTTTCTTTTTTTCTTTTGTGTGAATGTGTTATTTGTTTTTGTCTAATAAATATAGTATTTTTTTTTTTATAACTGTCCTTTGTTGCTGTCTTTACTTTATTTTGTTTTAACTTATCATTTTTTTTTAAATTATTATTATTATATCTCATAAATTCTTGTTGTTGCTAAATTTTGTTTTGTTTTTTTATTTATTTTTATTTCATCTGGTTGTAGTTGTAGTTGTCGCTTCAGTGCAATGAGTATAAATGTGAGAAGGGTGTGTCTTTGTGGCAGTGTATGTGTGTGTGTGTGTTTTTTTGTTTTATTTTTTGTTTGTGTGTGCAAAACGTTTAAATGTTAATTTTTATCTCAATTGTTTCCCTGTTTCTTTATTTGCTAAGTAATTTTTAGTTTCTTTTATTTTCTTGCATGACTTGTGCCTTTTTTTTAATTTAACGGCGCTCTAACATAAATATACTTAAATACCATTTATTATTTACACATAAATATTTATTTATTTTTATATATAGAATTTTGTTGTTTTATTTTTCTTCAAGCCATTTTATACTTTGCTTTAAGTTCTTGGGTTTTTTTTTTCTTTTCTCATTTTTTGTTCGTTTGTTTTTTATGAGTGTGCCTTAGTTTTTTGTTTTTTTTTTCTTGGCTTTTTTTTATTTTTATATATTTGAATGCTTTTAAAGCAATTTATAAGTTTTTTTTTTTTTAACTTTTTTGTTATTTTTGCCAAATTCTAATAGGTAACTGACTCCTGCTCTTTATTTTGTTTGTCAAATTGTTTTTTTGGTTTGCCAATTAACAAAAGAGAACGGAAAGAACCGAAACTCAAAGTACAGTACACACACACAGTTAAAATACCAATTGTATACCTTGTCTTATTCATACACATTTACATGAATACGCATATCGCATATGTAGCTCTATTCAAATATATATTTAGTTTTATCGTGTTTTTATTTTTTTATTTTACATTTACCTTTAAGTATTTTTAGGCGCGAGCGACGAGAAAAGCCACAGCAAAAAAAAAAAAAAAAAAAAACAGTGAGAAAAATAACCGGATCATTATCAATGCGTGGTGCTATATACTCGTATGCGTTATACAACACTAGTTTACCATAGCATGGTTTTTTTTTTTTTGTTTTGTTAGTTTAGCCTTATGAAGTATTTACACAAAAATGTTCAATCGCTCGTGACGTGACTGTAACTACGACTATTTAGCTGAAGCTTTTGATATTAACGCAATGTATGTGTCTACATATATATATATATGTATGACCTCAACGAACCCAACACATACACATACACATCTACTAATACATTCATACGAAACGTGTGTGTCTATGTACTTGTCATGCATTTAGCTAGCAGTTGCTTAGGTCGGGTGCGGTGTTTGCCAAGTTCTATTATTATTAGTACAAACTAAACGTGTTATCGTCTATCGACTATCGACTATCGCTATCGTTTTCGTTAGTGTAAGTTTATAACGCCAATTGCCCATTAAATCAACTTTTTCCTGTTTCCATTTTTCATTATTTTTTGGCCACTTTTCTTAACGCGACTGCAAATATTTGTTGAAAAACTTCAGTTTTTCATTGATTTGCTTTTTCTGCAACTAATTCAGCAATTTCTTTTTCTTTAATTTTGTAATTTTTAGGCCAAATGTACTTTTTGTTTTGCTTCACTTACGCACTAAGAGACAAAAAAAAAAAAAATATTTTTGGTATTCAATATATATATTTTTACAGTTTTATTTGTTTATAATACTAAGTAGTTTTTGCTTGCAGTAAATTCGATAAGCACCAATTCATCAAAAGAAAGTTTCTTAACAAAAATCTAAATTGCAACAAAAATCAAAGTTTTTTGTTTTGCTCGAGCTTTGTTGTTGGACGGAAAATAAAAAATCAGCGGCATAGGATTAGCGATAAATCTAATCATGTTCTGAAAATTTATCTGGTTTTTCCCTTAATCCAGAGTTTGGTTGTTGTTCTATGGTTAATACTGCATTTAGTTCTCGTTGTTGTTGTTGTTTTCATATCAAGCTTTATTTATGTTTTTATATATTTTTCTTATTTATTTTTTTGCTCATTTTTTGTTGTTTATTTACGCGCAAAACTTACAAATAATAACAAAACATTTTACACAATATAATATAATATTCCTATGCTAAAACTAATAGTAATATTAAGATTAAAAAAAAAAAAACTTTATGCATATTTTTTAGCCTAAAAATCCTGTTATTTAAAAAATGTTATGCTCCTTCCAATAATAAATAATTTAAAATCATAAGATAAGATAAAATTAGTTTTTGTAAAAGCTAAATTTGGATTTTTATAAATTATGATGAATGTTATGTTTTTTTTTTTTAGTTTTTTTATTTTTATTACTATTATTTTTTAACAATTTTGCTTGGCCCGTTTTATTGGCGGCGTCGTTTTACTGTTATAACTACAGTTACATTTATAGTTTATGGCGCATATGTTTTTTTTTAAGTTAAGTATTTTTTTTTCCTTTTGTATACATATAATGTTGGCTATATAGCATGCATGTGTTCGGCCCCCCCCCTCTCTCTCTCTCTCTCTCTCTTTACTATTTTCTATCTCTGCGTTTGGTCTAAACTTGGCATAAATTAGCTACAGCTGCGACGACGCCTAAAATTAGACTTGCTTTTTTTTTGTTATTCTTTTATATACATTTAGCAATGGGTTTGTTGACTATATATATATTTGCATATACATATACATACATAAATATAGTTTTTTTTTTATGCCAGTTGCCTTTTTTTGTGACTAATGAAGAGAAATACAGAGAATTTTTGCAGCCTGGTATACATGTATTTATATTGTTTTTTTTATTTTTTTCATCTACACATATATATGTATGCATTAATATATTCATGTGTGTTTGTGTGTGTGTGTGTGTTTGTTTTTTATGTATGTATTTTTTGATTTTGTTTAAAACTATGCCAGTCTCAAAAAGCTCGAGTACCACGATTAAATAACAAAAAAAAAAAACATTCATTTTCTTTTTGTTCCTGTTTTTTTTTACCTCATATCTTCTATATCATCTAATGCTGCACGCTCCATCTCTTTTCGTTTATTGTTTGTATGTATATTTAGGTATATGCATGTACATTAAGACATATAAATAAGTTTATAGTATATTAAGTGTATATTTATGTTTTGGGCGCTTCTTCACATATATGTTTGTACGTATAACTAACGTATAACTACTGCATTTATGTTGGTATATATACTCGCGCACACACACACATAATACACATATACACAAATATATATGTATGTAATATATATATATATTGTATAGCTCTAATTAGCTATTTTAAATATTAGTTTTATCTTTTATTGGATTTATCATTAACTTTTTTATGCATTCGCTTGTCGCATTTCTAACATCTAAAGATTAATAAAAAAAAAAGGTTTTTATTTTATTTATTTTTTTTTTTTTTAGCTTAAAAACGAATTGAGTAACATATTTTTTTTTGTTCTTGTTGTTTAGTACAGTTCCTTCCTTTTTATCCTCCCTCTCTCTCTCTCTCTCTCGTTTTCTCGCTCAGTTTATCATATTTCTTTCGCTATCTTTGTTGCTAACCCAATGGCTATAATACTCGTAATTATGATAATTTAATTATATTTAGTTGGGACTCTTGTTTCATGTTTTTTCATTTTGTTTGTTATTTTTTAGTTTTTGGATTCTACGTCTACTAAAAGCTAACAGGCGACCGGTCCTGGCTCCGATTCCGCCGTATCATCGTGCTCATCCGTTGACCAGCTGAGACTGCGCCGTCGCCTTCGCTGGGTATTTTGCGATACACCCGCCGCACCGCCGGTAGCTCCCTTCTTCTTCACGAACTTGATGTTGTAGGGGTCCTCGGCCAGCTCCGGATACAGGCTGATATCGTGTATGTACTCACCCTCATAGTTGTTGGCATAGCTCTGCTTCAGTATCTCATCGCTCTCCTGTTGCGTCCATTCCAGAACGGTAGTTAGACCACTGCGCAACGCCTCCTTTTCACGATGCCAGGCCTTACGCACCGCCGTCAGCTTGGCGTGATGCATCAGACGCTGCTGTTCTTTGGCAACGGTGGTGCCGTAGCGCAAATTGATGATGGCATGAGCTCCGTGTATTTTGACATCCAGATAATTGCCATTGGAGCCAGCACCTGCACTGTTAGCAGCAGCACTACCACTACTAACGCCACTACCAGAACCACTCGCACCGGCCACACCCGGCGTTGCTTCGCGTGTGATTTCATGGAAGGTGGTGTTCACCTGACCCTGTAGTCGCTTCAGCTGCTGTCGATCCTCGCTGGCACGCCATGCATCCTCCTTAACGAAGAAGAACGAGTCCTGCTGGGCATTGTGCACCACAAACGTAAAGGGTAGCAGCTTGGAGCGATTGAAAACGCTTGTGTAGACATCCCGATAGATTGCATTTGCTGCCGGCACACTGGACACAATTGCCTGACCGTCAGCCGTGCGCGATACCACAATACCCTTACCGAACGGTGGTTCTGTATCGGAGCCAATTGAACGTGGCGATGGATCCATAACGTCACACTTGAGCGCTGAACGTGGCGGAGCCGACAGCTGTTCAAAATCTGACATTCTACGTACGTTGAGGTGTGCAAGGAAGCCGCTCTCTACCGCCATCGTGGGTATATTATCGAAGGGTCGACGCATATTCAATGCAATGGGATTAGTCGGAGGACGACCCCATAATGCCGGTGGTTGCCAAAGGTCCTTGGCCAGCTGTGGCATTAGATTGCCCACATTGTAGCCGAGAGTGCGCATCCAACTAGCAAAATCGGCGGGATAATGACGCTCCTGGTCAACATTGATGGGATCATTGCCATTGAAGCGATACAAATGCAAGCGGGTGGGGGTTATAATACGTTCGGCGACGCGCTGCCAATCGGGTGACATCCATTGGCCAATCAGTGGATCATAGACACGTCCATCCCCCATATGAACCAGCGTTGTGACCTGATCCAAAATGCCGCCACAAAAATCGATGGGTAAATACAGATATGGATTAGAATCGTATACGATATGTCCAAAAGGTGAACGCATTATCTCCCTAATACCTTCGCCGTACTGATTGAACAGCATTAGCGGAGTACCACTCTGATCTGTGGCCACATAATATTTGTGCCGATAGACCTGGGCGTAGATCAAATGACCAACCTCATCATAGGTCAACGACATGAGTTTGCCATCGCGGGGCGAGTAGATCTGTGAGACCTCATAGGGTCGCTGTTGATTCGTATAGAAGAACTGTGTGACATTGCCAAAGTTATCCTTGCGTGTCGTCAGTCGCTTTAGGTGATCATAGTAGTACTTCACATCAAATCGTCCACGTTTCGAGGCACGGACAAGCAGACCCTGTGTATTGTAGTGGAAACGCTCCTCACGGGCATTCTGTGCCACCAAACCGCGAGCATCATACTTGTACTGCCCCTCACCAAACTTGACTATACGGTCCTGGGCATTGTACTCCATTGGTATGGTATTGCCGCGATATGTCAAAGAGAGCAGATTGCCATTGTCATCGTAACGGAAGCCCCAAGGCTCTTGAGCCTCAACACCCACCAACTGGCCATCGCAGTCCCACGTATAGTTCTTTACATTCGTGTAGCTATTGACGGCCATGTTGCGCGTATAGGTGCGTGTCTGTGAGATACGACCGTGCACACCATAAGAGAACTCCATGCGAAAGACCTCCAATCGATGTATAGCCAATGCCATGCGTTGCGTCTGGAAGCGACCATCTACTGTCCGCGTGAAGCCAGCCGTACCATCATGCAATTGCGTTTGATTCAATGCTAGCCGTGTGAACTTGAACTGTCCAATTAAACTCGGCTGTCCGGTACGTCTATCGTAGGCATACGCTTGAGTGGGCAAATTTTGTCCGCCAATGCGACCCTGCAGGGCTACAACACGAAGCTGATTGTCGTACTCGTAGCTAAATTTGGCGTTGCTCAATCCTGTTTTGGCCACATAATCGATGCGTTCCTCTGTCAACAATCCAGCAGCGTACTCAAAGTCCCAACGGTATTCCAATTCACGTTCCGCATGCGACACCGTGCTCGGCATACCGGTTGCATCGTTATACTGAAACTCGCTGCGTCCATCGCCGTGCACCACCTCTGTCAGCTGACCAGCAGCATTGTAGCGATAGACAATGCGAGCACCGTCTCCCGGTAAAATAGTCTGGAGTAGTGCACCCGCATGACTATAGTGCTGTAGATAGGCACGTGTACTACCCGGTGGTGTGTATGTGCAGCGTATAAAACCAATCGATGTCTGCATGCTAAAGCTGTGCCGAGTACCTGAGGGCAGTACGACATGTCGCAGACCACCAGCATCATCGTACTGTAGCACAAACTTGCGCTGGCTAGCCAAACCGATCTCCGAAACTAGATTCCAATCGTTGTAGACAAAGGAAATGATGCCATCCTGCTGTGATGTGATCTCCGAGAGCAAACCATGACGATCGTAGCTGTACTTAAGCTCAGCAGGACCCCAGGCCCAGCCTTCGACACGATTGAAACGATCGTAGGTAATGTTGACGGGATAACCATTAGCAGGATAATATGATTTGGGTAAGCCACTTTGATCATAAGCAACAATCAATATTGGTGTACGCTGCGCATCATAGAATGTCTCGCGATTGGTGAACTGATCAAACTCAACGCCAATAACACGCGTATGATTAACCCAAATCTCGCGATTTAGCGTCTGCTGTGGATTACGCACATCGCCAACTAGATTGTATACCGAGTACATGGAGTTTGTTAAGCCATCGCCCATTGTTACGCTCTGATGTGACCACATTGCCAGCATTTCCGCTTCAACGGGTAAAGCTGCTTCCAGTAGTGGATGCCTAGCGACAGCGGATGCCTCTACAACAACACCATTTGCACCGTGTATTACCAGAGTATTGTTAGCCTTCAGTTCAGCATCGGCATGAGCTCGTCCTCGTTTCAAGAATGTTGAACGTACGCCGCCTAGAACCAATAACTCATTGGCATTGCCATCCGAACCAGTGTAGCGTTCCCGGGAGAACAAAGACTCAACCGAGGCATGCACATAGACCGTGAGTCCTTTGTTATCTGCTAGCTGTGAAGTGATTCTAACAATCTCACCACTGGGCAATATCATGCCAGTGACACGTCCAAATTCATCATACTGATAGATGTAAGTCTCACCACCCGATGAACGGGAGTTCAAAAGACCCGTATTGCTATCGTAATCGAGCTCAATCTCTTGACGTCCCTTCTCGCTCAATTTGGTCATAATGCCAATGCCATTGATCTGAATCTCCGACTTGTGATCCTGTGTATTCTCAATGGAGCTAACCACATTGCTATAGTCGCGCAGGAATTGTATCTTATTGCCCGATGCATCAGTTACCGTTGAGAGTCGTCCAAAGCTCGTGTTCTTTGAGTAGAGGAAACTGTAACGTGTTTTACCTGATGTCAGATCCTTGGTGGCGACATGCTGGCCATAACGATTGAAGACATAAATCTCACTTGACGGCGGAAAGGGAATATGAAATTCACCATTCTCATCGTGCGACGGCAAATAATGTTCCAATGCCAGAACATGCAGTGAACCTGAAACGAAATTGGTAGAAAAAGTAAGTCAATGGTTCTTATACTACTTTCTAAAACGAAAGTGCAATCATTTTACACTGCGTCTGACTCATGGCGAAAATCCTCAACTGAACCCTCCACGAGGGTGCCGGCTGGGCAATGGGCATCGTGCTACCTAAAAATAAAAACGAGGGGTACCTGGTGCTATTTGCCCTGCGGAAGGACAGGATGGCGTCTAGCTAAAGTGAACCCCAAACCATTCAAAGGCTTCGGCACTGTGGAGGCAAGGGGCTAACCGAAGCAGATGTCGGCCTGCCCCAAAACAAACGAAGGTACTGCGAATCTACTCGCCTGTGGAGTAGTAGTACAATGTCTAGCTAAGGTGAGCTCTACACCACTCAAAGGCTTCGGCACTGCGGGGGCGCAGAGCAATTCATGGTTCGAGGTCCTTGGCAATAAGGTTAAAATGCTATGGGTAGACTTCTCAGAAAGAAAAATCAAATGGAGGCGACTAAAGGTCAAACACGGGTTGGGATGTCAACCCAAACGTCTTTGGAAAAGAGTGCTACCACAGTCGGGCACGAGGGGGAGAAATCCTCTCTGCGTGTCGCCAGCAATCCACCCTTCGTACTGGTTGGAGCAGGCCAGGACGGTTGTAAAACTACTGCCACTACCAAACCCAAAAGGTGGCGCAATACCGCAGTCCTAGGAGACTCGGATTGCGACTCACAGAAAGGGTCTCTCACTTCAGAAGCTGAGGACGTCTCATGCCCCGGCCCGGAGAGTACCAGCACCCCCAGTAGGGTCGGGCTCAAAAGGTCAAAGGAGGGCATGAAAGCCAAGGCAAAATACAAGGCCACTTAAATATCCGGGCTCGGCTCTCTCACTGCAAGCGAGCTCGCACTTCAGATGAGATCCGCCAGCAGAAGTGGGCCGACGAAAGGATTAAAGAGGTCAGGGCCCATTTTGAACAAAGGAAAAACGTGGCGTCTGTGAACGTCAGTGGAGGAGAGCTTGGCTGTCAAACGCTAGCGCTCCGCTGAAACCGCTAAAGCAGAGGTGCCAGCCAGCAAGCGGCCCTGCAAAAAGCCAGCAACACATGCAAAACTGACGGCCAGCGATGTGGCGAGGCGACATCTAGTCGTCGCGGTCATCGACCGGAGCGACCCAAACGGCAAAATGAAGCCAGAGCAGTGGAAGAAGGTGGAGGAACTGCTGTTCGATGCGCTTCTGAGTCGGATGGCCGAACCGGGCTCGCTCCCCATCTCTTTTGACGGAGCGGGCTGGCTTTCGGGCGTCAATATCTTGAGCTGCAAGGATGACCACACTCTGAAGTGGGTCACCAGTGTCGTGGACAGAACTTGCATTCCGTCCCTACCGAAGGCAAAAGTACTTTTCCCGCGGTGGCAAAACTCCGACGTGCCGAATGTTGATTGGAAGGTGATCCATGTTGCGAAGCTCGATAGCAAGGACCAGCAAATGTGATTCAAATCAACAAGGAGCCCGACGACTTGCTGTACCAAAGATTCGGAAAGATGGCGTGGGGCGTGGGTAGCGTATACCTGCGTCTCAAAAAGCGCCACCCGGACGACAAAAACAATAACACGCTAGAGGTGGGTGAGGTGGAGAGCGACCTGGCGGATGTCACCCTCGCAACCAAGAGCCTAGAAATAGAAGACGACAAGGATGCGGACATTACCGTGGTGGAAGTCCCATTCCAGGAAGATGCCACAGCCAACAATGTGGCTGAGGGTCATCCAGATCAACCTCCATAAGAGCAAGTTTCCTTCGGCGGAGCTCCTGACAACCCTGGAGACAGGGCTCGCCGACGTCGCCTTAATCCAGGAGCCTTGGATAGCCTCGGCAAACAAGGTTTCTGGATTAAGGAGCCCCAACTACAACACATTCTACCCAACAACAGTGAGTAGAGCAAGGGCAGCAACCCTAGTAAGGAAAGGTATCTATGCTTACTTATTGTCTAATTACAGCACTGACGACCTTACGGTGGTCGCACTAGAAGGTGGCAGAGACGACCCAATCCTAATGGCATCCTGCTACATGGCGCACTACACTGACGGACTGGGAGCAGTTCGTTAAAGAGGTCGAAGGAAAACTTCCACGACCACCCAATATAGTCTCCACAAAAAAATTAGAGAAGTCCCTAGAGACACTCAATAAAAATCTAGTTGCAGCCTACAATAAAACATGCAGACCATCCCAAGAGAAGAAGAGACACACGCCCCCGTGGTGGACTCCAAAAGTCAAGGGAATAAGGAAAGAAGTGCTAGAACTCTTCAAACTCGCAAAACAAGCGGAAGACGAGCTAGTATGGATCGAATACAAAATACGGCTCCGTGACTTTAAGAAAAAAGTACGAGCAGCCAAAAGACTCGCATGGCAAAACTTCAGCTGCTAGCTCGCCAACAGATTGTACAAAACCAATTAAAAACCGAAGACGGCAGATGGACGGAAAACAGTGAAGATGCGGCAAATGTGCTCCTGGAGGCGCATTTCGTTAACTGCACCGAAGTCAATGCAAACACACAAACGATATCCCCAACCACATCAGTAGAAATTCTGGAAGGTATCACAACAACGCGACGGATACTCCCGGCCATGATGCAGAAGGTCAAAACCGTGATCACTCCATGGCTGAGGGAAATTTTCAGAGGTTGTCTTAGGGATGGCTATGTGCCGGTGGCCTGGAGAATACTAGCGGAATGGCAAACCACTACCGCTGTAAGGGAAGCCAAGTGTTGCACTCCCCAAGGAGGAGTGCTCTCACCCCTACTGTGGAACTTGGTGGTAAACGGACTTCTAAGAAAATTTAAACGGGAAACCCCGAATGTAACTGCCTATGCGGATGACATAAGCACAATTAGCACGGGCAAGTGTCCATCGACAATCATGGACCACACACTCAAAGAGATACTAGAATGGGCCATGGAAGCCGGTCTAAGTATCAACGCGAACAAGACGCACCTCATTCTCTTCACAAAGAGATACAAGGTACCTCGCTGGACTCCACCGAAAATAAACGACAAGGCACTGATACCAAAAGAGATTGTCAAATACCTAGGAAAAGTAATGGATAGCAAGCTGAGTTGGAAGCTCAATGTGGAGGAAAGGGTGAGGAAAGCCACCAATGCACTCTACACATCTCAAAAGATGTTGGGTAGCACTTGGGGACTCTCACCACGACTGACACATTGGATTCTAATCACGATTGTGTGCCCATACTGCTCTACGGAATCCTTGTATGGTGGGAAGCCACAGAGAAATCCACATTCCTGAAACGAATGGAAAAAACTCAGCGACATGCACTTACGTGCATCACAGGGGCGCTGAAGACAACACCAACCATAGCACTACAGACCATACTAACAGCAAAAAAGACTGCTCAACGTCTTTGCACGATAGGCAAAATGAAGATACATGCATAGTATAATTGGAAGATGGATCCAAGTCGAAACAGACTATGTGACCCCAAGAAACAATTTCAACTTTACGCCCACGCTCCTAGGGAAGATGATTGGCGCTCAGGAGCTGAGCAGATGGCCATCAATATATACATGCCATCAATACATACTTGCAGACGGCTCAAAAATTATGGAGGGAGCAGCAGTATACTGCGCCGAACCACGCATGAACCTGTCTTACAAACTCCCGGACCACTGCAGCATATTCCAAGCGAAGATATTCGCAGTCAGGAAAGCAGCAGAAGCAGTAAACGCAGGACACGGTGAACATATGCGTAGATAGCCAGGCGGCAATCAAAGCCCCAAAGACACAGGCACGGGACGCAGCAGTACGAAGGCGGACAAACACCTCCGATTCTAAAAAATAATGTGCAAAACCTACAACGAAAAACTAACGAAATATGTGCTACAGCTAAAAAGGCATGACTGCCGAAGGCTGGTAGGTCTACTCACAGGCCACTGCCTGATCGCAGTGCAAGCGAAAAAGCTAGGCATAACTGACAACGACGAATGCCGGAAATGCAAGGTTATTGGTGTCAAGGAAACGCATGAGCATCTCCTTTGCAGCTGCCCCGCACTGGCAGCACAAAGACTACGCTACCTGTATGTTCCCTTC
Organism: Scaptomyza flava; assembly: GCA_030179655.1. Lineage (NCBI taxonomy): Eukaryota > Metazoa > Arthropoda > Insecta > Diptera > Drosophilidae > Scaptomyza > Scaptomyza flava. Next base: position 3,901,415 of record JARNME010000314.1, on the reverse strand, counting down.
CTAGCTTCACTCGATGAAGCCAGCAAGCGGGAACCCAATAAGCATTTGCCTGAAGCACACGTACCCCGCAGGACACAACATAGAGATAGTCCGACGGGATAGCCCTTAACACCTGCAAACACCGGCTTCACTAAGGACCCTTTGGCGGTCTTTGTGTGGCGCTCCCCTGGGAGTGTCAGCCGGTCAAACCTAACCTAACCTAACTCGTTCCAAATTTAATATATCATCATCCTCTTTTTAAATTGCTTTATAATCATTTCTGCTCCAAAGACCTTTTAAATTTGTCAATAAACTTTGTTTATCTCCATCTCCGTCATTTCATTGTCTCCTTGTCTATATCTTCTGTTCCCTTTGCATTGACTACATTTGCTTTAGCTAAACGCCCAGCTTCTTGCAGCTGTTTGCTTTTACAAGACTCCTTCCTCTCTCACCCTCGCACTTCCTTTGCTCATTTTGATACTTTGCCTGCTCATAAAACGTTTCAAGTTTTAAAATCACTGCAGCCAAAAAAAAAAACCCAAACCAAAAACATACGACACTAAGACAGAGGGGAGGACAAAAGGAGAAGAAGAGCGTGCCTTAAGTATTTTTGTGCAATTTGCTTGCTGTTGTTGCTCTTAGTTGCTGTTGCCTGTGTTGCGTTACATTTTAAGTTAGTGTTGGTAAATCGCTTTGGATTTGCATAAATTTGCTTGCTTTTGCTAGCTTTGCATGACAAACACTGACGACAACAAAATGACAGAGGCAGGCAGACAGACAGGCAAAGACATAGATGAAATTGAAGATGGGAGTAGTCTAAGGAGAGAAAATACTGCTTTAAGTAAGTAGCTGGGTTGCATTACTGTGTTGAGTGCACTGACTGCACTTGATAGTCAAAATACTGTTATTATTGTGATCCTAGCTCGAAAGTTCCGCTATTAATCATTAAGTTGCAGTTAGCTGAGAGTATCCAAGTTCTATTTAAGATCAATTCCGAATATTAGTTCTTATTCACATTCATGTTGACATTCAATATGTGATTATTGCTTCGCATATGACAATCCGATATGGAATAGGTTCTTGTAAGTTTGATTGTTGTTGTTGTTGTTGTTGTCGGTGTCTATTTGATTGCATTACAGTTCATTTACCCAAGGAACTAGTAGAAGCAGCAGCAACCACAGCATTTGGCTGAGTAACCATTATGGGGTCACATTTTAGGGACAAGTTTTCTTGTTTGGCTCTGGTGCTTAAACAACTAACAAAAAAAATGAGGGAGGGATTTTACAGGACGCAGTACACACGTTGGCACAGCGCCAAATATGCTGTGTGGCGTCAACGATTGAGCGAATTTCAATGCAATGCAATCTGCTTCACCACTGTTGCGAGGGCGTGCCCCTTACCCCCTAACCCTAACCCCTGCCCACTGCTCGTCCCAGTCTATAATGTAATGTAATGTAATGGTAATGACCCCATAAAGTGAACAACTTGTTTGTGCCCCCAACGATGTTTCTCTCTCTCTCTCTGTGTCTGTGCGAAAAGGGCTGGCTGCCCTTTTTAGTCTCTCACGCACACACACCCGCAATACATATATACATCTATACATATATGTATCTATCGAGGTCTATCGTTGTTATCGGTTTTGTCGTTCAGTCGCTTCGTCGTTTCGTTTCGGGTTCACTGATTTTAAGCTGTTTTTGTAGCTATGGCATATGTGGCAAAGCGTACACAAGTGTTGCCAATATTCATTCAAATGGAATTTAAATGCATTTTCCACCATCCCTTCCTCACTCCCACTCTATACCCTCCATTCCCTTCTTGTTTCTTTCCATTTGCTTGAGGTGCGTTTAGCATGTTTCTGGTTGGGGAGCGTTGGAGATTTTTTGAGTGCATGTTCCAGTTACACTTAGTTACGTTTAGTTAGCCTCAATTCAATGCATGCAATAATAGACAAATAACTAAGAACCAAAAGAGGAGAGGAGGTTGACTATTTCATACCTCATCTAAACTTTATATAGTTTATGAAACTCATTTTTAATGAGTTTTTGCTTTTTAATTATATACCAACTATTGGCCAAGTGTCTTTGTGTGTGTGTGTGTGTGTGTGTGGGCGATTAATGAGTTTTAGTTACTAGTTACAACTTTTGTGATTACTGTTTTACCCTCCCCGAATCGCCCCCGCCCTTACCCACTCTGCACACGCTCGCTTCGAATTGCATCGCTTTTATTGATTAGCTTTTGCGTTGTCATTTGCTCCAATTCTTACCCACACATTACATCTTTCACTCTCTCTCTCTCTTTTTTTCTCTCTCTCTCTCTCGTTCTCACATTTAACGCAACAATTTTTCACACACACACATTCACACACGCGTCACTTAAGCCATAAGCTTTTAATGAAGCTTATTTACGTTTCGCCGGGGCTAACAACGAAAAACCCTCTAAAACCTGTTTCACATGGCTAAATGTCTTGTATACACATCCACACACACACGCACACACACTCGCTCTCTTGATTAATTCATGCTTATAAAGCTCAGCATTAGGAACCAAGGGGATATATGAGGATATTTAACTTGCGAGCTCTGTAGCTTCCCTAGCATTAGTTCCACGAATTCGCCGCGTAGGTTACAAGATTGATTATTTTCGTTCTTTTGGCCGGTCGTTTCGACCATAACCCTACTTATCTCCTTGCACTAAGAAAACAATATAAACTGAAACTTAAAAAAAAACTTTTTTACAATTATAATATATGGTATTAACAATATATGTTTTCTCTAATACATTAGACCTATTCATAGCTTGCAAATAGTAACAAATAGAAAAAAGGTATATTTTAGCTTTTAATTAAAAAGACTCGTATTTTGGTCTAAGTGTATTCACCATTTCACCTTTCACACTCCACCCATACTCTTCAGCAATCACTCACACGTTTGGCGCCCGGAGCAGTGACAACAACAACAACAACAACGACGACGACGACGACTATAACTTGATTAACTATAGTCATTGATTTGCCTTCCACGGCTTCGTCTTGTTGATCTTCCTTCTATTTAAGCGCCCTGCCCTTCAATTAATTTGTATTGCGTTGCCAAGCAACCCAATCGCCCCTCCAACCACCCTTTTTTTTTTTTTTTCTCTTTTTTTTGTACCAAGTGCTGCACATCGTTAGCGTTGCGTCGCTTTACCTTGCTGCTTCGTTTGCTTCGTCTGCCTGTTTGTCTCCCACCGCCCCCCCCCCCCCTCTCCGTCATCCCTTCATCTTTGCTCATCGCCGCATTGCTCTCTCGACCCATTGTCGAAGTTTATTAATTACATTTTTGGTCTTATCAAATTACGTTTTGCTAATGCACTCAAATTTATACCATGCCAACAGCACACTCGCCCATCTATCCTTCCCTCTCTTTCTTTTTTTTTACTTGACCTTCCGCCTTAGATACCGCCCCGAGCCGGCCCGTCACCCCCTCCCATTTTGGTTTGCTGTTGTTGTTTTTTGAGCTTTTGCTTTTTTGGCTCTTTGGCTTCATCTTATTTATTGGCGGCCATTTTGTTTCAAGCTTCCACTTCCACTTCTTCTGCTTCTGCTTCTTTCTCTCCCCTTAAGTTTTCTACCTGCTGTGTGTGTGTGTGTGTGTGTGTGCGTGTGCGAATCGCGTCCTAATTTGTCCTCGTTCGAATTGTGACGGAAATTGGTTTGGCTTTGCTTTTACATTTGCCCCTAATGGCCAATTAAAGTGTTAAAAACAAACGGCTGTGTTTCAATTTGCAGTTCTTCTTGTAATAATGTTTATTGTTATTATTTGTGTTGTTGTTGCATTCAATTTACACTATCACACTCTCTCTTCTTTTTAAGTTTCCTCTCAACGTTCTCTTGAAAATAGCAAAGTAGCGAACTATGGCCATAAAAGTTTGACTTGAGGGTACCCTGCTCAAAAGTCATTGAACTTCACATTTCACCTTTGAAAAGTAAAAAAAACCCAATTTGTATGCCTTATTTGTCTCTCAGCTTCTCTTGCTCCCTCTGCCTGTTGCACTCACACTCAAACAACTTCATTATTCATTCCATTTTCAATCGAGAAATCGGAAATGAAACATTTTACAAAACAGCGTGCACTCTCCCATCTCCCTTGTGTTTATATATTTTATTGTATGATTTGACAAATTTCTATTTAAACGTGCATGCGAACTTTTCAGCCAAATTACACAACTTGTTGGTCTATTGAATTTCGCTAAATGTGTGTATTGGACATATGAATATTCATTTGAATGTTCGAATTTATCAATGTTAATGTTGTACGCATTCATTTGTGGCTGACATGTTGCAAATGACATTCGATAATGTTGTCGCCCCCAGTTGCCTGTCAATTGGTTAATTAACAAAACCCAAAAACAACAACAACAACACTTTCAAACATCCATCAACCATTCAAGTGCAAGTGTTCGTACATGTTTCTGGGATGGCTGAATTTCATACTATTTCTTTCTCTCGTATCTTTTTTCTTTAGGGTTTGCTAAGTTAATCGATTTATCGTTAAACACTCACCCTGATCGGCCACATTGATGACACCATCCTGAGCAACGGCTATAGCTGAGATGGCTTGGAAGCGAGCATTTGAGGAGAGCAAAGTTTCGGCATTGCTTAACGTGCCATCGTCGTTGAGTGTGGCGGCGCCCGAGTTAAGAGAGTTGGAACCGGCGCCGATGTTGGTTGTTGTTTTAGCGCCCAAGAGCACAGTTGTTGTGGTTGTGGGCCCGGTGGACATTAGGCTGCCGCCAGCGACAATGCCGGCAAGTGTGCCCGAATTGCTGCTGCCGGCGATGCCGTTGGATGATGAGATGCCGTTGGCGCAAATGCAGACACCGCTAGCGTTAAGTACACCGCCGGTTAAGTTGTTGTTGCTGTTGGCGTTGCCCGCTGCCGAGCTGCCATTATTTCCGTTTCCGCCAGCTGGTGTCGTTGGCGTTGTGCCGCCATTATTGCGTGTCGGATTCACGGTCGTTGCATAAGCGCCACCATTGCCTGAACTACCCAAAACGGTGCCATTGCTGCCATTTCCAATTGCACACTCGCAGCTTTGTGTTCTGTGTTTGTGCGAGAGAGAAAGAAAGAGAGAGAAAGAAAGAGAATATAAATCGTTAGTAATGCAACAGAAAATACTTCAATTGCTTTAGCAACACTCAGCAAATTATGAAGAGAAAAAAAGGTTTTTCTACAGTAATTCTTAAACTAAGATCTTAAAACTTTTAAAGCAAATAACTCTGAAAAATATTAAAAATAAAAAAATTCTAAGTTGACATTTGGAAATGAATAAATTCTTATATCTATAGCAAACACATAGTATTTATTTATTTTTCAAGTGCACCAACCGCACATCGCGGCCAAAACGCCACCCGCTCTGCTTCTTCTCTAATCTAGTTGAACAGCAAGCAGTCAAGCACTCAAACCAAGCGTCGTTATCTGTGGCGCAGCGCAGGCATCGTTTACATGTCGCTGCCACGCCTCCAAAAAGTGTGTGCCCAGAAACCCCTCACAGACGGAGACAAACACACACAAAGAGTTAGTATGGGTGGTTGGTGGCTTGGTTTTGCTTGTGTTCCCGACGATATTCTGTGTCTGTGGCTTGCTTGGACGCAGAGTATTTATGATGACATTGTTTGTTCGATAAACATTTTAAAGTAAAGTAAAGTAAAGTGCAACCCTACCCCATTTTGCTTATCGCGCAGCGACCACGCCCATTTTGAAGCAACTGACCCCCCAGCCAACACTTCGCACCACCCCTGGCCCAGTGCTAGTGGTATTAAATAAAAAGGTTGATTTATAGTTTTCTGTCGCTGGCGGTGTCTGCTAATTACTTTGCCACGTCGCGAGCTCTGCTAAACCAGCCACGCCCCACATTTTGGTGGGGAGTAACAGAACAGAAAAGCAGCTGCCACGTTCCCAAGCTCCAACTCACCCCCCTCCCCCCCCAACACACTTCTTTTGTTCAGCCACTCCTCTAATCAGTCTGTCGTCTATCAAAAAACAAAGCGCCTGCATTGAATTCTATTACATCAAATAAACTGCTAACTGCATAAAGTTGCACATTCTAATGCACCCTATGCATGCGTGTGTGTGTGTGTGAAATATGCCACATTTATCCCTGTCTACCTGTCACATGGTTGAGCTCTTTCTGTCTCGCTTGTTTACGTGGCTTTGGGGCAGCCGCAAGCTAATCAGCAAAACAAATTAATTGGTTTACTTTGTTATATTTGGTGTCATTTTCATCGATTGACACAGTAAACGTGCGTGTAAAGTAGAAGTAAAGGTTGTTTGTATCAAAGAGTATGATTTTAAATCGAGCACATTAATAAATATTTACTCTTGATTGCTAAGTGAGCGGATATAATCATGTCTATCTATATGTTTCTATGACATTGAATCTTTAAGCTTTGATCTTCATTTCTTTTGTTACCCAACAGAATTAACTAGTTTGTTTGCCTTTATATACTATATCGCAGATATCGCTATACAGATGCATAAAAATCTCTTTTTTGTTTATTCGAATAGTTTTTGTAGCACAGTTATCTGCATAACTTTGGCCTCAACTCGTTGACTCATTTAATGTGGTTTTTAACTTCAATGCGCTTGCCAACACTCTTCAATGTGCAAATATAAACTCTCTCTGGGCACACTAACACACACACACACTAACACACACATCGAATGGCAAAAATCCCAAATGTCAAAATTCCAATTAATTTTTCGGTCACTGTTTTTGATGCTTTAAAAACGTTTTAATCAAGTCAAATAAAGTAAACTATGCGGCACATCTATCGATTGGCTTCAAACTCAACACACACACACACACATTGTATGAATACGGACACACTAACACACACACACGCACACACTTTGCGAAACTAGCTGCATTGACATTTATTGCCTGAGTTTTGGTTGCATTTGCTGCAAATTTTATGCAACTGCAGCTGTAATTTTGCTGGCTTTTTTGTTGTTGTTGTGTTGTATTATTTATGCCACTAGCAAAATCCCCCCTCTATTTCTCTCTACCAGCCCGACTCTCCAGAGATATCGTTCAGTTGGTGTGTGTCCAAAATGCAAATAGCCAAAAAGCGTTCGAAGCGTAATTTAATTGGGTCAAATATGCGCATAAACAAGTTGACTTAACTCAAAACTGATACAGAAACAGAAACCCAAAACCCCAACAACTGTTCAAGTTGACCCAAGCAATGGAAAATGAAGGATACACTTTAAAAAAATAAGAGCTTAATTGTCTAAATTGATAAAAGAAATAATTAAAAGTAAGTTCCAAGTAAGTTATAAGAAAAGTTAAAGCCTTCATTAGAAATTAAAGTAATAATAACATTCACTTTTTCTAATGAATGGGATACTTGAATGGGATATTTCAAGCATTTCTTCGCTAAGTGTATAGAAAACGGTAGTATAGAAAGCGATTTTTGTTTACTTACCCAGAGCCTTCTTGTTTGCCAGCAAAATAACGCATATTGCCTGCGGTATCGACGACACGTATCGAATTGATGCGCCTCGAATCGCTGTCGGCTATATAGAGATCACCGAAGGGTGAGAAGGCCATGGCTAAAACGGTGCCGAGCACATTATCGGTAGCTGTCTTATTTACACGACTATCCTGAATATTGTTGCTGCAATGCAACGGTGTGCCGGCCACAACGCGTATCTTCATATCGGAAGTCAAGCGTAGAACTAGACGATCGTCGATAAAGTGAAGGGATCCATCGAGGGGACTTAGTGCTAGACCTGTGGGCCATTGTAGCTGCGCCTGATTGGCCATCAAAGTGCCCGAGCACGGTGCCGGACTCCAATGATTGTGATGACCATGGTGACCGATGAGCGTATGAATGACACCCTTGGGATCTACGGCTCGTATATTTGTGCCATCCGCAATGTACATGGTTCTGTCGGCAGCTATGGCTAGACCCTTCGGATGGGAGAGACGTGCCTGCAAGGCGGGACCGCCATCACCACAATTGCCCTCATCGCCTGGTATGCAACGCTGTCCGCTACCCACAACCGGTTCGCTATTGATGCTCGGGTCCTTGACCTTCTCGAGACGCAACAGGCGCAAGATTTGATGACGTTCCGGATCTGAGATATACAAATGTCCATCCGCTGGCGATACGGCCAAATAGTATTGATACGACACCTGTGTCGCGCTCAATTGTAAAATTGTGAAGACCTTGCCATCGGGTGTGATGCGACGCACTAGATTGAAATCACCCACATAGAGACTACCGTCGGGTCCCGTGGCCAATGCGATGGGTGTGAGAAGTTTTGCATCCTTGGCAACGCCATTGCAATAATCCGGACAGTTGAGAGGTCGTTGCAGACCCGTACCCATGACAACCTTAACAGTGCGTGGATATTCCTTCATGTGCAGCGTCGAACCGTCGCCCTTTTGCAATATGCCCTCGTGGAAATTGTAATGATGATGGATGTCCAGACCCCAGCCGCCAATATCCGAAATATCCACATCGTAGCCTTGGAGCTTCGCTGTCTGCGTTATCCACACGGGTGTCTGGCACGTTGTATGCTGATAACCTACCGAAATGCGGGCAATGGTCACTCCATAGACCTTCTGTCTGTACACATTACGCTTGTTCCATGCAAACGTGTGTATCAAGTTCGGATCGGCCTCATAGGTCTTAACATGTAGTGCACCCTCGATCTCGACACCTACATGCACATGCGTCAGGGTCTTAGGTATTAGCTCTGAGGTCAAACGCATGCGAACAATGCTCAAATAACCCGAAGCCTGCGACGATTGATATGTCAGATGTAAATCCGAGCCAGGTATTTGAATCGATTCCTGGACAATCTGTTGTATAAGGATAATAGGTGGTTAAGTTTTTAAAGTTGTTGAAAGCAAGGCAGATAACGTAAGGCCAAGATAAAATAGCAGATGCAAAGACAGACCTAAAAAAGTGGTTAAGGTTAAGGTAGTGGGGTGGGGGGGGGGGGTATGCATAAAGGAATTACAATTGTCGCTTCAACTAAACTGAATTGGTTGGTTTATTAAACCCATGGTGGTTAGCCACTGTCTAGGAGGTATAATAGGAAGACTAGGGTCCAGTTTCCGTGCGCAGAGGTCACAGCTGGCAGGACTTGCAATTAAATGTACCTCTCTCCTCGCTCACACTTTCTCACTCTGTCTCTGTCTATTTTTCTTTTTCTGTGGAGAATTAATGTGTGCTTGTGCTTCGGTTGGTAGATGCAAAGTTATAATGTCATTAAGGAGAACTTTAAATTAATTAAAACTACGCAGAGTCCAGCTGCTGCTGTTGCTGCTGCTACTGCTGCTGCTGGTGGCACAGGACCCGCTAATTAGGAGTGGCATTAGAAGCAGCAAGGATGAGCGAGCAATTGGCAAGGATGTAAAGTGGCGGGAGTAAAATGAATTAAGGGATGGTGGATAGAGGAAAGAGGTAATTTGTGGAAAACACACTCACCTGCGTCTCGGCAAAGATGACACGCTTGCCAGGCATCGCACCAACCCCATTGGGCATCCAGGTGCTTATCAATTGGGGCTTGAGCTTTTCGTGATCATGGTCCATGCAAACTTTACTAGCATCGTTTGCCTCATCCGCCGTATGATAGTGTATCGAGTTGAGGAATGTCAGCGCCGGATTCAATGGAGCCAACCTGTCAAAACAAAACGTAACACAAAGGATGATTAAGTGTTGAGTTGAGTTGGTTTGAGGAATAAATATTTCAGAGTTAGTGTGCATTGAAAACTTACTTGATATTGCGACTTGTGGTTTCATCATCGTCGCTTAGTTGCATCTGAACTGGAGGTAGGACAACAATACGATTCCAGGGAACGAAAACTGTGCGGGTGAGTGGCCGGAAGGGTGATCGTTGGAATTGTAGAGTAACAGCACCGCCGCCATTAACCAACACATCAAACCTGCAAGAAATAGAGGGTGAGAGAGAAAGAGAGATGGAATGGCAGAAAAACATAGAAATTAATATTTTAATAAATTTTACGTCGAAAGTCGAACCGAAGCCAACAGTTTTTTTTTTCTTCTGTTATTCTTCTTTTGCTGCGTTTGACGCACAAGCAGGCAGCTACCTACACCCCTCCACCCCCTCTTCTGGCTACACCCCTGTGGAAATCCAAGCGTACGCTAAGCAGATAATACCTCAATTGTTTGTTGAAATTGAAAAACTTTCGGATTTTTGTGTGTTTGCGAGAACAACAATTGCCCAAGCATAAGTTAAGCCACCACACCCCTCTCTACGGTGTGAACAGTTGTGTGTGTGTGTGTGTGTGTGTTAGCCGCATAAAATATAATGATGGCGATTGCGTTTTGGGCCGAGTTCTCATTATTACCGAGTATTTTTCGCATTGGCGTACGAAAAGTTGCAAAAACTTTCGACCAGCTGCCAGACGACGACGAAGAACGCCAGAAGCAGCAGACGTGGTTGGGGGGGGGGCAGTGTTGGAAAACAATGGCCAACAACAGAACAGTAAGCAGGGTTGCCAGTCGCGCGGAAAGCTTAAGAAATGGCAGAAAAACTTTTGCGTTTTCGAAATATTTAATTAATGTGATTTTTAATTGTGTGTTTGTGTGAGCATAAAATGAATGCGCGAAAGCGAAAATAGAGAGTGTGAGAGAAAGAGAGGGCGGGTGAGAGAGAGTGAGAGAGAGAGAGAGAGGGTGCCACTCTATCGATATGCAGCCACCACGGATTAAACCATATGTTTTTTGTTGTGTGAAAAAATTGATGATGTTTGATTAATTAAATGCATTATAATTACATTTAATTTTTATGCACATAAACAACAAAGATAAGTCCACAGTTTTGAATACAAAAATGCAACAAAAGCAATAACAAAATAAATTGAAGATTTTTTACATTTATTTTTTTTTTTGCAATTTATTTTAATTGTTGGTTGTTGGGCTTAAAACTAGTTACAATTGTTGCTATTGATGTTGCTGCTGTTGTTGGATTTTTCTCACACACACACACACACACAGACTCTATATACAGTCGTAGATACATACATATAGTAATTATCTGTAATTGAATTGGATATGAATGCACAGTTAGGCAGGCATCAGACATGGGCGTATTGGGCGTGGCAATTACTACACGTTAATGTTAGTAAAACACAAACACACTCACGAACAATATACAAATCTAATATGTTTAAAGAAGAAAGAAAAATGGCAACAATAATCCCCTGCAGCACAATATAATGACTTTTATTACCTGTATTATACTGCTCGGTCTCTGACAACAACAACAACAACAAAAAAAAAATGGCAATTGTACTAACAACAACAATAATGCATGTCAAAGCAACAACGGCAAAAGCACAAGCAACAGGACACCAAATGATGCAAAGGCTACAAAATAAATATAAAAAACTAAAGCTTTAAGAATTGTAAGAATGATATCTAAGAAATGTTAAATGGTAACAAGACTTGCGAAATATCCTGTAGATAGGCTAAGGAGGTCAAAGATTTCAAAGGTAAAAAGATAATCAATTAAAGAAAAATCAGTTAATAATTATAATGGAAGCAAACGACTGGCAATGCCCACGCAACAAATATTACAGGGCATCTATGGCACAGCATGTTTTAAAGTTGTTGTTGTTGTTGTAAAGCAAGCTAAATGTATGTATGTATGAAAGAACATAGAATTGAAATAAACATTATAAATACAAAGCCATAAAAACAAACTCGCGTGAACATTAAACGTAACAACAACAGCAGCAGCAAGCAACAGTGGCCCCAAAAAGTATGTATGTGCGAGTTACATGTGAGAGTTAGGGGCACAGTGAGTGACAAAACTACTCGCATAAGTCACATGACATAAGCTGTGTGTGTTGTGACAAATTGTGAAAAGTTATCAAAAAGAAAAGGCAAGTTTCAAAACTAGAAAACACAAAAAGATGAATGTGTGTGTGTGTGTGTGTGTGACAAGGCAACAACTTTGTTGCTTGCAACTCAAGCTTATGAATATATACTACTTTTCGAGGCTAATGTCAGCAAGAAAGCAAAGCGAGAAGCTTAAACTTTCTTTGTAGCATATTAGTAAAGAACAAAAAATAAATATGTCTGTATTTGATTAAGTCAGACTTTTCGTTCAACTTACTTTCCTAAACGTTATGATTCTTGCTTCCGCTTAAGCTTAACTTGGCTCTTTACTTGTATTGCTACACCCTGTTTGTTTGTTGTGTCTTCTCCCTGTGTCGTCGTCGACTAAGTACTTCAAATGATTGCGCTATGGATTTTTAACTAAAGCTTCCACTCAATGGCAAGCCAAATGGGAAGCATTTAGTTTATTGCATGCAAGTGTGCAATATTTTCTCTCTGTGTGTGTGTGTGTTTTGCAGCACATTTAATTTTATAGAGCACTGTGCCTCAAACCCAACACGGCTATCATATATATATGTATGTTTGTATGTATGTAAGTGTATGGCTCTATATAAAGCTAAAAATAATGTGAACATAAACAGGAATTATTGCCAGCTAAATGTAAGTAGGAAGAGACGAGGCCAAACCAAAAACGAGAAGGAAACTTTAAAACCTCTCAAAATGTAAGAAAGTAAGATGGAAAGAAGAAGACAACACACCCACACACACATACACCCACACTTACTTGGAGATAAACAACAACAAAAGTAGTCATAATAAAAAATATAAAAAAAAAGAAACTGAAGAATTTATGTCCTTCAGCAAATCAGGGCTCTAAGAAGCTGACAACGAAGGACACACGCACACATTCGCACACAGAAGACGTGAGGGCAAAATCAGGACATGTTTGTGATATTCCGTCCTTCCTTCTCTCTCTCTCTCTGTCTCTCTCTCTCTCTCGGTTTTATAATTTGTTTTCTTGGGTTCACAGTTGGGCGCTTGCTTTATAATTGTTTACGTAGCTGTTGATGATTGCAAAACAAAGGCAGTTGCAAATAAAAATAAATAAACAAAGACAGAGAATACTAGAGCGAAAAAGAAAAAAGGGATGTCAGGCAAAAAGTGAAAAATGGTGAACGAAAGCGGCATTTAACGGCCACTGGGCTAATGAGAAATTATGGCACAGTAGGTAAAAATTTATATAATCACACACAGTAGAAACCAAAACTCAGTTCTAAACACACACACATATGTACATAGGCCAGTTATAAATATGCGCATGAATGTATGCAACACTTTTATAAAATGAACATAAGGAAAGCGATTTTTGCTAAGGGTGGCTAAGGGTGTAAGCGTGTGCGTGTGTGTTTGTGTGAGTAAGTAAACACAAATAATCATCAGACAGTAAGTCTGTCCGTCTGCCTGCCAGTCTTTAAGCTGCACTGATTTTATTTGTATGGCATTTGTTGCAATATCCTGTAAATCATTAAATAAAAACAACTTGGGTTCAGCTTTAAAATCATATTTTGCTTTAGAAGGTCGTTTAGGAAAAAGCAAAGCAAACATTGGCTCAGGCTTACTTGTTAACTTCGTAGCATTTAATGGAGAACAGTTTGAAAATCATACAAAATAAGTTTGGAATCAATAAACGATCAACTCTCTATATATACAGGATATCTACTAGTCGTTCACATCTTCTTGTTCTTTGTTTATCGACTACAAGCAGCATCTGCTTTTGTTTGGCTATTTTTCTAGCTGCTGCTGTTGCTGGACACATAATAAAATCAGCAATGGAGCTGCAGGCAAAGCGGGTGCGAAATGTTTATTTAAATTGGTCAGCAAAGACACACACGCACACACGCACACACACACACACACACACACATGCTAGGCACAAAAAGAAAATGTCAAAATATCAGCAACAACAAACATTACAGATGCTGCTCGCTTTGTTGTTGTTGCTGCTATCCCTTTTGCCCAAAACAAAAAAGCAGAAAACCACAACTGCAAAAATATTTATATTAGATATATTGGATTGGCAAGCGAATCCTTGAATTCGGCCCCGCCCTGCTCCATTTTCTATTTCCATTTGGTATTTTCATTTTCCCGTTTTCTGTTTGTTTGTTTATTTATCAGTGTGTGTGTGTTTTGATTTAAATCTCATTCAAGCAAATGCCAAATGCGAATGACGTTCAAATGAAGCTGACATCAACAAAATACCTATACTATTGCCTGTTTGCAAGGATAGTACGCTGCTAATCGAAACTAAAAGCGGCGTACTAAGCTCGTACAGCGACTAAATACCAATTTTCCCAACGTTTACAGCCCATTAATCAATACAAATTGCATTTGTTGCCTTTTATTTTTGGAAAAAATTAAAAAAAAAAAGAAAAAATGTCCTTTGGTCAGCTGTTCATTTGATAGACGCCAAAGCGCGTTTTTATGAAATTTAGTTAAAGCTGATAAAAAATGAAGTTTTTATGTGTAAGAAGACGGGGAGGGCCGGAGGGCGGGAGGCGGGTGGTAGCAACATCAAAGTGAAATATTTAATTAAAAAGTGATAACTTGCTTTATTGTTGGCCCGTTGGCCTGTTGGGCCAACCGAAAATGCTATTAACAAAATGTAATCAACAGTGGGCCAAAGACAAGAAAATTGGCCAAGATGCCAGACACACAAGACGTTCGTCGTTCGCTGGCTGACAAGTTATGAAAAATTACTCATACGTAAGTAATCTGCATTTCGAGCACAGAGGGGTGGGAAGTAGTAAAAGAGCCAAAAGATTAAAGTAAACACAATAATGAAAAGATGCTTCTTTGCCCCAAAAGGTGAAGGTGAAGCGCCTTGACTTCGACTTCGAAATTAAAGTTTGAATAAACAAACAAATGGCAAATCTGACGACAAGTAAGATCGCTTTGTCTTTTCGGTCAGTCAGTCAGTCAGTTAGTCCGTCAGTCATTAATATATGATAGCGAGTAATTAACACTTACCAGCCGCCCTGCCTTGTCAGGGTGAATCCAAATCGTGAGTCACGATCCACAGAGACGCGTATGCCGACAATTCCCAGTCCTTGGGGCGTTATCACCTGACCTCGCATAACCGAAACGCGACTGTGATCCGATGAATCGATGTTTGGTGGAATTATTGTTGTTGGGATTGTTATTGTAAAAGAGAAAAATATTTTGTTAGTTCTTTGCTTAAATGAATAAGTTTCGGTGATTTTTGTTCTGTTTTGCTTTCAGCTTTAGTTTTGTCAAATCATAAAAAGAAACAACAAAACAAGAAGTGTAAGAAAATACTGAATTTTTACTACATATTTAAGTATTTTGTATAAATGTAAATATATATTTTATTTTAAGTATCGAGTAATGAAAACTTTAAACTAATATCGATTCAAGATAACATAATAAATGGTAATTTTTATTTAAGTTTTTGTTTAATTTCTTTACCTCGTTTAAGAGAAATAAACAAATAACGAATCGAGAAACATATTTCGAAATATATTATCATATGCATATGTATTTTTGTGAAACAGAGAGTGTGTGTGTGTGAGTGAGATGGATGATATATGTAAGAATATATATGAGCCTATGTCTCTCTAAGTGTCAGTGTGTGTGTGTGTTTGTGTGTGAAAGTGCGTGTGTGTATCTTCTGTGCTTTGGAGTATTTAATTTGTTGCGCACACACACACACACACACGCACAGAAACACACACATATACACAGAGTTTGAATAATTTGGCAAATAAAATATACACAAACTCAATCTGTGTGTGTGTGTGTGTGTGTGTGACGTTGCTACAAAAACATAAAAATCGGAAAGGAATAATATATTTTGAACTTGATGTAAGTTTTGGAATTTTTGGGTATTTTTGAACAAGTGACAAAAAAAAAATATACATTTGGCTCGCAGCTTTCAAAATGAACAGGGAATCGAACTTTGAATAAACTCCCTGAACAGTTTTAAGGTTATGTGCGACAATGCGGGAAGCAGAGCCTGAGAGCGGCAACTGAAAAGTTTCATTGATAACCAAAAGTTGAGGTTAAGTGACGAAAAACTGCGGCCAAATTTCAACTACAGTTAAGAAAACCATTAATGTATGGAATAAAGAATAGTGCATGGTTTATCGATTGCTGAGTGTTGTAATCGAAGTATCGATAACAATTGGTATGTTTTTTCAAATTTAAACAAATTAAACTAACTGATAACATTTATCGATAACTATCGCAGCGCTTAGCAATCGATTATTATTATATCAAAAATTGGTGGGAATGTATCAAAAGTCATGCAAAATAGTAGAACAACAATGAGAAGAGTATTCAAAATAACTGTAAATACTTAAAGATAACATTTGTATGGTTATGTATACGAATTGAGTTACATATTTTATATATAATCGTTTATATATATATATATTTGTTGGGCAAACCCATCGATAATGTTAATAAAATGTAGTTTTGCGAACAAATCGAATAACTTATATGAAAACATATCGCATTTCGCAGCTAAGATATGTATTTAGACCATCTATATAAAACCAAAGTAAAATTATCAATTGGGTTCTATTGACCCATCTAAAAATGTGATATATTTTCCACCGCTTTGAGGCAAAAAGTTGATTAATCGCTCACCAAAAACTTTAACTAAACACAAACGTAAGACAGGGCTAATATATATCTTTATTCTTAAGCTTAGTTATCGATAAATATCGATTAATGTATCTTTCAAGGAGGGAGCAAGAAACCTATTTATTATGATATTAAATGAGATTTTTTTTTATCTTATGTCAAAAACAAGTTAAGATTTGTAGTTGTTAGTTTTGCGAATGATTTTTATGCAATTTGGTAAATTCGACAATCAAAACTTTATGACAGCACGCACACTCCCACTCAAACACACACACAAGCACACACACATACAGCAACAGTAAAAGTTAATATTAAATTTAATGAGCTGTTACCCAGCAATTGCGATACTATGGCAACGCTGTCAAACCCCCAGCCCACCCCATTCCGATGTCCGGTTTGCAGTTTGCCAATTTGTATAGAAAATCTACTTTATATATATAAATATCCTAGGAAAATATGCTGCATGCTGGACACGCTTCAGGTGAAACGAAAAAGAAGTATGTAGAAAAGGGGATGGTGGACCGCCCCTCCCCCCCCCCCCTCCACAACTAGCATCCAAGTAGAAGGAAAAAAAACCTTGAAACAAAATGACGCAGTGTGACGGACAAGACAGAGCGGAGACGTTTTCCAAAATGGCGCAATTGTTTACACTAATTATTGCTGGACTGGGAGATCGAGTGAATGCAGTTGAGTGTATTTGAGGAGAGAGAGAGGGTGCGGGCAAGGGAGGGGCAAAGCTGAGGTAAGGTGCCCCTATGCTGCAGTTAGCAGTTGCGCTAGCAGTTTTTGCCTCTTCTCAACTTTTGCCCAAGCGTACGAACGAATGAAGTTGGCAAAACATTTTCAAGTTTTCAAGTGTTGCAATTTCTCTACCACCAAGGCAAAGTCCCAGCCCACAATCCCAATCAACACAACCACCCACAGCAGTGGCAGCAGCAGCACTTGACTCTGTGCACATAAACACATAATGTACAATATTTGGGTCAAATATAGGTTCTTTCGCTCTCGCTCTCTCTCTCTCTCTCTCTGCACTTGAATCAACATGAAAAGAATGAAATCGAGAAATTTGGCGACCCAAAGAAGATTATTCTTAATAATCGAAGTTACAGCTGACAATTCGATGTCAATTGCAATGAATTAAGTAAGTTTGTGCTTAGTTTAAGCAATTACTAACTTGATATTAAACACATATGAGAAAACCAAATCATTTCGATTGCAATTTTAAAGTTTTGAAAAACAATTTTAGTTGGTAAATATTTCTAGAACCAATTGTACCTCAAAGTCAATGATGGGAAACAAATTTAGTTTTCTCTCAGTGTGCCTTCTTTAGTATATAGGTGCACTTGGATGGTTAAGAAGAAGAAGAAGAGTGAGTGGGTGTGGTGTGGTGGGTTTCGGTATAAGCAGTAACATTTTTCGTTCTTTTGTTGACTTCTAATTGCAATTGACCAAAATGTCAAGGCGCACTTGCTTCAAAGTCCAGAAAGAAGCAAAATCCGCTTATTTGTACAGTTCAGTATGTGTGTGTATGTGTATGTGTGTGTGTGTGTGTGTGTGTTAGCAGTGGGTTCAGGCTCGTTCATTTTTGCTGCTTCAATTCGATTCAATGAAGCACAATTTTATTTGAAATCAAACAGAATAACAACTTGCACATGTGAGTGTGTGTCTCTGTTTGTATGTGTGTATATTTGTGTGTGTGCGTGTGTGCATTGGTGTATATTCCAATTCATTTAAGTGGTGAGTGCCTTTGATTTTTATTTCGCATTTGATTCGTTTCGTTTCGTTTCGTTTCATTTATTATTTATTTGATTTATTTTTACTGCAGCCAAAGAAGACGCGAACCAACCGAGTGCCTATGTCTCCGCCCCCTCTGCACCACCCCCTTTTTGGCTCACCACTCTGCACTTCGCATACGTAGGGCAGGGGCGCGGCTCAAGTAACCTTTTTTATTTGGCCTTTGCCACACACACAAAGTAAACCAAATTACTCATACGCCACGTCATCCGCTCAACACAGAGATCGAATTAGAGCGGTGGTGAAGGGTGAAGGCGAGGGGAGATACTCTTAGTGTTTAGATTCTAGGTGGATTAAGTTATAGAATATAGCATCAACTGGCATATAAAAAACCTTTATAGACTCGCAAGTCAATTTATGTCTATAAAGATTTTCAGAAAGGAACCGGGTTAAGCTTTCAACTGCAAGGAATGGTTATCCGGGGCGTATACTTTATATTCTCCGTGAACTAAAGTCACTTCTTTCAATGTGTTCACACTCATACACACACACACAAACACAAACACACACACGCCGAAAATCCATTTTATCTTAGCTCTCTTTTAGCTGTCGACAGAGTTCGCTCGTTTTGGCTGCCATTGTCCTTTCACCTTTGGCTTTCATGTGGCCATTCATGGCCAGCAGCAATTCAATCAGTTTGCCAGCTCTGTGCACTTGAAATTATGACGTCATAAAGGCATTTAGTTAAAGTTGTGGCAAAAAGAGCAGCCGGAAACGCGAAGCTGGCAAAATGAATCTCAGTTCTCATTGTGCTGATTGCCATTGGCCTTGTGTGTGTGTGGCAGGCAACAAAAGCTGAACAATGAAGTGAAAGCAATGCCACAAAATATATATATATATACATATATATAAAAAAGAAGAATTCTAATCTCATTCGAGGTCAAAGCAGCACTTGCACCCCCCTTCGTCCATCCCCCATTTTGGACTAATCACAGTTGCAGCGAATGAGCAATAAACCAGACAAGACGAGGGCGAGGCGTGCCGTGGCAAGGTGCATTGTCGCCACACACACACACACACACACACACAGGAGCCACCTTTTGTGTCAAGAGTGCACTTCTATTATTAGCGCATTGTGTTAGTGTGAGTTTGTGTGTGAGCTCGGGAGCGAGAGAGGGTGGGAGACTTGAGTTGCGAACAAAAAAAATAAAATAAAATAATATGAGTAGCGCGCATAAAAGGAAGTGCATTTAATCTCTTTTCTTTGGGCCAACTTTAGCCTTTTCTTCTTTATTTTTTTCGCATTCACAAAGCGAGCCAACGCAGAGCCTTCATTCATTTTCACCCAAAGAGAGAAACAGATTGAGAAAAAGGGCAACAATAACAAGAACAGCAATTGCAACACTCAGAGAAACAGTATGAAGAAAAGTATTTAGCAAATTGTTTTGGATATTTTTAAAATGTTTGCTGTTTAGTATTATTTATTATTAGGGTTTTCATGATTGGGATGCGAATTATAATCTTAAGACATATAAGATGTGAGTTTTAGTTGGGTTTAAATGTTTCCCTAGGCTTATATTCTTTTAGTTTAGGCCTTTAGCACTTCCACCAGACCCAGGTCCAGCATGAAAGTGAGTATCCTTGAAGGAGGATTGTCATTCCATGTTGCAAAACCTACAAATTTCGCTACTGGCTTAGCTAGTTGATCTCTAAGTCCGGTAAGAAAAACACGGTGAGTAACGAAAGTCTTTTTTTTAGCCTTAGAGTTAAGCCTTAGATATAGCTGGTTTGAGATTGAAGCTATATTGCTATATATATATATATATGAGCCAAGCAATCGATGTCAATATAATTATTGTATTATACATGATAACGTTTTTTTTTTTTAAGTGCAGCTTTCTGTCCCTACATCGCCTTATCGTCTTTTTACTGTCTGGCTTTTTTGTTGTTGTTGTTGTTGCTGTTGTTGAGCGTTTGGCTTACCGCGACACACGAAGTGGCAGCAGCGGCAGCAACGGCAGCAGCAGCAGAAACAGGAAAGGCACCAAAAGCCGTCGACGTCTCTCATCATAAAAATTGAGCACGACTTAGTTGACTTTAGCACATACAAAAGAGCCCAAATGCTTGGCCTCAAGCAAAACTCTTCCCAACCCGCCCCCACCTAAAAGCGAAGAGTGAAGAAGGAAGCAGCAAAGTAAAGAGAGAGAGAGAGAGAAAAAAAACTGATAGGGTATATAATTTTAATTTGGCTTTATTTTCAGAACTGCTGCTGCGATGAGCAGCTGATACATGCAAGGGGGGGGGGGCGGCAGAGGAAGAACCTTGCCCCTCTTCGTCACTCGAAAACAAAGCCAAGCTGCAGGCCATAAGCGACGCAAGGGAAAGGGAAAGGGAAAGGGAGGGAAGGAGAGGTAGGTGCTATACGCTATACGCTTTATGTTCATTTAGCCTGAAACAGTTTTTGAAACATTTTTCAACACAGGCAGGCAGGCAACAGGGAAAAGCAGCAAACGGTGCGCCACGCCACACTTTTCTTTTACGCTTTTGTAACCACGATAAATGTGCTTTATGTAGCGGACCAAAAGTATGAACAGGTATGGGGGGTAGTAAGTTGTAAAAGGGCATAGCTACTCTCATTGCATGTTGTTCGTTCATAGACTTGCCACCTTTCACACATTCCATCCTCAGCCGCACCGCCCCGCTGCCTCGTCCGCGCGCTGCCTGACTGATGAAATGTTTCCTGCACTTTCGCCCATTTTTGCATCTTTTGCCTCGTTTTTTTTTTTTCAGCTCGCTTCTTTTTTATAACAAGCAAAGAGCTTACAATAAAAAAAAAAGAAGAAGACGATATATGTGTAATAAAAAGTAAGGGAATATGTTGCAAATAAGCAATAGAAGAAGCCGTATTATTAAAGGGAAGACGCCCAAAAATATCAACTGAAAGTTTTGTAAGAGTTTCTCGAGACATTTAATAGTCAAGCTTAAAACGATTACCGATTACTGTCAGCGCACTGTTATCGATAGCTCATCTCATCTCGCAAGGGCTTTAAAGTTAACTCTCCTATTCAATTCTGTCTCTCCTCCTGAGCTCGGAGCGCAAATGAAGTAAAGAAATGGCATTTTTTTTGTATTATTCTTTATTATGGAATGCATTCAATCGACTGGCAAGCGATAAAGCATTCGGTGGCGTTCGGGAGTCTCTTTCGCCTATTGAAGTTGGGATAATAAAGACATTTCCCTCAGGCAGAGACTGAGATTCTTTTTGGGAGCACCATTGTGCAAGGACGATGCGACAAACACACTGAGGAGTGGGTGTTGGGCAGTCGAAGTGAAGCTGTTGCCATATACTTACTACTCTCTTATACAAAAAGTTTGAATAGAATTTTTAAGTTTGCCATTTACCAACAAACACACACACATACAAACACAGACAGACAGACATCTATCGTCCGATGGGAGAGTGTGAAAGAGAGTTTAAGAAAAACCTTTAGTCGCGTGTAATTTGCACTTTGTAAATTTGCATAAAAGCTGAAGGCAGTGAAAGAAGGTGAGGGTGCGAAGGGAAGGCAGTGGGGGTAGAAGGAACTGTTAGATTGAAAGAAAGACTGGCATAAGTCCAAGATACGAGACGATGACGACGAGATATGTAAATGCCACACCATGTGTCGTCACTTGAGCATCGAACGAAAGAGAAGGAGGAAAGGTAGGAAGATTAGTTGGCAGCCCCTATCACACACACACACACACACGCACATTCTTAAAACAGCCAGACATTTATAGAACAGATTAGAGAGGATGTGTGGACGGACAGACAGACAGATTCATTCAACTCCAATGCCATCCTGGCTAGCTGGTTGGCTACCTGAATGCTGCAACTGTCCAATTTGATGCACACAAAACAAATTCAAGCCAAGTGCTTGGTTTGTAGGGGTTTGATGTTTTTTTGCCCGACAAAAAGACGCCATTTTGTTTGTCAATAAGAAGATTGCAGTTGTAATAAACTAGAGTTAGGGTATTTGAGATAAGCTGGAAAAAATAGCACTTTGATTATTAATTTTTTTTGCCATTAGGTGTTTAATTTTGGGATAAACTTAAATATTCCCCATTAATTGTTGTTAGACATTTTTAAGCTATATTTATAAAAATCGACTGGACCGGACCAATAAAGCTTTTGGTAAGGCTCTTACTCAAGAGCTTGATTTTTATGTGCTGTTGAAAATATAAGAGCTTACAACAGGCTTTGCATCTGTTAGAGTTCGAGTTTTGTTTGCCAATTAAAATTTAGAATTCCCAACTGGTTTTCGCATAGAAAGCTATAAAAACCATTTCAACAAACTCGATCTTCACGTGTGTATAGAAAAATAAAAGCTTTTCTAATTTACATTTCGAATTCCCAATTGGTTTTCGCTTTGTTTAAATGATTTGTACTCGGATATTGTATTGCACTTAAACTGCTATTCATCTCTTTTCGCCTTTGCTCCACAACTCAATTCTCATCAACATTTTAAAACAATGCACAACTGCATGTCGGGGCAGCGAGCAAAAACACAATGGGGCACAGCTTATACATTTTATAGTTACATGAAGCCATTTGCAGTTAATTAACAGTGCCTTGCAACCGGCCCGGCCAACAACAGAAACAACAACAACAACCATAACAATAACGAAGCGACACGAATCGCTTTTTAGTTTCCTAGTTTTTCATTATATTTATAAATTTTTTTCCGTAATATTTTTTTTCTTTTTTTTTTTTTCATTTTCATTTTCTGTTTGTTGTTTGCACTTTACTTAAATGCGACGCGCAACCGCCAAAGGAATAGAAACACCAACAATAGCAATAACAATAACAACATGCTGCCAAATCCAACTAAAACTTATGGCTCCCCGGCCCGCCGCAGAACGACGATCGTCGGTCGGAAACCCCAAAAACCCCAAACCCCAAACTTCCCAATTTCAACTTCAAAAAGTGCCATTAAAAATTTTTGCTGATGCCGAATTAGCGCCGTGCCGAAATGTTCGTGGCGACAGCGGAAGTCAGCAGAGAAGGGGGGACGAGAGAAAGGGGGGGGGGGGGTACTAGGTGCTGTTATATGTGTGTTGTTTGTAGGTTATGGTCATAAGCTGCGCACACATAAATATATCTAATCTCACATAAAAGTAATTACTTTCAGCTGCTGTTGCTATCGAAAAATATTAAATTATATTGAGTGCATGCACACACACACACACACACACACACGCACGCATATGTGCAGTCGAGACAGCACACAGGCTGCAAATAAATATATATACATATACATATGTATGTATATGTATAACTATGGTCGAAAATGGTGAAACTGGCAACAGTTCTTTTTTCTGGCCATAACCCTTTTTGAGGCTTCTCACTGCTCCTTCTTTTCGCATTTCCTATCCTGGCTATCGTCGACAATTTTTCGCCAGCTGAGTTTTTCATATATTTTTTTGGTTTTTATGCGACTGCAGCACAAAATTCCGCGAATTTCTCTTTGGGTTTTCTCCTTTACGCTGTTTGCTTCTGCTTCTTCTTCTTCTTTTTTTGCAGTTCATTTTTACTTTTGTTGCCATTTCAATTGGGGTGCCAGGCAGAAAGACAGAAAGGCAGGCAGGCAGGCATTCAGGCTGGCTATTTAGGGCCCCTCTCTCTGTCTCTTTTTAACCCCAATGTAACAGTTTTTCACCGTACTGTCTACTGTCTTTCTCTCTCTCTCTCTCTCTCTCTCTTTTCGCTCTCTCCTTTACCAATGACTCGCTGTCTTTCTGTGTAAGTTATACGGGTATTAATTTTGGTTTATGTGCAACTTGTACGCTGTAATTTTTGTGCTTTTTTCTTCACACTGGCAAACGGCGACGGCGATTCCTGACATTAACAACCAAGAAGATGGAGATAAAAAGAGAAAGAATGTTGGAGAGATAAAGAGAGAGAGAGAGAGTGAGGTGGAATGTGGCCACGTTGATAACAACAATGAATGCTCGACAATAACTATAAAAACATTTTGAGCGTTGCAACTTTAATAATTTTTTATGCAATACTTTCTGAAGTTGTATCTTTAAGCTGCCACTATCCCTGTATACTCCCTCAATAATCGTAAGTTTTATTAAGTTTAAGCTGTCTTTAAGCTAATATGGAGCAGAAAATATTTAAGCATGCAAATTCTGGAAAAGAAGCGCAGAGATTAAACAAAGTAGAAGTTAAGTCTGAAGTTCTATGTTTCCAACTAACATCAACAATAAGGAGAATCATGCTCTCTTTCTCTCTCTCTTTTTTATTTACTGTTCTCTCTCTCTCTTTCTCGCTTAACCAACTGACTTTTGTAACTTTCAAGACATTTAACGATTAGTTTACGCACGTTGGGCGCCATTTAATCACTTTACGTCTCGAAAACATAGTGCTTTCTATGCGGTACAGATGGTATGAGAATGAGAGAAAAAAAAAAACAGCTTAAACAGTACTAAACAAACATATGTATATGGGGGAATACATGAGACTTACATTAGCTATAGCTGACAAAAATCACTTAGCGGGTAAACTAACCACACCTAATCCAAAAGCAAGTAAGCTCATCCTGGGTTTCTGGCTGGATAGATGGGTGGATGGATATGTCGGATGAAGGCCAAAGTAAGAAAGAGTGCGAGAGAGAGAGAGAGAGAAGGAAAGACAGTCGCCTGAGTGAATGCCTGACTGGCTGAATGTCGCTTCCTTATGGCTGCTTTCTTCAAGCAATTTTCAACAAGCAAATCTAACAAAAGGGCCAAAAGTACCTTCAAACTCCACCACCAGCACCAGCAGCGTCACCCGCTCTCTGCCTCTCCTAACCAAGTTATGCCTGGCGTCCTTGTGTCGTTTGTGTCGTCAGGGAAAAAGTCAAGCCAAAATGGAAGCCAAAACAGGAAGTAATCTATAGTCGCCCCGCCATTGTTTATTGTTTAATTTTTAGTCAGCTTTATTGTTGTTTTTGTTGTTATTCGTTTTGCTCGTATTGCTGTTGTTGTTGGCCACTTTTTTCTTCATCTTTCTTTTGCGTCTGCTGCTGCTGGTGCTTCGTTGTATTATTTCTATTGTTAACAATTTTTGCATTTTGCCCCCGTGCGTTGCAAGTAGCAAAAACTTTTCAATGTGCCCGCCGCCGTCATTGTTCCCTTTCCCTTACCCTTACCCCATGCCGGGCACCTCTTGCTCTGTATATAGAACGGCTGCCACTTGAGTAGCACAACAAAAGCAGCAACGAGTTGAAACGAGGCAGACAAAAGCCAATGCCAAACCCAAGCCCAAAACATAAACCTAAAAAAAAAGAGAGCGCCGCCGCCCACGCGACCGAAAGCCGACAAGGCGTTGACAAGGCGACCCATTCCCTTCCGCCCTTACCTTAGCCCGACAAGCAGTAAGTAGTCGGTCGGTCGGTGTGTTGCAGGCAAGACACGCCCGTATCGCATTTACTTGGATTTCATTTTATCGGCAAGCTAAAGCAACAACAGGAACAGCAAACAAAGAAAAAGCTATAACAACAATAACAATAACAATGTCACCCAGTTTCCATGACACCCTGTGCATACTATACATATATATATGTACATCCTATGTACATTGTATTATAGTAGTATATCTAAATTCTTTGGACCTTATAATTGCGTTGCGGTATCTACCGGTTAATGCAGCAGGAGCTATCAGGCAGCAAGCACAAACAGCAGATGGTGTAAACAAAAGCCAGAAGCAATCGCTTGTGATTATGGTTATGCTTATGTTACAGGACCTTGCTTGCTACTATCCCTATTCCAAAGACACAGATAAACGTAACTATATAGATATATATATATATACATTAAATTGAGAAAGATATGTTTAACTAAGATAGCTGCAAGAAAGAAATAATCATATTTATATTATTAACTTCAACTAAATACTTTATACAGTCGAACTTCCATATAACGAATCTCAAGGGGACAAGAAAAAACTTCGAGAAATTTCGTTTTATAGAATGAGTTTTTGACTGAATCAAATTGCAAGGTTCTGATTTTTGACTTCGTTGTATAGAAAATTCGTTTTACGGAAGTTCGATCTATGGAAGTTTGACTGCATCATAAATTTTTTGCTCCATTTACATAGCTACTATAAATGACGCACCCTTACTCTAATAAGCAACAGCTCAATATATCTTTCCAGTTCTTTTTTATTCTCAAAATTTATCATTATTAAATAAAAACCTCAGCAATTAGTTAATTACTCGACTCAATTAGTGAATATTAAACTGTTTCTAATGAGCCTAAAAAAAAAATAAAGGCCAACCTGTGTTTGGAAAAAAACACTTTATTCAAGATAAAAGTTACCTCAGCATCGTGGAAAAATATCACTTTTTTATTTATATACTCGTATATAATTCAAATTAAGAGCAAAAAATGTAATTAAAAAAAATGAGAACAGTTAATGAAAATATTTAATAACAGAAAAATTTGAGAAAAAAATTTGCATTCTGAATTGTTGTTAAAAATTTTCTTGAATTTTTTTTTTATCAGTTTCGTTTTTTGTTTTTTTTTTGTCATCCCTGTGGGATGCTCTTAAATGGAGCGTTATGTGTGTGAATGTGTTTGGATGGGTGTATGTGTGTGTGTGTGTGTGGTATTTTGTTTGTTTGTTGTATTTGGAAAACATATAAACAAATGGTTAAGACGCAGACAATGGGGACATTTGGGATAACGTTGGGAGGGAATTTTTTGTTTATTTATTGATATTTTTTTTTTTTGTTTCATTCATTTTATTATAATTTATCTTTTTCTTTTTTTTATGTTATTGTGGGGAGTTGAACATATAAGGATATTTAGTACATACTTTTTTATAAATTTCATTTGTTTTATTATATTCAATTTCAATATTTTTGGTATATTGGTATACAAAGATATATATAAGTAGCTGCTTAGGCATTTTACAATAATACTGAAGACCTATATTGTTGTTATTGTTTTTTTTTGGACAAGTCTCGACTTGCTCACTAATTTGTTGTTGGACTTTTATTTTTATTTTTAATTTTATTTATTTTTTTGTTTAATAAATTACAAAACAATAATTGTTAAAATGACACTCTTTGCCTAACATAAAAGCGTTTCTTCTTATATATATTAAATGAGTTATTATTCATATGTATTATTATATATAAAAAGCTTTGATTTAAAACGAAAACAAATAAATGAAATAAGAGAAATAAGAGAAGGAGAGAGAGAGAGAATAACAAAGATATAATTGGATACAGATAGATAGAAAGAGTGTAAGGAAAAAGATGTGATAAAAACTTGATATGATGATGATAAAATTAAACAAAAAAAAAGACAGAAATCGATATAAACTTGGATTTGGTGGAATGAGATATAGTAACTCTCTTAGTTGTAAGGGTAAACTTTTTTGTTGTTGTGATAAAAAAAAAAAAATACAGGTAGAAAGAGAGACCAAACAAAGAGAAAGAGAGAGAGAGAGAGAGATACAGATTGATTGATTGATTGGTTGGTTGATATGGAGATAATAACGAGTAATTGTGTAGCGAGCGAGTGAATGATTGACTTAAATTTAAATGTATGCTCATGCTTAAAAGTAAAGAAAAACTAAGTCAATATAACAATGATTAATTAAAACTGGAAAAAGCATAAAACATATCAAATGAAGTTTTTTTTTTTTGGTTGTATCTTGTAGCTGTTGTTTTTGTTGTTGTTTGTTTTGTATTTGGCTTACTGTTAGTATGTGTGTTAATATTTGTTAATCATAAGTAGGGGGTTCGAGGGGAAACATAAATGAATAACCAACTAAATACACATAGACACGTACACATAACACATACAAATACAAATACAAATATATTGATTTGATTATTTTCATAATAGCATTATAATAATTCTCTTGCATTTGCCATGTTTTTTCTATACTCTCATTTTTGTATTGCCCTAAAAAATATGCTTTCTTTTTCTCTTCAATGTTTATTGAAATGATAAACTTTATTTTATGAGATGCGAATTGTGGAAAATAAATAAATGTATTTGTGTGTGAGGAACAAAGCTAAACTGGTATTTTTTTTTTCATCCAAGTCTTACTTTTTTGGTTTTTTTTTTTATTTTAAAATTATTTTTATTATTAACATTAATGTTTTGTTAAGTTCTTTTTTCTTCGATCAAATGCTTGGAATATTGTTATTGCAGTCGAAACTTAAAGCGTTTTAGAAAACACTGCATAATGCCGGGCAAGGGAAGCAACAGAAGGCGAGTCTCCACTGTTAAAAAATATTTTCGATAAACTACTGGCCTTTGACTGGGGTTAAAATTTTTTTTTGTTTCATAATATTTATGCTGTAATTTATTTCGCTTTTAAAAAGATGTTGTATGAAAGAGTGAGAGAAAAAGAGAGTGACTTTGGAATGATAGGAAAAAATTAATAAGAAAAATATGTCTTGTATATTGGAAAGTTTTTTGATGCATTATGCTTCTATGGATTAGGAACAGAAAAAAGTTTGATGCAGTTATATGACTTAGAATGTTGAACCGAAAAGCAACTAAAGTGTATCTATTGGGCCTAAGCCAAGAAAAAACAAGAAAAAAAGAATGAAAATAAGTTTTTGGCACATTTTTGTTTTGTTTTTGTAAATACCGCCTGTGTTTCCTTCCAAGTATTTTATTTTTGTATTTATTTTTTTTTTTTTGTGTTTTTCTTTTTTGACTTACCAAGGTGTGAACGAGCTCCAGAAGAGACTACAAGTTCACAGGTTGAAACGTAGTATTTTTGGTATTTTTGTAAGATTTTTTTTTTAGTTTGATTTTAGGTTGATTGCAAACGAAATGCAATTGAGTGTTGAAATTTGATTTGGATTTTGGTTTAGCACACAACATGAAGGTATCGAGCCACAGCAACAGAGTAGGACAGTACACAATTAATTGACAGGACAATAAAAAAGAAATTAAAAGACAAAAATGCTTTTCGTTAACGAATTGAATCAAAATTGATATTATTGGTATGTTTTTTCTTTTTTTTTTAAATTTTTTTTGTTTGCTTAGCACACCCAAAATACTTTCTTAGCATTGAGAACTGAAGCATTTGTATAATTCAAATAATAAAAGAGTACATCAAACGTCACTTTGAAAAATTGAAAATTATAAACACATTTGACAACACACACTTAATTGGTATTATCTGGTAGAGTGACTGGGGTTTTTTTTTTTTGCCTGGACGTCGTAGTTAGAGATAGATACTTAGGATTTGTTACATCAGCAGGCGTCAGGCTTCTTTTGGGGTTAACTTTAGCGAGTCAATTCGTATCGTTTTTAGTATGGTTAGTTGGTTAAATGGTTGAACTTAGGGATATACATAATATATATATATGTATATATATACTTATTAATGTTACTTACAAATCATAATCAAAATACTTGTAATATATATCAAATTAAATTTGCTTTTTAGACACACACAGTTACAGTTAAAAAAGGAAATCAAAAATAAAAGCCGTTAAACACACACAAGTTAAATGAATCGCTATTGAAATGCGTTTTGGTTTTATCTTCTTCTCATCTTCATCGAAAATACTAGTAAAAGTCCTCGTTTATTTGCATTGCTTTTCGCACATCAAATGCTATGATGGTATGTTAGTACAATCACAGTATCATTAAATGAAAGAAACAACAACAAAAAAGTACACTCTCGACTATATATTGTTTGAGCGTGGTGAAAGTTTTGTTTGGTTCTCGCCTATCGAATAAAAAGATCGAACAAGAAACAAAACACCAAAACGGAAGAGAAAATCATCAAGAGAAACAAAGAATACTAAAACCGAACCCAGGCAAATAAAACATAAATTTACCCACACATATATCTACATATGTGAGCTGTTTCAGCACATTGTGAGGTTATGTCACACGCTTTGGAGAACCAAATACACAAACAAAGATTATAAAACAAAGAAAGAAGAGCAAAATAAAGAGCTTGGACTTGATTTTGCCCGACACCTACACATTAATATATATATCGTATATCATTTATATCGCATTTAACATTAACTGTCTCATATTATTTCTATTTTTTTTTTTTTTTTTTTAGTTATTCATTGTCATACATAGTATTTTTTTTTTTTTTTGGGGTTTAGACGAACACAAGGAGGTTTAACACTAGACAACACACATACTCAATGAAGTGCTATCATTATATTCGCTTTGGATGGTTTTTGAAACATTTTTGGTTGTTTTGTTTTTTTTTTTCGGAGATAAACAATCCAATTATATTATGGGAAATAGAAGAGTTTGAAAGAATAAGAAATCAAGAGCCTTTAATGGAAACGAAAACGAATAGCTAATAAATATATAATTGAATTCATAAAATACTAAATATTGTTGCGCTTTGTATCTTTTTTTTTTTTGAAGTTCCTCCTACTTTTGGGGTAGGCAAGAAAAGAAAAAGCTCAAAGAAAATGTGATCGCGTTCGCATTCTTCCGAATCTTTATTTATTTTTGTTTCTTTTTTTTTAGGTTAGAAATTAAAAAACGTATAAGGATTAAATGATTCAAATGGAACTAAATCAAAAACATTTTGTTTGTTTCTTTCTCGTATTTTCTGAAAAATCTTTCAAATATTTTGAGAGTACTTTAAAACACGTCCAACGCATAAATGATAGACTCATTGAGGGGAGAGAGGCGTAAGGGATTGTGGGAATGTGATTGCGGGTATTGATTTTTTTTTAATTTATTTTTTTTTTTTTTGTATATATATATATATTTTTTTTTTGGATTTTCATTGAATTTGATTCGATTTGTTGAGACTACTTGAATGTGTTCAGTTGAAGTTTGCAAACATATGGTTAACAAGTTTCAATAACAATTTTTTTTTTTTTGTATTCTGTAGAGGATTAAATAACTTTTGTAAAAGCATAAATAAAAATCAAATACTTGTAGTATATCTATACGTAACGTATATAGTATATATAAGGATATATACAAATGTTTTGGAAATCATAAACAAATTGATATAAAGTTTGAGCTTTTTCTCTTCGTTGATGCAGTACCACAAAACGTAAGATTAGGCAGCGGTATTTCATTTAATTCTTTTTGTAATATGTAAAACTGATAATGGAGAAACAGATTCACGTTCTAAAACTCTTCTCTATGTTGCATAGATGAATGTACAGTTATCAACCGATATATGCATGTACGATAGTTACGTGATGTTAATTTTTTAAATGTTTTTTACAGGTACATTCATGTATACGAGCATAGAGTTCATAGTTTTCATAATTGTATTGTTTTAATCGACAACAAAATATCAGAAATTTTAAATCAAAACTAAACTGAAAACTTCGATAAATCGATATTATGTAAAGTCAAAAGATAAACAAAACAATTTTTTTTTTAATATACTATAAAGCCTCATCCATTTGATTCGTTTCATTGCCTGTTAGAGCAAATTGAATTCTTTGTAGACCTAAACTTGCGCACTAAGAAGTTATACAGCATATATGTATATGGTATTTTGTTTATGGTATGCATATATATAAATATATAGATAGAGTACGAGCCCCCGATAAAATAACAACTAGTGTAGAAATATTTGAAATGTACTTACTTTTCACTGTATTCGTCCATATGGGCATACGATTGCACCGAGTTCTCTTCAATTAAGAACTTGACCCGCTGATAGAAGGATGCCGTTACCGAAGGAGGCTGCTTGCGTAGCAGAACCTCAACTGGATCGTTGGACGAGAGGCACATAATGTGCTCCGAGCAGGCTGGATGCGAACAGCACTCGCTATCCGAACAGTCCGTCATGCCGTCTACATATTTTTGAAGGTTTTGAGGTTTTCGGTTGCGTAACGAATGTTTTAGGTCATCGTTGTTAGTTTGAAACATATATTTTTTGTTTACTTACCGCCATCGTTGTCAATATTATCTTTGCAATTCATTTCAAGTGCAATCGAGCAATCGCTACCAGCCCAGCCCTCAATACAATCGCAGCGATATTCACCATTCTCCAGTGTGCACTGACCATGACGTGAGCATCCGTTTTCGCAACCAGCTAAGAGAGAGAGAGAGAGAGAGTGAGAGTGGATTAACGGTATGATTTCTAGCGAGTAAAATGACGTGTTAGCACTTTGTCAGCAAACATAAGACCGCACTAACGCGCACTAATTTGTCAGCGAGTGTATTGAAGTCATTTGAATGAAGAACTTCTTCATCATCATTGATCAGCGTCTTTGCGCTTTGTTTGGCTTGACAGCCAATCAACTTGTTTTGTCGTCGACTAACCAGATCGAGGTGAATGCCTGCCTTCCACGCCGAGCAGTTCAACCGATTAAAATTGAATAATGACATTCAAGTAGCAACGAGTAGTTGTTGGCTTGTGTGTTGTTGTACGTTAAATGCTTCGACATTTTCTTGCTGCTGAAGCTGATGCTGATGTTGTTTGTATGAAGTATATGTGTATGTATTTTATATGCGCAGCGAGTGAAGAGCATTAATATAAAAATAATGTTAATGTTTGCTTGAGTCAAGGAATGTATGGTTGGAAGGGTTCGGTTGCGGAGGGGAGTCTACACACACACACACACACAAGCACATGTTTAGGCTGTAAGTAGGAGCAAAAGAGCCCTTCGCACGCACATCGACAACATCATAAACGAAATGTTCAGAAATCTACAAAACAGTAAACATAAAAAGCAAACGAAACGTTACGATAGATGCCGCCGTTGATGGCCACTGTTTGAATGGATGTAAAAAGTGTGTGTGTGTGTGTGTGTGTGGGTGGGTGACAGGCAGGGGTTTAAGGGATTTTTTTCTTTTCGAAGGTTTTGGGGTTTATTTGTTTGTTCCACGAGAGCAACAACAACGACATGACAGCATTTGAGCATTTGACGCAAAGTTAATGTCACTTGACATGTGTCATTTGCAAAATGGGTAACCTCGACGCTAACTCAACTTCCGGTATGTTAAAAAGTTTGCGGCGCATAAAATGACTTCCTTGTCGTAACTGCCTTCCTGTTTACGGCTCACACACAAACGTACATAAATTCATATGTACACTATACATATTGGCAATAACGTCAAGTGTTGCTGCCAATATTTGAACGATGTCTGCAGGCGCTGCCTTTGTACAAACAATTCCCAGCCGAGTATATATATGTATGTGTGTGTGTTTGTGTGTATATTTAATATTATGCTAAGTTTGGCACATGCAGAAATCTGTCAAAAAGTTGCAATAGGTTTTAGCCAGCTTGAAACTCGCAAATCCTATGCAAATACTATTAACAAAACTTCGATTAGAATCAAGTATAACTAACGATGCAACATTTACCAAGTGATAAACTAACCCAAACTTGCAACTTATCCCGACTATTTGATGTGCTTTTGAATTGAAGCTTGGTAAGCACAACATTATTAATATTATCTAAGTTCTGGTCGACCTTCGTAGTTAAGCTAGGAAATTTGTTGTAATAAAATTCCGAAACCAGCCTCGAGTAACTCAGCTATCTGTCAGAATTACGCACTAAAACTGAAAGCCTCCGATTGTCAGCTGTCCCTGTACTTATATTTTTATGCCTCTAATATCGCATAGTACAAATCTTGCTTTTAAAAAAATATTTCACATACATGGTACTAAAATCTCGGCGCCGACTTTTAATATCAAAAACAAGCTTAACATAACTAGATGTAAGTGCGACATAAAATGACGACGACTATTTAGAAGCTCTCGCACATAAGATGTCACCCAGATAAAGTAAGAGCGAGACCGCGAGCGAGAGCGATAGAGATAGTTAGATAGAAATTGAGAGACATAAAAATGTATCTAGATTTCAGGATTGCAGTCGTGTAATTTGTTACAAATCTCTGTTCAAATTCAATAAACTTTACCGCATTGTGTGCGCCGCGTATGTCAATTGCTATCACATAAGTTAGAACGAGAGAGAGAGAGAGAGAGAGTGGGAGCGAGATAAAGACATACATGGCAAGTCGGTGGGAAAGTCGTTAAGTACTTTCTAAAAATACAAGCAGACAACATGCATGTATTAGTTAATGTAAATGTGTGTGTGTGTGTGTGTGTGCCAGGATATTGGGTGGCACTTTGTGCTTTTGCAAGCGTGACTCGCACGTCTAACCCCGCCACTCCCCCACCACCTCCAACCGCTTGCCACAACACTTCCCCGTCCCTTTGGTTTCGTATTTTTTTTTTTTTTTTTAGGTCCTACTGCAACACTTGAATCGATTCAAAACGTTTTTGGCCGTATGTTGCCAGAGGAAGTTCCCACTGGGAATGCTGAATGCCGTTCGACATGGCAGCTTGCAGGCATAGCCAGGGACAGGGGCATGTTGGAGCTAAGCGGGCCAAAAGGGGGGGCTGGGATAAGTGTCTTTCGCCTGGGCTTGAGCGAAATGACGTCGGAAGTTTTATTGGTTTTGCACACGTCAACGAAATGTAATACACAGAAAGACATGCAGAGAGAGCAAGAGAGAGAGAGAGAGAGCCAGAGGACACTGCCAAGCTAGCTGGCAGGCTGGCAGGCAACATACGTAGACGCCCCCTCCCTCCCTTCCTCCATCGCTCCTCTTATCGAGGCATTGGGTATGTGTAATGCCATTACATGCATGCCTGAACCGTCAACGTTGCCATTGCCATCGCCAGAGGGAGCCACATACACACATCAAGTGAGAGAAAGACAGAGAGAGAGAGACTTTTTGGTTTTGGTATCCCTAGCGGGGAATGTTTTTGTAACATGACTGTTTGTTCTTAAAGTTTTAATCACTGTCAATCGATAGCTACTTATCATGCTGCACCACCGCTGTCAACAAAACCTAACCAAAAAAAAAAAAAAAGATCACACAACCGCAGAACCCAAACTATTTTCAAACTCCATCTCAAAAGCAACATATATTCAACAACAGCTTGGTGAGAATAGAAAGAAGGGAAAATTGAATATAAATAGCGATTGTGTTTTGACTGAACTGAAAAATGCACTGTTATAATGTTAGTTAAGGAAGTTATCAAAACCGGTAAGGGCATTACAATAACAGGCAACCCAAATGGCGACAAAAAGAGTCAGGCACAGTTCTCATTTTAGAGAGAATCCCAACACTACGCTACCCGCATAACACTCCTCTGGGAGCAAGAGAGAGAGAGAGAGAGAGCGTCTGGCGCTCAGGACACTTTACAGTTTTTTTTTGGCCAAATGGCGTAAACATGTACAAAATACTTTGGCGAAAGTGCAAAAAAATATATTAATAAAAAAAAAGCATAGCAACAACAGAAGTTTTTGACTTGTTTGCTGCTAAAATATTTGAGCATATGTGTGTGTGTGTGAGGGGGGAAGTTGAATGTGCACACACAGACACGCAGACACAGAGATACTCAAAGAGAAGGAGAGAAAGATAGCGACTGCAATGTCGCAATGTTTTTGGTTACATTGGCGCGTTGCGACATGAAGCGACAAAGTTGTTGTTGCTGATGCTGCAGCCTCAATGTGAAATGTGGAATGTCAGCTGCGGTTGCTTGGGTTTGTGTCGCTTATTGGCGCATCGTTAATCGATTGAGCATCAGTTGTAAATTGTTCAGCAGCAACAGCAACAGCAGCTTGCTTGCAACTGCAATTGTCGACAAAACCAAACTGAGGCCAAGGCAAACATTGACCGTTAAGTGTTCCATAGGCTGTCCCTACTTATTACCTGATATTTCAATTTTAATCATTTTTAGTTCGATTAGGTTTAAGTACTTACGCAATGTGCAGTGTCGCCCGTTCCAGCCCTGGGAGCAGACACAGGTTCCATTCTTGCATTGGCCATGCTCCGAACAGCGATTGTCGCAGGGCAGCTGATCGCATAGATTGCCCGTCCATCCAATATTGCAACGACACTTGCCCGACTCACAGACCCCATTGCGGCCACAGTCCAAACTGCAAACAGCTGTTAAGGCGAAACGAGAGAGAGAGAGGACAAAATAAAGAAGTATAAATGGCGTACAAATAGTAAATGGCAATGTGTATACGAATGGGAACGGAAAGGAAGTGGATTGTATATGTGTTTCTGTGTGCTTGTATAAGACTGTGCAAACGAGCAGCAATTCTACTCGCTACACTCGACAGAAATATCGTAGAACAAAGTTAAATTTGAATATATTTTTTAGCTGAATAATTATGAATTTGAAGATAAATGGTTTAATGCGCTTGATTCAAGATTTGTTGTTTATTATTTATACTTATTGAAAATCAAATCAATCGTTGATTTTTGTTTCACTCAGTGTACTCGTTACATTTGCTTTTGTTTTCTGTACTCGTTACTTTCGCACTTGGCAATTACTTGCTCAGTTTTCCCTCCTGCCTTTGACTGGCTGGCCTGGGCTTATGGCTGTAAAATGTTACCCCAGCGAGTGAACCATAAAAACAACATTATAAATGTTACATTTACGTGGCAGCAATCGGGGCAACCCAGTGTCAAACCCCCCCACCTACAACTCCCCAACCATCTTATGGCTGGCGTTGACTTTTGTTCTGTGCGTTGCAGGCGTAAATTTATTGTATTTGCTTTGTACGCTGTGGTAGAGGCAGAGAGAGAGAGAGAGCGAACGAAACCTGCGTATTAAATACATAATGAATTTTTATGAAGCTCGGCTTCATTACGTTGCCTCTTACCCCAAGGCGGTGGCAGGGTTGCCGCCTTTCGGTGCTAAAAAGTTAAGCAAATTAGGCGTGCGTGCCCCACAGACAACGTGCACAACAACGACAACAACAACAATGTTGTGTATTGTCTCCGTGGCCAACAAACAGCAGTTTTTGCGAGTGGTTTTTGGTTACATCGTAAGCTGTATGTTTTATTGGTTCCACCAAACAACCTTGGAAATGATTATGGTGCCTCGGTCGTACAGTTTTTGTGTGTTTCGTCTTCTTCTTCTTTTTCTGCTTGCGCATCTGTGGTAATCTCGAAAAATTTGTTACTTCTGCGCTGCGCTGTTTGTTGGCCTTTTAGCATTTTGTGGAGCCTAATTGAAGGATCGGCTTTATGGCCATCATCTAATTTGGATTCGGTCCATGCGATAAACCATCATTATGTGAGTGGTAATCATATGCCTTATGCTCATCCAAAAAATATGATAACTGCATTAGTTGTCATCACAGTTTATGAGTTTACCTTTCGTTTTATCTTTCCAAACAGCGACCGCACGTCTTGTTGATCATAAAGTTACATTTCTTTCTAAATAGTAAAAGAGCTCGGTCTAATCAGATGATATTACTTTAAGTAAACTTACGATTTTAGGTTCTGATTGTGGTTTAAAGTCTTTTCCAATAATCATTTTCCTGAATCTGATAAACGTATGGTTCTGCTAACATTCGCTATTCAATATGATATACTAAATATACTTTGTCCTTTGATTTTATAGAACTTCAACATTGTTATTGTATCGCATTCAATACAATTGCAATGCAACATACACTTAAACTGTAATTAGAACTCAATGCTTCAAGTAAAGAATCATTTGTAAGCAGCATGTTCTGTTTCGAAACAAATCCAACCGGAACACTACACAAAGCCAAACACACACATACGTGCAACAATACTATGTACACAAATATAATACAACCAATCACAGGTAAGGAAAAAGTGTTAAATGCAATTGTTATTCTCGTTAGTTTGTAAAAGGTGTGTGTAGTAGGAGAGAGAGAGGAGTTGTGTTATGTTAACTACACTTGACTTACCTTGGGAACAATCTGGTCCCGTCCAGTGTCGCTCGCAGACGCATTGTCCCGTTTCCAAATCGTAGGTGCCATGTTCGGAGCAACCGGGCAGGCATTGATACACCTGCTGATCAATAGTGCCGCAATCCTCGCCCTGCCAGCCGGCCTTGCAATAACACTGACCCGTAACACAGGTCCCGTGTCCCGAACACAATGGATCAAGGCAATCATCTGCACGATTCCATCATATAAAGCCCGCACATAAATTCACAAACAAGTTGGACGTTGGTTGGGTTGGTGTTGGGATTTTATTTGTTGTTTGGCATGTAGGAGAAAAGAATACAAAATATATGTGTAAGTGTTGTACATATATATAAGTACATATATATTTATTTATTAATGTTATTTTTCTGTTTTCTGTTAGTTGTTGTTGCATGCATATGGCATACAAACAAGTACATTAAGGAATAAAAATTGTTTTGCGTACGATTGGTAGAGATACCCTTTAGACTTAAGACAGGTTCAACTTTAAGTAAGATGTTGACTTATATAGTCTTCATTCCGGATAAGTTATTGACACATCGTTGGATGGATTCAGGTAATGCTTTCTCTTGTTTGAACCTCTTACAGGGTATATTACAAACATGCATGTACAATATGGGCACAAGTGAAAGATACCGAGAATGGGAGAATGGACAAAAAAAAAAGGGATGGAGGGAGAGCAGACTGTGTTACAGCCTTGGCAAAACAAAAGCCCGTCACGAACCGATGGCGATACATGACATGACGGGTTGCCTCTGTTTTCCGCCCGCGCACTTTCTATGCCAGAATTCGGGGTCAGGTCACATACACACACACACACACACACACACACACACACGAGAGAGAGAGAGAGAGAGCGGGAGACATTGCACAAAACACATGACATGATTAGTATGTTGGACACGTACGAAAGTGGTCATTAAAATGAAATTCCAGTTTAGTTCAACTTGGTAATTTTGCGCAGTTGTTGCAATTTTTGTTGCTCTCTCTTACTTTTTTTTTTCTTTTTTCTTTGCAAGACTTTACTGAGTAGACTTTGAATGCCCTATAGTTGAGTGGATGCCTTGAAATGACATATGTATGAATACATATTCCCAGCTTTTTGCTTGCAAGTTAAAGTTGTCTATAATATTTCATGAAATATCTCAAGTCTTTGAATTGAAATACATAAAGTAATTTCGAAAGCGTATTTGTTGTTCGTCGAACTGCAAGAACTTTGAATCCAATGCTTTCTTTTTTTTTGCAATGTTTCGTCCTACTTCTTCTTCTTGGCTTTACATCTTCTTCTTGTTCGTATTGTTACTTCTTGGTTTGTTGAGCGTTTTGTATGTGAAATATGCTTTCAACATATAAATTCGATTTTATACGTTTTATGTTTGCATTGTTGTTGTTGTTCTTCTTACTGTTTGTTTGTTGTTCGCTTGTTTTGTATGCCAAGGGTCCAGTACACACACATGCACACATACACACACACACACGCAGAGGGACAAACAAGCAATCACATGTGGCGGAAGCATTCAGCTACAAAGCCAAGTTTTTTCTATAATTTTTTTTTTTTGTTGATATTTGTGTGCTGCATATTTTATGCATTTCTCTCTCACTCTCTCTCTTGCTGTTATTTTTTTCGACCACACATTTTGCAGTTACATTTTGCGTTAAAGTTGTTTTTGGCCATGCTTTTTACCATTAAAGGAACGCGTTGAGCTTTAATAAAAAAAAAACATAGCCACAAGCCCAAAAAAGTATGCAATGCTTGTCGCAATTTAAAGGGACGACAACAAAACTAAGCAGAGAGGAGTGGACAAGAGTGGAGAGAAGAAGCAGATGGTGAAACAGAAACAGAAACAGAGTCTAAACGTTGGGGCGGCATAATAACTGAAATATTTTGGCGTCACCATGACACGCCTCTAAGCATTGCATTGCATGATGGGGGAATGAAAAGGGGGCGGAAAGAAGGTCGTGTCCAGTGTCAACACTGGCCGACAACAAAACGAAAAATTGCAAACAAGGCAAATAAATAATTTTTAGCATTTTTATGCCGAGTCAGCAGCAGCAGTAGCAGCAGCAACAGCAGCTAACAAAAACAGACAGACACTCGAACATAGAGATGGTGCCGGGATTGGGGTCATGTTTGTCGCCTTGACACTTACGTTGATCGCAGTAGGGTCCTTTCCAGCCGCGCTCACAGTGACAGTCACCCTCAATGCAGCGTCCGTGGCTAGAGCAATTTGGCACCTCGCATTCACCAACTGGTATATCGCATTCGGCACCCTTCCAGCCATCCTCACAGTGGCAGACGCCGCCTCCATAGTGGCCATGAGCCGAGCACAGTACAGGACAAACGCCTGCAAGTAGACAAAAAGAGAGAGAAAGAGAAAAGAGTCAGTCAAGTTAAACACACAAAATTAAAGTAAAAGAGGCAAGGCAATAAAAAGAAGAGGATAAAAAAAAAAAAACAAAGAACCCAAAAATTTGTATTGAAAAGTGTCAGACAAAGGCAACAAAATAAAAAACAAAAAAGCAGGAACTCCAAAAAATACTTGGTAATACAGTGGGACAATAAAGAAAACTGGCAACGTAAGCTTAAAATAATTTATTAAAACTAAATTGAGACTGACAAGAAGCTGAGAATATATTAATTTAGGGAAATTTAATAGCGCCCAACATGTGAACCTTTTTAAATAAAAAAATATCCTACAGCGTTTGCTGTTGATTTCAATTACTTAACAGACAGACAGCAGACCCAGTGTACTAACGGACCCAGAAACAAAAAAAAAGGCGGACAGAGCTCGGTGAGCTTATACATATAGAAAACAAGAAGTGGCTATATCTAAGGGTCGCAGCATTGCGAGTAGATTTTGATTCTGTGCCATTTTCCCTGTTTTCCTTTTTTTTTCCTTCTTTCTTTTTTTGGATTGCCGTTAAGCAAACAGAGTAGTAAAAAGCAGGTGATGGTGACAGCTCAACTTTGGCGTAAGTTTTTAATTTAAATTGCAGCCTCAGCTTGGACAGAGGCCAGGAAGGCGGCGGGGAGCTTAGGGCGTTGAAGGAGGGTGTTGAATTGAAAAAGGTATTTATTGAGCGGGTTTTTACTTTGGTTTTTTGTTACTTACTTTTGGAACAATCGACGCCTTGGTAACCATCGATGCAATCACATTTGCCCAGATAACAACTGCCGCGACCGGAACAATCATTGGGGCAGGTAGTGCTAACACCCTCTGCCTCCTCGGCGAGCAACGATACCGAATGGGCGACAAGTTCATCATTGTAAATCGATATGAACCATAAGCCAGTATCCAAATATTGAAGGAGTGATACATTTACGGTCATTGCATCCATATCGAGAGCCGGTAAACCACCGTTATTACCAATACCTCCATCTCCCGACGAACGTTTATGCAACGAATGAGCGACACTGCCTCTCTGTTGTTGTTGTTGGTCATGTTGCTGTTGTTGCTTCTTGGCAAAGTCCAATGGAGTCTCGAGATCAAAGTATTCTACTGAATCCATATTTGCTGGTGATTCATCACTGTCTTTCACCCTATCTCCTCCATCTCCATCTACATCTCCAACTCCATCTCCATCTCGATCATCATCAGCTTCAGTTTGATCGTCTTCATAGCTGTTGGCGGTACGTCGCTGTCTTTGTTGCAACTGCAACTGTTGATCGTACGCCTCGATTAATGCCAAATCGGTGCTAACATGTGTCTGATTACTCACGCTGCGACGGTGCCTTAGATGACTATCGATCCTGCCACCCTTGATGAACTCCACAAAATCATGCTGCGTCACCGAGGGTGCCACATTGCGACGCGAATAGACGGCAAAGTGAGCACCCCAAGGCAGCGTAAAATTGAAACGTATAAATGCCGGATGCTTGTTGCGAAACTCCAAAGTCCAGAACTGATAGGCCGGTATATTGGCATGGTATAGCTCATTGAAATCCTTAAGTTCGACGACCTGCGGCCATTGTCCGCCCGACAGACCAACACCCTGTTGCTGCTGCAACAACGGATGATGCAAATGTATGCCACCACCGGCTTGCTGTAGCAACATATTGTGCTGTTGCAAATTCAATTGTTGATTAACGGTGGCGCCGCCATATGTGAGCTGATCTTGCAACTGAGTGTTAGTGGCATCCAACGGTGTTAGCGGCTGATTGATAGCATGCGGCTGCTGTTGTTGCAGCAACAGTTGCTGCTGTATGCCAGTTGCAACACCCACACCGCCTACGCCATTCGTACCGCCTGCATTATGATGATCCGATGTGCTCGTCTGTATGGATTCCTCTGTGGGATAGGCTGTGGCGCCGCCACCCAGCTGCCCAGACTTATTATCACCAGCTTTGCCGCCGGCCGAGCCGCGTAGATCGTGCGGCTGAGATTTGACGTCTTGGACTAGGATGCAATTTGAGCTGTCCATGTTCGGTTTCATCGAACTGACTACTGAAAACCAATTAAGAAAAACGTTCGTGTTAGAAAAAGAGAGAGAAATAAATAATAATTGCTTAATTTCTCAAAAAAAATTAAAATATATATATGTATGTGTATATGGTAAGTGTACTCGGCCCGAGAGCATAAATCGCCTCTGCTGACTGAAAATGTACTATCATAAATCTATATGCAACGCCCCTTGGCATTAATGTTTAGTGAGTAAGTGTGTGTGTGTGTGTGGTGCTGTCCTTGTGGCTGCGCTTCAACCCAGAATTTAACCCGAGAATCCACAGAAACGCAGCAGCAGCAGCAGCTGCTGTTAGCGTTTCCTTCTCTTAGACTTTAACTACTTCCACACTTTTCACTTGGCATTTTCTGCTCTTTTTTTTCTTTTCTTTTCGGTAGCAAAACACATTTCTGCCATGCCGTTTTTTTCACACACATAAATTTTTGGCATCATATTTTAACGCCATATTAATATGCACTCGCCCATAAATCAATTCCATATACATACATATACATCACACACACACACACACACACATGTGTATGTGTGCTGTAGCCTTTTTGGCCAAAAGACACAAAGTGCGCGTTGTTAACACGTTTGCATTTTGCTTGGCCATCGATGGACGTTGGGTTTGGTTGGTTGGTCGTTTTGGAGGGTGGTTTGGTGGCTTGGTGGCGGCTATCGTTTATCGATAACATAACCAAAATTTATGTGCTTTGGCAAACGGCGCCAGATGTGCTGGCAAGCGCCCTATATTGGGCCATGTGGCGATTATGCAATTTACAAATGCAGCTGAAACCACGAAAGCCAGAAACATGATGCAAAATGCATCAACCATGATTGAAGCACATCTCAATGACTTTAAAGAGTTCAACGTTCAAGGCAAAGCAATAAATCTCTTCTTTTTTTTAATAGCTTTTTCGTAAAAGATC
Source organism: Scaptomyza flava (assembly GCA_030179655.1). Taxonomy (NCBI): domain Eukaryota; kingdom Metazoa; phylum Arthropoda; class Insecta; order Diptera; family Drosophilidae; genus Scaptomyza; species Scaptomyza flava. The sequence goes on along the minus strand of JARNME010000314.1, from coordinate 3,858,079 downwards.
TACAAACATTTAAAGTGCTTTCAATCAAGTAAGAAAAACGCATTTCAATCAACCAATCAATCATAATCAAAATAAATGAATAAATTTTATGTTTTCAATTGCTTAGCCAAGCAATTAGCAAGAGGGAATGAAAATTTAGGGGAGAATTGTAATGGCACCACGTCCTTTCCCCCGTTCCCGCCTTTCCCCGTTCCCGCCGTCAACTGTGAGCTGCTTGGATGTAAACTAATGCGACCTAATGATGTCGATGTCTTGGCAATAAGCCTAGACACAAATACACAAAAAGGCGAACAACAAAAGGACCTTAACACACTTACACACACACACACACACACACACACACGCAATTACTCATATGAGGCACGAAAAATTAACGTCAACGAACGTGCTTCATTTTGTCTGTTGAGCTTTTAATTTAAGTGCAAAGAACGTATTTATAGCGTCTATGTTTATGTATGTACACTGAGAAAAATGCACAGAATGCTTGTTTGATTGAGTGCAAAAGATGTCTTGAGATGTCTAACATATGGTATAATGATCTCAAATACACTTAAACTTCTTTTAATCATTATGATTTAATTGAAACAAAAATTATCTTCTTCCTTGGAATAGACTGATAATAAAATATCTTAAATGTTCAATGAAAATTCACACTAAAATTCAATTATTTGCAAGAGCAAATTTTGCTTGTAATGCTAAGTGCTCGATTTGGGTTCTTTCCATGTAGCATAATGAATGAACAACTGACAAACAAACACACACACACACACACACACACACTGTGCTTATGTGTATGGGCTATCATTAATAAACAAAGCCAGAGAAACACATTGTGTAGAGGTGGGGGGGGGGGGTGGGAGTGTGTGGCAGTATATGCTGTTGCTATTAAGTTAACAAGCTTTTCATTTAAGTGGCTCGCAACTGGTCAACCAACTGGAACTGGAACAGGAACGGGAACGCGAACGAGAACGAGAAAGGACAAAAAGTAAAACACAACAGGAGACAAACAATCTGAAAAAAAAGAAGAATAAAACAAGAGGCGGTAGAGAGGGAAGAGAGAGGGAAGGGTGGCAGAGAGAAAGACATGGCAAATGCTTGGCACAGTTTTTCCGCGCCTTTCTTTTTTACAGCTATTGGGTTAAAGGGGTGGGGGGGGCAAAGGAATGTGCTACGCAGCACCAATTAAATTTGATTACAATTTGTGGCAGGCAGCAAAAGCCATAGGAAGCCCCCCTCACTCGGTCTAACGAGGATATATATATTGTATATATAAGCAACCCCTTTCAAGCTTTGCGCCCCATCGCAAAACATCTTTTAGTTGGCGTAGTAAGTCGATAAATTTATATGGTATAAATGTGTCGTCTTTGTGTGTGTCTTTGTGTGTGTGTGGGAAAAAGTAACACAACATTGACAACGACTCAATTTTGCAGGACATTACTAAATACTTGCGACAGGGCACACAGTACAGGGCACGCCTTGTTTAATGTCCACTTGAGCCAGCCGTTCAGTTATTTATATATTTTGCCATCAACAACAGCAACAACAACAACATTCTAAAAGGGTGTGTGTGTGTGTGTTTGAATTCGATTAGTTAATTTTGTTGCGCTCTTTCTGTAATTTTTTATTTTATTTTTTTCGTTGTTGTTTTGGGGCAGACGCAATGAACGGAACCGGAAATGCGAACAGTTAAGATCAACTAATTGAATCTACGTGCACCAAGTGCCTCTTCAAGCTGTTGAGAGAGAGGGAGCGAGAGAGAGAGAGAGAGAGAAGGTGGGGTAGTAGTTTAAAAGGGTTGCCAAAGTTGCGCTTGTTGTCTTCCCTTTGGTTATTTTTTTTTGGTTTGGCCATGGACAAAGTTACGAAAAATTTATGAAGCATTTTCTTAATTGCAGTTCCTTGAAGAAAAATAATTTATTTAAACGACAAGCGCACACCTTTGGCTCCTTTCGCTCACTCTCAGCCCCCTCGCTCTGTTTCCGGACGCCAGCTGGACTCGACCGAAATTGGTTGAGGGCTGAATGGGTTGAGCGGGAATTGGGAACGAAAAGGTAGAAGGAAGGTTTACGCCCTGCTTGCTTTGCGTTCTCTGTTTAGTTGGCAAATGTCGTCGTGTTGCGTCATTTGAAATGAAATTTTCTTTCAATATTATTTTCATTCTCATGGCAATTGGCACAAGTTGTAATGGTCGCAAACGTTTAAGCCAAAGCATTATGCACTTTATAAAAGAGTATGTGGCCCAAAACAAACTTAAGAAAATGGTTTTGGAATGGCAAACTCGATTTGTCATCAGTTTATTGAGTCTATCCAGCTTTTCTATATTCTAAAATTCATTTATTAAAAGTGCTTTGCTTTAGTTTTAAATGCGTTTAGCTTGCAAAAAGTTTGCGCTTTAATAATTAAGCATCTCTTGTTTGCATTTGGTCGAGTGAATTGAGACAGTTGGTTTATGGTTTCTTCTTCTTATTTTTCTTTTCACTAAAGTCATTTTATTATTGCGGCTGTTTTGAGTTCTCGAACTCTTCGTTGAAAGGCCTAACATCTTAATTTGTTTTTGAATAATTGACTTTCTTTGCTGTGGTTTCAAGTCGAATGTTCGAATGGCGATAAGAATTTTCTCAAGGCAAATGCCATGCAAAAACCACACAAGACAGTTTGAGAGAGAAAGAAAAAAAAGTGAACAAAAAGCAATTCGAGTGACTAATTGAGTGAATAGAGTAAAGTGAAGCCTGCGTATGATAGCTACTCGATGTGAAAGCAGGCAAAATTCTCAATTAATGTCATATTTCAACTGCACTAATTGAACTAAGTGCACTTAAAAGCACAAAACACAAAAACAAATCAAGCAAAACGTTGTTGTCAAAACCAATTGACAGACATTCAAACAGACAGACTGACAAATAGTTAGGATGGAACATTTAGATATAGATATAGATAATAGACACGATAGTGCGTATCCTTACTTTCCGGTAACAGCCACAGCAGCTTGAAACCAAACCAAACCGAGCCAAACCAAGCCAAACCAAACAATCTAACTGAATGAATGTGAATGCTGCAAAGTGAATAATGGCCCAAGGCAAACGCTCGTTTCAATGCCCCTCAATGACTTAAATTGAATGCTCGCAGCAGCAGCAACAACAAATTACATTTAGGCCAATGGCAACAAACCGCAGCCGTAAACTGAAAATGTGAAAACTGTATTTGAAAATCGCAAATAAGCCACGAAACATACACATACAGACATAACCAAATTATTCACAGCAGCTGCTGTAAATGACAAACGATAAGAAAAGATGAGAGAAAACTGAGGCGCGAAGAGAAAGATTAGATAGTAGGTCGAGCGCAGCTGGTACAGTCAGACAACAAAGGCAATTCTACCTTGAACATTCCGAACATCTTTTTCTTCAAGTGTATGCCAAAACGTTTTGCAAAAGGGACGGAGATGGGTGCAGGGGTAGGGGTGGCAAACAATTTGTGCAACAGTGCATATCGAATGAGTTTCCGATAGTTTATGCGCTTAAAATTCGATTAACCTATTTCCGATAACTACTGCAATGCGCATCCGCATCCGCATTCGCATCCGCCAAATGCATTCTGTAACACAACCCCCCCCACCCACCGCCCCTCCTTCGACAGCCAGTCAAACATGTGAAATGTCCTGATTGCTGCCGCTTGTTTCTGCCTTGTTAGTATTAAAGTTGTTGTTGTTGTTGTTGTCACAGCTGTTGCAGCTGCACTTATCGCTTGTTGTTGTTATTGTGATAGAAAGTGGCGTCGTAGTGGTAAATTGAACTGTGTTCAGCTCAAACAGACAGACAAACAGGCAAGCAAACAAACAAACAACAACAACAACAGCAGCTTAATGATCGTGTATGATTGTTGTTGTTGTTGTTGTGGTCGTTAAACATGTCACATTGTTGTCCTGTCCAGCACTGTCCTGTTGACGCTGCGGTCGATTATCGTATAGATTGGAAACATTTATATCGCTCATCTTGCCATATTGCCAAGCAAATTATGACAGTCATTTACACATACACACACACACACACACAGCGTATGTGGTTGGGAGGGTCGGAGAGATATTTTTAAACTGAATGCATTTATAACTTATGCTCCTCTCAAATATGTATTTTATAAATAATATTTCTTAACTGTATTTCCCTTTGCATACCTTCATGCATATTGATTTAATGTAAAACAAGATATTTTTGTAAGAGAATAAAACTTAAGAAAGTTGACGTTGAAATGTAGGCAACACTTTTTGACTGCTAATGGATGACAGCTGGCTGTCTTTTGGCTTGGCCATCTCTTTCGCTCTTCATTAGTACTTAGGAGCTGCTTAAAATGCACCGCCAGCAAACACTTGCACTTGTGCACCGGCCCTTCAAAGGCAAGGCTACGCTTTTGATTTTTGGGTCAGCTGCGCACATCGGATGTGCCCAAAACGTGAAAGACTGATGGAGGGGGAGGGAGGGGCGGAAGAGGTGTGGCTCAATGCACTGGTCCATTTTCAGCCCAACACATATTAGCATTGCTGCGTGCATTTGCACAAAATTTACCAATTTTGCAATATTGGCGCCCTAACAAGTAGGCAACAGATTTGTGGCGTTGGCTCGCTTTGCTTGCCCACATAAGTAGGCATTGAATTTGCGCGTGAAACATAATTTCGCCATAGATATAAAACGCGTTGAAAACGCAACTCAAATTAAAGCAACACAAACACACACACACACACAAATGTATGCATATAGAGAAATATTCTTTTGCACATCATACTCGAACAACAATTTTTAGCTCGTTGTGTTTGCGCTTGTTAATTAACTGACAATGTTAAGTGTGTGTGTGTGTGTTAGCGTGTGTGTGAATGTGCATGCATACATATTTTAAATGTGTCTGCCAACACACACACACACACACACACACACACTGAAAAGAGAGACAGCTGCTGCTGCGGCCTGCAAGTGTTTGCTAATTTTATTAAACCCTTTTTCGCCTAATTAATAGAAAATGATTGCGCAAGCAGTTGTCGAACACACACACACACACACACACATACTCGAAATGTGGGGGGGGGTTTTGGTAGAAATAGAGATAGCAGCTGCATAAATATTAGCCACTTTTAAAAGCTAAAACGAAACGCAAACCGGCTGCTGTTGTTTTCATCACCTGCTATTGCTGCTGCTGCTGTTGCTTTCTTAGCCCCGCAGCTTTAAAACTATTCAACCATAAAACGATTCACACACTTACACACACACACACACAAGTTAATACAAACGTATAAAGCGAAGCGTAAATTCATTTACCGCAACGGAGCAGCAAAGCCGGCAGCCAAACACACACACTCACACACCACACACAAGAACTCACGGAGTGAGAACACAAAAAGCTTTTTACACAAATGAGTTCATGGATAGTACATACAAAACCTCTAACAGTCAGTTTCTGGTGCGAGGGTAGCCACAAAAATTAATACATTATTTAAAAACAAAAAAAAAACATAAATAAATTTCAAGCATGTCTCTCTATCTTCCGCTGTCTCTCTCGTTCTCGTTCTCGCTCAGTGACTGGCAAACAATTAAATCAGTGAAATCCACACGCAGCTTTTGGCACCACCAAACCACTCTCCTCCCCTCACAATACCCCAAAACACACACACACACACACACACACCGAAAATGTTCACAACTTTTCAACTTAAATTCATTTTGTGCGCCAAAGCGCTAAAGTAAAGTGCTTGTCCCAAAGACTATGCTAACGGTTTGATAGGGGGTGTTGTAAATGATAGAAGAGGGGGGCGGGAAGGGGGGGGAGCAAGAACTTGAGGGTTGCTATTGAGGCAGCCAAGCGGCATCACACATTTTTCTCGTGGTTTGTTGTAAATTTGTTTTCGTTCACTTGCAACGTTGTGACACCGCAACAGCAGCAGCAGCAGCAACCAAGGGGAGAGTTGGGGAAGCAACCCAAAAAGCAGCCGGGAAGCCGCAACTTTTAGCTCTTCTTCTTCTTCGTTTGAAACTTGCTGTTGTTTTTGTAAATCAGTGCCTCGTGAATCGTAAGGCAGCAGCTGCTGTAATATTTGTTGTTGCTGCTGCTGTTGTTGTTGTTGTTGCTGCTGTTGCTAAAAGCGTAGATAATAAATTAAACGCAGCACGCTTCAAGTCAAATAGCTTCGCCCCTCTTCCCCCTCCCCCACCATCCCCATCATTTCAAAGCTCAAAATAAGCAGACATGTTAGCGAAGAAGAGAGAGAAACTTATGGCAGTAGGACAGGGCTTAAAGGGTTAGAACCTTTATAAAGGTCGCTTTTCGAAGACAAGGTTCGATTGTCATGTGAAAAACACAAGCACCAAAGCACAAATCAAACCGAAAAGCTTGCTCAAAACTGCGAAGAGCAACGCGAAATTTGTGATCCAATGCCATTGAATTAAAGATTTTATTCTGAAAAAAATAAAACCAGCTTGGAAGTTTTGTAATCTTTTGACTTTCTACAGTTGAGTGCTAAGTGTGGTGTTCTCCATGTATATTGAGGTACAAAACTGTAGAATATAATCCAAAACACTTATAAATGTTTAGTAGGCTTAGAGTAGTAGGTGGTAGTACCACAGATTGATACACTACCGATGAATGTGGCGGTGTGTTGATCTGACTATCGAGACGATAAGAATGACGCGATAACATCGAAGCGCAACCAATATAGTTAATTGGTAAATGTGACACGGGCAGGTCGGAAAAGAAGAAAATAAAAGCATTAAAATATATTAAAGAGCAGGCTACAAATGTTTATGAGAAATGCCATCGAAACAATCCTGAACACATAATATTAGCGTCATAAAAATCTTGTCTCATGTCGATATTAATGCTTTTTAAAAAATAGTTGAGTCTACATATAAAACTATAGAAAATTACCAGACAAATTTTTTGCCTTAAAGCAAATACAGTCGAACTTCCATACAACGAACTTCCGTATAACGAATGTTCTATACAACGAAGTCAGAAACCTGAACTCTGCAATTTGATTCAGTCAAAAACCAATTCTATGCAACGAATTTCTCTATAACGAAGTTATTTCTTGTCCCCTTGAGATTCGTTACATGGAAGTTTGACTGTAGTAAGTATTTTCTAGTATTTTTATTATTATTATTATAAAGTTTGTTTTTGAATTAGACGCTGTGATAAGACATTGAACTGAATATCAATCAAAGAGATAATTTTGCATTTGTCCAAGCGCAACGTGCTGCAAAAAATCCATTTCTTCTTTTAAATACTATGACAACAATTTTGTGGGGTCGCATAAATTAAATGCAGGAAATTTATCAAGAAAGTTTGCAGCGTTGCAACTGAAAAATACCAACCCATCTCCCCATTGCGACCGACCACCACCGCACCTGTATGAAAGTGTCCGAAACGAGCAACAACAAAAAAAAAATTTATACACAGAGTAGAGCAGAAAAGTTGTGCCAATGTTTCACTACTAGATAGAACCCGAGTCAAGCCAAAGCACAAAGGCGTCGACTCAAAACGGGTGAGGGGGGCGGTGTGTTAAGGTAGAGATAGATGGTATAGGGAAGAGGGGAGAGAGGGGAGAGGTGGTGGTATGTCAACCCTTTTGTTTCAAATTAAAATTTACATATTTTAATGTGCAAAGTTTTTGTGTGTGAAGCGGTCTGCTTCTTCTTCTTCTTCTTTGTCTGCTTCTTCTTTTTGCAGCACGGCAAACTGCCCAAACAACAACAACAACAACAACAGCATAACGGGACAGACTTAGTGAAAAGAAAGAGAGCGAGTGGGCGAGAGCGAGAGCGAGAGACAGCAAAAAAGTTGCTCCGTTTGCCAAAAAAAAAAAAAGAAAGAAGAAAAGTTGGCAGTAAAAAATCAAATTGACCTGTAAATATAATTTAAAAGGTGGCAACAAAAACAACAGCAACACGAAACGTGTTTAATTATCAAGTTGTAAACAACAACAACAACAGCAAACAGAGACAAAAACGGTGACAGAGGAGGCGGCGTTGTGGAAACAAGTAACGCATTCCTTTCCAGCTGCCGTATTCAATTTGGAAAGCAGCATTTTGTGCGCTGTCGCCATTTTTGTTTTCATTTACGTATGTATCTGTGTGTGTGTGTGTGTGTGTAAGTGAGTAGGTACTTTGGGGCGCTGGCATTTCAAATTTGGCTGTTAATTTGCCATTGTCAGCTGTTAAGCGAGAAGTGGATTTTGAAGTAAGATCTTGCAAGGAGTGAGGGAAAAAAGGATATCGATATCTGTTTAAGTTCTAGTGTTGGGAAGTACAGCAAACAGTTCGTTTGTAGAGAAGACAAGACGGACAAGACAAAGCTAATAATATCTATATTTGAGGGCTTTCACATGTTGAAATGCTTCACATTGTCTTCTAATCATAGTTTCCTGTTTTGTGATTGAATCTTCGGCCAGTCAGGCTTAAAAGAAAGAACTCTTCAAATTTAAGCTTTGTTGATTAAATGTTTTTGCATGTTTAATGTTGACTGTTATTGTTGTTCTTGCTGTTTCAGTTATGAACACAATTAACTTGAAGAAAAGAGTTGTTTTGTGTGGATTCTGTAGATAGTTAAAGCAATCAATTGAAGGTGGTTCGACATTTGTACGGCATCATTGAGGGAAGTTCGACGAAGATGGCTGAGTTGTGGTTTCTAATTGCTTGTCAACTGTGCACAGATGGTGACCAACTCACCAATTCACATAATGAACAGGAAAACCGAGAATGAGAAAGTTTGATTGGTGTGGGGGTATGTCTAAGGGGAAGGGTAGTGGGTGTGTGTGTTGCTTGGTATTTAATTGTGTTTGCATACGCGCCAGACGCAAAACTTTCTTTGCCTTTGAGTATGCATGTGAATCGTTGTCCATATAAGTGCATGTGTGTGTGTGTGTGTGTGTGTGTAAAGTAACACCATTTAACGCTAATGTAAAGCAAACACTTTGATGTATTTGCCTTGTGTATGTGTATAAAATATGGTATATCGTCCCCTATTTGCGCATGTATGTGTATTTTTCATTAACCGTGTATGTGGTGTGTTGGGTTGGGTGTTGGTGTCGGTCGGCGTTATGACAACGGTCCACGTTGTCCACACTCATTTATCTATGCACACTTATCAAATGTGTGCGTGTGTTGGTGTGTGTGTATGGTTTCTTCATTGCCCGCTTACCTGCAAAGTATGCCAACATGGCGGTTAGGACGACGGATATGAATATTAAGGCGATGCTCAAGCATTTCCAGGAACATCGGTGTTGACAGCGTTTATCTATGTGAAACCTGTAAAAGAACACAAAGCAAAACAGAGACAGTAAGTAATGGTTGTGTGGCTATGTTTGTATATAGAGTGAAAAAGAGAGCGAAAGAGCGAAAGAGAGCGAATGATAGAGATGATGTCGGCGGCATTAAACAAACTCTGTGCAATGCATTTGTAATTAACAACTTGCAAACACAGAAACAGAAACAGAAACGCACACCAAATACAAGTGCAAAAAGCAGCAGGCAACGGGTAAGGGGTCGAGGAGGAACACTTATGATACAGCAGCTTGGCAAAAAGCAGAAAAAGCGTGAAAGGCTCAGAAATATATATGGAAATGAAAAACGGACCTGTGATAACGGCACTGGCTCGATTTATTCGTTACTTTAAAACATTCAAAAACAAAACACTTTCTATGACTAGAGAAAGGTCGAGCTGTGCTTTAGTTTTAGTGTCGCTTAGTCGCTGATTTGATACTTAAAATGATTCGAGACTTAAAGTTACTCGCTATTTCATTTGACTCGTTACTTTAATTACTCGCTACTGTTCGTCCCGACTTACTACTTGTCTAAAGCACTCATAACCTCTGAAACATTTGAAAGCACTCGCCATTATCTAGTTTAAAGGAATATTTACTTGAAAGCACTCGCTCCTTTGAGCGACAAGCAAATTTGTTTGCTCTTAAACGTTGCTGCTAGTTGAAAAGACCATCTTGAAGAGGGCTCATCTCTAAGGTGTTTTGTGGATGAGAGACGGAGCATTACATATGAATGCAGGACAAGCGTATGAGAGGTGCCGTGTGCAGCTAGATAAAAAGTTGGTTTAGTCGCTTGACATAGCACAAGGACCACAAAAACCAACGAAAGACACACACAAACAAAAAAAAAAAAAAAACGAGAGAAAGAGAGAGAGATGAGTTTGTCAACTGTCAACTTTTTTAATAAAGCAACGCAAAATGATGCACAACTTACAGTCAACGTTGATGCTGATGCTGATGCTTTTGCCCCCTGTGTGTGTATATGCGTTTGTGTGACACACAGCTGCCACTAGTTAATTGCATAAAACTTGTAGAAAAGATTCTGTTTGCATAGTAGACTTTGCTAACAAGACTAAAACTACATACAAACATACACATTCATAGACGTGTATGTGTATGTATGTATATGTATGCATGACCAAGTGACGCAATGCAAGCGATGAAAAAGTCAATTAGGAAACCTAATGAGCCTACTTGTTGTAGTGGAACGAACAGTTGAGGGGCAGAATGTGTTAGCAAAGTACAGTTAAACGAGAGAACTAGAGAAACTTAAAGCATTTCAAAGTAGCCACAAAAACTCCAAAAGAGATACAATATTAAATGTTCACTAAATGATTTTAAGTCGTTGATGATAGCTAAAGATATACAAGATGTGAAAGTAATTGCAAGAAGCTGTAAAATAAGGTTTGTGAAGCAAATATGGAAAATTAAACGTGGCTACTTAGTGAAAAGTGTTAGTAAGCAAATGCTATAAACTGAGCAAAGATATTAGTTATTCAAAGTAACGAGAAGTTAATGCGAAAAGTTGTGCTGTTAGCAGCGAAAAGCATTGAGTGAAGCTTCAAGTAAGATATATAAAAGAAAAGACGCAAGCATTCAACAGAATAAGTTAGTTACGAAACAAAAAGGACAATGGACAGAGGAATCGAATCGCACACAAGCTAAAAGCTTAAAAAGAAAAGCAGACAGACATATAGACAGATAGAGACAGGCAGCAGGCAGAAAGCCAGGCAAATGAGCTCATTTAATTTTAACCCAAACCCACACAACGAATGCACTCAATGGAGTGTAAAGAGTGCTCTGCGAATGAAAGGGGGGATATAATACGAGAAAGTAAGGGGCGGCAAGGTTCATTGTTGTTTGTTGACCCACTGGATAGACAGGTGAAGAGAAGAGAGAGCAGTTTGTATGGCGAGATTGCTTACCTGGATGGTGAATATGGCGAATAATGTGGTGCATGCGCTGAGTGCGAATTACGCAACGGGAATCCAGGCATAACCAATGGCTGTGAGCCGCTTATCTGGCAATGCGGACCACCGGCACCACCGCCGCCTCCAACGTTAACACCGCCGCTGCCCGGTGGACCGACAGAGACTTGCGGGCCACCCCCTTGGCCGCCGCCCGGCATTGGCATTGTACCGGCGCCCATCGGCATACCCATGCCAACTCCAATGCCGCCGCGATCGATGCCGCCATGGCCGATTGTGTTGCTGCCAGTTGACATACTTTGTGGCATCTGTTGTTGGTGGCTGCCCAATCTGTAACATAAGTGCAAAAGAGATGCAGTCAGTATTGCGTTGCGTGTAAGATAGAGAAGGATGGGATCAGCAGAGTTGCATTCCGCTTGTAATGCGGAAATTAAAACATGTTCAACGTTTTTTTTTTTCTCGGTTTTTTCACATTGCACATTGCACAATATTTAAATCTCAACTATATATATATATGCGTACACTGTACGCAAGAGAATAAAATTATACAAGTTTATTAATTTATTTATTATTATTAAGTTTTATAACCATGCGTTATTAATGAGTTCCTTTCGAAGATCAAGAAGGAATTGTACTTGAAACTTGTAGGGCGTAACTTAAAGTTTTTCGCCCAGTGCATATGCACAAGCACATGTACATATATATATTTTAATATATCTATTTTCATATAATTTTAATTTTTTTTTTTATATACTATATATTTCATATTATTTGTATTTTTTGGGCGTGGCACTTGACACAAAAGGCATTGTTATTGCTTTTTGGGTGGGTTGCTGTTGCTGTTATTGTTATTATTATTATTTTTAACGGTTAAGTGATGCGGAAATTTTAAATTAAAAAACATAAATCAATGCACATGTGAGTATGTGTGTGTGTGTTGGTGTCCATTGTTTCATTATCGTTGCCCAGCAGCCAAACTGCTTGTTGTTTTTGCTGTTTGTATTTTATTATCGCTCAACATTAAGCGGAAATGCTGTTACAGGCAGCAACGTCGACGTCAACGTCAGCGTCAGCGTCAACGTCGAAGTCACAGGATAACTGCTGCTGCCAGGCTGCCTGGCTGCTCTTGCTGTTGATGCCCATGTAAATATGCAACAAATTTTTGCAGTTGCCGCGCTTTTTTGCTCGCCTCCCGCAAGTATGCAATACTTTTCCCCCTCCCCCCAGAAACTGTCTGCGCTGCGATTTACAAGACAAAGGACTCAAATTACCGCAAACACACATACACACACACACAAGCACAGAGTTTTGGTTGAGTACTCTCAGTGTTTGTGTATGTGTTTGTAGAGCATACTTTATGGGTATGCATGTATGTAGTTGGTTACATGTTTGCGAAGAGTGAAAAGCACTTATTAAATTGTGGGCAAGGCACAACAACAAATAAAGAATGCAATTAATTTGACATATTTTTCGTTTTTTTTCATTCTCGAAATCATTCAGAATTTTTACATACCATATAATCAAAAATTAAAGCAACTTGCTGATTAATTTCATAACTTAGACTCATCGGCGACAAATTCTTCCAAAAAAGGTAATGGAGATATAAACATTTTTTTTTTTTTTTGGTTTTCGTTTCGTTCCAAACTTAAAAACTCGGAGCAAACAAAATTTGTTTCTCCAAGTTGTTCAGACATTGTCAAATAAATAAATAATTAAAGTTTTCAATTGCTTATTTTCTTGGCTTTTGCTTGCCATTTTGCCCATCTTCCATTTCCCGTTGCCAGAGTTTCGAGTTCGAGTTCGAGTTCAAGTTTGAGAGTTCGAGAGACTTTTGGGCTAAAATTAGTCAGCAAAGTGCAATTTTTATGGAATCTGTGACGCCAGTTGAGACAGTTTTATGGATGCACAATCTCTATTTTTAAATTTATTCATCTATAAATACATATTTATTTCGTTTTCCAACTTTAATGGCTGTCCCTCACTTCCTCTAGTTCTCTCTCTCTCCCTCTCACACAGTTAGCTCATCTTGGTTAGCAGCGGGGAGTGTTGGAGTGCATTTGACATATCACATTTTTGGTCCGCTCGCTTTTCCTTCCCCCCCCCCACTTCCTTCTTTCGCTTGCCTCTTGTCAAATTTTTATATGTATCTGTGTGTGTGTGCTTTGGACGCCATTTTGGCTTTGTTATTTATGGCCACGTCAAGCGGTCGCCAGCTGGTTAAGTGCTGCGTTACCCTACCCCTCCCCCCCTCCCCACACCAACCTCGCCACACTCTTATGCTCTCTTTTGGTCATGAAGCGTGGCCTGCATTTGACATGCGGTTGCGTGTGGGCTAAAAATTTACAATAAACATTTTGTTTTTGTTTTTTGGTTCCGTTTTGATTTTTGCCATTGGCAATTGGTTAGCCAGCAGACAAGTTTTCAAGTTCTGGTGCGATTTTTTCAACCCCAAAATATCCTCCCTCCCCCCCCCCTCCCCAATCGACCAACAAACTCGAAGCTTGCAAATCCACCCAAAATCAACCAGCAAATTTACAAAAGTCGCCTACAAAAGTTTCGCGTTAGCCAGCGCGACTTAAGCAACCAGATCAGTGTAATTTATATAGCCCATACACACACACACACACACACACACGCACACACACGTATGTGCATGTAGAAAATGAAGATGTAGGAGGGAAAGGACACAAAATGAGTGCGAAAGCCGCATACAACCAAAATCAACGACAACAGCAGGCGACCACCATGTTAGTATGTATGTGTGTGTGTGTGTGTGCGTGTGTGTGAAAGATAAATGTGTTCGTGTGTGTGTGTGTGTGTGTGCTTTAGGGGCAGCTTAGCAAACGCTAAGCCAGCCTGCAGCCAGCGTTGAGCGCAAGCTGTGTCTGTGATTTATTAGCAACAATAATAGAATTAAACAATTTAAATTAAGTTGTAGCCAAAAACCATAAACAGTCTGCCAAAGCAGGCTTTCAACAACAACAACAGCAACAGCAACAGTTCAGTGGAGGGAGATGTGTGTGTGTGTGTGTTGCACGCAACGGGGCATGCCACAAACATAACAATAAAAAGAAGAGAGTTTTGGCTCTGCAACTATTATAGAGCCAGAAAAAAAAAAACGTTATGTGTGGATAAAGTTTTGTTGCTTCATTTTTATGTTGGCGAATCGTTTGGTTGAGCTTATGATACACCTCATCGAACTAAGCTAAGCGTTGAGCTAGCCTTATAAAGTTTCATTTTCCACATATTATTAATATTCTTCAGAGAGAAAGCTAAGTTTCTACGCTCTTTTGTGATATATTTTTTGATAATGGTAAAATAAATCTATATCTTTTAGTCAAAGTTTATAGGGTATAGCAAATTTGTTGAAGCATATTTTAGTACAGTTGATCAGATGGCGGTGGAAGAGGTGGGTAGTGCTGGGAAACGCGAGCAGAACGAGGGCGGAGGGTGTAGTCTCGCGTCGCCATGGGGCATTTCAAATGCTTCCTGTGCATAAATGTGGCAGCACTCGTGACTACTCTTCCTCTCCTTCTCGCTCTCTCTTTCTCTCTCTATATATCTCTTCTCTTTCTCTCGGTGTTTAAATTGTTGCCATTATTTCTTGTTGTTGGCTGTTGACCAGGCCACAACACAGTTTTTGACCCCGAATCACACACTCAACACCCTTTTTACCAACCCACTTTTAAGCCTTGGCGCAGGAGCACTCGACGTTGGCAGCGTTGGGAACAAAGCAAAAAAAAAATGTATTGCATACTTTTGAGTGCAACGCATTTTGCTACTTCAAATGGTCATTTTGTAGTTGGTTGTTGGGTGCTGCTGCCGTTGCTATTGTTATTGTTATTGTTGCTGTTGCTGCGTTTTGTTCTGGCTTGTTGTTGTTGTTGTTGGTGCTGCTGGGTTGCTGCTGTTGTTTTTAAGTGTGTATTTAATTTAATTTTTATTTAAATGCAACACATAAAAAATTAAAATATTTCGCAAAAACACACAATTGTTTTTGTGGTTTTGGTGTGAAGTTTATGTGTGTGTGTGTGCGTGTGTGTGTATGAATGTTTGTAGTAGTAACAAGAACTACAACAACATAACATAAAAATACACAATTATTGTGTGTTTGCATGTGTGCAACATAAATGTTGCAAAGAGCCATTCACAAAATCACTCGAAAGTGCAGCAATTAAAGTAATTGCGTTCTATTTTTCAACCTTCCTTTATTTTATATATATGTATTTTTTTTGTTTTGTGTTTCGAGAATTGTTGTTGAAAAAGTGAACAATTGTGGAGCGCTCGAGATTTAAATCTCAAACATACAAAAAAAAAGTTATATATCTTTATTATACACTTTGCTATAAATGCATGTATGCATGTATGTATGTATGTATGTATGTATGCATGTGTTTGTGTATATAAATTGTGTTGTGGTTTTGTGTTAAAATCAAGCTGAAAGTTTGTGTATTTAAAACAACCAAATGCTCAACATTAATTAACAAAAAAAAGGATGTAAAAGATATGCAAAAAATTCAAAAATATCAACAGATTTTTACAGATTTATCAGATTTCTTTCCATCTTCTTGCATTCGAACCGTTTTTCCACGCTTTTCTCATATTATAAGCATTCCATATATATGTTTCTATCTTTATTTGTTTAACGTTGCAGGTTGCAAGGTTGTAAAGTTGCAAGGTTCGCAGCACAAGCAGCCGGTTATTCGTTCAACAACTCTCTTCTCTCTTTCTGCCCTTCTTTCTCTCTGGGTCTAATCAATTAGTTTCGCTGATTTGTTTGACAAACTGCAACCAATTCGTCTCTGTTGTTGTTGCTGTTGTTGTTCCATTGCTGCGGCCACGTAGCGTTTTATTCTGTTGTTGTTTGTGAGCCAATTTTGCCAACTTCTTTCGGTTTCCCCACCTCTCTCTCTCTCTCTATCACTAGCTCTGTGTGTGTGTGTGGATTATTATTGATTTTGCGCTTCATTTTTCTAGCACGTTTCCGCACAGCGTGTAATTTTGTTTGGCTTTATCCACGTCGCTTGCCAACTCAAACAGTTGATACACCTGAAGAAACAAAAGTTGCCCAAAAATATCTCTCAAACTAACTGGAACTCAAACTTGTTTCTTTGACTGCATAAAGTTATCTAATCGAATTGGTTCTGCTATAAAGTATTGAGTAACACATTGTTTTTCTCAGTGTAGCTTAAAGCTGGAACGAGACAATGGAGCAATGGATGGATAGACAGATAGAAACGCAAGACTGGACCGCGCAAAACCGAAACCGAGACCAAAACCTAAAACCAAAACTGACCTGTGGGAGCTGTGGGTGTTCGTATTACATATATATATGTACATATAAATATGTGTGTTTGAGTGTGTGTGTGTGTAACATTTTGCGCAAAAATCACGTTCTGAGCGTTGTTAGTTTTGCGTGAGACGAGGGAGAAGGCGTTGTGCGGCTTTGTGCGGGCACGAAATTTAACCCAACCCTTGAAAACTCACTGAAAACCCGAAAAACTCCCGAACAATGGAATTTTTCACTAGAAAATCACCAAAAAAATAAAACAAAACTGGTAACTTATAGTTTGTTAGTGTGTGTGTATGTGTGTTAGTGTGTGTTTGTGTTACACTTTGCTGTCTTACTTACAAAAGTTTTTAAGACAAGCGAATACTGTTGAAGCGATAACAAAAAACTTCGTTTGGCATAATTTCATCAGTTTTTGTTTTTCATTTTCTTGTTATTAATAATAATACTATATGTTTCAAGCAAGTTTCCTAATTGGTTTTTTTTTTAACAATGGCTCAAAAAATGCCTTCAAGCTGCGAACCTGAAACCATTAAAGTGAAAACCTTTCATTAGCAAGGCTCCCAAATGTCCATTAGTTTATTGTTTCGAAAATATTTTTGAGAAAAACTTGGGATCTGAGTAAAGATAGAGAAATTGAAGTACGACAGCTATGATATAAATCAAAGATTATATAAGATTCAACAACATTATTTTAGCTTTGGATTATTGGATTAAAACTCTGTTTTCCTACGATACTTTTGTTCCATTTCTTTTTTTTTTTAATTTGTATTTCTTGGCTCAGTTTTCTTGCAAAATTTGCACAAAAACAAAGACGCCAAATCAGCAGGAAAATGCGCGAGAGAGAGAGAGAGGGAGAGAGTGGGAGTGGGAGAAACGCAGGCAGGCAAATCAATTTAATTAGTTTCTGACTTTCATTTACAAATTATGCATAAATCTGTAGACAGCGCCCTAGAGACCATAAATTAAGCGAAACTCAAACGCAGACAGACAGAGATGCGAAAAGTGTAGAAGAGACGAGGCCCCAAACTTTTTTTTGGCGAAACAACAAAACAACAACAAACTTGTAACTAACTACAACAGGACAAACCAAAGTAGTAGAAGAAGAAGAAGAAGCAGCAGGAGCAAAGGAAAAGAATCGACGAGGGTTGGACACAAAATTAATTTGCGCTTTTATTAAATTTTCTGGTAGATTTTTTTTATTTTTTTACTTTTCTCTGTTTCTTACTTGCACTTGGACGCGCCACAGCGAGCGAGAGATAGAAACGAGAGGGGTGGGGGGAAGGGGAAGTTTCAACTATCAGAGGGTGAAGTCAATGGAGACGCAGGGTGGTTAGAGGAGGGGAGGGGGCTGAGTAGAGGGCAGCGGCTTGCGGCAATATTGCCAAAGGGCAGGCGGGCAGGCAGGCAGTCAGGTAATCATGGCTGAGGGGCGTGCGTGTGTTGTACCACACACTTACACACACACATACACAAGCAACTTTTATCCAGCAAACGAAGAGTGAGAAAGGAGGAGGAGGAGCAGACGAGCTGCAACCCCTTGAAACAATTTTTTATACTCGATTTATTTGATAATTTTGTAAATTTTTTTATGTTGCGTTAATTTTTTTTTTTTTGTGTTCCTACATAGCTTACTTGTGTGTGTATGTGTGTAAATAATTTCCCATATTTTTTATTTTTTTGGTTTTGCCACTTTGCTTTTGCTTTGATGGGGGAAAGTCGCAGAGATAGACAGTTGGGGGATGTAGGTGGGTGAGAGGAACACACTTTTTATCAAAAAAAAAAATATAATAAAAAATTAAAATTCAATAGTTATAATTTATTAATATTTGACTAGAAAAGAAATACAATGGTCGTAAAAAATACAATTTTCTTAGGTCAATTATCAAAATCAAAGGGAAATCAAAGGGATGGAGAGGCATTCTAAATGCCGAGGATATGAATTACGTTCGCAAAAACTGAAATCCAACGAGATTTGAAAGGCAATTTTAAGAAGTTCTCTCTCTCTCTCTTTCTCACTCTCCCTTTAACTCAACACCCACAACAGTTTGTCTCCATTTGGCTTTAGCTTTCTTTGCAGCCCTGGTTTGTAAGTGCTTCTTAATGTTAAAGCCAAAGCGTGTAAGCCCAAACGTTAATGATCTAAGAAATAAAGCAGCAATTGAAGAAACAGGGGCGCAACAAAATTGTCTGCTTGTGGGCGAGTGGGGGGTGGTTGGGGGGGGTGACATCACTGCTATCAGTTACGCGCTCTCATGGCACATGATTTTGCAAAAAAAAGAAGAAGAAAGATGCGAAAACGAAACCGGAGCAAAGCAAGCGAACTGTTAAAAATCCTCAAACCCCCCCCCCCGTAGCACAACCAACCGCTGTTTGACTCTGCAGCCCTTGCGTATGCCGCCATGTGACTAATAACACCCCAAGGGAGCCGCCGCAGCAGTAGCATTAAACCGCTAAGGTAAGAGAGGGGAAGCAGCAGCAGCAGTCGACGCCAATGATCAAAGCATTTTTCACTGCTTTGCTTTAGCCTTTTTTTATTTTTTTTTGTATTCATTTTATTTTATTTTTTTGTTGCCTTTTTGAAAAGCCCTCGCAATGCCATTATGGCCGTTAAATGCTAAAATTTTGTTATGACGGCGGAATTAATATTGTTAAGGGGCGATTTTTGCAGCCTCGACGACCTGTCCTCCCCCCCCCCCCGCCACCCCCTTTCAGCAGCCGGGAGCTGTGTGGCGTTTTTTTTTTTGCTTTTGCTTTTTAGCTGTCTGTTGAGTTGATAATTTAGCGACGCCTAAAGCAACAACAACGACAACAACAACATTATCAAGCCATCAGACTGTTTGACATTCAGCTCCTCCACCCACCCACCCCTCCGGCCTTCTTCTGGTTGCATTTTCACATTTATGGGTCTTATTGAATATTTACAGCTTAGCGAGGCTGAGAAATTCGAGCAGCGGCTTTAATTGTTGTCACTTCCAAATTAATTATTTACACAACAATAACGAATAATAAGAAGAAGAAGACGTATAGTAAAGCTGATGAGTAAATACTCTATCCACAAAAACATAGGGATTAAAGTTAGCAACAATCAAAACTTTAGGTAAGAGCATTTGATATTGACAAAATTTTCACTTTAGGCAACAAAAGAGAGAACTGCAGTCGTGTCAACTATGCTTCTGCTCTGTCTCTCCCTCTCTCTCTCTGTATCTATGGAGCAAACGAACTGTAGACAAATAAACCGTTGCCTTCAACTGGGGGGAATCACCTTTAAATCAAGTAGCCAAACAGTGCAATGGTTTTTGGAAAGAGATTGCGAACTAATCGAAGTCAACGAACAAATAGAAGAAACAAAGACTTGAAGCAATTCAGCAATAACTTAATATTTTCATCATGAACTCCATTTGGAATTGGTCGAATAATTTTCAACTTTATGCTGTTTGATTGGTAAAAAGATGGCAAAAGGGCAAACTAAGCTCAGATTACGCTTCAAATAATGATATAGTCATTGAAATGTTAACAAATGTAGACGAAGAAGCATTTGTTAATGCTATAAAGATTTTAAGCTTTTGATTGATTTCAATGAACAATTATTATTTGCAGTGCATTTGACAAAAGTTGCACGATTTCAATGTGAGTCTAAGGTATCACATAGTCGGTGCGCACACACTCACGACGACGGTGAAGAAGCAATGTTTACAGTGCTACCAGTTGCCTTCTCTCTCTTTCCTCTCTCCCTGTCTCTCTCTCTCTACCTTCTGAACGGTTCGGGATAAGCGTGAAAGCGTTGCGATAAGCGCTTCAAACATATTTTCAAGCGCTTATTAATTGTTTGTCGAGTGGCAAGTGGCAAGTAGCAAGTGGCAAGTGGCAAGACGAAGGTGTTTGCCATAGGATTAGGATGGAGCATAAAGCAAAGCACAGATTCTAAAAGCAAATATTAAAAAAAAAGGAAAAAACGGCACAAAGTGGCAAAAGCAACTAAACTTTTGGCCCACGTTGCGCCACCTGCTGTGCCGAAAATCGACTATCGCACACCCTTTATAATTTACTACACGAAGTTGAATGTGTCTATAAATGAAATATGCCCATTATTAATATATCCAACCCCTGCAAGAAAAAAGAAGAAAAAAAATCAATCGAGCTAATAACGGAAATTGCGCCAAGTGCGAAATCAAATCAAGAGACGCACAACAACAACAAAAAATGGTCGCTGGCCAACAAAACGCAAAGAATACAATTGAAAAATTAACAGCGAGAGCGAGAGAGAGAAAGAGCACGACAAAAGGATACCCTGCCAAAGAGTTTTATAAAATTTATTGGCTTTTCGGGGTTCAAAGAAAAGTTGGAAAAAAATCGGAAGTTGAAAAAAGAGTATACCCTTCTGTTGTTTAATCAAACATAGGGTATTTACATACGTGCAAAATGAGAAAAAAAGATATTGCAACTTAATATTTTATATAATATAGTTAAGGGACACACCCACACACACACACAGACACACAGCGGGGGTCATCAGACTTTGTGCCACGTGTCTCGTAGCACCCCCTCCCCCTCGTCGACCCTTATCACACTATGCCCCTTGGCAACGATTTTGATTTTGATTTCACTTTCGTCATGGCTGCAGCAATAACAACGGCAACAACAAAAGCATAACGAACTAGCCGAAGCGGCAATATGAAATGCCAATTTCTCTATAAGAAAGCAAAAAATGGTAGAGAGGGACAGGGACAGGGCAGGGCACAAAATTGAATTAGAAACAGAATTAAAAAAAAAAAAATCAAATAGGAAAAGGATATTCCAAACAAGGATATATCCCGACAAGTGCAACAACAACCACCCCAAAAACGGGAAGAAAAAACTAATCCTTGCTGGTCAGGCAGAAAGAGAGGTAGGAAGGTGGTGAAGGGGGTGATTTATATATATATATAGATTGCCAAGGTTTCAAGGGTTTTTGTCAACAAATCTCTCTTCTCATCTAATAATGGTACGCCCTCAATTTTTCATCAGTTTTGAGGGCGTGGCAGCGTTGCACACGTTTTTGCCCCGAGTTAATTTGCAACATAATCTTTTAATCTGGTTTTTGTGTCAACTGCAGGCAGGAAGCAAAAGCAACCACCAATCTGTAGTTGTTGTTGTTGTTCTCCCTGGCTGGTGGTTGGCATTTATGAAACGAAATATTCATTAGTTCCACGCAAAGCAAAGGAAAGGACAGCAAAAATAATATGACATATGATCCTAATGATATTCTCTCTTAACATTCATCAAAACTAAGAGACACAAGATGCCAAACATTTATCCCAAAAGTCCGCTGCGGTGCGGTGCGGTGGGTCAACAAAAACTATAAATGTCATGCACAAAATATTCCATTCATTCATTCATTTATTTGTGCATTCAATTGGGTTCATTCATTTGCAAAAATCTGTTCCAATCAAACAAAAATGGCTTTATGATCAATCAAATGGCAAAATCTTTTAATGCGATCAATGCAAAAAAAGATTGTTGATATTCGACTTAGAACAACTTTATTGCGAAAGCAAACAGCTTAAGCCCAACAACACGCATACATTTCAATTATCAATCGAATAAAATACTAGTAAAACGATTCGTGAAGCATGAAAACTCAATCAAGTACAAGAAAAGGCATTTGACAAGTGTTTTAGTTTTAGATTTCGATTTAGCTTTGTTTTTTACACCCTTAACCCATAAAATGGGTAAAAAAGGGTATAATGGTTTTGTGCAAAAGCATGTAACAGACAGACCCTATAAAGTATATATATTCTTGAGCAGCATCAACAGCCGAGACGATATAGCCATGTCCGTCTGTCTGTCTGTATGAACGCGTGGATCTCAGAGACTACAAGAGCTACAGACTACAGATTTCGGATATAAGTTCTCCTAAACCATGAGCAGAACAAGTTTGCTTCAAATTATCGATAGCTATTCTAGTTTCCAATATACACATGATATCGATAACAATAAAATATCGAATTTTGAAAATCTTAAAATGAGGGTTGAATAAATGAGTAACGATAGAACTTTTCTGAAAATGTCGTCCAAATCGGTTGAGACACGCCAGAGATATCGACTTGAATCGATTGAAGTTAAGTCCGTTTACCAAAATATTTTATTAGTTTAATTTTTTTATTGCAACTGGTTTCAGGGTATCTTCTAGTCGGGCTCACCCGACTAGAGCCTTACTACTTGTTAACATTAAATTTGAGCTCATTTTCAAGCTTGTTCAAAGTGTTTTCCTGCTCAAATTCATGTTATAATACTCAATAAGAGAACTCTAGTATCATCTACTTAGTCTCTGTCCTTGTCCTTGAATAGCATGGATTTTATTCCACCAGGTTTAACTCACTTCCATCAAATTGAAGAGCTAGTTAATGGAAAAGAAAAGTGATTCAGCTTAAGATATGGCCATTGCCAATATGATTATCTTCTTTGAACAGCTCCGCCTCCATCGCCGCCTTCTCTTTTCCTTCTCTGGCGGTGATGCTACATTGCAACAATGCAGTTGACGCAAAAGATAGTTCAGACAGACAGGTATAAAAAATATGAAAAAGTTAAAGTTCTCTGAAGAGCGAGAAGGGAAGAGAGAGAGAGAGGTAGAAGGCGGCAAATTCAATACACAAAATTCGCATGAAAACTGAGTACAAAATTAGATTTTGCTTTGATTTACTTCGGACTTAAAGCTGAAAATCACTTCTATTTTTTTGGGGCTGCTCTGAAACGAATGTAGACAATAAAAGGCCTCCAAAACAAAAAATCGAAACGAACATTGTGTGTGTGTGTGTGTGTAAGCAAATACGCCGCTGTATGTGTGTGTAGTCGAAACTCATCAAAATCCAATCAATCTTTCATTTAAACATTTTCATTTCGGCTCGTTGCGCGTTGTGCGCGGCATTTTCGTTCGCATTGAATGTGAATGGAAATCTTCTATGTGGCAAAAAAAAAAGAAACGAGAGAGAGAGAACGAGTAAAAGAGACGGTATGATAGGCACAGCAACAGCACAACAACCGAAAAAAAAATAAGAGAAGGAAGAAATAAATCGCAAATATTTGCGCGTATAAATGGGGATGATGAGAGCCTGAGGATGAGCCGGCAAAAGTACGCCAACAAAACGCAAGACGAAGGCACCCGAGCAAAAAGGGGGGCGAAGAGGCAGTAGACAGAGTGTAGAGGACACGCCACGTGGCACCCCAAAAAAATAGGACGCAATAGTAACAGCAACAACGGACAAAACTAAACCAAAAAAAATAAATTAAAATAATATTGAAATAAAAAACAGCGCTTAAAAATTTCATTTTAGTCAGCGAGTTTTGTGACACAAATAATTGTTTGACAAAAAACTCCAATGATATCTCTCTAAATACCCATACCAATGAAAAATAATAATAGTTGCTGCAACAATATGGGGCACGTGTGTGGTGGGCGGTTCAAAGGCGTTTGGCTGGCCAAAAAACGCAATCAGTTAAATTAGTTGACTACACACACACACACACATTAAGCAATAGTTAAACAAAGCTAATGAAAAACGAAATGAAAAAAAAAAAAGGAAAACCGTTTCAATAACCAAAATGCCAACAATGCGATAAACCGCAGCGAAAAACAACAGTAAAATGTTTTGGCAAATTGAAAGCGTAATTTGAAATTAATTCCAACATTTTGTCTAGCGCCAAACAGCAAGCCCATTAAAACCCAGAATCATATGCACTTTAAAAATAATTAAAATATCTAAAAAAAACATTTTTTTTTTTTCAATAACTTCTATAAAATTGGATTATAGTTGAAGAGGGACCTAAAGTAATTAAGGTAAGAAAACACATAAAATATTAATAATTTGTAAGTATTTTTAATAAAGTTTTCTTTTCGCTAAGTGCAGCACAGCTCAAACTAAACAAAATGAGAAGAAGAAGATTAAGAAGAAGAAAACGGAAAAAAAGGAAGGAAAATCTAAATTAGGCTTGGGCATGAATCATACATATACATATATATTGTATATATATGTATATGGTTATGGTCGATGGAAATTCTCAAGGCGCGCATGGACCGAAAATACCAATTTTTTTGATTTTCTGTTGGTATTATTCTGAAATGCCAAAGTAAACACTGAGAAAAAACAGGTACAGAGAGAGAGCGAGAAAGATAGAGAGATGTTTGCGAGCAATGTTTACCGTTATTTAAAGCTTAATCCCCCAATGCGAAAAAGCATGAATTTATAATTTAAAGTAAATTAAAAGTAAATAAAACGGCGCCAAAAGATGCACAGAATGGTGTTGCGTGGGGGGGGGGGGGGGAAGGAAAATGGCGAATGGGGGAATTGAGTTTGTTGTCCCAAAAGTACTATCTGCAAGATACTTTATGCTGCCTGCCTGCCTGCCTGCCACCCCAAAACATCAAAATGGACAAGGCACAACTTTTGTAGCTCTTCTTTTCTTTCCTTTTGTTGTTTTTACAGCCAGAAAATATATGTATACTTTATAGTATATTGTACTAGTAGATTTTAATGAGCTGACACAACACCGAGCGAGAGAGAGAGAGAGAGGGAGAGAGAGAGAGAGGCGACAAAAGTGCTGAAAGCGCTTATCAAAAACAACAACAACTTTTGAGTCAAAGTAACTTGGTTAGTTTGAAGTACTTTAAGGCGAATAATTTTATAGTATTTTTTTTTTCTGGTATTTTTTGCAAAGGTGTTTTTTATAGTACAATACTCAATCAATATACACTTTTGAACAGAAGAAAACCAGGCTTAAACAGTTGTTGAGCACAACTTATAATCCCCTTCAATAGCTCTATCCATCTCTCTCTCTCTCTCTCTCGCTCTCACTTTATTTCTTTAGGAAAGTTACAATAATACTACAAATGCAAAAGTAGAGAAATTTGAATATTTAACAAGGATAAGGAGTAAAAATAAAGAGGTAGAAGAAGAGTGCAGTGCAGCAAAGTTGGCAGCATTAAATAAGAACGAGAACGAGAAGAAGAAGAAGCGAATTCCCCAACAAAATGGCGCCCAACGCTGTAAGTAGGTTAATGTGCGTGGCGCCCAACGATGCCAACAATGACGATAAAAATGGTTACATACATACATACATACATCAAGCTATAGATATGCATATTATATGTGTGTGTGTGTGTGTGTGTATGTATTTATATGTATTGGTAAAAGATAGAAGACAAAAAACAACACACATACATACATACATACAAACATACATATCTATCTATACCTATAAGAGATAAATTTAAAATTCTAATTGCCACTGCGAGCGCCAAAAACAAAGAGAGAAAGAGAGAGAGAGAGTATCTGTGTGTGTGTGTTTGTATAGCTCAGGTAGACACACTGTTCCGCTCTCTCTCTGTCTCTCTCTCTCATTGGCGCATACTCGCAGGCGCTCTTCATCTTCTTGTTGTACGTCCAACGCTCGCTTTTGTGCAAAATGAATAAAACATTAAATCGGATTATAGAATTTTGCATTTTTCAAAAATTAACATGTTTATCCTGGCTGGGAGAAGGCTCGAGAGTGAGAGTAGCAAGAGAACCCAGGCACACAGTGGCAGCAAATAAAAGGGAGCCCAGGCAGACAGGCAGGCAGCCGCCGCCGCCGCAGCAGCAGCAGTAGCAGTCATTGAATTTGGAATTTGAATTTGAAGCATTGCAGCAGCGGCAGCCAGACGAGGCGGACACGATGAGGACAAGGAACGCACGAACGAACGAAGGATGATGGCGCCTTGTTACACATTTTAATCTTCATGTTTTGCTTTTGGCTTTTTCTGTTGGTGTTTTTTTTTTTTTGGCAAACACGAAGCCCAAATGCTATTGAACTGTTACACAAACACACATTTATATATATACAGTATATATATACATATATATATCAAAGTCCTAACACCGAGCGAGCATTCACATTTCATGCAAATTTGTGCAAAAAAAAAAAAAAAAAGCCGTTGACTGTAGCAATTAAGACACGACAATATGGATAACGAGATGTGCTGGGAAAACTAGAAAAGAAACGGCGCTGCAGTGGGTTAAAGTGGGGTTAACAGTAGGTTAAAGGGGGTTAAGGATTAGGTGCATTTCGTAGGTGTTAAATGAGCGTGATGCAAAAAGCTTGAGACTTGCTCCCAAATGCAAATCAGAGTTGCAAGAAACTAACTTTTGACTTGACTAACAAAGCAAATACCCTGTAAATATAGTTGTGTGTTTTGCTACAGACAAACTTCTCTATAACGAATTATCGTTTTCGATATTACGAACTCATTTCCGGAACATTGCAATTGGATTATATATCAAATTTACACCATAGCAAAGTTCTTTCTTCTCCCCTTAAAGTTTTAGCTGGAAGAAACTACAGTAGTGTCTGGATATGATGGACTAAATGTTCGGCAATTCTTGGTTAAAATACGTTTAGATAATGTCTTTTTCAGCAATGAACTGACTGTAATTAAACTTAGAGTTTATCTAGATCAGAGAATTTATCAGTTACTTTGCATCGCAGCTAGTTGAACTTTGGACCTTAGGCAACTATTAGGCTTCTGTGGGTTGGGTTTGGCTTTGCCTTGGAATAAGGTCATGGCTCTGATCGTTTACTCTTTTCAGTTGACAAACAAATCTTGATACGTTCGTTTGCTCGAAAAGTCACAAAAACTCAAGCTCAACATTTGCCTTGGCGTTTTGGGTTTGGTTTCGGGCTATATCTGGGGTTAGCTTTTTCACACACTCGTACACACACCAAGTGTGTAGAATCCCACACTTTTCACCCTTGGCTAGCGCAGCTGTCAGTCAATCTGTCAGTCATTCAGTCAGTCAGTCAGTCAATCAGGCAGTCAATCAGTACACATGATGATAATGATAGGTCTACTGATAGCCCTAAAAGAGCTCTCCAACCAAACAACAACTGCCTTTTTTTCCCCCTTTTACCCACCCGCCTCTCAACTTAACTGGCATTTCGTTTGAAGTGGGCACAAAGACGCATAACAAGATTAGGCCGAGAGAGAGAGAGAGAGAGAGAGAGAGACTCAATAGTTTGAACAACGCTTGTATAAGATTTTTGGCCTAGATTGTGTCTTGTGCTTTGTCTTTTTAAGCACAAAATAAAGCGAGCAGTGGGAGGAAATGGTTTGGTTAAGGGGGGCGGGGTAAAGAGGCGTGGCTGATCCGCAGCTGCCAATTGCCACAGAGCCAGGGCAACAGAGTTGAGCTCTATAATTAAGCGTACTAAGAAACATGTCAAAGATGAAATCGCCAAAAACCAAAGCACAGCCAATCGCAGCTGTAACCCAAAACTCTCGATAATAATAGGTAAGACACGTGTGCGTGTGTGTGTGCGTGTGTGTGTGCGTGTGTGTTCCGCATTAGGAAATACTCAAGCTGCCTTTCCGATCACATTCAACAACATTCATTATGTTTGCTAAAAAAAATCGTAATATTAATGATAAATGTGTGTGTGTGCGTGTGTGTGTGTGTGTGTGTATGTGTGTGACTGGCATGGGTGATTATTTCTTTCTACCTCTCTCTTTCCATCCCTTTTGTGTGTGGCATAAAAGCTTACTACCTGCCACAAGAAATCAAAATTTTTCATTTTGAATTTTGCTTTTAATTATTACATAATATTATTTTGCGTTTTATAAATATTTCCACTATCTGGAACTTAAGATGTACAGAAACACATGTTTAGAATCAACATAGATTAGTAAGAATATTTTGGCTTTTTTAGTACTCAACTTTTTCGATGCAAAACTTTGAACTAAGAAATTATTGATAAACGTACAAAGATAAAATATAGATGTATCAGAGAACTGCTACGATCGTGATCAAATCGGTTCGATCAAGCTCGCTTAGATCTGATTACAACCAGTACAACCCTTCGCAACAACATGTTCGATAAAGATCAGTACACTGTACGAAACGAATCGTTCAGTTGGCATTTTTAGGTTCGGGTATTATGATCGAAAATGCTTGTAAAGAAAACGACGATCAGCTCGAACGATGGATACAAATTTAGGTTTCGATCACGTTAAGACTGAATAGATTGTGAGTGAACAAATCATATCGAAAGTTGCGTTGTAAAATGTTTAAAATAAATAAATTTGCTTGTATATTTGTGTTTTTTAGGGAAGTAAGTTGTGATGTATAAAATTAACAACTATAAGTACATATTGTGTATATAAATATTATCATTTTGGCAACAATCGAAGTCGGAATAAATCTGTTATTGAAATCGTTTGCTACCATATCATATCTAATCGGTTGGCAAAAGGTTTAATTGTTTAAACTGTCCTTTCAAAATAGACTCAACATTTTTCACCGAATCAAATAAGTTATTTAGGATTAAAGAGCTTTTGCTTTAACAACGTCTATGAGTTATGAGTGTTTGTGTGTGTGTGTTTGGCTCTCACATATTTGTCATAATGTTATCTTAACGGATTCAAGAGAGTTTGTTCTTAGTACCTAATTATGTCTCTCTGGCTTTATACTGGCGTGCATATAAATATAAAATCAAGACACGATTTATGCGGCACACGACCTAAAGCACACGTCACTCCCCCAACCCCCCCTCTCTCTGATAAGCACGCACAGCGTGGAGAGCATCATCAAAGGCAAAAGCTGTTGCATGAAAAAGTCATTAAAATCTAATAAATTAGGGCAAAGAAAAGAAGCACAAAAAAATGTATATCAAAAAAAAAATAAAAAGAAGAGAGGACAAAGATGTTAAGAGAGAGAGAGATGATGAATAATATCCTGCTGCTCCCCTGCTCATCCTCAAGTAATTTTCACATTTTTCACACAGAGCAGATGAAAAGTGTATTAAATTGATTTCACTTGATTTTACTTCTTGTGCCATATATATATATTATACTATGTATATATGGGAGAATGGTGAAAAGGAAATGCGAATAAATTGCTAGGTCATGTGAGACGAGTGGAAGATGATGTTGATGATGATGATGTGCGTGTGCGTGTGTGTGTGCGTGTGTGTGTGTTTGGAATATTCATTTCGCACTCAACGTGCATATTGCAAAATCAAAACAGACTCGAAATACATTTTGGTAATGAAAATCACGCGCTGCTTATTAAACAGAGCCAGGAAATGGAGTAGGTGGCAGGGGGGGGGGGGGAGGGGGTGTGGGTGATGGATGGGTTTTTGCTAGTAACATACACACTACATACATGCACACGTGCCCCTTTGAGGTGGTAATTCAAGTCAGAAAATTCGGATGCTATGAAAATGAGAAGAGAAAAACAACAACCAGAAGAAGGAGAAGAATATAAGAGAAAGGCGCATGCTAAAAAGGGAAAACGTGAAAGAGTGGGTTAGAGGTTGGAGGAGAGAGAGGAGAGGAAGCAACGATATGCTAAACGAACAGCAGCGACAATAACAAGTTGCAACGCGAGACACACACACACACACACACATTCCAACAGCTGCTGTCGCACAACACACCAAAATTTCACTTCCTGTTTTTCGTTTTTTCTTCTCATTTTTCGCAAGCAAAGTGCGCACAACCAAAACTGGTGTGTGTGTGTGTGAGGGGGGGGGGGGGGGGGGGGGGGAGAGGAGGGAATGTGCTATTGCTTCTAAGCGAGCAAGAGAGAGAGAGAGAGAGAGAGTTGTTTTGGGGCAAATATTACAAAACACAAACGCCTGTTTCCGTTTTACTAATTCGTATGCTGTTTGCATTTGCATTTTGTACGCAGAACGCGAGACACACACACACACACACAGTAAAAGCGGGGTGGGGGGGTGGCGATGGCGTAGGTGAAGTAGGCGTCGCTGCTTTGTGCGTGCGTGCGACACATATGAGAAATATCCTTGAGCCAAAAAACCGGCGACAACAAAATCGAAAAATATTTCGCGCTATGTGTGATGTAAAGGGAGTGAAATTGGGGGGGTGGAGGAGTGGAGGAGAGAGTAGATGGTGTGTGTGTGTGTACACACTGACACGCACTCCACCCACTCCCAACGCACACACACACGCACACACATATATGTACATATCAAGCGTAGCCCCAAAGCAAAAATTGATGCCAAAAAATGGAAGGAAAAAGCTGGGTGGGAAAATTGCAAAAAGGAAATTCATGCATATGTCAAGGAAAGTGAGAGAGGTTAGGTGGAGAGCGGGGGGGAGGTAGAGCGGGTGACGATTGTATAATATATGCGATAGGAAGGAGGGAGGGTGTAGGTGAGTCGGTTGGTTGCGATGCTAGCGGAAAGCGTTGAAATGTGCTACAAATTGAATTTTATTGAAACGTGTTTGAAATTTTTCGTCAGACATTTCGCTCTACTGAAAGTGATGGGTAGGTGGCATTGGAGGAGGGAAAGATGTGTGTGTGTGTTGAAGATATCGTTTGCTTGTTTTGGACATTGTCGAATGCAAACAGGAAGGCAGGCTAACAGGCGGCAAGCAGGCAGGCAGGCAGGCAGGCAAGTGTCGCACAAACCGGGCACAAACACAATTGCCAATTTGTGAGTGAGAGAGAGAAACAGAGAGAGCGAGGAAAAGAGACAATGAAAAAAGTAAACAATGTCTTCAATATGCTGCAAACTAATTTGTTAAAACACAAAAGAGAGTTGTTAACCTGCGCTGCATAAGCTTTTCGATCTGCCAGAGTTGTCACACACATTAACTAGGCAACGATATTTTTAGATATTCGCTTCTACCTGGGACGAGAGTCTCTGAGTCAAGCGGTAGCCTGAATGCTTGTTACTATAATTTGTTTCCACTTAAACTCATTCCTTATTGTCATCATGGAATTGAATAGAATTATCATTAGGAAAGCCACTTTCTTCGAGCTGAGTAATATCACAGAATTTCATTCTTTTGATCCATTTTTCCTACCCACACGTTATGCAAATTCAACTGATATAAGAATCATGAGTAAAATGCGCTAATCAAGCGACTGGCTGCCGCACAGGTTACCCAACACAACAACAACAACAACAGAGTGGCAGATAGTCGACGGCTTAATGCTTTTTTATGGCCTATGGCCTCGGCCTGTTGAGAAGACAGAGAGAGAGAGAGAGAGAAGGCATTTCATTAGTCAGAGTGCTGCTGTTGCCCAGATGACAAATGCCCAAGAGATAGAGAAGCGAAACGGTAGCGAGAACCGCAAAAGAATAATTCCTTTGCTTTTTCTGGGACTATCTCAATGTTATTCATTCGATACAAAGGAGAAGAGTTACAAAGCACTCAACTAGTCGAAGCGACCTTTTTCTAATACACTTGTTTCGTTTGGTTTTCTTTTTTTTTTGTCATTGGCAAAGACGGCAAGTTTGATAATTAGTTGATTTGTATATTCTTTTGTAACTAGTGCATTCAGGTAGAACCAAATGGAAGGAATGGGAGGCGGAGGTGGAGGAGTAGGCAGGTTCAACTGGGATCGAGATATTGAATGGTTCGTTGGCTGCCGCCGCTGCCTTATTTTTTCTTATAGTATTTTGTTTGTTTGTTTGCCTGTGCCTTGTCAATCGGTGACTAATGTTCAGCAATTTGGCTAAGCGACAGACACCGTTGTGAACACAAAGGGGAAGGGGCAGACAGGCAGGCAGGTTAGGGCTTGAAGAAAGAAAGACTAAAACGCAAGGACAAAATCGCTAAAATGTTAACAACGAACTGGCTAAAATAAATCAATGCAATTTTTTTATTTTTTGTTTGTCTTCTTTTCTTGCCTTTCTGCTGCTTCTTTTCTTTATTTATTCGCTTTCAACTTTTATTCCGTTTCGCATTGCTAAGCTTAGAGAGAGAGAGAGAGTGTGTCCCCTTAGGGATTTAACTCTGGCGGTGGAAGGATGGGTGAGTAGTGGGGGAGGGAGAAGAGTAAGTAGAATGGCCAAATCCACATTCAATTTGTTTATCAGCTAAAGAAATTGAGTGAGTGTCGCCAAACGAATCAACCGTAGAACCCATCCGTTCGGGAGAAGAGATAAAGGTTTGGGGAAATGATAGGTACGATACGACGGAAGAACCTTACGCGCCTTCTCCTGCCTCTACCTCTTCGTATTCCTCTGGTGTTTCTTCCTGCTATTATTATACTTTTTTTTGAAGCGAAAAGGTGACAACACAGAATGACGGCGCTTTTTTGTCATTAGTTGCATTAACTTTCCCCCATCGACAGTCAATTTTTTAGTGCCTTACGAACCGAGACAAGAAGTAGAAACAGGCGAAGAAGACGTCGTCGTCGTCGTCATTGTTGTTGCCTGTTTACTGTATGCAAATTTTGTGCAGCTTGTCATTGTCAAAGCTGTTGTCGTCCATGAAGCGGCACTTAAACATTAGCTTCAGACCCGGGTTCGGGAACAAAACTCAATGCATATTAGCATTTGCAGGCCGTTTGGTAGCGCTATCATTGCTATCAACTTGCATTCAAACTGTTAACAGTTTCGAGAGCTTCAATAAAAGGAAAAAGAATTAATGTTCTTTGCTTTAACTAACTCGTATAGTGTATTTGAGTGTTCGTTCAGTGAGTCTCTACAACTTGGCGAATTTTATATTCTTTGCATCTAGCGAACTTTATTTTACACTGTTAACGGACTTTATTTTTTTCTGCAAAAAGATGTGCAAATAAAGAATTGTTTGAAAATTGATTTCGCATTGACAACTTTGAAATGAATGAATTACCATTTGAATGCATCAGACACACTCACACACACGTATACAAGCGTTAACTAACGTCTGTTGTTTGATAAGACATGCAATAAATTTTGTTACTAATTTTTGTCGCTTTTGCTTTTCGGTTGCATTCGTCTTTTAATGA
The DNA here is from genome assembly GCA_030179655.1 of Scaptomyza flava. NCBI lineage: Eukaryota > Metazoa > Arthropoda > Insecta > Diptera > Drosophilidae > Scaptomyza > Scaptomyza flava. The sequence goes on along the minus strand of JARNME010000314.1, from coordinate 3,824,806 downwards.
AGTCACTTTGCTACGTGCACCAAGCAAACCGGCGAACCCGTCGTGGCAAGGGTGGTTGGAAAGGGAAGGGAAAAGGGGGGGAGGTCAATGACGATTGCAACGGAAATTTGTGTGTGCGATAAATCAAAAAGGCGAATGCCGCCGCGCTTAAAACAAAAGATGTCAAATGATTCATATTAAAGTTGTTTCTTTTCGCCCGATTCCGCAGCACAAATAAATCATATGGAAATTTCTGTGTGTTTGTATCTTACAGATACATTAACAATCGAGCAAGAAAGAGAAGGAGAGAGAGAGAGAGAGAGAGAGAGAGGGATAGAGGATTGGATTTTGGGCCAGGTTAAGTGCTAATGTTAATGTTTTTGGCCTGCGTTTGTCATTGTCTTTTGTGTCTTTTGACTCTCCCCGCCTGACTCTCCTTCGCTTGGGGTCATATTGCGTGCAACCTCGTTGATATATTGATTCGCATGCGACACTAAATCAAAATATGTATATATCTCGTTCGCTTGGCACCCAAAATTTCTTGGGAATGCTGCCAATGTCTGACAATGGCAATTCTTCGAATTGTAATACTATGACTACGGAAACGAGGAGAGGAGGAGAGGCGGCGAGGCAAAGAGGCGGAAAAGTTAAGCCAGTCGGAATGACAACACACACACACAGAGAGAGAACAAATAAATAACTGCGCTGAATAATGAGCGATGAGTGTTTGCTACTTATGCATTAAAAGATACACTGTATCTTTCAAGTGTTGTTCAGTTCATCTGGCGTTGAAAAGGGGAGGAGTGGCAACTATAGTGTATTCAAGGAGTCCTTCAACTAAACTGAGCGCAGCTTTCTACTTTTTCCATCTCTCATTCTAACGATTTTTCAAATGAATAATTAACAAAATTTTAAAACCAGAATGAATAACTCGAATAAAAAAAAAATACTAAAAATAAGTCCAATTAGTTATTTAAATACCTTTTGGTATTATGCAGTATATTTTACAAAATTATCTATCTATTGATTATCCATCTGAGCCATTTTGCTATACTTTAAGCACTTTTTGTCGTTGCACTCAAATGAATGCACTTGTTTGAGTCACATGGCACATTCAAATAAGCAAATATATATATATAAATCATATATATTCATAATACTACTTTTGGTATATTCTCATATGTATGTGTATATATAGTATAGTTTCTTAGTCGTATGGGGAATGCATACAAAAAAAACTTTCGTTTTGAACTTTCGCGCACTTTTGGATGCCATTTGCAGATGCTTCGCTTGAGCGCAAATTGCCCAAAATGTTACCCAAGGCGCACACACACATACAAACGCACACATACAATGGTATAGTTTGGTTGGTTAGTTTCCCGTTGGAGTTTCTGCTAAGAGAGAGAGAGAAAAAGAGTTGAAAATGTAAACTGAAACCGCAAAATGCGTCTTGTAAGCGTATTTAACTTTATTATTTATGCAGTGCGACTGCACGAGTGTGTATGTGTGTGTGTGTGTGTGTGTGTGTGTGCGCGTTTAGTGCGCTTATTAATTTATAATACACTGCGGCCTTGGCGCTCACAACTTTTGCATTCATACATGTATGTATGTATGTATGTTTATATTCAATAAAATGTTTTGTTCGAGCCAAAACTTTGCCATTAACTCGTTCACACACACACACACACACACACACACTTACTCACACATCTACAAATAATTTACATAAAATGGTACTTAAATACATTTTCTATCTGAAGATAAATGGAGGGAGGAGAACTTAAGCCTGGAAGCTAGCTAAGTATTTATGCTGTATAATTTTTTGTTTTCATTTCTTTTCGTTTACTAAAATCCTTCACTTCACTTCGCATCCTTATTAGAAACTGAATTTATTGCAACAATTTCAATTTCAATTTCAATTTGGCCTAATCAGTCAATTACTGTGTGGCTTGTTTTGGCCACCACAACTTTGTGGCATAGAGACAATAAAAGGCACTCAAAAATTAAATCATCCCACTTTCCGGAAAACTTATGCACACACACACACATATGTGGGAAGGATGGGAAAAGGAGCAGCGTTGAAGGGAGTTGAAGGACTCTTTAGCTCTTAGCCAGGCATTGAACCAGTTTATCGAAAGCTAATGAGGCGGCTACAAAACAAACAAACACACATACATAAATGTATGCATAGACTTTCAGTTGGGTCAACAAAATTGCTTATAGACAATAGTCGTGAGTGAGAGTGGTGCAGAGGGGAGGAGGGGAGGGGTGTTAAAAGCCCAAAAATTACATTACGGATTTTGGTTTTGCAATTTTGGTTTAGGACGGAAAGGAGAAGGGAAGCTAAGTGAAGGGGTAAAAGGGTGTTTTTTGGGGTTGACGCTGTTATATTATTAAAGCCATAAATTCAAGTAAAAACAAATGAACGAAGCGTTGGCAAAATGTTGTGTCTTACGACAAAGACAAAGATGAAATCCAAGACGGACAAGAAAGAGAGAGAAGGGTGGGAGGGGGATGAGCTGTAACTGGAGCAGGGAATTGAGGATAGCTTGTGTAATGGGATGCCTCAGAAATCACAGAGCTGGGCAACATGAGCATAATGGCATAAAGCGTTGATAACAAATTTGCGCATTTCAACATGAATGAATCCTCCCGAGGACACATCCAAGCTACGACACACACACACACACACACACACACATGGAGAGAGCTTGGTTGAGCAAGAGGAAGAGGGGAGCTACACCTCTTCCGGAATGTCCTTTGCCTGTCTGTCTGGCTGTCTGCCTGTCTGCTTGCTGCCTTCATTCAGCCTTAAGTGCCTCAGCGTCCAAATGGCAAACAGACGATGGAGCCTACATGTGTGTGACAATGTGTGTGTGTGTGGTGTGTGTGTGTGATGATGTACACTCTAGAAAAATGTTAACATGGGAGCTAAGAACACGCAGCACTAACTCTTAAAAGTCACTTGAATATGTCAATTCAAACTGAACTAAAAGGATTTTTATTTTTTAAGTAGACAGGTCAATTTAGGAACAAATCAAAATCAGTTATCAACATCATGGAGGGGGGGGAGGGGGGCACTGTGGAAAATGGAAATGTATTCTTGTTTAGTATTTTTATGTTTTCTTTTTCAAAGTGTATTAGCGTATAGAGGAATCCTTCATGTCCTGTGAACGTTTTGGGGGCAAATGTAACGCTTGGGTCCCTTTCTTTTTTTCCTTGTACAACGTTCGTTCGTTCGTTCGTTCATTTGCTTGGACACGGTACTATGCTTCTGCTTCTGCTGCTTCAAGCTTCATGTCAACATGAAGCGTTGCCACATCACCCATTCCGCTTGCCTGCCAGCCTTAAGACGCAGCTGCCGCAGGACACTTGGCGTCACAGAGGAGCGACACAGAGGACAACTGATTTTCCGGCATGGGGCACACTGTGATTTGTCGCCCAGCACACACACATGCAGAGTAAATGACAAATAGAGAGAGAAAGAGAGTGAGAGAAGATAGAGCCTGATGAAAAGTAGACAAAAGAAATCACAAGTGACAACAACAACAATAACAACAACAAAAACATAGCAACAAATGCCACAAAGGACACTTCTCTTTGGGCCTAGTCAGCATCAGCTTACGTAATATGAGCCCCCATCTCACAACCCCCTTTGTCACTCTCTCGCTCTCGCTCTCTCTCTCAATCTCATTCTATTGAAGTCGTTGTTGCCTCGTCAAGTCAACCGCTTGTTGACGTTTCATTTATCGTAATCAAGTGCGCAATCAATGCGATGAGAATTGCACTTAACGATTGTTTTCCTTTTTTGTCTCGTTTCTTTTTTTTTTGGGCATTTTCTTCATAGATGTTTCTCTTGTCTAATTTAGTTTGATTTTTCTTGGGGATGCTGCACAATGTGAGACGAGTGCCCCAAATTGGCCTATTGAAAATTGTATCGTACATACAAACAAAATTGGATGGTATATACAAAACAGTATGGTAAAAATACTAAAAAAAAAAATTGGCATTTTCAATAACATGACAAGGAATAATAGAATTTGATGCTCCCGCAAACATCTGGTATGGTAAAATGGTGTCCAAGAGTGAGATTTGAACAAATTATCAGAGGAGAAACTTTTAAGCTTGACAGTGTTGTAAAGTATGGAAAAGTTATTTTATATTAAAACTATAAAATCGTTTGTTCAAGCTGTTTCATTAACTATTGAGACAAGGAAACTTATGTGCTGAAAAAGAGCACCAAGAAAGGGTTTTAGAATATTCCGCCTCTTAGAGGTTTTCTGGCATCGGACAAGTGTTTAAAGGAAAAATGTTAAACATCGTCAGTTCAGGCTGAAACTTAGTTTGAAAGTAGAGAATGGAAAATTATTCGATACGTACATATATGCCCGATATAGGAAAATCTGTCCACAAGAAAAAAAGGCAAGGAAAATTCTCCCAGAAAAATTCTCTGTGGATGGACTTATGACGGCGTAGCGAAGTCCATTGAAGAGTCATATTGTTTATATGAGGATTACAAATGAAAACAACATTTTCCTTAAAAAAGAACCATTTAACAGGTTGATACAGTTCACTAACCTAAGGAAAAACCTAGGCGGCCTTGCATGTCATTTCTCTTCTTAGTTTTCATTTAAAGTGCTTTTTAGCCAAGTTATCGATAAACAAAAGTAGTTTTCAGTTTTGTTTTCCTGCCTAACATGCAAAATAGCTGTTGAAGTGCCTTATGTAAGAATTGGCGACAGGCAATTCGGTTTCTCTCTCCCTAAACCCTCCTCCCTCTATCCCTCGCAGTTTTCGTTTATGGCCAGGTTCTGATAATGAGTGAAACTGTGGCTATAGCTGAAGTTGAAGTTAAGAAACTGACGACGACAACTGGTGTTTTTTTTTTTTTTTTTTTTGTTTATACGCCAACGTTGCATTTTAGCAGGCCAAGCAAAGACCATGGGAGAGTGGCAAGGGGTGGTCTAAAGATTGTGCTCAGCACATTTTTAAATTAGTACTGACTGACTGACTGGGCGGGAGATGTAGGAACGTCGGGAGGAGTAGGAGGAGGTAGGTGTACGAAAAAGTTTGTGCTTCGAAAATACAAAAAAAAATTTTCGCTAACCAAAAATCGTGCCCAAAACTTTGTGGCCGATGCTTGACTGCGACAGCTCGCGGACGCCAGCTATGACAACTAAAAGGGGGGGGGGGGGGGGGGGGGGGGGGGATTGAGGCATGCAGCATGTCGTTGCAACAACTTGATTTTACTATTTTCAGTATAAAATTGTTGTTTCATTTTTGGGGCTGGCTGAACACAACAATAGAGACGAGGCAAAAAAATAAAATAAAAAGAAGGCGACGACGTTGCGCGATATTGTCAACCGGGTGGTTTACTGAGTTTGGGTGGTTAAAGAGGGGGTCAGGCTGGAAAAAATGCAATTTTTGTAAAACGCACACAGGGAGAGAGAGAGAGAGAGAGAGAGAGAGAGACAAGCGACAACAGAAAATTGGATGAGCACTAATACAACGGCAACAAGGATGGGTTTGCTGCTGGATAAACCGCAACTGCCACTAACTGAATCCAAATCACACTGAGACAGACACAACGAAAGGGCGACAGAGTGAGATGTATGTGTGTGTGTGTGTGTGTGTATGGTGTCCTGGCAACTAGCAACTGGCAACTGGCAACTGGCGATGCGATGCCAGAGACCAGGCGAAGCATACAAAATAACCGCAAGCCAAAGCTACACATTATCTATGAATGTGGTTCCTTTTTTTAATGTGTGTGTGTGTGTGTGTGGGCGTAACGCGAGCCGCCTTTTTACTTTATTTTTGCTTGTGTTTGTTTTTGTTTTTTTTTCTATATTTTTGCAACGTCAGTTGGCGCAACAGCAACAACAGCAAGAACAAGAACAAAACTGCAAGCGCGAAAGGGAGAGATATATATTTGATGGGTTGTTGGGTGGTTGGGTGATTGGGAGGTCAGGCTTAAGCGGAGGATATGGTTGAACAGAACTTAAATCTCAACGAAATTGTTTTTGGCGACAGTTTTGTAGTATGCATGTTTGCCCAAGCCCTTTTGCAAGCCCATTTGCCAACCATTTGCCTAACTCCAGCCCTAACCAATTTTTCCACTTGCCTAGAGTATGAATCTATTCGGACCTTGTTAGGCATTATGGCAGCTGGTGCAGTTGCAAGTTACATGCTGCATGTATGTTCCATGCCACCTAACACACACACACACACAGAGATGCCCTGCAATGCAAGCAATTGGCTACATTTTTTGACAGCAAAAAACACAGCGTTGCCAGAGCATCAAGAACTAAAGTTCAAAGTTCAGGGTTGTCGTTCATGGCATTGGTTGCAGAAAGCGGTTGATAGGGTTGCGCTAGCATTGAATTTTTTTAGTGGATTTATGGTTTAAACTAACAGTATCAGGAAACTTTTAACGTTTTTTTTTTTTATAGTATTGTATTCGCGTAGAACTCAAGCAAAGTAAGGATATATAGTAAAAGTAATGAACAAATTTTTAATTTTCTTTCTTTCTGGTTGTCAAAACTTGAGTCTTCTCAAGCGTTGTCTTTTTCTTCCAATCTTTTCTTAAAACTTCATATTTTCGTTAGAAAAAGTAGCGCATATTTTTGATTCTTGCTAACCGGTTCTATTTACAGTTTGTATACACACATGTATACATATATGTAGTTTGTAGGCTTTTTACACAATCCCTCTAGTGAAAAGGGTCTAGGATAAAAAAAACAGGGGCTGTGGGTGATGGGATTGGGTTTGGGGTTGAAGCAGTTGTAGTGTTGCAGTGCGGCAAAGCTTTGCAGAGATTTGTTGGCTTGGAAATTGCCCAACAAATTTCTGTTGGCGGGCCACAAACAACACACACACACACACACACACATGCATTGACCGAGGAAAGCAGCATATGAGCACGTATCTATGTATGCATATAACTCAGTTGCATATATGTACATATATGTACATGTGTGTGTGTATGTGTGTGTGTGTGTGTGTAGATTACTTACTTTTGCAAGAGCATCAGTCGTTAGTGGCGTTATTTCATATTTCCCGTCACGGCCCTTAGCCGCAGACGCAGTTTCTGGCTCCCCCTTTCCTTCACCCCCCCAGCAGCCAACTGCCGCTTGGGTGGACTCCGTCTGAGGCTACTTAGGCAAGCGGTGCACAAAAGCGCAAAGAGCCCAAAAGCCGTTCATTGATAATGCAAACTCAGCACAAAAATATATCTCTAGCCAAAACACACACACACATGGCCGTGGTGTGGTGTGGTGTTGGGGGCAGGAGGGGCAGGAGGGACTGGGGCGGTCTCGCTACACATTTATGAAGCCAGTCTAAACTTTTGCATAGCCATAGCTTGTGCGGTTTTAGTTTGAAGTCATGACCAAAAAATTATGTGGTTGTATTTAAAGTTGCGCTAAGCTTTAGTTCAGGACAGGACAGAACAGGACAGAACAGGACAACCGACAACACTGAAAGGACCATACAGTTTGGGTTTTTATTTTAATAAACTCCTTTTCCCTTGCCCACCACTACTACCCCCTCTCCCACTCTCGATCTCTCTCTGTCTCTTAGTCTGGGTTATACTTTTTCAGTTAACTCGCGCGTTGATTTCAACTTGACTTTTGGGCAATGAAACTATTCAAGTGTGTGTGTGTGTGTGTGTGTGTGTGTGTGTGTGTGTGTGTAGGTTGGTATATGGTATGTGGTTTGTACTTAAATTGGACAGCGCTGACCACGCACTGCAGTCTTTAGAGTTGTTGGTGGCAACAACTAAAGTTGACATACCTGAAAGTAAAAGAGAATAAATCAATTTTAGTCAATGGGAAATGCATTAAATTTCGTTTTAAAGTCAATGAGGAGTTTAAAGCTAAAAAACTTTAAGTATTTTTAGCAATGATTTTTTCAAATCCTTTGAATTCTTAGTTTTCTCATTTTGTTTTTAATTACTTATCCAACTAATCATTACGATAACATTATGCTTGTCATATTTACCCCCCCCCCCCCCCCCCAAGAAAAAAATAGTAAATTAAACACGAACACAATTCTCGCTCGGAAGACGGAGAGGGAGATTGTGGGGAGGAAGGGGTTAAGGCTTTTGCTAATTTCCTAAGTGGCACTTAAGTTTCTGACTCACGAATTTCTTTCTCTGTCTCCAGCTATTCAACCCATTTAACACATTGTCCAGATCTGAAACTGAACATAACCTCAATGTGGCATTAACAACAACAACAACAACAACAACAGCAGCTCGAGGCTACAAATGCAAATACCTAAACCAAGAAAGAAATAAAAAAAAAAAACAAAACATAACAAGAGCAAAGAGCTACTCTTGCGGTTTTTTGGTCTCGCTTTCTGAGTTCTGAGAAAAGGGAAAAGGTGGCAGGGGAATGGGTGGGGCGTGGCATGGCGTGGCGCCCCGATTCGAGTATTTTCTTGTATTTTTTGCATAAATTAGGCATCGAGCATGCTGAAGGTCCTGACACATAACGGTATTGCTAATTACGCCATAATGTCCGAAGAGGACAACGTTAACGAACCCAAAAAAAAACCCAGACACAGCAAAATAGTCAGTGTGTGTGTGTGAGAGAGAGGGAAGATAGTACACCGGGGTGTTGTCTGAAATGTAAGCAAGTACTTTTGGAGTAAGCCAGAAAAAAGAGGCAACAAATTAGCATAATAACCTTTAATAACACAAGCGAAAAATTAAATAACAACAAGAATGTCGATGAAGAAAACGCAAAACGCAAAAACCGAAAACCGAAAACCCCGGAATGTTAAGCAGGCAATGGGCCTCGTTGGATCTGGGTTCCGGTTAAAGGGGAGTGATAGAGAGAGAGAGAGAGAGAGAACATTTTTGAAAAGAACCAACAACAACAAAAAACTACATCCCATTAACGCACATTAGCAGAACTTATAAATTTATTGCCTGTATACACAGCTATCGTTAATGTCGATATCGATGGGGTGAGGTTATACTAGAAGGGTAGGGGAGGTGTTGGACATAAAAGGTTAGATGTTTTGTTTTGTTTGGTTTTTTTTATTGTACTGGGGTAGTTCTTTACAACAATAGAGGGTGCTGCTCGGCTGCGTTGCCACTTCAATGTGAAAGTGAGCATAAATAAAATCGAAGGACTCAAGCAATATTATAAAGTATTATTATTATTGAAGGAGGGATCAATGATGGGATGGTTAAGGGAAGGTCAGAGGAGGAGGGTAAGAATAATTAAAGATTAAAAATGAAATTGGAATTCAATCGATGGAAGGAAATTAGTGTACATTAAACAGGTAAGGCATGAATTGGGAATCAGTTATACCTGAGTAGAGAAGTTAGGAGAAGGGATATTCGATTCTAAGGTCACATTAGCTTAGATATGTAAAGATATTAGCTGAAATTAATACAATCTTACTTTAATATTCTTATGAATTACATAAAATAATATTTCCAGACCTTAAATGTCAAAGAGATTATCCCCAATCCTAGTAAGCATTGCCTAAACTTCAAATTAATAAATTCCTAAATTAAAAAATCACCCGCGAGGAGAGATTGAAAATTAAAAAAAAAAAAGAATGATGGTGACCGACTTTCAATGTTTGTTGCATGCAAATTGCATTTGCACCACTGTCAGCACACTTTGACATGCTTTTTTTGTTGCTGTCCAACTGTATTGCGCAAGGATTGTGCTAATTTGTTTTCCAATTTGGCAGCTCTTACCGACGAAGTGAAGGGGGAGAAAGGGCGAAAGTGAGACTGGCAGGCTCGTTATCCTCGCCTCACGGCTAAGCCAGCTGCATTACAGCAACAACAACAACATCAACAACAACATCAACCAAACAAAACAACAAAGTGTGCCACTTAGTTAAATGCACACGTGCGAAATCTCTCTCAAACTAAATGCAGCCAAATTCTCACTCTTGCCCTTATGCCCAGGCAAAAAAAAAAAAACGAAAACGAAAACGAAAGAAAATAATAATAAAACTAACCCTAGCCTCACCGACACTGCAACCTACCCTACTGCAAAACCCACTGCAGAGGTCACCCCGCGACTCTTCACACAAACACAGCCCGCATGTTGAATGCTGAATGTTGAATGCTGTCTGCTGTATGCTGTATGCTGCATGCTGTGTGCTGCATGCTGCTTATCCTTATCCTTCTCCCTTATCCAGCAAGAAAATGCAATACAAAATGAATATTTAATTCGACTTGCACAGCTGAAGTTCTGAGAGAAAGGGAAAGAGTGCAAAAGAAAGAAGAAGAAAGAGCAGTGGGAGTGTTGGAAGGGGTTCACAGGATCGCATTGGATTTTGTCGAGTCACGACGCGTGCAAAAATCAACGCTATGCCATAAGAAGAAAATTGCATTTCCCTGTTATCGGCACTGAGATGCCAAGAAGACATGTGTAACTGCGCTAGGTGTACGTGTGTAGTATTCTAGACTTAAATGTGGCAGAGGTTTTAACTAACAACTAAACGAAGCCATTTACACTTGCAGCAGATACATCTTGACAGATTGAACTATCGAAAAATCGGAAGGGGCTAACAATTTTCTAACTATGCATTTAACTTAGCGAGACATAAAAGCAAATACATGTTTTCAAAGCATTGTGATAATGTTCAATGTTCATTGCAATAGTACAACTTGTAAATATGTGTTATCGATATGTTATCGAAAGGACAATGTTACAAATATGTCTATCGAGAATATTGAATATTATTCTTGCAATACTATCTAGTTCATACAATAGTTTGCAATCGATAGGTTACAAATATCGATAAGTTATCGATAGTCATTTCAAGCACTCCACAAAGTGTTACAGTGTTAAGCTATACATCTCTGTAACATTTAATTAAAATTTATCGATAAATATATCGATTAATAAAAAAAAAACAGCGTATCTGATAGTCGTTAGCCCAGCCAGCCGTAGAGTTGTAGGCCCTGCAGCTATATCCGAGTCCTGTCTGGTTTGTTGTTTGCTTCTTTGTTTATATTTATTTGCCGCATAGCGGTACAAGCACTTTTGGCCTCTGCCAAAGGCATAGACAGGAGCCGCAGCCTGATTGTGTGCGTGTGTCTGTGTATGTGTGTGCGAGTAAGTGTGTGCCATAAAAGCCAGGTAAAAAAAAGGGTAAAAAAGAGCGAAAGGGTTAAAAAAGGAAACAAAACGGTACTCGTAATTCCCTATAAGAGCCCAATATACCAATGGAACCAATATATACCAATAACAGCAATAACAACAAACAGAACAACAACAGCTGACGACAGCATTCGTGTATCCTGGGGGATAAACGACTTGGCAACAACAGCAACATTTTATTTCAGTTGCTGCTGGTTCACTTTTGTATTCCCTTCATTTTTTTTTTTTTTTTGGGAGTAAGGGAGTTCAAGTCAATTCTATAAGATGCCAGGATATGTTTGACATGCCCCCAATTGAAATGGAGCCACCTGTCACAATGCATCAGAGAGAGAGAGAGAGAGAAGGCGAGAGAGGGAACAGCAGCAGCCAAAAAAAGAGTAGCTACAAAGGCTACTAAAAACAGAATCCTGTTGTGTATTAGTTTGTTGACAGGCCAACTGTAGCCAACATCGTTATTGCTAAGTTGTATAAAAGAAATTGGTTGAACTTTTGAGAATTCAAAAAAAAAAAATATGGATAAAGTTCAAATATATGTATATATATTAGCTCAATCATTTTGTTTGAAAGTTATATTTGTTATGTTTTCGAACGGTTAGAGTTGTTTGGAACGGTTTTGAGTTGGTTCAGCGTAGCTTTGAACAGATTATAGATAGTTGAAGGTTTTTAAAAATACTTAAGACTAACCTAATAAGTTTGTGTTACTTGGAAAATCTAACAGTTAGCTCGAAAATAATCTTGAAATTTATGTATAATCTAGTAGTAAACACACTTTTTATAAGTATTAAATGGTTCAAACATGGTTCAGAGCATTATATTTTCTTGATCTTTCGAGTTCTTTGGCCTAGGTTCCGTTTCGCTACAATAGAATATTTTCTTCCTGTATTTTCGATGTATTTTTGGCTATGCAATAACGAAAACTTTCAAATATTTCGCTTTATGTATGCGCATTTTACATATGGATATATTTATTTGTATATAGAAGTTTTATGTTATTACTTTTATGCAGCTGTTGTTGTTGTTTCCCCCCCCGATTTGCCTCGTTTTGTATTCATTGCCTTTTGTTTTTACAACAATTGCATGCCGAGTTAAGCTTTCTCTCTCTCTTCCTGGTGATGTGGTTTGTTTTTTTCTTTTTTTTTTTAGTATTTTTTATTTTTTTTTTGCTAAACTCAGCATTTAAGTTAAGTTTGAAATGGTTTGAGAAAGGGTTGTTGCGTTCTTTGGCTCGCTTTGGGTTCATCATCGTTGGATTCCTTTTTTGTTTTATTTTTTTGTGTTTTTTTTTTCGTTTGGTAAACGTTTTGCATTTTATTTCATTTCCACTCGCTTCTCGTTGTTGTTTGCCACAATAAAAAGGGTGCATTTTTATATTTTGCCATAAGTTTTTATGGCTTCCGTGTGTGTGGCGTCGCGTCGGCCCTGTCTCTACCTCTGACCCTACAACACTTCGCTTCTATCCAGTCACCATTTGGCTTTAACCTCTCGCTTCCACAAATTCTCTATCTCTCGCTTTGTACGCTGTTGTCGACATTTTGTCAAAAGTTAGTCCACTAAACCAAAAGTATAGGTCCTAAAGAGGGGAATAGCATAGTGGCTAGATAGCGGGGCGGGACTTGCGGTGTGTCTAACATGACGCGCCTTTACACTTAACTGTTTTCAAAAGTTGTTGTTTTTTTTTTTTGGTTTCTTTTTTTTTCGCTCACTCTGTTTTAGCTCTTTGTATATTTTTTTTGTGGGTCGCCTTGTTTTTGCACTTTTAATTCGGTTTGTTTGTGCCGAAAAGTACGAGTGTATTTCTCTCTCTCTCTGTGTGTGTGTGCGGAGTATTTAGATTTTAATCTACTTTGCCGCTGCAGCTGCCAAAAACTTTTGACAACACACCCCCATACCCATTAAACAACAACAAAAACAGTGTATCAAAATGTGTGCAACAAAAAACAAAAACAAAAAAAAAACGTAACGTAACGAAACGAAACGCGAAAAACTCTAAACGAACATTGTTTAAAAAGTCGCAAAACATTGAATGTTGTTATTTATAATGCCGTTATACAAAAGCATTTGCAGGGATAACAAGGAAGAGCGCCAGTTTAAATGTTATAACACATTAAGGAAACATTCAACAAGGGACTGAAAGAAAAAAAATGTTGCTTCATATGGTTTCTAATTGTATTCTCTAAGAAAGGTTGTGCAACAGATCCCGTTTTGTCAATCAGAAATCAATACTATTTTGAAAACAGTTCAATGCAGAATTCAATAAGCATTTTAAACTTATTTTAAGTGCATTCATGAATGAAGAAACAGAAAAACAAAAGAACAACATTGCTCAAAAATCAGCTGAATTATTAATGAGAAGGTGTGGCAACACTTTATTTCTTTTTATACCCTTAACCCATAAAATGGGTAAATAAGGGTATAATGGTTTTGTGCAAAAGTATGTAACAGGCAGAAGGAAGCATCTCCGACCCCATAAAGTAGATATATTCTTGATCAGCATCAACAGCCGAGACGATATAGCCATGTCCGTCTGTCCGTCCGTCTGTCCGTCTGTATGAACGCGTGGATCTGAGAGACTACAAGAGCTAGAGACTTCAGATTTTGTATTTAAGTTCTCCTTTACCATGAGCAGAACAAGTTTGCTTCAAATTATCGATTACTTTTCTGGTTTCCGATATACACATAATATCGATAACAATAAAATATCGAATTTGGAAAATCTAAAAATGAGTGTTAAAATAATGGGTAACGATAGAACTTTTCTGAAAATTTCGTCCAAATCGGTTGAGAAACACCGGAGATATTGAACTTAATCGATGGAAGCTAAGTCAGTATACCAAAGTCTTACATAAATTTAATTTATTTATTGCAACTGGGTTCAGGGTATCTTCTAGCGGGTTCTCCCGACTAGAGCCTTCTTACTTGTTTCTTTTTTCAACTAGCATCAATTGGCCGTTGCATTGGAAAAGCGTTAAATTATTTCATTTACTTTTATAATTAGTTATTTTATCACATTTTTGTTTTTGCATTCATACATTGAATTACGTTTATGTAAATGTTTTAATGTTGCGAAACTATTTATATGCAATGTCATGTTGAGTCCAAAAATTCAGAAAGTGATTTTCGCAAATTGACCAAACATGCATAAAAGCAATGAAGATATTTTCTATGCTTACTTAAAAAAAAAATCAATTTCCATTTCAAACTGCTTCAGTCAAAATCATTGCAAAAGCAACATAAAAAGCAGCAATTTAACATTTGTGTCGCATTTTTTAATGTGCAATGAAAATATTTATTACACTCTGGGCTTTTTTTTTACAGTATCTGTTTTGTTTACTGCATCAAGGCTTACATGGCTTTTTTTAATTCAAAGAGATAACTGTGTGAAAAAGTGAGAAAGTTCGGCTCTTGATAAAAATATTTGTGTATATGTTGTATTTTAGTATTTTCTTATATCCTTTGACGCCTGTTAAGCCGTTCTATTTGGTTTTGCTTGATTATCTTACTATTGAAGCTAGCCGCATTGCTGATAACAATTTGATTGTAATAAATTAATACGTTTTGTTCTTTTGTCCAACTCATTGAAGTGTTTGATTCCTTATATATTAACGAAATGAACGAACTAAATGCCTGATTAGTTCGTCCAAGGCTGTTGAAACGTATGCAAATCAGTTGAAGGGTGGAAGATGATTGAAGTAGTATTCCCTGATTGATGCATCGTCCATAACTGTGAAAGCTTTAAATAAATGTAAATCGTTAGGTCAAACCTAGTCAAAGTTTTAAAACTTACCCAATGTATATATAAAATTATAAGTAGATTGTTTTGATGTCTGTTCATACCAACGATTAATAAACGATGCAATTATGAAACGTAGGTATAACAGTTTTGATTTTGGAAGATGATTGAAAGGTATTGCGTGATGAATCTTCATCTTCCAAAAGTTTAAAGGCCTTTTTTATAAATGAAAACAGTTAATCTTGTGCAGAAGATACTGAATGCAAGTATTTAACACTTACCTAACGCCGTCCAAAAAAATAATTATAATAATTCGAAGCTGCTTTCTCCGCTCTCTCCTCTGCCCTTTGGATGTGGGTTGTTTGCAATACATCCAAAAAAACAAACGCAGAGATCAATATCTCTAATATCTCTGGTATGTAATATGTAGCGAAAATATACGACAAAGAACCTATTTCGAAACGGCTTTCAGCAAAGTCCGTTGACATTAAGCATCCAAAGGATTTTTTCAAAAAATAGCACCACGGCCACCAAACGCCAATCATTAGTACCTGGCAGATGAACATAATTGGTATCTGCGTAAAAAATGTTGCATCCGTTATATGAACACGACAATTCTCCAGAAGGCCAAGAATTGCAATCAGCATCAAGGTAGCTGGTAAGTCCATTTCCTTATCTATTAGCTTGTGAAGCCAGAGGTTAATTACGGCGCTTAAGGCGAAATAACCGTCGTTGAACTCGCTAGCGAACGGCATTTTATAGTTGAATAGAAATTTAACGAAAACGAACGAACGAATTTTTTTAATATTTTTTGTAAGTTCGATGTTTTTTGTAGCGAGCTGAATTTTAGAAGGTTTTATTTTTAGAAATTTTTAGTGCTTACTCGAGCAAGAGAGACAAACAACTGAAATATAGTAAAATGACAGACAGTTGTTATCGGAAAGATTTCGATAGGTTTCGTATAAAGTCAGTGTGACCAGAGTTGTAACAAATATTGTTATGACAAAATGTCAACATTTGTTGGTCGGTCTCACTTTTTTATTCTTTAAATGTTTACTAAGTAATTCATCTTCAAAAATGTTTCTTGACCCTAAAAATGCTTAAAGCTCGTTTTTTTTCGGGAATTGCAGATTATTTCGTTGTAAAGCAAATATGTTGCTATTGAATCCGTTTGCTTTACTCAAACTGTAAAGCGCATTGTACTCAAAATCTATCGCCAATCGCCTCTGCCACAAGATATCTTAATACGTATTGCTGCAAACTGGCAACAATCGACCATCGAAACATGTTTCACAAAAATCTCAGATGCATAAATGTTTCCCTACTCTTCTTAGCGTATTCTAAATTAAATCCCCATTTGGCATTTCATTGAGGATGGCACGATCGCCGTCGCCGTCGTCGTCGTTGCCGTCGTCGATGGTAATTGTGTTCAGGCGGCACACAGAGTAGTCAGAATCTCATTTAATAGGCCCCTAGTCAAATGAAATGTGCACACTTGATTGCAACCATAAATTTTGCAATGTTGCCACACACACATTCAACAAAGAGAGAGGCAGAGAGAGCGAGAGACAGAGAGGCAGAGAGCGAATGGGAACGAGCTAATGAAAGAACAGAGTTGAAGTAGAGTTGTGGCCAGTGTTAAATTTCAATGCCAATTGCGAACACACACACACACACACACACAAACAGTTTATTTTTTAAGGCAAAAGGCTTAAGGAGAATGAAAAGATTTTTATGGATGCCTTCTCTCTATCTCTCTTTCTCTCTCTCTCTTTCCGTTTATTTGCGGTGCTTTTGTGCGCCTTTCGATAAATGCGGGCTGGCCCTTTTGCATATATGTTTTTGTTGTTGTTGTGATTCATCAACTTTTAAATATTGCCTCTTCCTTGGCTCTTTCCCTGTCTCTTCCTCTCTCTCTCTCTCTATCGGACTCTTTGCAAAAGTAATTAAAGAAAATTATAAAAAAAATAAAATGGCAGGGGAATAACTGATAAGTAATGAAAGTGTAGGATGTGTGTGTGTATGGTGGGGGGTGCGGGGCAAGAGGTGGGGGTGGGGGTGGTTATTTAAATGCCTTGCTCAATTAGCATTCTGCACATTTTTCACATCCTTATTAAATGCGCTTCCTTCTCCTCTTTCACTATCCCTCTTCCACAGTGTGCTGCGGCTTTTATGCATTTTCCGCTTGACATTTAAAAAAAAAATTTAATAAGAAACCCATTTGATGAGTTCCCCCCCCTCCACCACCAACATTTCGTCTCTCTCTCTATCTCTGTCTGGCGACCACACGCTGCGCTTTTATTGACGGGGCCTCGCGTCTTTGTTGCGGTTTATGCATTTTTTAACAGTTGATTTCAAATGACAACAACAACAAGACGCCAGCCCGCATATGACACATCGTAAACGATTCTTTGGGCTTCCCCATCAATTTTGGTTTTCAAAATTAATTGGCATAAGAAGAAGAAAAATTAATATTGAATTTGCTTTTTATCGATGTTAATTGGCTGCGCTTTAACTTTAAGGCTATAACAAAAATCTTCAACTAAAGAAACTCAAAAAAATCTGTTTCCTGCTTCACCTGCTGCCCTGCTGTGAAAGGACGGGAGAGGGGGAACGTGGCTAGATGAAATGAAACGATGGAATTGAAACAAAGAATCGATGGTACAAGAAATAATACTAAATTTAATACTAAATACCACAATATAATGGTATTATATGCATTAAACAGACCTGGAAAAAGCGGCGAAAGTTTTTCGAAAATGTTTCATAAATAATGGCTTGACTTTTAACTCTGTACAACAAAGTGATACGAGGAGTTTGATGACCTCACCGAGTCGACACTGGCACCAGATGCAACTGATTGGCCCAAACACCCCTTCACACGCCCTTATAACTCTCTATCTCTCTCTCTCTCGCTCTATCGGCCATTCCACCTGTTTAGCTGTCTGGGCAGAAAGTGACAGAATGCAAGTTAACATAAGTCTCCTGGGTCGATTTGAATCGTTGTTTTTGCTCACCACGCACGCCGGCCACGCCCGCCGTTAGAGAATTGTGGTTGCGCCAGGGGGAAGCCAAGGAGCGCAAGTCTTGTGCTGTAAATCAAATGTCATGTCAATTTTAATTGCATTTTAATGATAAACGATGGCACCCAAGCCTAACGAACACGAACTACAAACACCCTTTAAAGTCAGTTCAAAAGGGTAAATTCTTGCCTCGTCATTTTCGCATTCAATTTTGATTCACACTTAACACAAGCTTAACATTATAATCGGCATAAGCATATGTACATAATCCAGCGACATCTACATAGATTATTTATATATACAGTCGAACTTCCATATAACGAAGTCAAAAATCAGAACTCTGCAGTTTGATTCAGTCAAAAACCTATTATATGTAACGAAATTTCTCTATAACGAAGTTTTTTCTTGTTCCCTTGCGCTTCGTTATATGGAAGTTGGACTGTACTTATATTTAGCTGTTGTCTACTTTTAATATTTTGCCTTTCGTCTGACAGCAGAAAGTACAAAAATACGATTTTTAATTGATTTTTAATTAAATGTTTAATTGTCAGTTGCAGGCTGCAGGCGTTTGCTTGCTTTGTTACCCTGGGTTACTTAAGAGAATGGGAAAAGCTTTCTCTCTCTCTCGCTCTTTGAATGTGGGGCAATTGACGCTTTAAGTGGATCCACTTCAGTGCGAATATTGCGAAAAGTTGAACTTTGTTTTTGCGCTATTTTGGCATTTTATGATTATATAGTTTTTTACTTTTATTTTTTCCCTAGAAACAACAACTGAAAGCAAACAAAAAGCAAAATGAAAATAGCTGCGAAATTAATTTTTACTATTGTGCAAAGTAGAACGCTACTTGTGGCTACCATTCCTATCCCCCCCGCACCCATACTCCTTTCCCCACCCTTTTCACAGTTGAGCCGGAGTGCAAAAGCGCAATCAAATGATACGATACAAGTGTGTTTATGAGGTACACACAGAAAAATAAAACCTCATTAAGCTTTTGGTGGTTGATAGAGGAGAAAAAATAATGCGAGAGAGAGAGAGAGAGACAGGGGCAGAGAATACATAAGTGATAATTTAAACTGATTTGCTTATTATTTTAAGTAATTTAAGGCGATTTCCATAAATATGATTTTTTGGAACAAACAGGAATTCTTTAAGATCTACAAAGATATATGTAAGGGTGCTTTGTTTCTTTGACTTTGTTTAAACAATTCTCGCAAGTGTACAAGGTAAAATCAAAAAGCAATGTGCTAGAAAGTTCCTTCAAGCATAGTTTAACAAAAACTCAAACCTAACAACTTAACTAAGGCTATGCGGTAAATTCAATAAAGTATTAAGGTATAAGAGTACTTCGTGGGAGCCTAGAATCGACTAAGTTGGCTTAGGTCAAGGAATAAAGAAAATGTTGCATTTTTATATTTGAAGCATCATCATAAATAGCAGCTTGCACCAATTGGCGGCACTCGACACAGCTGTCTTGTGTCTAAGAAAAAAACAAAAACACATCGAGCGATTGTATGTAATGCTGCGCATTATATATATATATATATGTTTAGAGATCATTGGCAGGCGCTTGTGTTGGCGCTATTGTTTGACAACTTGGAAGCATTTTGCTTTAGCCAAAGCTCAAGCTAAACTTTTAACAAACAATGCCTGAATGACTGAGCGACTGAGTGTAAAAAGGGAAGAGCAAAAGTTTCGTAATGCGCTTAAATATCTTTTTTAGTCCATGCTGTCGTCTTCGTCTCATCGCAAGCAAACACACCCAAACACACACACACAGGTGGGCTCAATTGTTGTTGAAAGCTGTTTGTCGTCGCAGGTTCAGCGCCAGCAGCAACATCAGCACCAAGCATTATTAGCATCAACCTTACTTCAAACCCAATCCAACACCCAAAACACATTCCACCTCGCCACGTACACTTACAAAAAAAAAAAAGAAAAAAAAATCTATGGAACACAAGTGAAACAAAAGTAAGAACGTGTCGATGCACTGTGCAAAAAGAAGAAGGATTCTCGATACATGTGAACTGAAAACCGAGATAAACATTTATTATGCTTAAGAAATTGAAAGTTTAGTCAACAATTCCTCGAATATTAAATCAAATTTTGAAGTTTTCTTTAGTTATTGGAAAAATTTAAGATGATTTTTCAACATTTTTGATCTATCTTAGAACTTTTACTTATATTATATAGTTGATATCAAAAAATTTGGTTAAGAAAATGAATTTCCTCAACTCTTTTGCCAAGTGTAAACTGTCTGACCATTTTGCAATGCGATGATGATAACGATTATGATGACTATAGTACTATCATGATGATCATTAAGGGAGAGAGAGAGAGAGTAGCGTACACGTTTTGAGCCTATCACGTACATTTGCCATCAATAACGCAACGATTTAACTTGTCTCATTCAACCCAGGGGCCACGTAGCATCGAAAAAGTCTAAAAGTCTCCTTGTGTGTGGGCGTTTTTTCGGACTGCCTTACACGTAGACGCATGCCACGCAGATTAGGCCCGTAAGCCAACTCTGACTGCCAGACTGACAGTCAAATAAACGCTCTCTCTCTCACTATTCGCTCTCTTTTTGCCAAATATTGTTTTCTATATGCCATTTGGTTTATTGATGTATAGAAATGTATATATATTGGCAACTTTTTGACTGAGCACGTAACCCCCCTACCCTTCCCCTAGCCAAAAAAAAAACAAAACCAAATGCAAATTGTGTTCTTTCTTTCATTTCCGTTTGTCTTTCGGAATTCTGTCTGATGCTTTTGGTAAACAAATCCACTTAGCTGCTAATTGGCGGCAAATCAGCTAGAGCTATCTTGTCTTAAATCCCTTAGTCTGTCTTTATTTTGGTTCCTTTGCGTCAAGTGCACCTAGTTACTTGTGCCTATTTTTTCGGTACTTCCTGGTACTTCCCGGTACTCCACTCGGTACTCCCTTGTTTCCTCTTTTTTTTAAGAAAACGCATCACGTGCGGCCATCATCTTGTTACTTAGCTGCTGGGTTTATCTTTCTGTTGCTGTTTCAGTTCCCAGTTTGCTTTTGCTTTTGCTTTTCCTGGTCAAATCCCATTTTAAGCAGACAACAACAGTCAACTGCAACCGAGCAGAGCAGTGGACAGAGAGGAGAGACTTATGGTACGGTAAGGCACGGCACGGCACGGCACAGTATGGATATGTTCGGTTTCAGGCTGCATTTAGCTGCGTCTGAACCACTCTGTGGTCAGTGGACAAACAGCAAATGTTTCCAAATAAAACAGAGCGAAAGAGAGAGAGGCGGAGCGAAAAGGGACGCGAAATGTAGTTTTAAGGTATGCAGGGAAGAAGGGGGTTGGTGGGGGGATAGGGCGGATGGGAAAGCGGCCATAGAGTGTGTGTGTGTGTCCAGTGATAGTCGTAAAAATACCCATGAGACTTGTCGAAGGCATGTTGCAAAAATTTCAAGCTCAAGCTCCAAATGGCAGCCAACAAAGTCTGCACACACACACACACACAAACAAACGCACACACACACACACACATACGTGCAGACATTGGCAACGCACGTCAGTGGCATAAAAGTTGCCTGTTTGGATTTCAAATGGTCAAAATGTGGACATTTGCTTAAAAACAAAATAAAAAAGAAAACCAAGCATAAAACTTACAAAAGCAAAAATACCAACAAAAACGTCTTTAGTGCGAGTACATGTGAAGGGTTGGGGCGGGGTTGGCAATGGGGGGAGAGTGGGCAGAAAGAGAACCAGTCGCGCTACTCTCGTTGCTGTTGTTGTTATTGTCCCAAAACCAGAAATGTTGAACAGCCAAGGCAGACATTACATTTCTATATATATAAAGGGTTTTTCTTCCTTTCGCAAAAAAAAAAAAACAAACTTCTTTAAAGATTGTTAACAGATGCTCTAAAGGGAAACTGAGAACACTGAGAAACGGTCAAGTGTTTTGAATATAAGTAAGAACCGAAGTGAAAGTGTTAAAATCGAACCTTCAGCTGACAATAAGAATAATAACTAAAAGTTTTAAGAAAAAGATTTCCGTTGAAGGTTGCTTTAAGAGATGGCTGAAATTCAATTAGTTGGAGTCAAAGCAAGTGCAAAGGGAGCAGCGTTTGAGACTCAACTTGAACATCGATCAACTCAATCAATCGCTCAATCATCAATCAATTATACGTCTTTCAATGCTGTATTTCGACAGGGTCGCAATTTCGCAAAGAGAAGCTATCAGTGGTCAGTTTTTTATTCGATTGTTGCTTCATCTCTCTCTCTTTCTCTCTCTCTCTCTAGCTTGCCTAGTTTTTTCTCCTTGTCTCAATCAGTTGCACACACATATAGAAACATTATTTTTTTCCATTCGCCTTTTTTGTTTTTTGCAACTAAAAGTTTGCGTTTTAGCTTTAGCCAGATTTATGTTTTCCTGCCTGCGTTTGCAGAATTGTTGTCGGAAGTTTTTTGTGCAGCATCATGGAGCACACACACACACACACATGCATGTATGTGGAAGAGAAAGAGAGAGAGAGAGGGGGAAAAGTTCTATAAAGATGTTTGCAAAATATATAAAAAGTGCACCCCAAACTTTTTGAAGAACAGGGGAGGAGGAACTGAAACCGAAAAAGAAAAAAACAGAGAAAAATATGTTAAAAGCCTGGCAGTAAACAGGAACAGAAGCTGCAGATGATGCTGGAAGAGAAGGCAAAAGAATAGAAGACGACGATGAGCACAAAGTAGCTTGTAGCTACATACACTACACATTGATGCGCCTTTTGACTTATGTGCGTTGTCTTTGACTTTTACGGGGGGTAGGTGGAAATGGGCATACTCTGTATGGTAAGAGGTTTTCTTTTCTTTTCATTTCATTTCTTTTTATGTTATTTGAGGAGTACTCTCAGGCTGTTGTGATTTGAGAAGTTGTGTTTTAGCCGGCTGCCTGTTTGAATATCCTTTTCGGCCTTGGCGTGTGCCTGATTAGCCGCATGACTGTCTTTCAACTTCTATCCGCTATCCCTCTCTCCCTGTCTCCCTGTCTTGTGTTTCGCATCTTTTACGTTTTTGGCATTTGGTTCTGTTGGTTTTTGAGGTTTTCACTTTCACTCGACTGCCTGCCAAACAAACAACATGCTGTCCAATTAGCCCAAGCACAAAGTAGTCAAAGTAGCTCCAAGCTGCTTCATGCCCTTCTCCAATTTCTGTGCGCCTGCCATGTACCTCAAATGTCATGTTATTTCGAAAGCAACGTTAAATAGGTGGTTTACGTGGGTGGCCATGTGCCAACGGCAGGGCAATGGCTAATGTAATACCAAAGTGTAGTCATTAGGCCACTTCAAAAGCGGACTTTCGCACAAATCATAGCCCCAGGCTATACTACATATACAACAGGTTCAATTACAGTTCCTTCAAGGATGAAAGATGAAGCGAAGCAAAAGCAAAACTGGCAACTGAAACAATATTGCTATTGTTGTTATTTATTTGTTAAAATTCAAGAGAATTCATATAGCAAAAATATATTAAGGTTATATTTGTTCAATCAGTAACTGCTATTCAATCAATCAGATTATTTCACCATATTCAGAAGACATTTTCAACACTGCGTTGCAATAAAAGTTACATAAAAAGAGCAGATTTGTTAAATCTTTGACTTCTGATACATATGGTATGGTACTTCCAGTATATTGTGTGCAGAGTGCATTGTGATCTTTGTTTTTCACTTAAAACTATCTTTTATATAGTCTTCAATCATCAGTCAGCAGCCATCAGTCCAAACTAAAGCTGCGTACCAAGCTGATTTCGAGGACTTTTAGGCCTTTACGTTACGTATTTCACATCACCCAATGAGCTAGACTTAAGAGTCTCAATCAGGCTCAATCAAAACTAGTGCTGCTTCCGCCTTTATCGCTTTAATAAACGGAAACATCTTGCTCTCTTTCTCTATCCCTCTCATCAATCTCACCTAGTCGCTAAATCAAAGCTTATGACCTTTGCTCCACATTAACGGGTCTTTTTGCCGCTCAAAGCTCTCATTTATTTTCTTTTTTTTTCTCGTTTGATTTTGTCTCTATCAATTCAAGCCGACTAACCGCAAAAGCTTAACCCAACGCACTCAAGTCTTTTGGCTGGCATGGCGTCTTGGCTCGAGTCGTTAAGCGCCTTGTTAATGACGCAATTTCCGTGCACTGACCACTTCTTGGCGACCTTCGGGGTCAGGTACAACAATAGTTATACACATACACATACACATACACATATATATAGTATTCTATAGAACTTCCTCTTTCTGGCTAATTAGCTTAGCAATGTTAAATCGTTGTTGCCTGCTTTGTATTGAACATTTCTATGGCATCCATCGACGCGTCGATGGAAGTTTTTGGTTACCTCGCTCTTCTTGCCAGCCACAAACGAAATGGGAATGGGTTGTTCTTTAGGGTGCCCAAAATGGCAGACAATAAATAAAACGCACACACACACATACACACACACAGACATAAGACACAACAAAAGGGATTGCTAGATTGCTTGAGTTGCTGTCTCTCCAAACATGCCGCAACAACAAGCAAACATATAATATGAGAAAGAGATAGACAGATGAAATAAATGGAGAGATATGGTGAAATGGTGAAGAAATGGTAAAAGAAACCCTTACACGACATTCTTACACAATTCCAGGCCATTACACTGAGAAATGTGACACAATTTGAATAACATTTAAAATATAAAATTGAGCATCAATTCGGCCAACACAGATTGGGTAGGAGAGTATTGAATGGGGATGGGGGGATAGCGGGTAAATGGTAAGGCGGAAGGCGGTTGTTAACCCTTTTAAGCAACACATACCAACCTTAAAAAGACGAAATATAAGCATTGATATTATTTGACTAACAAATATCCTGCATATATTTTATACAAATGGCATTTTAACAAGTTCGAAAATATTTTCAAAAGAACCAGTTCGAAGTGAACTCATACGGATGATGTTATCGTAGGAGGCTCGGAAATTTTCATCATTCCGAATACAAATTTCATCTTTCTGCTATGCTTTTCCACTTTTACAGGGTATAGTATTCAACGAAAAACATATGGAAATTGCAATAGAAATTCTAGTAAGATGCTCTGCTCCTCCACATGTTCTGCGTTTCTCCTTTTGTTTTGGGAACTGAATGAATCTTAGATTTTTTTGGTTTTGTTTTTTATTCGTTTTTGTTTTTTTTTTCATCTATCTATGGCGGCCTTTTTCATTTTGCTTTTTTTTCCTTTTCGACGCTGCTGTTGTTGTTGTTTTTGACTAAATTGCGTAAATTATTGGCATATGTTGTCTTCGTTGCGAGCTGAGAGCGTGCAATGAAACATTTTAACCCTTTTGTTTTGCTGGTTTGGGCAACAACAAGAAACAAGAAACAAAATCGTTGACGCCGACGTCGCGACGTCGAGAGGATGTCGCTGAAATTGACAGTCGCACATTGTTGGGGCGCGGCTGGTAACGAGACAAGATGAAGAAAAGAGTGAGGGGGAGGTGACGATGGAGTGTGGGGTGTTCAATTGGTTGAGGGGTTTTTTAGAGTCGAGCCATACACCATTGGCATGGCATTTCATTCCACTGCCAGTGAGTGCCTCGAGGCTGCCAGTTGCCTGTCAGTTTTGTTCGCATCGTTTTCTTTTTTCCCCGCCGCACTTGCTTTGCCTTTCCTTTCAATTTCTTTTCTGTCTGTTGTTGTTTTTTTTGGTTTTTTTTTTATCATTTATTCCCATTCTTTGGCATTTTATGTGCGCTATTTCGCGATGTAGAACAATAGCCACGCGATGCTGCAACTGGAATTGAAACTGCGAATGGGTTTCTCGGACTGTTACACTCAAAGAAACAGGGACGTTAAGAACATTGCAAATTCCCTGACAATATACAATTCTATAGATACGAACAACTCTTTAGAAAATCACATTTAACTTCCCTATTTTGAGAGAAAACAACGTGCCGTGGGATAAGCTAGTTTTTTGACAAGTGTAGCTATGCCTGGCCATAGGACCTATATATACTCTCTCGTCTACTTCTCCTTCTTCTTGTTCTTGTGGTGGTCTTTTGTTACAGCCAAACTCCGCCATCTACACATCCATTCATATACTTCATCTGCTGTGCTCGCTACTTTGTTTTTTTTTTACAAATAGGGTGAGAGAACGACAGAGAGAGAGAGAGAGAGAGAGAGAGAGGAAGGGATACACCCTATCTTTCTTACTTAGTTCCTTTTGCAGCCCTTTTTGCTTTTGGGTGCTATCCTTTAACTTTATTGTCTTGCCAAAGAAATAGACTTTTAATATACTATACGAGAGCCTAGCACAGAACACAATACACAGACCATAAATGTTGGGGTGTGACGTGTTAGTGTGCGTGTATGTGTGTGTGTGTGTGGAAATATTAGGCTCCTTTTGCCAGTTCATTGACTTGCCCACAACAATAGTTTGAAGTTTGTCTGCCAAAATATGAGCGCACATTCGAAAAATGAAAAAAAAAAAACTAACCTTCCGGGTCAAAAAGTGTTGGAAAGCGAAGAACTGTGAGAAACGTGAAACCGTTTGACAGAAGCTGTGGCAATAAAAAGAATCGACATGATGAGGAATCAGATCAGAATCGTTAAGAGAAGGAATATTTCTCTTAATTTGAGTTGATAAATTTACGTAGCAATAAGTAGGCCTTGTTTTGAAATAGTTGGCTTGATAAAAGCAGAAAGAAAAAATTTTAGTACAAAATTTTGAAAGCTAGTCGAAATTACAAATTTACACAAAATAAAAACGGAGCTGAATTTTTCAATTTTACAACTAACCAAATATATTACGCAGATATGTCGAACGAACAACAGCAACAAAAACAACAAAAAGTCGAGCAGCAGAAAGATGCAAATGCAGACAAGAAAAGTTCAAATCTGAACGCAGAAGTGGAGCAATCAAATGCGTTCAACCAAATGTTTGCCACACTTGAGGCAGAGCATCAAAAGCTTATGCAACTGGAACAACGTCGGCTCAAGCTCACCGAAGAGATGAAGAATCTGCGCGATAAATTGCAACTGGAGAATTGCAAAATGCAAAGCAAAATCAACGAATCGCAAACCGAAACCGAAACCGAAACTAAATCTAATGACGTCAAAATCACAGGTAAGGGATCAAATAGAGAGCTCTGAACTGGGGATAATTGGTAATTGTAATCATATTATTATTCTTTTAGAAATAGATTGGGACGCCATGGTTAGGGAGGATACAGGTCTTCTGGAACAAGCTGAAATACAACGTGTTGAGGATATGACCCTTAAGACGGTGGATTCGAGTGTTGCCGTTGAACAATATGTTTGCACAATTGAAGCGCCAGCCATATGGCATATGCCTGTTTGCGCAATCGATCTCGAGTCAGATCCACAGCAAACCGACTCCGAATTCGAGTCATGCGATGACGATGCAGATACAGCACCAAACTAAGTTTTTTGATACTATTGAATGAACTAAAACAAATAACAATAAAAGAAACGCAAATGATTTAAAAAACTAGAAATCTTTATCGTATAATATTTTTCCCTATAATAGCATTCCAATGTGGAAACATCTTTTCTGATGCCCCCGTCAAAATGGTTTCCTTCTTACAATTCAATTTGTTGACCTTTGTGCTTTGCGTCTTTGGCCAGTCTTTGGCGTCGGCTTTCCACAGAAAACAAATTAGTTGCCAACTGTCCGAAACAAATGTTGCGCACGCCGCCTTCAGCACTATCCCTATGCCTCTTGATGTGTGTGTGTTTGTGTGTGTGTATAGTATAAGGAAAAAATCATATAAAGCTCAGCATTTCAATCATAATGCTGCTGATGAGCTTGGGCTCGGACTCCACAGGGAACAGCCGCTCAGAGGGTGTTGGGGTTGGGGTTGGGGTTGGGGTTTTGGGTTTATTTGGACATTGGAGCTGCTTAGCTCGATTTCGATGTCGATTTCGATGTGTGTTTGCACACACTCAAGTTTCGTGGCATGTACTGGGCATATTGATTGCTAGCCTGAAGCCAGCAATCGAAGGAACGACGGAAGGAGAGACAACCCCCCCCCAACCACTAACCCAACCTCAACCCCTCCTCGCAGTTAGAGACGACGCCATTGTCCGTTGTTGCATATTTTTCCTTTCGTCAGTTTGTGTTTTTTTCTTTTTCCTCTTGAGCGACTAGGTCAAGAGGTCATGCGGGGAGTGGGCGGGGGTTCAAAGAACTGCATTGCTGCCTTGCTGTGTGCCATGCAAATTTCACAACCCACACACAAACTTTTCTTCCCCCTTCCCTTGCCTAGTCATTTTCAGCCATATTTCGCATATTTTGCAATGCAATTTTTATTTTTTACCCGGTTATAAATTCATTTTTTTTTTTTTTTTGCATTTTTTACTCAATGTTTTGGTGGGTTGCTGGAGTTGGAGCTGGAGCTGGAGCTGGGTGCAGCGAAATGCACTTGAAGTTTTGTCGTTGTTGCCATTGTTGCAGGAAGTCGGAAGCCGAAACCGAACCCAAACAGAATGTCGGAACGAACAACTTCTTGCAAGTAAACTAAACTAAACTGAACTGAACTAAAACTAAACTCAAACCCCAACCAAACAAACAACTTTTGCTCGAGCAGCGCCACCTGCTAAGCCACCTGACCTGAACCTGAAGCTGAAGGGAGGGAGTTTTTCAGATAGGGTAAGCAAGCAGCAACCAACGGTAGCGCCAACAGAAATTACTTATGTATATTATTGTTGCTGTTGTTGCTATTGTTGTTGTTGTTGTTTTTTGGGGGGGAGTTTCTGTGAAGTAGGTCATTAGGGACGTTCGTTGTCCGCCCGCTGGGCTACTTGAATTATTAAATGTTTGTTCCATACATACAAACATATATACTATACATATATATATAGTATAGTATAATGCCAGAAGAGTAATAGTAGAAATAGTCTTAGAACATTTCACAAATGTTCCCCCTTCTTCTTCCGCCACTTCCCTCAAGTTGTTTTCCGCTGACATTTGGAAATGCTGGGCAAAAGTTTGCCGAGAATGAGAATCACAAAAACTCTCAACGGACTCTTAAATTTTATTATGGGAATACAATACCCCAGCTATAATTTAAGTAAAACTAAAGGTGATAACTTATTAATCCAGTTTCTTACATAATGTTTTCTTAACGCATATCTAAAGATTTTTCAATTCATTTCTTACCAAAATGCACTTTTTCCGTTTATTTGTAACCGAAAACTTACCTGTAGAGAGAGAGAAAAATATAGGATTAGAAATTGTTTTCAAATATTATTTCAATTGTTTTCAATTAAGTTGCTCGGCATACTGTCTTACATAAACTATATATTAATTGATATTTGTTAGAGTTTAACTTATTTAGAACATCTTTTTTCAAAGGAACCATTAAGGTTACTCAAAAGTTTATACATTCCATTTAACTAAAACTTAACTCTAACTTATTGTACTTACATACAAATCGAGAGTAGAAGATAAACAAAATACTTTTACACTTGTCGTTGGTCTTGTTTACGGGGGGAAAGCTGAGAGGAATACTTATTTGCCTAAGAATTCCAATTGAACAAACACACAAACTGAGCTTAATAAGTCGAATATACTAAATACATCATACAAAATTTAATCTTCATTTGTTCTAGTTTAAATCGTCATTTCTCTCTTCAGGTCTAAACACAAGAGTCACATTCATTCATTCATTCATTGCTTGGATAAGTAGCTGGCCAATAACGAAAGGACAAAAATATATTTGTTTGTCGTTGGAGAGAGAGGAAGGTGGAGCAAAGAAGAAGAATCCTTGTTGCATGCATATTGAAGAAGTTGTGCAATAAAAAGTAATTGGAGTTTCCATTTAATATGGAACAGCAACAGAAAAAGATGCTAACCCAGTTTGAAGTCGTATTAGTAGCAGCATTCTCCACTCTTCTCTTTTCAAGTGTCTCTCTCTCTCTCTGTCCTTCACACACACACACACATTGTATCATCATCATAGATGTATCCACTCTATGTCCCCCACCCAACCTCTTAACTTTATACAGTTTTGGCTCGTTGCTCATAAAACTCAGTCAAGTAAAAGTACGAATGCTTTTCGATATGAAATGCATGAAACTGACAGCCAAACATATTGCGCCGCAATTTTTACCACAGTGCTAGTCGGAGTCCCATCCAATTCTAAACCCATCTCCTCACCCACCACCCTCTTCTCCTTCTCTATCTCTCTCTCTCTCTCTCTATCTATGACCACTTGGCCATTGCCTTCTCTTTCTCTCTCGCTTTAACCCCTTGACGGTATCCTTGTTCCTTTTTTTTTTTTTGATATACGAAACATACATATATGAGGGGAGAGGAAACGAGCCTGAAAGCTGTTTCATTTCAAACACTTCTACACTCAAAAAAAAAACATATATAGCTTAAAAATAGGAAATTCCTTCATTTTTTTTATAAAATTTTAATTTTTATCTCAAATTCCCTTGTCAATATTTTGGTAAAAAATTATAAAAGATTTCCCTAATCCATATGGGGTATATATATTTATTTTCTTTAAGTGTACTTGCGTCGCGGACTGAGGCTATTTGGCATTTTTGTTGTTGTTTGTTCTATGGAAAAGGATGTTCTACTACATATACATTCACATTTATACTTTATGCAGATACAAGTACAACACCCACCCCCCACCCCCCCCCCCCCCCCTCTTGTTCTTTAGCTCTCTTGTTACCGTATCAAAATGCATATTGTACACTCGACAAGATACTCGCGCCGCGCACATTGTATAATATGATATGATAAAGAAGCGAGCGTTTCGCTTTTAATATGCAACTTGGTAGCGCAGCAGTGGGAAAATTGTTGGGTGGTGCAAGTTGGGGGTGTTTCGGTTCAAATCTTTAGTGGGCTTTTGTCGACCCATCGAACATTTATGGTGTCACGTTGTATGGCTAAAAAGACTTAAGATTCGATATGTTGAATGCACAAGCAAGCCTTATAATTCCCAAGTTGTTTGACAAACCTATTATTGGTCTTAGATACAAGAAATAGAATTCATTTAGTTGCTTAAATTTACTTAAAAATGTTTAAAAATACTTATGGAACAAGTTGCATGTTGTTTGCTTGATTCGATAACAATCGATTATAATCGATAATATCGTTAGGACGCAATTAGGTTAAAAATATCACTTTTTTAACGTTGCAGCGTCATAAATGTTTGGTTTTTTTTTCTCTTTTGTTATCGTTATCGATATACTGTATGTGTAATTATTTACCTGCTTGAATGGTTCGGCTCGTGGGCAAAGGGTTCAGCATAAATATTACGCACGGGTGGCACACGTCGTGGCAATGGTGGCGGCACCGGATTATAGCCATCCATAATGGTATCACAATCGGAGTACTTCATCGATTTCATAGTCATTTTGGTTCACTGCTGCTGTTGATTACACTTTCGATTAATCGTTTATTCGTTTTGGTTTGTTTGTTTGTTTGTTTGTTTGTTCGGACACTCGACACTTTTACACTTTTACACACGCGCGCTTATCGCTTCTCTTCTCCTTTTCCTTTTTTTTTTTGCTCAATTTTACTTTATTTGCATTTGCTTTTCTGTGTGTGTTTTATGATAATTTCACTGTAATTATTATTAATTATTATTGGCCACGTTGCATTGCGTTTCCATTTCAATTAATCATCATCGCGCGCCAAGTTTTTTCTCTCTCTCTCTTGCAATAATTATGCGTTATCAGTTCTCGCAACTCTCCCTCACTCTCTCACTCCGCCCTACAAAACTGGCTCTCTACTCCTGCTCCTTCTGCTCCTTGCTGTCCACCTGTAAGCAGGCGGATGGGAAGTTGCCACCTTCTGCTGCTGCTGCTGGCATCGCTGCCGCCGACAGCACTTTTAATTGAATGCAAATATTCATTTACCTCCAAACGGATTGTCTGTTTTGTCTTTCTCACTCGTTTTGCACTCTATCTATCTCACTTTTGCGAATGTCGCTCTCTCGCTCTCGTTGTTTGATTGGTTTATTGCCTTCACATATTTAAAAAGACAACATTAACAACAACAACTAGCAACAGCAACAACAAAAAACACACAAAGTGTTTTATTTTGTTGTAGTCATCGATTTAATTTTAAATATTGCGCCTTGTCCTGCGAAAAAAAGGATTAGAGAAAATTTTAAGTTATTGCTAAAAAAAAAAAAGAAAATGTTTGAAGTTCCATTTACGCTTTTTCGTTTCGGTTTTGGTTCACGTTTCACGCACGGCAAGTTTCGATATTCGATATTCAATCGCAATTGTTGTTAACTTTAATCAACTAAACATTTCATAAGGCTTGTTTATCGTACTTTATTAGAGAGAAATGTTTTCCCCATTTCACTTTTCAAATCATTTTCATTAATGCCCCCAAGCCAAGAATACAAAAAGAAAAAACAAACCAAACTTATCATTTATGTTTGTTGTTCGTTCAATTGGAAATTCCCAAAGAATTGGAATACCTTTTGTGCAAAGAAAATGAGTTCAAACATCAAACCCATTCATTCATACGTAGATAATCTGCAGCGTTTTTTTGTTTTTTTGTTGCCACACACACACACACACACACGGAGAGCTGTCCACTTAGATACATATATGTATACATACTTATATCCGGCTATTTTGTGAAATGTGCAGCAATGTGAAATAATTTCGAGTATCGATTTTTAAGCATATCGGCTCAAAAGCAGCTCAACTTGAAATCATCTTTTCGGTTCACAACTCGAAACACCAAACGAAGCCCCAAACAAAATAAAAATAAAACCCAAATCCGCAACAAATGGACGCATTAAATTTGTTGTTGTGTAATACCCTATAGATGTGTGTGTGTGTGTGTGATTTCTCACTCTATTTGCTCTCTCTCTCAGTTGGGAAAACAATCAAATTAAGTGTAGACCCATAAATGATAAGCATGTACGCATGTTTGTTTGTATCTTGCATCCTTAAACACTCAACATAAAACTAGAAACAAATTATTTATATTATTAAGGCTTCAATCATTTTGATGAACTTCTATTTGATAGCATGGAATAAAGGATCTGAAAAATAATCACAAAACTTAGGAAACTTAGGAAACTAGGAAAATAATTATGTGTATATATCGAAAGGTTCTTTTATAAGGCTTTCTTAAAACTGAAACTTTAGTATTTTATGCTTGGAGAGGTTCAGAAAAAATGCAATATCTTTATACAGTCGAACTTCCGTATAACGAATCTGAAGGGGACAAGAAAAAACTTCGTTATAGAGAAAATTCGTTTTATTGAAAGGGTTTTTGACTGAACAGAATTGGTTTCTGTCTTCGTTGTACAGAAAATTCGTTATACGGCAGTTCGTTATATGGAGTTTCGACTGTAGTTGTAATCTGTAACTGTATCTGTAACTGTATCTGCGGTCTGTAGCATAAGGTATTATCTATGTATATTCGAATGCTCAAGATATTTGTTCTACACTTGATTTTTGAGCTGATGCTAATGTTGTGTCTGTGTGTGCTTTGGCGTTTTTGGGTGTAGTCTATAAGTTGTTCGAATTGTGTGTATCTTGATGCTGTTGTATCTGTCTGTTTGTCTCTCTAATCACAAAATCCCACCCATGATGTACAACACTAACAACAACCAAACAAACAGCAGCAGCAGCAGTACAAAAATTATAAAGTCATCGTGTAATATTGAAAAAGAAGAAAAAAGAAGGAACAGAAGACTTAGGGCAGGTTCGAGGGTAAAGGGTGTAGTACTTGAGGCCAGACGGCCGATGCCAAGCAATTTCAAATGTAATCCGTTATTGTGGTCGAAATAACAGCAACGGCAACAAAAGAGTAAAGCTCAAATATGTGTTTGTGTGTATCTGCAAGATACATTGTTGAAGCAGCAGCAGCGGCAGCAGCGGCGGCGGTGGATTTTCATTTCAAATTAAATTTATGAGATGGCATAAAATATGGGCAAGAAAGATGGAAAAAATTGAATTATCGAAGCGAATGGCGTGAAGCCGCTGTCAAAGTGTACGTGTGTGTGTTTGGTTGTGTGTGTGTGCGACACCTGAAAATGAACCGCAATAGAAACAAGATACAAGTGATATCAATACTACTACTATATAGACAGACCACAAGCGGTGCAAGAGATCTGTATCGAAATGCAGCAATGTAGCTAATTTTCGATTAATCAAAACCACAGGGAGCGTTAGGTGGGCGGTTGGTAGGCGTGGCATGTTCATTAGCAAGTACAACACACAAAAGACGAAAATGAGCTGGCAAAACTTTTGAAGTGAAACTAAATTTCACACTAGCACACGCATTAAAATACTACTAGATACATTTGTATCTCTGCTCAGCTTGACGCTTCATCAACAACATCATCATCATCATCATCATCATCATAATGAGTATCAGCAGCAGCAGCAGCAGCTAATGAAACATTTGCTCAGCAATGAAAACAATTTCACGTTCATTAAAAAAAAAGCTCCAACTTTTTTGTCGATTAATTTTTGTTGTTTGTTGTTGTTGCTTTTGCTCAATATTTCAGCAACGTTCAAAGTATTTGTGTCGGTTAATCATATAATTGCCACATGCCACGTGCTGCTTCTTTATTGACAAGTGATAAAAAAAAACAACAACAAAATACACAAGCAAAAATGCGAATTACATGAGTTGAAGTTTTTTTTTTTCACTTTGCAAAGGAAACTTTGCATCAACTGCAATTTGACAGGCCAATTAACAGTAGTGAGTTTCTGTTGTTGTGTGTGTGTGTGTGTCTGACAGCAAAAGTTGCGCAACAACAACAACAACATTTCAACATTCAATATTCAATAAAAATTAATTGGATATTGATACATTAATAAAGTAAAGTTGGTCAGAGAAGATCATTTTATTTTCGATTTACTAAAAACGAAAAGACAAAAACAAAAACACAAAGAAACACCTTTTAGTAAATTCTTATAATAATTATGAGCTATCATCATTATTAGTTACTTTGAAGTACTTTATATTGTTGATTGATCTCGTTTTTGGCTGTTTTTTCATATTTTCAAAAATAATGTGCGAATGGGTCTGGCAACGCCGCTCAGCTCTTCCATCTCGAGGCAGCGATAAGCACGAATTTGTGATGGAATAAATCTTAAAATATATCTAAAATCCTAATATTTATCATATCATATCTGAGACATTATGCCTTTCTTTAATCATGTTAGGTGCACGAAAAAAAGTCTTAGTCAATCCCATTACAATCCCTTTCCTTTTTTATTTTTCTGCAAGTCTAACTTTTATTTGCGAATACTTTTGATCTTGAAACTTGATTCATTTTTGCTGAAAACTTCTTGTTATTATTAGTATATTATATGATATTCTTAATAGCCGGAGGCTCTCTTTCATTCTCT
This sequence comes from Scaptomyza flava, assembly GCA_030179655.1. Classification (NCBI taxonomy): domain Eukaryota; kingdom Metazoa; phylum Arthropoda; class Insecta; order Diptera; family Drosophilidae; genus Scaptomyza; species Scaptomyza flava. Next base: position 3,789,565 of record JARNME010000314.1, on the reverse strand, counting down.
CTCTCTCGCTCTCGAAACTTAAAACACGCATGTTTAGCCTCAGAATTCCTTCAGTGTTTGGTTTAGTTTTGTTTTTATCTTCAATTTGAAGCGCAAAGTATCTCAAGATTAAGTAGCAACAAACACGAAACTTTGTCTCTCTCTCTCTCTTTGTTAAATTGGCTAACTCTTCTAAGCCAGTCATGACCATAACACTCTTCGCTCCCCTTTCCACTCTCCATCTGTGTCGTCATTAATCTCTGCCTGCGCTGGCTACCAGTTCGCTGCACTTAACTCAACTCAACTCAAGTCATGGACATAAAAACTAAAAAAAAAAAATAACAAAACCACACAACCTACGCAAAAAATGCAGCGCGAAAAAAAGGCATGCTCTCTGAGCTGAGATAAAGGAGGAACATGGCTTAGTAGCGAGTAGTGGGGGGGAGGGGGGACAGGGGGCACGAAACGGTGGAATAGATGGGGGCTAGTTGGAAGCTGGAGCTAAGAGCTGCTCCTTTAAAATTTGTGTTTTTGTTTTTCTGATTGTTTTTTTTCGTTTTTTTTTTTTTTAGTGCAAATCATGTTGACGCCCCGCACGCCTCCGAAAAACACAACAAACGAACAACAACAACAAGTAGAAGAGGAAGAAAATTGTATATGACCAAAATGCTACCAAACGAGTTCGAAGCAGGTTTATCTTTGCTTATAAGTCTTACCCAGCATAAGGCAGGCGGACGCTAAAGACTTTGAGGCATGTTGATTGCCTATAAGCTAGTAGGTTATTTTTAAATGTATAATATTTATAAGAATGTATTTTATTTAAATAATAAAAAGTGAAGAAATTGTTGAAGTTTTTTATTCATGTTTTCTCTAAGCGTTCCCAAGTGTTTCTTCGTGCTCCATCCTCGAAAAGAAGGCTGACTTAACATAACCAATCCAACAACTTCAACTATCGAATCTTTGTTTTGATTTTTATTTGCTCTTTCTTTTCTAAGATTTATGGCATAAGATTCGATATATACTATTGCAATAGCTAGAATCCAGGTTTGATGGCAAATGTTTTGGGTTCAGCTTTTTTTTCTACTTTTCTTTTGTAAAACTAACAATTAACAGGGCATTTTGCAGTAGAGCACTCGCATAAGTTCTTAGTTGTAGCTTGGTTTTTTTTGCGTCCTTTAAACTGTTTTTGTTGTTGTTGTTGATTGTCTGCTTGTTATATTTTGGCCAAGCCAGTTTTTAGTTTTCTGCCTTCTTGGCTCAAACGGGTTTTTGGATGTTTGCAATGGTAAAGGCAGACTTTTGTGCCGCTGCTGCTGCTTCTGCTGTTGCTGTTGCAAGTGATCTACCTTCAACTTTTCCTCCCTTCCCCTTCCGCTTCCAATTCCCCACCCACCAACACTCTCTGCACCAGCGCCTCTTCAACTGCAAATATCAGCAGCAGCGAAAATGCAATTAAAATTCGTTTTTTATGATCATAAAAATAGTTTTTCTCTCTCTCTCTCTCTGTTGAACAAAAGGAGAATATAAAACAATTAAATGGCGTTCAAATGCTGATTGTTTATAAATACAATAGCAATAAAGTAGCTTGACAAAGGGAGATGGGCAGATGGGAGGTGAGGGAGCTTATTGGGGTTGCCCCCCACAACAACATTTTCTTGCCGCACATTTGCCACAAATGTCAAAAATAATCATCATGGGCAACATTTGACAACATGAGCGACACACACTCTCCACCCCTCTTGGCTGCTTCTCCATTCCCCCCCCACCTCCCACCACCTCTTCACACTCACCACTCCACTCTGCCAGCTATCTTAAAGCATAAGCCGCGCCCCGATACAAAAACCAAAGGGTTACCCAAAAACATTTTTATGTGTGGATTTTATTTCCTCAGCAGCGTCTGCTTGTTATTGCTTTTAAAAGAGCTGGTGGGGGAGCGGGCGGAATACAGTTTCCCCCTCTGTTTATGAGTGGGAAGTGCGTGCCACAAAATAAAGCTGAAGCTGAATCTGAATCTGAGGCCAATTCTCTTGATGGTCGAAGAGGAGAAAGAAGATCATCATTTCGGATGGTCCCAGAGTATTTTTTTGTTTTTTGTTTTTGTTTTTCAGTTCATATGTGAATTCTTCTTGTGTGTGTGAATATACATACATATGTATGCGCATGCATATAAAATATGTTTTTCCAATTAGCGTTTATTTGGTTTTTCATTTTCTGTTTTATGTTATGCTAGATAAACAACAAAAGCAAAAACAACAAGCAACAACAAACTGTGAACTGTTCCAAGGAAAGTGTCGTCAAGAGTTCATGTATGGGGCAGGCAGACAGAGAGGGCGGGAAGAGAAAGGGTGGCGGGGGGTATAGAGTATGCAGCTGCATTGATTTGAGGGCAGCTAATTGGCGAGGCTCAAGTTGAGAAGCTGAAAATTATTAAGTGTGATTTGAATGTATAAACATTTTGGGAATAAAATTGAGAGAAAGGGAGAAACAAAGAGAAAGAGAGAGAGAGATAGAGAGAGAAAAGGAAATTGAATGAAAAGAACTTGATCATACTTGAACAAGATACAAAAATCTTCTTGCTTGACTGATTTTTCCTTTTGGAACACATAAAATACCTCTAAAGAATGGTATCGATGGCCTATCGATATTTATCGAATGTTATGCAGCAGGCAAGAAAATCCAAACGATTACATAATTATCACTAAACGAACATGAAATATGTTATAAAGTAATTAACGATAACCTATCGATATTTATCGAATGTTCTAGAATTGAATGAAATAAAAAAATCTTCTCTCTGATTGGAATACATAAAATACCATTGAAGAATGGTATCGATAGCCTATCGATATTTATCGAACGATTACATATTCATCACTAAAAGAACATAAAGTTCAAAGTGACAAAAAAGAATATAACAAAAAATATTTAAGACTCTTTTGAATACAAAAAGCGAATCAAAATATTTGTATCATAAAGATAGAGAGAGTGCGAGAGAGAGATAACAATCATTTGGTTGACTGCATTGCATTGGAGATCCCTTAATTTCTCTCTCTTTCTCGTTGTCGTTGCCTGCGTGTTTTGCACATAAATTAACGCCCCTGTCATAATGCAGCGCACAAATTTTCAAGGTCTTGCCACAGCTACACAGTGTTAAACAGAAACCAAGATATAGGGGCCATTGCATAAGGTACATGCTGGCATTCATATACAGTTTGCCCTATGTCGTATGCAGTAGTAGGTATGTCGGTATGTTGGCTTGGCTTGGGCGTCGCGGGTAGGGTAGAATGTATCTTTAGTTTAACCGCAGGCTGGCTGGCTGCTTGGCCGCACGCACGCACGCGTTCTGCATTGCCAATGAGTATAAGAGCGACAAGAGAGAGTGCAAGGGGCGAGAGAGAGAGAGAGCCATCATACCCAAGAGATGCACTTTGCTTGCTTCTTCTGCTGGCTGCTTTGTGTTTTTTTTTTGCTCCTTCTTTGTTTTTGTAAATATTTTGCGTGCTTTGAGATTTATGCGATCTTTTCTTGTTGATTTTTTCTCACTCTGCGCTCTCAGCGACAAAAAAAAAAAAAACACAACAACAAAAAAAAAAATGCTTCATCTTCTACTGGTTGGCATTTATTTGTCTTGAAAGTTTTATTGCTTTTAGATTTATGAGTTCTTGTCTCGCATGTTTCTCTCTCAGTAGTTTAAAGATCATAATGAAGTTGATGACTTGATGATCATCAACATAATAATAACGATGATGATGATGATGCTGTTATTGCGCACATGTCACTGAAAAAATGTGTTCACACCTCCAAAATTATGAAGCAGCCAGTCAACCAGTCAGCCAGCCAGTCAACCCCTCGAATCGCCTGCCCCTCGACTTGCCACAAAGTTGCTACCAACCACCAAACACGCACATGTGGCACTGTTGATTGACTGATGGCCACAAAAAATTAAAGAAAGAGGGAAACACAAAATTTTGTATATTTATTTATTTAATTTTGTTTTGTTTTGTTTCTTTTATTTTTATTTTTCGTTTCATTCAATAGCCAACATTTTTGGTTCATTGGTATGCTCAAGTTATGGTTTGGTGATCTACCTCGGGTTATAACGTATTATACAGAAAAATCTGTATCTGTATCTCAGTACTCAACCTGAGTAAAGGAGACGGTAAGTATATACAGTCGAACTTCCATGTAACGAACTTCCGTATAACGAGATTTTCTTACAACGGAATCAGAAACCAGAACTTTGCATTTCATTCAGTCAAAACACAATTCTATATTACGAATTTTTTCTTGTTCCCTTGAGCTTCGCTATATGGAAGTTTGACTGTATCTTAGTTTGCCACAGGCAGATTAAGCTTGAGATTTTATTGAAAAAAGTTCAGTTTTAAATCGTTTCGAGGAAATGCCATTGGGGAGCGCTCTTAAACGAATGTAATATGTCAAAAATATGCATAAATTCCACGTAAAATCAGAGATTAGCTTATGAATAAATATTCGAGAATCAAATAATAATTTAATTAATTTCTCTCTATTTTTAGAGAATCCAAAGAGCACACCAGAAATTCCCCAGAGAAGCAACCCCATTTAAATGACGTAAGATTCGCTGCTGCGAATCAAAAACAAACCTCAAACAAACTTACAAAAAAAAAAAAAAAGTGTCTCATGTCAAAAGTAAAAAGTTTTACATTTCTGGTTGATTCGATTCGGTTGGATTTGTGTCTTAAATTCAGGTTGAAGGAGCGCGGTGATAGCTTATCAGAATTAGACACACACACACACACACACATGCATTGAGAATGTGTGTGAGCCAAGCAGGATGCGTAAAAAAAGGAATTTGACGGAAAGGGCCGCCCGCAGTTATGAAATACATTTTTGGAATGGGTTGCGTTATAATATGAAGATATTCTGAAACCTCTTCCGCCTTATGAGATTAAAACCTTTGAAGACATTTCATATACTATATGTAAAATTGTGACTACTAACTAAAAAATACGAAAAACAATAAAAATAAACTTTGATAAGAGCGAACACAAAGGGCAACTTTATGGTAAAAGGGGCAGATTGACTTAACTAAATAAGTTAATATTTATTGAAAGCATCACAAACTGTGAGAGAGCGAGAGAGACTTAGGGAGTACTTTGTCCTCTTCTGAGTATTATTTAGAGTATTACAGTCAAGAAAAATTCTCTTCAAAAACAATAAAAAATTTTAAGATATTTTTCAATCGTTTAACTTAATGTTACAGAGTTCGTGACATTATTATAATACCCAAAGTGCAGCATACAATAAAGAAGTAAACAAAGCAAAAGCAAAGTGCAGGCAGCATAATAAAAAGTTAAGTACAAGTAAACAAACACACACATGTGTGCGCTTGTGTGTGTGTGTGTGTGTTTCTGACAAAAGAGCAATTTGTTATTTAATGAAACTGAAAATGAAATAAGTCGACAATGCTGCAAGGAAACTGTGTGTGTGTGTGTGTCTGAGAGGGTAACAAAATCAACAAAAAGATAAAGACACACATAGAGAGAAAGAGAGAGAGAGTAAGAGAGAAGGAGAACGAGAGAGACAGGAGCCACGTAAGTTGCACATTATAATAAAGAAAGATACTTCAACGGGTCTCCTGAAATACAACAAACAAAAAATAAAGCATCTGCCAAGATGATGAAAAGCATTTAACGCAGCGCATGCTAATAGCAAATGCACACACACACACACGCGCGGAAGTAGAAGCAGCAACAGCAACGGCATCCTGTTTCTGACTTCTTCTTGCAACAAAAATATTAGACTTAAACTTTCGCTCGCACATTTAATGCCTTTGATTGCTATCAGCAATAGCAACAATAGCAACAACAACAACAACATAAACTACATCATCGTCAAAAGTGTGGCAAGTGTGGAGAGTAAGTAACATTACCAGCATTGAAATTGTATCTGTATCTTTGACATTAAACAGCAACAGCAACAACGCACAAAAAGTTGAGCCAATAAAGCAAAGCAACACTCCACCCCCCTCCCCCTCATCACGCCAAAGCAATAGTCGTGTGCGCCAAGGCCAAGACCACATTTTTTATTATTGTTGTTTAAGTGTCGCTAAGTGAAAAAAGTTGTTTTTCTTTTCACTTTTTTTTTCGTCACAAAAACATTCAAACATTTTATTTTCTTGTATTTCCTTGTTATTCTTTTTTTTCCCACATTCGGAAAATGATTTTCAGCTTAGAGTTTGGAACTAAGTAATGCAATTTGTGAACTTTAAAAAGCCCACACTTAAAGTGAACTAAGTTGTTAAAACTTTAGGTTCTTGTTTCGATACAGATACAGATATGTTGCAAAGAAGACACAATTTGGACTGAGTTTGATTGCGAAAGCTTTTGAATGTTTCAGATTGATTTCAATATTCTTATTAAATATTATTAAGTGTAATTACAAAACTTTCCTTATCTTTATCTATAGATATTTATCGATTGTTTGTATCTTTCGATATCGATATACATTGATCTTTCTCATTCTCCATCCCTTTTACATAACAACTCTTTCATTGCCGTTTTATGGCTTTTGTTTTAATGCTCAAGTTGAAATCAAATCAACCAAATCGATTTCGATCGAGATTGAAATTACTTCTTCTTCTTCTTCTGTCTTACATTTTACTAGTTTGATTGTCTCAAAGCAGCTTGTTAAAATAGTTTAACGACAGCAGGCGAGACTTCAAACACAGCCCACACCAAAAACAGAACAAACCAAATCCAAATGTGATCGTGCCAACCAGACAATGGAGAAGAAAAACCTTTTCATACACACACACACACACATAAAATGACAGGAGAATTCGCCCCCACACACACACACACACACATACTGAACAACAGACAAATCGCAGACACATTTGTCGCTTCAGCAATCAGCAAACAACGAAAAAACAGTTTTAGTAAAGGGAATACCCAGAATGAAGTTGAAGGTGGAGTGTGGTATGGGGTGAAAGTAACGTTGCGCTTCAGCGGCTTGCAACAAAAAACAAAATAAAAGATAAACGAGCATAAAACTTAATTCCAAGCCACACACAACGCCTAGAAGAATCGCTCCAAAAATCTTTCCGTTAAAGAGTTCAACTTTGTCGAGTGGCTCGTTAACGTTGTCGGCCCCCTTCCGCTCTCTTCCGCTCTCTCTCTCTCTCTCTCTTTCTCTTAGTTTATGTGCCTGCTCAAGAGGTGTTAAAAAATAGAGACCAAAACACAAGAAGCGATCTTTAAAAGGGCTTATCAGTTGAATGGATTGTTAAAGGTTTTGCATTTTAAATGAGGCAAACATCGCGACGTAGGCTGCGCCGGATCACATTTGGTTAGATACCAAGTTTGGGGCATGCCACAAAGCTGCGCTTCAGCTGCTACAAAGCAGATAAGACGCCACCACACACACGCACACATCACATTTGCATGCCAAATGAGCGACAAACAGTTTAACTGCAACACGTTCTTCTCAACAAGAAACAAACTAGAAAACTTCAAATAACAAACAAAATAAAATACAAACAAGAAACAAGCAACAACAACAATAATAATTTACATATAACATGGGCTTTTTTTTTTTTGTTGATGGAAATTGTTTTAAGTTTTTATTTTGTCTTCTTAAATTTTTATTGTGATTTTCATGTTTTTCAATTGATTTGTTTTTTCTAAGATAAAATCGGGAACCAAGAATGGACGAATCTTACTTGATTCCTTTCTATCTAAAGAGATGATATATATGTAAAAGGTTATCGATATATTGCTGTTTCGATAGGTATCGATTCTCTGTTGGTGTCGTTAACAAACACGATCGTACCAGGACAAACAAGTCGAAAAGTAGAAGTTGACGCGAGTTAAGTTGAACACTCAAAGTTGCTTAAGTTGAAATTTGAATAATATTAATCGTTGTGGATATGAAATCGATCTTTTTATACTTTAAACATTGTTAATCATATTTTGTTAATAAACATTACATATATATTTCGAGCTTTCTAATCTGATTTTCATGGGTAAGAAAGATTTTTCTTTGATTAATTTTACCCCTTTTAATCGGATTTTTTTTGATTTTTAGGTTGTTGATTTATCCCTTCCTTTTGTCTCTCAGTCTTTTGGTTCAATATCTACTTGGATCACTTTTCTTCAGTTATTTTCTTCCCCATTTTTTTGTTGTCGTTAAACTATACATAATTGTCCAAAGTGTTCGGAGTTTATTGGCATATCCATCAGCGAGTTCGCTGGCTGGCTGGCTGGCTGGCAAAACGTTTTACACATAATAAAGGCGTCAAGAGCACCATAATAATAATTATCTTCTTTCCCTCGCGCTCTCCTCCCAACCAACAACGACTGGCAGTACAGTAAAAAAAAAACAAATTTTAATTATTAAAAAAAAAAAGAATATACGAAAATCCCAAACAAACTTCTCATAAAATGAGCTCGCTGCATGGCAAATAAAACAACTTTTAACCAAAAAAAAAACCAAACAAAGTGCTTTGGTTCATAGCCAAATGAAAATGAGAGAAAGCGTGGGGGGGGGGGGGGGTCGTAGGGGGGGTCGTTGAGCATGTGTTTCTCCCAACCGTTCTCCCACCCCGCACAAGCGGCGGCCGGCACGGGTGTTGATTGGCATGTTCGGCTGCACTCTCTCGTGTGGCACTTGCCACAGCTCGCAATTAGGCGGCCATTGCACTTGTCTAGGGTCTCTGCTCTGCTCGACAACCACCCTCCACCCTGCCTCATCATATAATGCCTCATATCTAGCGTCATACACTAACATACACTAACACACATTCCACTCCATATCCATTTCTCGGATTGCTGTTGAAAATTTGATGGCACGACAAAAGCGCAGCAGCCGCAACACCAAACAGACACGACAAACAGACAGAAAGACAAATGGACTGAGAGAGAATGTTACTTTGCTTTGGCTGCCGCTTCTTCATTAGCAAATGCATTCTAATAAGTGTGGCACACTATTTCATTCCCATTTCTTTTCGAGAACAACTTGTTCTTTCGCTTTGCTTTGTTCGAAGGAAGGTCCAAGCGTTTGGTCAGGCGAAGTAACTTGGCTTAAGCTGAGCTTCGAAATGCCAGCAAAATGCTTAAAGATCTCTTTGATTGAAAACAAATTCTCAGTTTGTTTTAGTGCATATCAAGTGTAATTGGGTATATTTATGGTGATATTTTGTTAAGCAACTGTTGAAATGTGTTGCACAAGCTATAAAGTTATTGAACTCCAAGCGTAAATCTCGAGTCAACAAAAGCTGCGAGTGAATGGTTGCACTAAGATACATACATGCCACATGCTTATGTCAATATGATGCACAAACACACACAAACCAGACATAAGTCCATTGAAATATTCTATTTGGGCTTGCGCTTAAGTATTTTATTTGCATTTCGCCCTGGCAATGAATGAAAATTTCTACACAAATGCAAATTGGCTGTAGAGAGAGGAGCAAAAAGGATGGAAGGTGAAGAAGCGAAGGGGTTGGGCAGATCACTAGCATAAGGAACACTCAACTCAACTGAACTCAACTCAACTGACAGTCCAAAATGACAAACTGGCTGGCTGTTGCAACAACAACAACAACAACAGCAACAATAATTGGCACAATGCCAGGAAAAACTCAAGTCCATTGATGAAAAGCAGCCACACGATAGAAAAAGCCAGTGAGATACGGATACAGCGTAAAAGATATAGATACAGATACACATATGTTGCTATTGCTGCGATCCAGAGTTTATAGTTTTTGCTGTTGTTGTTTCAACCGTTTCAAGCGATTTAAATTTAGCCACTTGAATTTCCGCCGCAACTTTTCTTATTGCTTAACAAAATATATATATAAAAATGTATGTATATATATATGCTATATCTGTGTGAAAAAGTATAAATAAAAGCAAATGAAGTGAAATATTTTGTCGACTTCCGCTCGTAATCACCAATTAGTAATGCCACACTGACAAATATGCCAACAACAACAAACTTGCAATAGAGAGCAATGAGAGAAGAGCGGGGGGAATGGAAAGTTTGGGGTGTGAGTTGCCTTTGATATATGATTTCAAATAAATTGCTTAGGCCAACAAACAAACAAACAAGCAAGCAAACAGCAAACAAAAATCCTTAACTTGCAAATGGGCCAAAAGTTGGGTCACCAACAGAAAGAGACAGAGATAGAGATAGATGAGGAAGAAAGAGCGGCGTTTATCATTAGTCAAAGAAAGCAGATGCGCAATTCAAATTCAACAAAGATACAAACACACACACACACACAGATACTTAGATACATATAGATAGATACACAGATGCGCGTTGTCAAATCTAGCAAATCGAAGTGAATCCATTGGAACGTTGAGAATGCCCCTGGGGAGCAATTTTAATCGAGTGGAGCTACGGTTTGATAACGGGGGGGGGGGGGGGGAGAAGAGGGAAAGGAGGCGAAGCAATAAAAATGTATCTAAATCTATGTATCTATCTAGTCGATTACACTGTTCAAAATACCTTTTGCTTTCAAAAACGTAATTCCAAAATTGTTTGGAATGAAAAACCAGGAGAAAAAACTTTTTAGTAACTTTTAGAAACCTCTCCAAATGAACAAGATAAAAGAAATATAATGAAATCGAACAAATAAGTCTCAAAAATGTATATATTTATTCCAATCAATTCTTTTTGGGATAGTAAGAAAAACAGAAACTTTTTAAAAATCTCTCAAAAAAAAGTCTTCCAATTATTCAATCTATTTGAATATGTTTAGGTATTGTTTGTAGGTCCGACTTTCTGCATATTGATTCAATATTTAAATTTTTATTTTTCTCAGTGTAGAGTTTTACTTGTTTTTAGCTTGTGAAAATTGCCAAAAAATTAAATAAAAATTGCCAAAATGGCCGCAAAAGTCCCTAGAAAGTCTCCCAACATTTTAACACCACCTCCCCCCTCCCCTTGCCACCTTCCCCCCTTTCCAACCTACCCAACAACCAACGATCGCCCTTTTAGTTGTTTTTGTGGGCTATTTGCGTGCTTTCCGTTTGGCTGATTTTTTGGCTTCGCACTTTTTATCAGGCATTGGTTAAGATACGAGAGTGACAAAGCGAGACAAAGAGAGAGAGAGAGAGAGAGAGATAGTAAGGGAATATGTGAGCTTTTTGGCCAATGAATGCGTTTCGTGTGTTGGCCAAAGCGGGCCCAGTTTGCCAATCAATCGATTGATGCGTTTGAGAAAAAAAAAAAAGTTTTTTTCGTGTGCGAATTCTTAAGTACCCCCCTGCCCTCCCCTGCCCCCCCTCCACTAGTCGACACACTTAGCATTAGCTTTTCGGCTTTCATTTTCATTTAGTTGCCGCCTTTTTGTTGTTGTTGTTGTTGCTGTTTTTCTTCTTCGCTTTCTTGCGCATAGATCAAAGCGCATTTTCGCACAAGGCAAATGCGTTCAAGTGTTATGAAGACATAGAAGTAGGAAGGGGGCGGGTGTATGTATGTGTGTATGTGTGTGTGCGTCGTTCTTTTGATTCTCGAGTGGTCTCTGCCTCTGTTGAGGTGACGAATGCCATGAACTACTTACTCAACTCTACTCTACTCTACTCTCTTCACTACTCTACTCAACAATACAATACAAATTTTCCCCTACTAAAACTCAAGCGGTTTTGTTGTTGTTGTTGTTGTAACTGAAATACCGCCAATTGGCTTTACTTTTCTCCCTTTCCATTTTCAGTTCACATTTGGTTTTAATTCCGCGGCACAGTTCTGGTGCTTCTGATACTATTTGGTTAACGCAGCGGGGTTAAGTAGCTGTCAACGGTGGGGGTTAAAGGTGGTGGGGTCGGGGTGCGGGGTGGAATTTTTCGAATCTAGTGGCTTGACCTACTAATTGGAAAGAACTTTCATTGATTTTATTTCAAGAACATTCTGACGAAAATTCAAAACTTAGAAAACATAAATTTATTATGTTGAAAATGTTTGAAACTTTATGATTTTGTGTATATACAGTCAAACTTCCATACAACGAATTTCATGGGAATAAGAAAAAACTTTGTTATAGAGAAAATTCGTTATATAGAATGGGTTTTTGACTGAATCAAATTGCTTTCTGACTTCGTTTTATAGAAAATCTCGTTATGTGAAAGTTCGATCGCAATTGGAAAGCTTCGATTCGACACTAAAATGACTTAAAGGTTTTGTAAATCATTTAAGATCAAACATGATGTTAGGAATGCATTCGAAAACGTATGCTAAACATCAAAAATATCATAATATGTGTCAAAGAGACTTTTTTCTGACTTCTTCTTTAATGAAAAGTCTCTAATTGGCGGCAATTAAGGTGCCCAATTGCTAAGCAGCCCTTCTTACACTAACGTTACCCCCTCCTTTCCACCCATTCTCTGTCCTACCTTTTCACAAGCCTCTCTCTCTTTCTTTTTGTCGTTGTCATGGCTTTTTGAACAGTAGCCGCAATGCCAAAAACTGCACGCAAATTTCTTGTAATGTCTTTTGCGGTTGTTGTTTTCTCGTTGTCGTCGTTATCATTGTTGCTGCTGTTGTTGCTGTTATTCCTGCTCGACGCATATTAATGAAAATCGTTTAAGTGTTTTTTACTGTGGGTGTGTGCGTGTTCGTGTGTGTGTGTGTGTGGTGTATCGTCTACAACAAGTCGAAAGGCACGCGTTCGCATTTAGTATATCAGAAGGCAGCTAGCAACCAAGCAACCAGACAACGTCAAACAACAAGCAGCATCAAGGTGTGGGTAAAGGGGGGGGAGGGGGAGGCGTTTGTGGGTTGGCACACCAATTGGCAATTCGAAGTCGCAGACGCAGACGAAGACGCAGGCGAAGAAGTGAGGAGAACACTCAATGAAAATTAAAGCAATTTCCTGTGCCAATTTGAAGATGCTAAATTAAAGTGCTACTACAAACATAACCAAAACAGTTAAGGCCCGACAGAGATGGCAAATATCTTTTTACTACACTGAGAGAAAAGTTGTATGTTGTGAACTGATTTAATATAAACAATCTCATTTTATTCTCTTACACAAAATGTGAATTGTTATCAAGAGTTACGAAAATATAAAACTTTGTTTCTAGGAATTTTTCGAATTTTATTTTGAATCATGAAATCATTACGGTGTAGTTTTGATTTTGACAGTGAGATAGAAAGAGACAGAGACATACACCGAATTTGTCAGGCAACGAAGAAGGCAAAAGGCAATTGGCAAAAAACCGCCATTCATAGATATTTAATTAGCAAGCTAAGTGCGAGAGACAGACAGTAAAGAGACAGAGAGAGAGAGAGAGATAGCTATATAGCTATGTAAATTGGCAATAATGTGGATAACCGAAAGAAATCGTGTGAGGCGGGGAGGGGGGTTCGAGAGGCAAGAGGCAGCAGGCAAGAGCCAACAAAGTAAATGAAGATGAGCACTTCCTGCAACAAAACGACGACACAAACTCAACCAGAGCAAGCAGCAACTGAAACAACCAATGCAGCATCCCAAAAGAGAGAGAGAGAGAGAGAGAGATGGGAGGGGGGAAGGGGGAAGAGAGGATTACACACACAACACACAACGCACACATTTTTAATCGAGTGCAACATCATGAATGGCAGAAGCCGCCGCTGCCGCTGCCGTCGCCGTCGCCGTCGTTGTCTGAGTTTTGTTTGTTTGCACTACGACTGAATGTGTGTGTGTGTGTGTGTTTGTTTGTGTGTGTGTGCATATCTTTTATACGAATGAGTTAAATGCTACGCTCGAGTTGAGTGAGTGATGCATCCCAGGGGCGCATCCGTAAGATAAACAGGCGCAGCACGCAACGTTTAACTTTTAATTTGCAGCTGCATACAACACAATTCTCTCCCTCTCTCTCTCTCTCGCTATCTCTCTCTTTTTAACTTCACTTTGTGAGTTGTGGGTGAATGTTACACCCCATTCGAGTGCACACACACACACACACAAAGGTCATGGGCATGCAACGTTGCACAAATTAAATGCTTAAAATCATTAAACGCAGATACAACGTGCACAACAAATTATACGTAATGTAAGACAGAAGCCAGAAGCGAGAAGCGAAAAGCTACCATAAGGAAGGCATGAAGAAACCAAAGAACTTTGCTTTTTATCTTACTTTAAACGTGCCGCGCTCTCACTAACTATCAAGCAGAAGTGCAGAAATGATCTTCAACTTTATTTAATTGTTACATATGCTCATATCCTTAAGACAGCGAATACCCAACGAATATAATGCTAAGGAAAATAAATCTCAGGAACTGAATCAAAGTAGACAATGTGTAATGTGTAATAATAATTATTTATAGATTCAAAAGACATTAGAAAGCATTCGATTTGACAATCTAATATATATATATTTACGCATCCCCGACAATGCATTGGATTTTAATGTTAGGTTAGGTTAGGTTAGGTTGGGGCGGTAGTGAGAGGTTCGAAGGCCAAGTTCTGGCCCGTTGTGGTGCCGCGTTTTGAACTAAATCAAAAAACACACTACTTTCACACTACTTTCGAGGGCGTTATCCCAGCCCGAGGCTTGCCAGTTGAGTGAAATCCGACAAAAAGAGAGAACCAAGATAGCGATTTATATTTTTGCAGAGTGCCGGACAGTCGCAGAAAAGGTGGGAAACCGTTTACTCCTCCTTCTCCGTCCCGACAGCTTCTGCAGAAATCGTTAGAAGGGACTAGAAGTCTCGCTGCGTGCTTTCCCACTAGCCAATGGCTCTAATTACGGAAGCACAGCCTAATCTGCTTAGGTGGATTAGGCCTGACAAGCGCTTCTTGCAGCGCGTTGGCCAGGTTTGCCTAGCAATCCTGATTTAAGTGTTAGTTTATTCTAGCATTATCTTTCAGTGTACTTAACGAGAAACTATTGCTTTAGGATCAAAGAAGTTTTACAGGCCGAACAACAATTGGCATACTTTTTTTATTCATCTAGTTAGTTTAGTTTATGGATTTGATACAAGAAATTCACATTGATCTTCAATTGTAAGTTTCTTGCAATTCGATCAATTAGTTCGATCTGAAAGCCCAAAATGAAGAAAATTTTTAATTTGTTTAGTTTATTCAATGGTTGAATCTAATGTGGTTTCCTCACTAGAACTTTACATCAGCTTTTACAGCAATTATCGATAACAAGACAGTAACAGCAATTATCGATACACAACATCAGCATCTGCATCTTGTTGACAGTTAACAATAATAAATTGAGCCAACACGTGCGTAGTATGGAATCGGTTTTATTATGCAGCCCTAATGAGGACAGGGCATAACTTATTATCAACAATATGAGCAAAGTATCGGTTTTACATTCAATGCAACCCTGTACAATGTAATGTTATATTAGTTTCTGTTATGTTAACATTGCTAAAGTCAGTCGTGAATCAACTTTCGCCGCATACAGATCGTCCGTTTGCCTTTTCCATTTACGGATACCTAAACCAGGCATTCCCTGAAGCTGGAAATCTTTCCAACATTAAAAAAGTTCTTCAAAACTGCTCAAAAAATGCACTGTACAAGGCGAATAATGTCAAGAATGCTTTGTAAATTGAAATGCTACTTCAATTTGCAGCCAATTCATGTCATAATCATAAGGAGGCATAGTTTCTTAAATGATTTGACTTAGAAAAAGCTCTCGAAAAAGAAAAACAATGCAATTTCAAATGCAAAATTAAATGAAGTCTCGACTGAGCTTAAATGGGTGTGGGTGACAGGGGGGAGGAGACTGAATGTTCAATCAATTTGGGGCATATATATATATATATATTTTTTGTAAATTATGATTATTGTCGAGAGTTTGCTGCTGCTCTACGACGGCACAATTGAAGCCAATTGAAGCTAATCATTTGAGCTATTATTTAAATACGGGACAGCAAAGCAAATGAACAGATACAGATAAACATTGAAAAAGATACAGATATGGGCGCCCAGACAACAACAGAAAAAGAACAAACCGAAATGCACTCAAGCACATCGCAATGCTCAAAAGTTCAAATTGCAATTGCCCAAAAAATAAAAATAAAAATTATATATACAAAAATACAGAAAAATGTAAAAAGAGCAGCTTAAGTGCGGGGCATGGGGCTTTGGTGGGTGTAGCACCCACATATATACATATTTACATTTCGAGTGCAACGTTCTCAACGGAATCACACAACAAAAAGCGTAGAGTAAAGATATAAATATAAGCTTTTGACTACATATTATATTATAAATTATTTCACTGTATTCAGAGCACTCGTATCGATCTGCTTAATGCGTGCGAGGACGCTTGGCGGTCTTCACATGGGGCAAGACAGAGCAAGCGACTGCTAGGTAGTTACAACAAGAAGAGAACTGAGGACTGTCTGAAGCTGAGCAAAGGATCTCTTCGGATAGTCACGGGTTTCGTTACCGGGCACCGCAAGCATCTGCATAATCTCAAGTTAGGGGAAGACAGTCTTTGCATACTGTGTCTGGGGGGGGATGAGACTCCAGAGCACCTGCTTGAGGAGTGTCCCGCCATCAGTCGACTGAGGCTCTCTCTTCTGGGGAGCCTCTTTCTGTCCACGGGGGAGATGAGGGCGTCGCCTCACACAACAATAAGAGGGAACAATAGATCCTGGTGGTAGCAGTGCACGATCCTCATCCCAATAATAATAAAATAATAATAATTTGCGACACTTTGGTGAAACGATCTTTCTTCTACGACGAGACAGCGCTAGCTCCTACAAACTAATCGATACTTCGATACCTTCGGTACTTTCGGTAATAACGGTGATCGCAGGGCATGCCTTGTTCTAACAGTTGACTGCCAGGGCTGCACTCACACAACTTCTCATCCCCAATAAATAAAGCTGAAATAAAAGATTGATTAGTATTTCAATGCTTGAAGAACATTTTTCCAAGTGACTTTTGTCAAGAAATATTTCTATTAGGGTATTAAGATTTTGTTGTTGTTCTTTGGTTTCATTTCGTACACACACACACGGAAGTGATAAGTGCAACGCAACCCATGGTGGGAGGGCAATCCAATCATCCCCTAGTAAAAATGGGAGGGGGCTGATTGTAGGCACTTGTGCTCAAGTTGATTTTACTGCAGTGTTGCAAGCCTTCAATTGGCAGTGTTGACGATACAAAGCAGCAACAGCAACAACAACGGAGGGGGAGGGGTTGAAGGATGCATGCGGAAGGTGCATTTAATGAGCAACAGGAAAGAAAATACTCTAAACGAATTTATAGGTTAAGTATAATACTTATTGCGATGTGTGTGTAGTGTTGTTGAAGCAGCTAGACGACATTGACGACAAGATTCTCAAACTTCAAGTTGCAATAACAAAACAGAATTCACCCTTCTATTGTGTACTCATTAATATATAGTATTTATATAGATAGTAAGTTGCAGTAGCCTTGAGATATTTGTGCTTCACCCTCTTCCCCTTCTTTAGCTTTCTTTGACCGGTGCCAAGTTGAAGCTACTATGTATACACTGCAACTGCCAAAAGCCTGCAATTGACCCCATTTTGTGTGCAGAAAAAACAAAAAAACCAGTTACTAAAGGGGGGGGGAAGAAACATTAAATTATATTTTATGTGCAAATTATTTAAGTTTTGTTGCGCAAGTTTGGCAAAATAGGAACATTAAGGCGAGTTATAGTGTATGACACACATACACTGACAGAAAATAGCCAGTCATTATTTAAGTGCAAGCAATGAGATTCTTGCATTGTTTGGGCGCTTGGCCAACGGCCATCAAATGGCTGCTAACAAACAAAGCCGTTAACATAAGCGTAAGGACAATGCAAGGACGAGTGGTGAATGGCGGGGTGGGATGAGAGGGGTAGGGGGAGCAGACACACTGAGGATGTCATTTTAGACAATTGGCATTTGTGAACTCTCTTTCCCTCTCTCTCTTTCTACTCAGATGCATTGATGCGTTTGCATTTTCTATAATCATTTTTTTTTCTGTCTTTTTTTTGCCAGTGTTCATGCGAAAAGTTTTCAATTGCTCTGGCGTCACTTTTTGATTGCTTTGATGTGTTTTTCTCACACATTTCCCAAGCCTCAATTCATGGCAAAAGTTTTCCTTTTTTTTCGGCGACGACGACGAGGCAGGATATGCAGCTGAAGCAGCTGAAGCAGGACACAAAAGCCGAGAACAACTTTCGCTTTGATTTTCAAATAACACACACACATTGTTCTTGTGTGTGTGTGTGTGTGTTTTTGGCGTTCAGTTTTTTTTTTTTTTGAGTTTTGCATTCCATTACTCTCTATCTGCTGACTAGTTTCATCCTTGGCTTGACACAAAAATGAAAGTTAAATGCGTTTGCCAAATACAAAATTTTCACACAAAAATTTCCTCCACTTTCTATATGCATATCAACTATATTCCTATACTATATATAATTCAACCAACAAATTATTATTTCTTGATTCCTTTGCCCTCAACATATCATATAAGAATATTTCTTATTTTATTATTATTTTATTTTCCTATTTGCATTTGTATTTGTTGTTGGCCTGAAAATGTGTGCGTTTGTGCGGAAATTGCATTTATTTTCTTCTTCGTTTTTTTTCTTCCTATTTTTTGTGCTGTGAACTTTTTCAGCATTATTTTTTTTTTCATTTGAATTTCTCTAGATGGGGTATTTTTTTTTGTGAGCTGGCGCATTATCCTGGCTGCCGCCTTTGGGGGCAAGTTTAAATGGTTTAAAGTGCTTATAATGCAAATATTAAAATGGCTAAAGGGACGCGGCTAAAGTTAAGCTGCTGCCAAAGTGTAAGAAAGTTAAGTGGGTGTTGGGTAAAAACAAGAAAAAAAAAAAAATACGGAAAGGGGTTTGCAATAGTTGCAATATTAGTTGCAAGTGCCGCACAAAGCAGCAAAGTAAACATATACACACGAAGAAGAAGATGTCGACGATGAGCTAAAACTTAACGAGCAATAAAATGAAAATTCTAGCGATAATTTCAGCGATAAAAGAATGTTGCAAGCGGGGCAAGTCTCGCATCATTATCATACACACACACACAAACAAACAACAAACGAAAATTTAAGCTTTAATTTGTTGCGAATTTTCAATATAATTTAGCTCTGCGTACTTTGCTAAAACTAGTTGCGAATTATAAACTCTTTATGTGTTTTTAATTGTACTGTCGCCAGTTTACCAATAAACCCTTCTTTTCCTGTTTTTGTCACGCTTCTACTGTTTTAATTGAAGTTTTAATACGTTGCGGGAAATTGATAAATGAGACAAACGTCTGCCTGCGTGTCCACAAATGGGAAAGGCAAGAGCAAATAACGTTGGCGAGAGCGCGAGAGAGTGGGAAAATTTTTAATCTTTAAATTGGAAATTCTCTACATGAAGGCAAACATTTTGGGGGGTTTTTTTTTTTTTTTCTTTTTTAATTGCCACACAACTTGTGTTTACATTGCAACATGCAGACAATAAAAAAAAAAAAAGTAACTGGCAGAAGGGAGAATACAAGAAGAGAGATAAGAGCTTGAAGAGGGTGCAACGGGAGGGGTGCAACGATTTGTTTGCCTGTCAAATAAAACAAGACGCATCAAATTATTTCAAATTTATCGCGCAGCCAAAGGTGTGTAGCATACTACAACTACATACTTGCAACTAGTTGTGGCAGAGTCTCAGTCAATACTTTATGTGTGACAGACAGACAGAGGGCGAGTCCTGCCTGACAGCTGGTCACACAAGGCAAACAACCCCCGAAAAGTAACTTAAAGTATACAAACGCCAGCCAGACAATATTAAAATGTTGTTGTTGTTGTTGTTGTTGTTGTTGTTGTTGTAGAGCTGATGCTCGTTTGCACTGATTTGCCGACCACTAAATGACACATCGCATGGTCCAACAGCCAACACAAACAATAACGATTTATGGCCCAAATGGGACCAAAGCAAAGCATTATAATGTACAAATGTCCACATACTATAATTCGAATCGAAATTGCACTCAGAGAAATGTGTTAATAGTTAAGAACTTGAAGCAACATATTTAGTTATACTTAAATCCTGAGACGATTTAAAGCTTCCAAATGAACTAACTAACTAAATCATTTTTGTTCTTCGAGTTTTCTATAGCAACTATTTCAAGCTGTGTCTGAATGTGTTTGCTGCTCGGCAAATCAAAATTATATTTTGACACGCAGCAGCAGTAGCTGCTTGCAATTAGTTGAGATAGTAGCTGCCACTGATGAGCGCTGCACATGCCAAACAAACGCACAGATACAAAGATACATTCGTACCTTATGCTTGCTGGTTGGTTTGTGCAATTGTGGGTTAATGGTACTTTAAACTAGACGCCACAGGAAGTGGCGCTGTCATGTACACATACCTATACATATATATCTCAAAATACTTACAATCAAAAGCTATGGTTTTTATATTTTTCGTTTCTCTCGCTCTCCTCCCTCGCCTTATCTTTGTACTATTTTAGTTTGATTTCATGTTGTTGGTCTTCGCCTTTTGTCTTTGCTTTTGATTAATATTTGGCACGCAACAATGCAATTTGGCCAGATTCAGATTCAGATTCAGTTCAAAACAACAATTGTGTAGAGAAAAAAACAATGGCAAAGTAACTGCTAAATCATCGCAATCATCTCCATGGACTCGGGAAGAAAAACAATAGATGGGTGCTGCATGAACAGACAAAAACCCTAAAACGTAATACAAAAACATAAAAGAACCTTTAACTGAACTCAATAATAAATTTTAGTCAAAAGCAGTTGGGATTTTTTTTTTTAAGGCAAATTATTGTAGAAACTCCTTCGTCTTATCATTCCCTGATACGATTGCATACATTTTGTAGCGCCCCGAAATTGGGCGCTGGACGCATTCACAATACCCCCATCCGCAGCCGCATTCCGCATGAATGTATCTTTCATTCATTTATGAGTCAGGTTTGCTTGTTTCGTATTTTTTTTTAAGGGGGGCGTGTCTCGACCCTCGTTGCATAAATCAAAATCAAATGAAAACGAAAACGAGCAAAAATACAAACAAAAAAAAAAAAAAGACGTTAAAAGACGACTGCAAAAAAAATAAATAAAAACGAAACGAAACGCTTAAAATGCAATTTAGTCAATGCAATTAAGCCAGAGAGAGAAAGGAAGAGAGACAGAGACATAGAGAGGGAGCGTTACTTCTATGTTTGTTCGTTGTTCGTTTCGGGCCACACCCCTTTTTGGTCATCTCTCCCGCCCAAACAACAAAAACGCACACACAACACACACAATACACACAAAAGAAGCAAAACAAGCGCCGACTGATTTTTATCAACTAACCAAGCGTAACGCAGACAAACACTTCCTAAATCACTTGAGTCGTCGTTCCGAATCTAACCAACTCCCACCTCGTCCCCCCCCCTTTCACCCCCCCACCCAACGACACAAAATGAAAACGAACCCTCGCGCAATAACGAAGAAAAACGTTTCCTGCGCACATAAAACATAAATTATTTAATTTTTGTCTCTCGCACTCTCTTCACATTTTCTTCTGCTTGCGCCTAGACAACAACCAACAAAAGACGTCAATGGCATAACAAGGGAAGGGGAGAGGGGGAGGGTGGCACATATAATTCATATGGGTTTGGCTAGGAGGATTGGGCCGAGCCGGCGGTGGTGGTGGTGGTGTTATCACTATTGTCGATGGCGTCGTTTGGCATAAAAATTATGAAACACTTTCGCTCATTGACTGCATTAAATTATTTTGTATTTATTTTGTGTGTGCCTCACTCTCTCTCTTTCTCCCTCTCTTTCTCTCTTTCCTTTTTAATTTATTTCGCTTGCAAGTCGAGTCGAGTCAAGCATTGTCCTTTTATCTCTTCCTGCACTTCATTAAGAGAGCTGTCGAAAATGAGTGGGTTAAATGGGTTTTCCATCAGAGCATTTCGCCAGAATAAGCTATCAAATTCGTAGCAAAAGAATAAAAAGGGGGGGTTTTTTTTTGTTATAATATGGCGCCCAACGAGTGCCATGGCGACGGCACACAAATTGGAACATCCATCGAATATAAAATCGATATTTTAAAGCTTAAGAAAAAGTATCGAAATTCAATGAGTTTGAAACAAAGTTGTGGTTGAGTTCTAATTAGATGTTCAATCAATCAATCATTCGAACGTTATACAAATTCTTTAATCGATTTCTATTGATTTTGATGGATTAATTGTGCCATCGCTAACCGCACCACGCATACACAAATAATTACTTTCACACCCCCGCTTGCGTGAGCAAAAAGTAACCCCCCGAATAGAATTGATGGTCGTAATTAATTGATTTTGCTTTTTGCGTTTGTTGATTTTTTTTTTTTTTTATGACTTTGGGCTTCGAAACAGTTGCTGTATTGATTAAAGTTTACATTTAAAACGCGCTTTACTTTAAAGTCAATTTTTTTTGTTTTTTTGTAGAGAATATTTCAATCAAACTTGCCATCAACGACACACACACGTACACACTCATAAACAGAAACCAGAAACCATATAGAAAGTAAAAGGATAAAAAAAAAAAACAACGACCAAATAGCACCATAGGAAATGAAAAACGTGCGGCATATGAACAGAAGATGTGAAATGGAGGAAGAGGGAAGAGGGAATCAGGCGCCACAACGTAGAACTAGACTGACTCCCAAAAGTTTTCGTTTCGTAGAGGCAGAAGGAGGCCAAGAACCGTTTTGCATAGGAAATAGGGGCGAAAAGTCAACGCACACAACCTTTGGCGGAGGAGGTGGTAGGTGGGGGTGTTGAGGGTAGGTAGGGGCATGGGTGTCGTTAGGGGGTGTAAAAGGAGACCGACAGGAATAATAAATATTCAGTTTAAGTAAATGGGCTTTTATCGTGCATCTCTGGGGTGCCATAATTTGCCATTTTTGCCTCGGCAGTCTGCGCTTTTCTTTTCTTTTTTTTCTCTCTCTCCCATTTCATCGTGTTTTTGGCTTTTTTTCTATTTGGCTGGAGTTTTGGCGTTTTTGGGTGCCACACACTTGCAATTTGGCTGTGAGGCAAATGTATGTAATTGATTCAACAAACGGCAAAACGGCGCAAAGGTGCCAAGAAACAAAGCGCAAAACTTGGCGACGCCAAAAAAAAAAAGGAAACAAAAAAATATAAATTAAAGAGACTATAGGGAAATGGAGTGGGGTGGGGGGGGTTAGAGAAAAACTGCTTTGGCAACAACAACAATTATACGCATAATATATTTTCACCATAAATATATATGTATGTATGTATGTACGAATGTAGTTTATTTGTTTGTAATATGGGTTCGTTATGGTTAAAGGTTCAGGTTTTAAAAATGTGTACCGAAAAAAAATCATGAAAATCATAAAAATAAAAAGGTGAAATGGTGAAATTTCGGAGATAAAATTGATTTATTTGAAAATTCCAAAGATTTTTAGCTAAGACACGAACCATATTTTCACTATATTGCGATTTCCTCAATAAGTACATATAGGATAGTTATTTCCCGATCGAAAGAAAGAAGAAAAAAAGCTCTTTTCCTTGAATATGTCATTAAAATATGCTATGAAAAGCCAAATGTTTATGTCAAAATAAATAAGGTTGTAAAAATGTGAAGGATGAAACAAAAAAAAAAAAAAGGTAGTTATCTGCAATACATATTTTGATAGCCTCTTAAGTCAAAGTACGTTTCGAAAACAGATTAAAAAACGGCCATATTATACTTAATATTTGCAGACACACTCTTTATAACTTCAACACGCCCCAAAAATTTCATATTTTAGTGCTTACAAGGTATTTTAGATTGCGAAAAAACGAAAAAAAATAAGCAAAGTCACGCATAGACGAAAAATAAGAACCGAAAGGTACCCTTAATGCCCATTCTCGCAACGCTGTCGAGTCGGTCATAAAAAACAAACACAAGGAGGGGGCAAAAAAACGCATTTTTGTGGCTAGCAAATCACTTCAGTTCAGTTCAGTTCAGTTCAGTTGCTTCTTCGGTCTTGACTCTGCCATCCACACACAGAGAGAGAGAGAGAAAGAGCAACAATTTAGCTCATTTATTTTTATACATTTTAAGAAACAATAAACCGACGGCCCATAAAACACGCAGTTACAAAATGAAAATGATTTAAGACAATGCCATAAGCAAAAGCAAAAGCTGAAACCCTGCCCTCCCCCCCCCCCTCACTCAAGTTACAACCTGCGACCTTTTGGAGCTCATGAATTATAGGCGAAAAAAAAAAAACCAACAGAAAAGTTTAACATTATAATTGCAACGTTTTATAACGCCACACAGCTTTTATGTGATTTACAGTCAAGTTGTATGCGCCACAAATACACACACACACACAATATCCAATTTCGTTTTTAACGCTTCTGCATTTTTCTCCTGCTTCGCTCGATTGACAGCCAAAGCAATTAAAGACGGAAGTTTAAAAAAACAAAAACCAGCCAACAGCAACAACAAAACTTTTTGTTTAACTAGCAAAAGGAAATTATTATATTACAAACAAATACTTAAGTTGGAATTTAACATAGCTTGATGCTTTATTAATTACTATTAAGAAGAAGTTATAATGAAAGATGTGTAACTGAATGTTTGCCGGAAGGCAAACAAATGATAATGTGGCAGGTCTGAATGGAGCTAGACTTTCAGTAAGCTGTACTTCAATCGAAGCTTAGGTTAAAGTAAGCCAAACTTTACGTATAGATATGAGCAAAAACACTAGCCAATTAGCCAACATTTCGTTGCAATATGGTTGAGCTAAGAGAAAGTCAGCCAAGATTTGAGCTTATAAATCGCAATCAATTAGGAATGTTTAAGGCAACAACATTAGATCCTTAGTTGAAGGACGTTTAGTTTAGTCTCAAGCTGTTGAATGCATTTGATGTGTGTTCAACTTTGACAGGGATTAACATTAAAACACACACAGAGAACTTGCAGCTTGCAACTCATTAGTGCCACTCGAATCGTTAGCCATTTGAGGCACACTTAAGGCAAGCGCAACAGCAGCAGCAGCATCAGGCTCAAAGTTGACACTTAATGTTGCCAGTTTTTAAAATGGGATTCCAGCAGCTTTAAAAATGATGAACATAAAACCAGCACAGAAGTTTGGCAACGCTGCAAATGCGTTGTTGCTGTTTTTGTTGTTGTTGTTGCATATTGAAACAATACGTTTCCTTGCCTGGCTGTGTGCCTGCCTCGCATTTAATGAGTTGCAGTTTCATTTGCTGCCTTTAAATCTGCTGATGTTGCTTCTGTTTCTGTCTCTGTTTCTGTTTGTGCTTCTAGCTGCTGCCATCTATATTCTGCCCCAGATTCGGTTTCAGGATGTATTCTCTGTGACATACACTGTTACAAAAAAATGATTGTATTTAAATACCAAACTCTAAACTAAACTGTAAATTCAACAAGAATATAATACTACAGTCAAACTTGCACATAACGAATATATTCTTTACAAAAGTTTCGATTTTCTGCTCTTTCTCTTTTTGTGCAGTGTAGCTGCAGTAGCGCTGCCTCAACGTAAAATTTAATTAAGCTGCTTTTGCCAGCGACGTCTTAAGCTGCACAAATGCGGATGCAACACACACACATACACACATACACGTACGCGTGTGTATGTGTTTGTGGCAAATGTTTTTGCAACCACAGGCACTTGACTCCTGGAGTGCGGCACTTTCTTTCCTCGAGCTCTTCAAGCTTCTTCGGGCTGCATCCTTCAGCGCCTGCCACCTGTGCAACAACAAAACACACAAACACACACACACAACTACCCTCTGTGTGTGTGTGTGTGTGTTTTAAATGCTTTAACCACACCCCCAAAAACACCGCCCGCAAATTAGCCTCAATTTTACGTTTTTGTGATTTTGTGCGTTGCGCTTTTTGTGTGTGTTTTTTTGTTCAGTTTTGTTTTTTTTTTGCTTGCATTTTAAATTTTCAAATTGTTTTTATTTTTTTCTTGCCACTGCTTTAATTTGCTTCTAAACGTTGCCTTATTGTCTTTTCGTTTTTTGTTTTTTGTTTAAGAAATATTATTTTAATACATTTGTTTTACTAAAGAAGTTAAGCGTAATTATTAGGAACAGTATTGAACGTCTTTCATATTTTATTTCTTTCATTACTTAATATTTTGTTTTTATGAAGAGATTGTCTGTACTGCTACTACTCCCCCCCCCCCCCCCCTCCAATATTTATTTCACCCTACATAAAATAAGATTTATGCTTTTCCGTTTCTTTGCGCTCCAATTCCAATTTTTAATGTTCACCCAATCGATTTTCTATTTAAATTCAAAATATTTGTTTTCTTTTTATTATTTAATTTGTTTTGATAGTTGTTGTTTGGGTGGAATAAGTTGAAGATCGTTGGAATTATTATTTTGGAGTTTTTTCTTTTTTCTTTTTGTGTTGAGAATGTCACAATTGTTGAAGCATTTATGCTTATCTGAATTTCATTTGGCTTTGATAATCTCTGGAAAAATGTTTATAGTTTCTTAAGCAGATATTTTTACAGGTTTCGAAAGATGGAAAATTGACAGAAAGGCAAAATTCGCTAAGGAATTTTATTTTGCATTTTGATACACAAAATTTGGCATTTTTTTTAACAACATTTTTTGATAATTAAACAAGTCAAAAAGGTAATATTAAAGCGCTGAGAATTTATCTTGTTATTCATTAAAGAACATTATTACAGTCGAACTTAAATATAACGAACTTCTGTATAATGAGATTTTCTATGCAACTTTGTTTTTTTTTTCTTGTCCCCTTGAGATTCGTTATATGGAAGTTTGACTGTATTATTATATATTTTTTAGATTGTTTATTCTTAAGTTCAGTTTTAGCATTTTTTTATTCATATATCTACACCAAATAGATATTTTTCTAAGCTAAATTCCACTTTAAATACCAATTAGCTTAAACACAAATTTTCAGTTTTGACGTTTGCTACGCATATAAAAAGTAGCTAAATAGAAGCCCCAAAAACAACATCAAGTGTGTGTGTGTGTGTGTTGGCCAGCTTCAGTTTCAGTATGAGCTTAAGTTTGAGCTTCATCGGAAGGTTTTTGGCACAAACAGCAAAACTCAAAATCAACAACAATAACAAACAGCGAAAAATCATTCGAGTGTTTTGCCAAGGAGATTGCAAAGAAATCAAAGTGATAGACGGGCTAGGTATGAAGGGGGAGGGGGGGGAATCAACTAAGGTAGGTGTATTAAGTTTGTATGTGCGTGTGTGTGTGTGTGTGTAACAGTTGTGCTGATTCACAGACACAAAAACCGAAGAGGTGCCAAATGGGAAAAACTGGCCAAGTGAACGCTGAATGAGTGAGTGAGAGAGAGAGAGAGAAAGCGTTATAAGGGACACGAGGGGCAGGGCATGGGCGGGGGGGCAAGACAGGAGCTGGAAAATAAACGATGTTGTCTATGACAAGGCATGACGGTAATGACGATGAAGACAAAGAAGAAGAAGGCGAAGACGACGGCGAGTATGGAGAAGAAACCGGAGATGGCGAGATTGGGATGCCTAGAGTTGAAGCTGTGTATGTGTGTGTTTGTGTGTGTGTGTGTAGGTGTGTGTGGGCCAAGTGTGTTTGGACCAATCGAAAAAAAAAATAAAGAACCTAAAGCTGGACTTTTGTTGCACAGCAAAAACAAACTTACAAAAAATTGCGTTAATATTTTCCCTCTATTTTTTAATATTTACAATTAATTAATTATGTTTTAGAATATTTTTGAAACAGTTTAACGTTAAGGAAGTAACAAAAGGAAGTTGAAAATACAGTCGAACTTCCATATAACATTTTCCGTATAACGAAGAAACCAGAAACCCTGCAATTTGATTCAGTCAAAAACCCATTCTATATAACGAATTTTCTCTATGACGAAGTTTTTCCTTGTTCCCTTGAGATTCGTTACATGGATCTAAAAATATAAGTTTCTTTGAAATAAGAACGTTCCCTTTAATCAACATTTAAATCTAAAAACTTTATAATAAAAATGTTCCCAAAATCATTTATTATATTTTTTATGTGGGCATTAAGTTTTGAGATGAAAAAATCTTTGTTTTAGGTGCGAATTTCTTGCTTTCTTTGTTTGCAGTGTAGCATCTTCGATTTTCATTTTAGCCGCATCATTCTCATTGCTTGATGTTGCATGTTTTTTTTTTCTTGTCTTTGTTTTGTTTTTGGAATTTTTCAATTCATGGTTTTTCGCGCTTTCTGCCTCTTGCCACTTGCCTGCTGTCCCTGTCCCTGTCCCAGGTCCCTGTTCCTCTACCTGTCTCCTCACAATTCTATTCCTTTGCGTATCATCTACCTGCCTCCCTGCATGTCCAACTGTTTTTCTTAACACCTTGCCAAGAGGCGTTCACATTCCTATTCACATTTTTCGTTTCTCAGTATTTTGTTTTTGTAATCCTTTCGGTTGAATCTAAATATTTGGAATACGTATGCATAAATATGAATGAAATGAATATGATATATCATTGTTCTTTGTGAGACAAATTTTGTTTTCATTAAATTTTGAATTTTCTTAAAAATATGAGATTCCTTTAAAGGAATTGGCTAACAGGATCAAATACTAATAATAAATAATAATAATGAATGAAAATTTTGCTAAGGAAAGATTTCAATTAGTTTCCAAAGGTTTTCAAGAGTAGTTAAATTTTCTTTCGTGTTGCCCAAACAGCAGTTTTTGTTGTTGTTGCCTTGTTGCAAGCATCATAAATCATCTCAAGTGGCTGCCTGCTATTTTTGGGTTTTTGTTCTGTATGAATGAATGAATGTGAATGAGTTTCTCTAGCTTAAACAATTTGCAAGTGTAGCGCAGATGCACAGACACACACACGCACACCT
This sequence comes from Scaptomyza flava, assembly GCA_030179655.1. Lineage (NCBI taxonomy): Eukaryota > Metazoa > Arthropoda > Insecta > Diptera > Drosophilidae > Scaptomyza > Scaptomyza flava. Next base: position 3,760,801 of record JARNME010000314.1, on the reverse strand, counting down.
GCTGACGTCACTTTGACATTGCTGTTGCACTAATTTGCCGAGCCACCAAAAGAAGATAGATGCAAGTAAAATACAGAAAATAAAACACATTATTTGAGGATTGTAACAGGTAACAGGTAAGAGGACGACGCACAAGAGGCAGAAAAATTCTTGTTGCAAGCAGTTAGAGATACAAGCTAAACTGACAACAGCTGTGCCTGCCTGCCGACCACATTTGCAAAGTTAATAACCGATATTGAAGTTAATGCTCAACGAAGATAATGTCTTAAAATGAGGCAGGGCGGCAGCACATCATCAATTTTTTTGATTTCAGTATCGAAAGATGCGAGAAGAAGAAAAACCCTACAACAGCTGTGCGAAATTTGAGCTAATTTTTGCGCGTTCCAGAAACGCCTACTCTATTAAGGCGCTGGAGTTGGAGAGACTAAAATATTATAATCAATCACAATTCTGAAAGCTGTAGAATATTTTAGCTTGAAGTAATTATTATAAAAGCTCAAGAAAACAAAAAAAAAATGGTATATGCTTTTTTTTTGTTTAAGTTTTCACTTAAATTCGGGAAATGTTCAAAAAAATGTTCACTTTGTCGTTTTGGGCAATTAATCAAATGAAAAACGTAGATTCGAGTCGATTTTTATGTTAGCTTAATCAATTGGAAAACTCTTTGATATCACACAAACACACACGCACACATCTATAAATAATGCGAGTCTTAAAAATATATTTTATAATAAGCTCGTCTTGAACACATTTTTCTTTTTTCTTTTGATGAGCAAAATAATTTGGCTTCTTTGAGTTGCGTTTTACTTTAACTTAAGCCAAAGTAGACTTTATCAAGTGTTAATCCGAGATTATAAAGGTAAAAGATTCTTTCAAGCAAACGAATCCAAGCAATTACAATTAAAATTCATCCCAAAAGTAACTCTTTCATCTGTGTTTGAGGCTATAATCATAAAACTTTTTATTTTCCCAATTCACAAAAAAATCATTTATATTTCAAGTTCGTTGAAACTGAAAATAAGTATGTACAAATTATTTTGCCATATGTTAGGAGTTTTCTTTGTTTTTTTTCGCATTGCCGTCGGCATTAAATTATGATCCCAATGCCTAAAAACTTTTTTTGCTTGCTGACCCGTCGCCAAAAAAAAAGCGCAAAAAAATAATAAAATCAAGTAAAAAAAAAAATCAGCTAGGCAAATAATTGTCTAGACGTCACTTTGGGTCAAAAGTTAGCTGTTGGCTAAACAGCATTAAGCCATAAGAATGTTTTTCGTAAGAAAAAAAAATATATTGGGTTTGTTCTCCTTTGTTAAATATATACTTATTATAATATTTTTTTTACAATAGGAACATTTGATTCTGAATTGAGATATTGAATGATTGACTTGATTTACTTTTCTTTGTTGCCTTTACGATTTCTTTAATATTTGCACAATATTTTTTGAATTAAGCTAAGATCGTCGAAAAAAAATCATTCATTCTAGAAAAACAAGGCATAATAAATTTGTATTGTTTAAAAACATTTTCTTTTTAATTTTTTAATGCAAAATGTTATTATTTTCATATGAGATGCTGACAGTATATTTTTTTTTTTTTTGCTATAATGATCTTTAATATTTCAAAATATCTTATCGCTAAAAATTATCTTGAAAATCTCTGAATATTAAAATTCCTTTTCGATACGCCTAAGCTCAATATTTCTTCAACATTTTACTCGAAAAAAATCATTGTTTTTCAGTTCTACAATATTCTAATGTCATTTAAACATCCAAGCGAAGAAAATATATTTTTTTGTTCAATACTAATTAAACCGTTGGAACCGTTGGAAACGTGAAAGCGTTAAAGGAACACAAGATATTTGCCGTGTAGAAAAGAGAAAAATAAATAAATAAATGAACAAAATATGCGCCCAAATTGTTAATTGGGTGTTTTTTGTCTTTTATTTTATTTAGTTTTTTTCGTTTTCATGGCAAAATAAAAAAGAAGTAGAATAACAGAAGTTTGACCTACATTTGTTGCTGTTCTGTTTCGTCTTCCTTCACTTCTCCTTGAAGAAGGATTCTTGTTATTTACCGCTGAGGCTGCAGCTGTGCTTCTTGCTTTGCTACTGCTTTTTGGTCTTCCTCTCGACAAAAAAGATCACACACGAAAAAGCAACAATAGAAGCCAGATGATAAAAATAACGGTTTGAATCCGCTCCCGCTAATCGCTTTTACAGTTACTATATGAATTGGAGCCGATGCTGTTTGATCCACGCGTAACACTTTTGCGGCACTTTTTTCTTTTGCACACTTCTTCTGCTCCTTCTTCTTCTTCTTCTTCAATTGGATTTTTGCATGTTTTGTTTGCGCAATATTTTTGTTGGTTGATGTTGATTGTTATATATTTTATAGTTTGCACTTGAACAAAAAGATGACAAAAAAATAAATATGTATATAGATTTGAACAGGAACTAAACGATGTGCACTTTATAATAATAAATATTTATGTGCAATTGCTGTTGTTGTTTCTGTTTGACTTGGTTTTGGTGCGTTAGACGCACACATACGAACACACAGACGCGCTCTCTCACACAAACACATATATATTGTGACGAGATAGTAGCAGAAGCGAGAAGTCGGCTTGCGTTGATTAAGCGACGCTAACGCTAACGACGACGACGACGGGGACACAAACGACCACACGACGCACCGACAACGTGTCCAAACGCTTCAATGAATCGAACAGAACTGAAACGCGGGCACGTCACAATGGCTGCTGTTGCTGCCTGTTTGCCTGACTGCGGCCTGCCTGACTGCTGCTGTTATTGCCTGCTTGCGCTTGCCTGAATGCCTGGCTGACTGTGCCTGCCTGCCTGCCTTGCTTGCTTGCTTGCTATGTTGCCTGTTGTCAAGAGAGCGAGCGAGAGAGCGCGCACAATGCATACGTACATATGTGCATTTGTGCTGAGGCGCCGCTCTCAACTTGCTTGCGTTTGCAAGATGTAAAACCAAAAACAACAGCACATAAAAACCAACAACATGCGGGTGGCTTTCTCTCTCGCTCTGTCACAGCTTCTGATTACATTGATGCTGCTGTTGCTGCTGCTGTTAACTGAGAGAGCGAGAGACACTGTTAACTAATGCAAACAAATCGCAAAGAAAATGATTTAAAATCAACATTTTGATACATTATATAAATTAATAAGAATAAAGATATATTTTGTTTTGTTTAATACACAACTATTATGCTATATGTATATACATTTTTGTGTTAGTTGTTTGTTTATTTTGTTCAATTATTAATAATTATTATTTTTTATTGGATATATAAATTAAAGTCAAGCTAACGTTTGAGGTCCCATAAGATTTATAGCTTATAAGCATATGTTTATTCATTACCTAACACACCTTATGTTTCATTAGGTATTTTTGTATTTTTTGTTTTGGCCCTTAATAGATTTGTTGACATCGGGCGCAGAAACATAACATACACACATAAACTAACGCTGCATGTTATTCAACAGCAACAGCAAATTGATTTCTCTCTCTCTCTGTACAAACCAAACTGGTTTTGGCTGTCCACCCACGTGACTGTTATAAAGGCTGAGCGTGCTTACAGTTCACAGGACAAACAGAGCCCAACTGCTGTTAGCCGCCACAGGTTTCTGTTGCTGCGCTGCTGGTGTCGCTGCTCCAAACAGCTGATTCAATATTGTTTACTGCGTAGCGTATAACAGTTTGGCTTAATTCATTGCCTAAAATGATACAATTTGTATCGAAAAGTATTTGATTGTATTTGGATTGAAAAAAAGGAATGCCTATTTGAATCAAATAATCACTTATACATTGAAAATTTTGTATTTTCTATTGCAACAATTGGAATAAAAATAAACTAACAGTTTTTATGTAACGGTATCATGAATATTCTCTTACTTTTTGCAAGTAAAAGAGCGAGAGTAAGAGAAACTTGCTGCTGCTGCAGCCGTATAACAGCCATTTATAGCAAAAACTCTTATACTATAAGCAGGTGGTTGCAAACTTGACTAACATGGCAAAAATTCGGAAACAACTTGTTGAGATCGCCATTAATAAAAGTATTTTCTTTTAAAACTCAATTATCTTATGTTGCTGCAAGCATCCTTATATTGATAAATATATGAGCATAACTGTTATAAATGACAGTTGTAAGCGCCGACGCAGCATCCCAACTCAAGACAGAAATTTGACACCTCACCCTCATTCCATCTCCCTCGCATGTACTCGCACTCGCGCTCCTTCAGATTAAGATTAAGTGCCAAAACTGCAGTTGGCATTGCCATCATCGATAAACAGTTACGACACACACTCACACACACACACACACACTTATTGCTCACTCTCTTTTTTTTTGAGAAAATAATAATAAGGTCAATCAACGGGCGCAGCGGGCGGCGACAGCGATGTTGTCAACAGCTGCGCTAGCTGCGCGCACGACCAACAAACATACAGAACGACATACAAACACATACAGAGAGTGGGAGACAGGCAAAAGGCAACGGCGACTGCGCAGCCAGGCAGATTAATTGCGTCTTCGTCGTCTTCGTCGTCGTCGATGTTGTCGGCGGCGTGAATTTATGAGTTTCACATGAGCGATGGCCTGGCTGCAGCCCATCTCTGTCTCGCTCACACGCACCCATAGTAGTAGTGCGCTCTGTTATGCTCTCATCATTTGTATTAACATTATGTAGTTGTTGTTTTTTTGTTTCTTATTTTTGTTGTTGTACACAATTGAGCGCCGGCTTGTGAGCGCCACTTGAGGTCCGTTCTTGTGTCCAGAGACTGTTATTCTTCCTCTTCTGTTTAATCTTTTTCTTCGGTTGCTGCTGCTGCTGCTGTTGCTGTCAAGTTATTTGCTTGCGTGGGCATCGCGGGTAAAATGATATGATATGATGTGATATATGTATGTATGTATGTATGTACATTTGTGTACTTATAAAGGTATTCATGTGCGTGACGCTGCATGTTTGTGTGTGCTGTATGAAACGTTAATTCAATTAATCGAAATTGAACCTTTTTCTTTTTTTTGTTGTTGTAATTTTCGATCCTATTTACTTGGAAATATTATGAAATCTTAGATCCGTGCTTTACATAATTTTCAACATTAGGTTGATTTGTTAGAAGTTCAATTCAATCAAACAATCATTATATATCTATATATATTTCAATCGTTGCAAATTCAATTTATTGACAGCGGGCGGCTAATTTGGAACGATTTGTAAAGTGTAATTAAGCCGAATCAGTCGACTACTATTAAACAATTGAAGATAATTACGCGAAACTTCTTCGTCTTTCTCCATCTCTTTCTCTTTCTTTAGCTACTAATTGCGCGAATGCAAAAGAAGGTGCACAGCATGGGAAGAAAGCAGAAGAAGAGGAGGAAGAAGAGCACGACGAACTACATAACTAATCAAAAGAAGAGAAATGCAAATCAGTTGAATGTGAGCCGAGCGAAAGGGCGAGAACCAACAAATAATTACAGTCAAACTTCCATATAACGAATCTCAAGGGGCAAAAAAATACTTCATTATAAAGAAAATTCGTTATATAGAAAGGGTTTTTTCGTTGCATAGAAAATCTTGTTATACGGAAGTTCGTTACATGGAAGTTTGACTGTAATAGAATGAATCTTCTCTTTGTATTCAATTTACAATCCCCTTCCATTCTTTGTCTTCTTCTTATTCTTTAGTTATGAGTATTCAGATCAAAGCTCAGTTGGATATAAATTTTTGATTCGTTTTTTTTCGCTTTCGGGTAAGAAAAAAGTCCTACGTTCATTGATAATAATCTGAAGAATGAAGTTGGACTATATTTAGAAAGAAGCATAGTGGCGCATAGTTAATTTTGGCTATGCCAAGACTATGATACCCTTCACACAGCCAAATCAATACTCCCCCCTCTAATTTATGTTTCTTTGCAGTTGTTGGTAATTTTTCGCTAATATTTTTACTCTTGAGCGTCATTTACTTGTTCGTTTTCGAGAACAACAACAATTTGACATGTAGGTACTTGAAAGTGCACGACAGAGACAACAATTGATAGTACGATATGGAAAATTTATATGGTGGCTATACCGTAGAATGCTCCGATCGGGATGAAATTTCATTGTGAACAAAACCGACATGATCTAAGCAATCTGTAAAAGTTTCATCAAGATCGGTTCAGCAGTTTGGCCGGAAATCGTGTTGAAACAGACAGACGGAAATCAATTCGTGAGCTCGTCCTGATAATTTTGATATTTAGTTTATGGGGTCTCCCATCATTCCTTTAAGGCGTTACAGATTCATGACAAACTCAATATACCCTGTTTCACATGTGAAGGGTATAAAAATGATGCTCAAGGTTTAACTCTATCAAGAAATATATAAAAATACAATAAAGAAATTTTTCTGCCAAAATAATTAATTTTTAACGAAAAGTTTTCAATTATAGAAAATTTTAACGATGAAGATAGGGAAATAGAGTTGGATATGGATATGAATATATAGATATAGGTAAATGGATATGGATAAGAATATAGTTAACTCTATATATATGTTTACCTATAGATATGGGATACAATATAGATACAAGGATATTGGATTCTATAAAAATAAGAAGAAAAAATGTTTACATCTTATTAGAGCTACCCCATCAAATTTGTGCCTACGTGAAGGGTATACAAAAGAATTGACGCTAGCCCCTTAAAATGCCTCCTTTAATGAAGTGAAAAAGTAAACTTTGTATGTGTGTGTGTGTGTATGTGTATTTGTGTGTGTATCGAATCCAACTGAGAAAACGCAGCGGTAGTTTTTTGTTTTTGTTTTTGTTTCTTTCTGTTGATTTGTTTGCTTTTCTCTTTCGTTAAGTTAAGACGTACCGCAATTAATACAAATATGTATACAAAACTGTTAGATGTAAATACATGTGTGTGTGTGTGTGTGTGTGTACAGTTATAATTAAGTGATACACATAAAGGTGAGAGAGAGAATAGATGCTGCTCTCACACACACACACACACACACACACACGCACAACCCGTTTCGTCCAAATGATTGTTTTCAATTACTTTTTTCACTTATTTTGTTTTTTTTTTGTTTTTTGCGCCTCTGCTGCGTCAGTCAACGGCTAACAAAGGCAAGGGGGAGATGGTGGGGGGGGGGGGAGTGGGGGATCAATCGCATGAAATCAATTCAAGAAGTTTTAAGCAGAAGAAGCAAAGAGAGCGCCTTTCTATGTTGTTGTTGTTGTTGTTGTTATTAATTTCCATCCATATATCTTAAGCTGTCAGCATCTTTCACTGAAAACTGACATTGCAAGGGTGGTGTGAAGGGAGGGGAGGGGGGGGGCACTGTAGGTGAAAGAGGTATGAACGGTTAACGAGCTGTCAAACGATGACGATACAAACATACATACATACAAAATGTATATGTAAATGTATATTTTGACCTGACCCTGAACAACATTTTCTCAAAAATCAAATTCAAATTTGAAACAAAAAATTAATCCGAAGGCGTTTCAAACAAAACGCAAAAAACAAACAGTTTATAAATCAAATCACAATTTTCAGCTTCGAAACCAAACAAAAGTTAAACTTTTTTTTTTTTGTGGAGTTCGGAAAAGTATAAGACAAAACTGTACTACGAATTAACTTATACTTATTAATGGAACTTTCCTTCCTTTCCTTTCGTTCCTGCCTTCAACTTTCATAAAACTTAAATATCTTCGTTACAGAGAAAATTCGAATGAGTTTTTGATTGAAGGAAGTTCGTTATATGGCAGTTCTAGTTCTAAGTATCTGAGACAGATTTTGTAATGTAATCGGCAAAAATGTCTTATTAATGTGTCAACCTTGTCTTGTCTTGCTTCTTCTTCGTGCATTGGACAATAACAATTGCATTGGCAACAGAGTGGGAGAGAGAGAGAGAAAGAGAGAGGCACAAAAGTTTATGGCTAAAACGGATTCGAATTGCCAATTTCATGCTTCGAATGCAAGGCTTTCAATCAAAACCTCAGCAACTCAGTGGGTTTCTCTTGGTAAGTAGGGGCGGGGTTGTTGAAGGAAAGAAGAAGCGAAACAAAAAAATTGTAACGCGAAAAGCGAACGCTGACATTTTCATCCAGAAATACAGACAGACAGACAGAATGACACAAAGAATGAATACTAAAAAAAACAACAACAAGTGTATTAACATTTCTACTTCACATCGTGTTACATACATACATACATACATACATACATACATGTGTGTATGTGTATATGACCTCGTCTCCTTTATCTACTCGTTGTTGCTGGGCAATTGCATATACATACATATGGTATATACATGTATGTATGTATGTATGGTATTCCAACGGGACATCACTTTCACATCGCACAGATGTTTCCCACTCTCCGAACAGAAAGAGGCATCCTGTCTACACACACACACACACACACACACACACTCAGAACTAACCAGCGAGGCACGCGATTTTTATGGCATATTCGTGAGCTTATTGTAATGAATTACTTTCGAAATCTTTTTCATCTTTCCTCTCCCCGCCCCACCATACTCTAACCTCAAATACTCCGCAGTAATTGAAATGTTCAAGGGTATTTAAATTTGTTAGATCTTAAAAACCAAGACATCCATCAAATCAAAAAGGTTAAGAAACAAAATTCTAGCAATGAAAGCTAAGAAATCTTAAATTTTATAAGATCAGTTTGATTATCTAGAATTGGAATTTTTTTTCTTAATAGTTTTCAAGTTTTTAAAATTAATTTGGCTAAGATTTTCATGCTTTTTCTGACTGGGATTTTATTATTTATGTTTTTTTAAGCAGATCGATCTTTTTTTAAATATTTCATTTGGAAAAAACAATGTTCAAATCTTTAGCACATAACTAAAAAAAAAATAAGAAAATACAGGGTATCTGTTGAACATTCACATTCACTTGCTTCAGCTTCATTTATCTATCTATTTTTACTTTTTTTGGCTGGTGTAATCCATGCCAATGGTCGTTAGTCGTTAGTCGTTAGTCTGAGGCACGGTTATTGACTGCGGGTTATATAGTATGCTATAGAATATATGTATGTGTGTGTGTATCGAATGTGTGTGTGTATCGAATGTGTGTGTGCGACATGTGTGGCATTTGCTGTAATCATAATTTTATGTCCATCTAAGTAGCTAGACGCATGACGACTGTCAACGACACTGCCCCCCAAAAGAAGAAGAAGGACATCACGACATCAGAAACATCTCAAGCTCGAGAACATATGTGTGTGTGTGTCTGCATGTGTAAGTGTGTAAGTGTCAATCGAGAGAGAGAGAGAGAGAGAGAGCGGGAGATGGTCTTAGAAATGTCATTTACACGCTGCCTCCAATGACATTTACCTTAGCTCCTCCAAGTCCATGACACAAATTCACATATGCCTCAAATATTGCACGTTAGTTTGCTGGTAAGTACAGTTATCTATCGTTCAGTTACATACGTACACACCTAACAGTACACCTAATTACCTTCAGCAAGCAAACAAACCCAAGCTGTCAAGCTGCTTGAAAGCTTTGCTTTCACTCCGCACATTCGCATGTATTCGTGGTATTTACAAAACTGAGAGACATTCGATTATTTGAATTCGTGCATTCAATCTAAATTTTAAGATAGTACAGTCGAACTTCCGTATAACGAATTTTCTATACAACGAAGTCAGAAACCAGAACCCTGCAATTTGATTCAGTCAAAACCAATTCTATATTTCGAATTTCTCTATAACGAAGTTTTTTCTTATCCCCCTGAGATTCTTTACATAGAAGTTTGACTGCATTCGAATCTTAAAGTTCCTCAAAAACGAGTTTTAAGCATTTTTAGGGTCAAGTCACACAAAGACACATTTTGGAAGATGAATTACTTAATACACATTTAAAGAATAAACAAGTAAGAAGGCTCTAGTCGGGAGCCCGACTAGAAGATACCCTGAACCCAGTTGCAATAAATATATTTAATTTATATAAGAATTTGGTATAAGGACTTAGCTTCCATCGATTAAGTTCAATATCTCCGGTGTTTCTCAACCGATTTGGACGAAATTTTCAGAAAAGTTCTATCATTATCCATTACTCCAACCCTCATTTTTAGATTTTCCAAATTCGATATTTTATTGTTATCGATTTCATGTGTATATCGGAAACCAGAATGGTTATCGATAATTTGAAGCAAACTTGTTCTGTTCATGGTATAGGAGAACTTAAATACAAAATCAGAACTCTCTAGCTCTTGTAGTCTCTGAGATCCACGCGTTCATACAGACAGACAGACGGACATGGCTATATCGTCTCGGCTGTTGATGCTGATCAAGAATATATATACTTTATAGGGTCGGAGGTGCTTCCTTCTGCCTGTTACATACTTTTGCACAAAACCATTATACCCATATTTACCCATTTTATGGGTTAAGGGTATAAAAAGTGAGACCGAACAACAAATGTTGACATTTAGTCATAACAATATTTGGTACAACTCTGGTCACACTGACTTTATACGAAACCTATCGAAATCTTTCCGATAACAACAGTCTGTCATTTTACTATATTTCATTTGTTTGTCTCTCTTGCTCGAGTAAGCACTCAAAATTTCTAATAATAAAAAACTTTCTAAAATTCAGCTCGCATACCAAAAGTTATCAAAAAATTCGTTCGTTCGTTTTCGTTAAATTGCTATACAAGTATAAAATGCCGTTCGCTAGCGAGTTCAACGACGGTTTTTTCGCCTTAAGCGTCGCTATTAACCTCTGGCTTCACAAGCTGATTGATAAGGGAATGGACTTACCAGCTACCTTGATGCTGATTGCAATTCTTGGCCTTCTGGAGAATTGTCGTGTTCATATAACGGATGCAACATTTTTTACGCAGATACCAATTATGTTCATCTGCCAGGTACTAATGATTGGCGTTTGGTGGCCGTGGTGCTATTTTTTGAAAAAATCCTTTGGATGCTTAATGTCAACGGACTTTGCTGAAAGCCGTTTCGAAATAGGTTCTTCGTCGTATATTTTCGTTACATATTACATACCAGGGATACTTGAGATATTGATATCTGCGTTTGTTTTTTTGGATGTATTGCAAGCAACCCGCATCCAAAGGGCAGCGGAGAGAGCGGAGAAAGCAGCTTCGAATGTTAATTATCATAATTTTTATGGACGGCGTTAGGTAAGTGTTAAATACTTGCATTCATGATCTTCTGCACAAGATTAACTGTTTTCATTTATAAAAAAGGCCTTTAAACTTTTGGAAGATGAAGATTCATCACGCAATACCTTTCAATCATCTTCCAAAATCAAAACTGTTATACCTACGTTTCATAATTGCATCGTTTATTAATCGTTGGTATGAACAGACATCAAAACAATCTACTTATAATTTTATATATACATTGGGTAAGTTTTAAACACTCTCCCTAAGTTTGACCTAACTATTTACATTTATTTAAAACTTTTCACAGTTATGGACATTGCATCAATCAGGGCATACTTCAATCATCTTTCATCTTCATACGTTTAAAATTGATTTGTTTATCCTTGGACTTCTTGTAAAACGGAGTCAAAATTCTTTATAAATAATACGTTCTTGATAAACATTCCTTTCGTTTTGCTTGACACTTTCAAACTTTCCTTAACTTAAACTGAGGTTTTCGAGAAAGTTTTAGTGCCAACATATATATTTATTTATTACTCCTTATATACTGTATACTTATGGTATGTCTTAACATTTAAATACTTGAACTTAGATTTATACTTTTAGTTCTAGTTGTCTTTGGTTCTTGGTTCTTTTGTTTTTTGAGCTTTTAGTCGCAGATTTTCTACATTCGAAGTTGTTTGCAAGCCCTAAACTTAAACTTAAGCTCCCAACCGCCAGCTGCCTAATACTCTTAGCTCCTTTGCCACAAACAACATCAACAACAACAACAAAAACAACAATCATTAGCTGTATATTAGCGGCATTGACGGTGAAAATTTGCTACATGAAACGTTTACGTTTATCCTTTGAGTAAGCAAAGTGAATGCATTCACAACGATACAAGACCTAGAAGAAGCTGCAGCAGAAGCACAAAAACAAGACTTAAATAAAATTAAGTGGAGTAGAAATAATGTTAAAATACCCTTTTACCTTTAAAGAAACATACAAAGAAGAAAGAAAATGTCTTAAGAGAAAATTATTATTTATGTTCGAAAGTGTTTCCTTGCATTATAAATCAATGAAAATTACAGACAAATATAAAAGAAATATTATATATTTAACATTTTGAGCTTTTCTTGTTTGGATAAGTTTCAAAACGCTTTCAAACTCAGTTTTAAGCGGGTTTCTAACATAAATATTCTGGATAACTTTATCTTTCTTTTCTGACATAACAAAATGATCCTAACGAAAGGGTATACAAAATAGCAAATGAATGAGTGCAAATATCAGACAACAACAGCAACAAAAACAGGATGACACAACAAGAGGTAGAACAACAAGGTGTAACACACACACACACACACTCGTATACAAACAAACAAGCACAAACATTCAAACATAGAACTATATCCTTGCCTAGCAAATCCAATAGCTAGCCAAGCGAGGGGGTCAAAAGGGGGTTAGTGGGCGGAGGGGTGGAAAGGAAAGAAAGATGGGGTAGAAAAACCTATAAAACCACGTAATCTGCAAGTGAGTTCTTTAATTATGCTGCACAACGCAACACACACCAAACACACACACACACACACACACACATGCTAACGCAAAAAAAGCAGCAGGTGGCTGGCTAACACACACACGGGCGGCGGGGTTTGAGGAGGTTATGTGCGGAGGCCATGACCGATGTGAGAAACGCAAACAGAAAATGCGAAGCGAAAGCCGCTTACAAAAAACCACAAAATGCTACGGACATCTATTGCAGCAGCAGCAGCAGCACAAGAAGATGTTGATGGGAATGCGAAGAGAGAAAAGAGAGAGGGGAAGAGAGAGAGGAGAACAGAAAACAGAGTAGCAGCCAGTTACAGTTGTTGTTGTTGTTGCCGCTGAGGCAAACCGCGGCGCCATTCCACGTAGCGCCGCCATTTTAAAGTTTTTTGGGCTCTGCGGCTTTTTCAGCTCCAATATCCTTCTGTCTCTTCACAATGCTTGCGAAAAGGATAACAATGAAGCGAGAACGAGAACGAAAGAGAGCTGCTGCGACAAGCTTGTTCAAGTTGCAAGCATGGGCAAGAGGAAGAAATGGCTTCTGCTTTTGCTTTTCGGTTTGCTTTCTGGTTTGGAGCCAATGTGAAACCATTTGCAGATTTAATTGCCGTTAACATTTGAGGTTCTATCCATAGCACATCTTCTTCTTCTTCTCCTATTGTCATTGTCAAATGACACCAAACAAACACAGGGTATCACTTAGTTGATAAACTTCCTAAATTTATTTTAGTCTTTGATTAATAAAAAATATTTAATTCTGGATTTTTCACTTGAAGTTTCCCAAAAACCTTACGTTGAAAGGTTGAACCCTTCAATTCTTCAATGCTTCTTAAGATAAAAAATTCACAAGAAATGCTAATAAAATAGAAGGTAAAAGTTTTTTGTTTACAGGGCATTCCGCTAGTCGATCACATTGTCTCTGACTTGAAGTCAAAATCTCTTAGTTACATTTTCCTGCTCCTTGCTGTGTTGTTGGCAATATGAGCGTCAAACGGCAAACGCAGATTAGAGACGAAACAACAAAGCGACAACATGCACCCAAAAAGCTTCATTTGACTCCTGCTTCTTCCCTTCTTCCCTTCTTCCCTTGCCGACCACATCTTGATTCTTGTCTTTGTCGCGTTGGCCAAGTTTTGCGGTCAGTTGAGGACATTTCGGTTTTTTTTTTTTGTATTTTGTTCAAAAAGATGAAGAATTTTCAGCTAATGCCCTCAAAAACAGATTTTAAGACTTTCAAAAACATGTGTGTGTGTGTATGTGTGTGTGTGTGTGTGTGTGTGTGTGTGCAAGCCGCTAACGAGCTAAGGCGTATAGCACTCAGCAAATGACATTGAGCTAATTATATCTAGTTTGATGAAAATGTTATCGCTTGTCGATCGATAACACAAACTTAACGAAAAGATAAGTAAAATAACGAAACTAGAAAACGATTTTTGGTAACAAAATAATCCAATTCAGAGCAATACGAACATATTATTTGGTATAAAGCGCCGCATTGACTCTTTATTAATTTGTTAATAAAAATAATTTTAAATATTTTATTTTAATTCGCATGTCAATCAAGCAGTTCACTACGAAGCAGTTCTATAACGAAGATTTTTATTGTCCCCTTGAGATTCGTTATATGGAAGTTTAACTGAATTTTTATTTTATCCTGGCGATTCCGGAAGGACATCAACAACAACTATGACTTATAACTTATAAAACTATTTTACTGCCAAAATTTTGAAGTTTATCGGACGTTTCGAAGTTGATGAAAATTATGCTGTATAATTGTTGTTCAGTTCCGATCGAATCGTTGAGTAGTTAAGTTAAAGTTAAGTTGACGAAAGAAATAGTTTTTGCTTAAAACTGGATAATGCATTTACTTAGTTGAAGTTATAACAATGATATTTAAATCGGTTATGTTGAAATATACATTTGCTTTACATTCGATAGTATGTAAGCGATAATACTATCGATCTGGCAGCACCAAACGAGTGCAATGAATCTCCTCTCTCTCTTGGTTTGCAGTTAAATCGAGTGTATATTGAAATGAATGCGTTGTATTAAACTTCCAACAGGTTATTAACATTGAATGTTTAGACTGATAAAAATATCTCATCTTACTCACATTTGCTAGTATATTTGACATTCTTAAAGCACAGCACATAGGTTAGGTTAGATTGAACCGGCTGACCCTCCCAGAAGAGTGTTAACATAAAGTTAATAAAAATATTTCATTAGAAACGGGGTCGCGACATATCTCCGACGACATATCTCCGCCGTTTCACAAAAGACGAATCCGTCAGCAAAATGTAATGGGCGGAAATATTTCGTCAAAGATATGACGCTTTGCCAGTAGAAACCTTAGGATTGCAATAGATAATATAGTATGTTTGCCCAACCAAGAAAATTTACATGATTTAAACTTTTCAAGTCAATTTTAAGTTTTATTTAAATAACAAAGTTTAAAGTATTTTAAGAACTGAATTGCATTGAAAACATACTTGATCTTAAAAACCAGTTCAAGACAGGCTTTAAACCAGTTTTAGTTTGATAAAATAACTTAATGGAAAATCGAACTATATATCGATATTTTTCCCAAGCTTATTCTAGTTTTAAAATACTTAAGAGTCTTTCACGTAATGGCAAAAGTATTGAAAAACTTAACTTAACTTAATTGCCGAGTTACTTAATACAAAAAAACTATAATAAATAATTTTCAAAATTCAATGCAAACTTACCCCTGTGAATCGTTGGGTGAAATTGGCTTGATTTGCTCGGCGGTGCGAAGATTATCGCTGATAATATAATCTATAAATGGAAAAATAGAATGTGAATGTTAGTTAAGAAAAGTCCAAAACTTGAACAAAATGTCACTTTAAATGGATTTCTATGTGAACAATTCGAAGGAAATATAGCCTTAATTTTAACTTAACTTTTATATATAAATGCAACTTTTAATTGAATGTCTTTCAACAATTCAGTTCAACTAAAATGTCTAAAGAGCTTTTAGTACACTTTTAGCACATTTAACATTGAACTGTTAACAGTTAACATAACTGTTAACTACAAACTTATCGCCGAATGAAACATCGCAAAAGCTCAATGCAATTTTGGCACGAAAAGAGTTTGGTTCGAGCTTTATTTTGGTTGAGCTTTTTGGGACATTTGGGATATTAGGGAAATTTGAAGGACTTACCCTTTTGAAGCTGGCTGGTTGGTATGAATTCCTCATGTTTTTGGTCCCCCTTTTCTTCGTATTTGAGCTTGTAGTCCGAATGCTTGCGCAAGGACATTAGCAATGATTGCGTCCTTGGCGGTATCTCCGGCGGCGCTGGCTCCGGTGGCGGCTCCGATTCCCCCTCACTACTGACGCCACCAAACTCCAAATCCTCTTCACTGCCAACCAGCTCGGGCAACTGAGAGGATGCCTTATCTCTTGTTGCTGACGTGCCGATAAGCTGTTGGTTTTTCTCGCTGCGATTGACCGATAGAGCAGATGTGCCCGATGATGAGCTGGTCATGCCGCTCAATCGATTCAATGTGTGACGAGCGGCGGCTCCGCTTCTTTGACTCCGCTGACTGCTCGATGCCGCTGTCGATGAGGAGCCCGATGCTGGTAGCAAATAAGCTCCAGATCCAGCTCCTGTTCCTGTTCCTCCAGCCACAGCTGATGGGTCCTGTGACGGCGTTACCTCTTCACTCGCATATTTGCCGTTGAGAAATGGATTCGTACTTCTTGTTCCAGCACCGGCTCCGGTTCCTGTTGCAGTCAATGTGCTGCTGCTGCTACTGCTTAAGTTTCCTCCAGCTGCTCCTGCACCTGGTGGAAAGAGTCCCAAATTTGCATTCGATTGATATTTGACGGTGCTCGCTGATAACGTTGCCAGCTTTGTTGGCGATTGAGATGTCCCAGCTGCTGAGGCTGCGTTTCTCGCCGAATGCGGCTGTGCGTATGTGACCTCGCTTATTTGGCTGGCATCGGCACTGCGACGAGCACTCCTCTGACGTAAATAATCTGGTTCGCAATCTGAATTATAGTGCTCCATGCCTAGACAGGAATGAAGAGAGAGAGGGAGAGGGAAGAGATAGTATCAGTTAAAGGACTTTTATTAAAATATACACTTTTTCATCCATATCATCGATAACTCTTCCCAATGCGATTTATCGATTGTTATCGATAACAATAAAATCTACATTTTTTAAATTTCACCACATGCTAGGTTAAATGGATTGTACTTATGATCATTTGTCGAAGTTACAACGAAATCGGCCGAGAAAGACCGAAGATATCGAAAATGTTAAGGGAAGGGAATCCTTCCTTCGAACTATCTTAGCTAGAGCGATTACTGCGACCGTTGAATGAGCTGAAGCGCTTTCCCTTGGTCATTTCACTAATGTCAAGTAAGACTTTAGTTAAGTTACTGCCGAAAAGTCTATGCAAGTTGCATTTGCTTCATGCTTTTGTATTTTTGTTATTTTCCCTAAACGCCAATCCTTTCAAGCATTAACAACTTTATATTCATATCTAAATTGGAAAAGTCTATTTAATAGTTTTTTTTTTTTTTTGTTTTGCTGATACTTTTTTTTCAGTTAAAAATCGCAATTCACATTCTTTGCAGTGAAACAAAACACAGGAAAAAAAGAGCGCCTTTAAATCGCATATCAAGTTCGCAGTATAAGTAAATGAATGAATGAATGAATGAAGGCAATGGACGCTGCTGTTACTGCTGCTAATAAAGATTGAGTAATTGAAGCTGAAGCAACTTCAATTCAATTACAAACGCAGCTGTATTCGAAGCAGGAAGCAGCGTAGGGTAGGGGTAGTCATTGCCTAATCGAAGCATAAAACGCAAATCGTGCGATTTTTATGTTCTTCCTACATATTGTGGCATATAACGCTGTCTCTCTCTCTCTCTCTCTCTCTCTCTCTCTCTCTCTCTCGCTTTCTGTGTGTTTGCTTTTTTTATTGTCTGTTAATATTTAATGCAATTTACGATTCATTTTTTACAACCTCATAACACTGGGCACCATTTTCACAGTCTGCTTGGGCAGCTTGGGGAACAATTGTTGTTCTCCTCTTTCGAGTGGGGAGGAAGGGAGTTTCTAAATCTGTTAGTGAAGGGCCCTTGAACTTAACTTTATTGAAGGACCTTTTCTTTGAAAAAAAAAAACTAACAAGTACACAAAAAGTTTATGATTATGCTTTGAAGCTTTTAATAGATTGTTCATTGTTAAATTTTATGTTCATGCGGAGAGTGTAAAAACAAAATAAACAAAAAATCTTGAAATAATTATTATTTCACACAAATTATTTAATGATAAAACTTAATCGGAAATTCAAGTTAGCTAAACTTTTGTATTTCTACCTATTTGTTTTAATTTCAATTTATTATGATTTTTGGTTTTCTACCATGAAAAATGCAATTTTAGTGCTTGAAGTTTAAAGTTGAAACAAAGCACAAACGAATTTCAACGAAAAGTTGCATGAAATATGAGCAAGGATTCAAACTTTTCACAACTAAAATTAATTAACTCATTAATTATGAAGATATGAAGCTGAAAGCTAGTTTCGGCTTGAGCATTGTTCAAATTTAATCAAAAAAAAAAACAAAAACATTTTTGAATTTAAGACTAAGTTTGGCGTGTCTTAAAGACTTGTCTAAAAACAAATCGGAAAGCTCAAGCTTAAATGAAAACAAAAAGTAAAACTATGCTTTAAAGAATGGACTTATAGATACCCTGTAAGTAGGTCACAATTGCTTGAATTATTGTCAGAACAAAACGTAACAAAATAATATTAATTCGCTTAACTTATTAAAATATTTATTGGAATTATTATGCGAATTTATGCGTTTCAAAGGGGGAATATTATATCTAGCCAAAGGGTATACAAATGTATGTTTTACTTAGAATTGTTCTTGAGACATTTGTGACCGCGTATTAAGTATCGAGTGAGGGTTGGGATGCGTTGTTGTATAAGATTATAAGGATTAGATCCGATGACCACAAAATGAATAATTCAACTAAATAAAGTAATGAATATTTCAGTAGCTTGACCGAATTGTGTCAGGGCCAAAACTGAATTGCTTACTTATGCAAGCATTTCCTATTCATCTTAAGGAAAGTATCTATGTTTGCGTTTAGCAGTCGCTCGATTGAAGGAAACTTAAAATGTGTTTCGACAGTATGAATTTCAAAACTCTTTCAAAGCCCAGCCCAAACGGTACAAGCTAGAATTTTGCATTCCGTGAGCGTAATTTCCAAAACACAGAAAATAGGTGTCGAATTATTATCCATTATGTACTTCCAAACCGAGTTTCAAGCCGATCGGACAAACTTTTCCCCATCCCTAGAAAATCCCATAAGTAAACTTTGTGTTTTTGACGATTTGGGAATTTACGTAGATTGCCAATGAATCAGGACAAACTTTTTGATGCAAGTATATATGGTATATTTGCAGTTAGCGAGGCAACACTGTATCTTGAACAAACTTACTTGCCAATTGCTGACTCTGCAACAGTAGTTGGGCGAGTAGTTGTGTATCGAAGGCGGTTGCCTGGCCGGTATTTTGATATTCATCTTCACTGCTGCTGCCATATCCCATCCCCATTCCCATTCCGATTCCCATGCTCATGCCCATGTTCATGCCATGTCCATGGCCATGTCGATGGCTATGCCACTCGGCGGAACGTTGACGTCTCAGCTGATGTTCACCGTTATTTGTTGAGCCGCCAGCTGAGTTTGTTGCCGAACTGCTGCTGCCACCGCCACCGCCGCCGCCGCCGCTGCCAGAGTAGTAAAAATCGCTGCCAACGGCGCTGCCGCTGCCGACGCGTTTACGTCCAATTGTGCCGGAATGACTACTGGACATGTTGGAGGCCACAAATCTCTCTCTCTCTCTCTTCGCTTTTGGTAAAGATTTCACCTTCAATTGAACTATGCACGTAAATGTTGTAACTCGGTTCAAACACAAGCAATTTCTTGTTTTCCTTTTATTTTGTGCTTTGTTACTTGACTTGACTTTTCATTCTGTTGTCGTCGTTGTTGTTTTTGTGGTTGTTGTCAACGCATTGCCATTTACTTGTGTGCCACATGGGGCACGCCCCTCTGGCCACCAGTCTGCACCACCTTCCCCGGCGCCTCACTCAGTTAATGGCCGCTTTAAGTGCTTAACCGAATTAACGCTGAAACGATAAAAACGACAAAATGCCAGCATGAGTCAAGATACAGATGCAGATAAAACGAGGCAGACTGAGAGAGAATAAGTAGTTCGGGAATAGGGAATAGATAATAGTGTGCTCTAGCATAGATTATCCGACTAGAAGATATTTTGTTATTAATAATATTCACAAACTATTTCTGCTATGATAATGTTAGAACTTATGTATATATATAAAAGAACAAGAACCTGTAATCATGCACTAAATATGTCGGAAGCAAGGCAAGCTCGACTACTAAATAACTTTAGCTCTTGCGACGATCTTGCCAAAGACAGTAACAAACTTAAAAAATATAACATAATAATGCTATCGATAGCATTTGTATATCGAAAACGGTGAAGGTATCGATACTTAATTTAACCTTTTTTAGATTTTTCTTGTACTTGTTGGACATTTGACATTTGTGCACAACTTGCTGATACCCTTTTTTAACATTGTTATTGGGTAAAGGTCATAAAAGACTTGGTGGGAGTAGGGGATGAAGTTGGAGGAGGCAGACTTATAACCATAAATGTACGAAAATGAAAATAAATAGCAGCCGGCGACAATAACAAGCTTCTTCCTTCATACCAACAACTGCTTCAGCCCACAGGAACCAGAGAGAGGGGGACTGAGTCTGGGTTTTAGTCCTCGTGCTGGTTCTGGTTCTGGTCTGTGCCTTTTGGTCATGGCGTCAAGTGAACTTAATAGCAATTGCATTAAATAAAAGCTCGAGCTCTTAAACGTTGCCTGTTATAAGTCCCGCCCTTTTTGTTGCGGCCAAGCAAAGTAGAGACTAGAAAGTAGAAGCCAGACACAATGCTTGCCTTTTCTCTTCTTCCTATTATCCCCCCCCTTTTTGATGGGTGTCCTGTCTTCTCGCAACAACATGAAAAGCAAAAAAAAAAAAGAAGAGGTTTGACCAGAAGACCAGAAGGCAGTCAAGTGGCAGCTAGGGAGCTGCTGACACTTTTTGGCTTTTTGATTTGATGAGTGCGCATTTGAATGCACTCAAAAGGCAAAGCACAAGTGGCCCCATTACTTGCAGAAGACCTACTAAAACAAGCATAGCTCGGCGACTAGGGAACTTGGGTTTTTGGGATTTTGGGATTTTGGGATTTGGTGGCCGTCATCTGCTCTCAAGCGTTTTCATTCAGACATGTAACGCTGAAATAACTGTCAACTGATAACGATTTAATTTCCAGATCAATACAATTCGGTTCTGTCTAAAACCCATTCTATAAAAGGAATTTTCTCTATAACGAAGGTATTTTTCTATGCTCAGTCGCTCGTGATACCTTCTCTGCTCTCTATTGTGCATTTGCCTTTCGATTCCATGCAGTTCACCTGTCGCATCTCGACGAGCCAGCAACATGATGCCTGCCTCCTATCTTCTTTCCCTTCGTCACCCATCTCTCTATCTGGATGTATCTGTCTGTGAAGCAACCACTCCAAACAGGAGTAATAAACATGCCCATGCTCTGTTGCATACAAACATCTCACCTCGTTTTACCTTACCCTAAGGAAAAGGATGCTTAAACGCAACACCGCATGTTGCACATACACACACACACACACACACACGCACACACACGAGAAATGGTCACTGATTGTGCTTTTAATGGATTAAGATGCGATCGATGCGAAACTGGCATAACATTGTTCTATGTAGAGAGAGAGAGATACTTTTGACGGAACCATTGTTTGTCGAGTGGATTTTGCATTTCAATTATCTTTGATAAGTTCGAATTTGCACTGTTTAAATCTAGTTCGGAGTATTTTTAAATATTTGCGGAAGGAATATTCGTACTTTATATAGAAAAGTTGAAAATCCAAATAAGAACCTCAAGGCAAAAACTCTTAATTATCAACGCTTGAAGCTTTCCTTGAATAAATTATCTTACCCTGAATGGAAACAGGTCGTTACTCACACACACACACGCACACTTTTGCACAGAAGCACTTTAATTTCCTTTAGATCCCAAACAACTGAACTAATTGATGTATATATTTAGATTCAGAAGACAAGAACGCTTGATAGACTTTACCTTTACCCTACCCCAAACTAAAACATGCACACTTTAATTGTATTGCCATTTCACCATCCACCCCCCTTCCCCCTTTTGGGTGTCTAAGTCAATTTCACAACCATTTTTCTGTCGCTAATGAAGCCGCATTACTTTTAGGCAGCTCAATATGAAAACTAATTTCGTTATTTTACTTCGTTTCACATGACACGAATGTTTGTGCGCGTGTGTGTGTGTGTGTGTTTGTTTACATATATAAACACACTAAATGCGGCCATATTTGCATTCATTAAATGAATGATAGCCAGGTTCTTATACTCTATCTTTTGGGCAGTTTGAAACGGAAATGAAATTGACAAAAATGGAAAATGACAAAAGTCGAACTTAACTTAACTTTATTACATTGTTGATAGACAAAAACATTTATATTTTTAACCCGAAAAAAGAATCGTAGTAGCACTTGCTTTCTTGCCCCATGAGTCACTCATTCAGAAGAAAATTACTTTAAAAAACTAAACAAATAATTTTATTTTTTAATTTTGTCGAAAATATGGAGTTGGATAAGGATTTCATTAAAGCGTTTGCTCGTCTACAGATCTCGAATCGAGAGCTCACCAATGACAATATCCTATATCAATTTGATGAAAGTGCTCCACTAATGCCACGTAAGCAAATGCAGCATCCATCCTACAAGCAGGTGCCGCAATTCTTCAAAGGTCCGCCGCTGACAATCGACAAAATGCGTCAAATGTTGCGTCAAGAGGGTAGAAAGCTGTTTCTGCACCAGAGAAGCGAGGAGCTTTTGACCGCCGATGAGCTATTGGAACTTTATGAGAAACTGGAGGAGCATGCCAACAAAACACCATTTAGAATCAAAAAGACAATCAGCTACCAAAACTATTGCAAGTTGCAGGCGGAGATCAGCAAGAAATGCCGCAAATATTTAACGGCTAAGCTATTTAATCAGCTGAACGATCTATCGGAATATGTACGCAGCGTAGAGCTAGCCGCGATTTTAAAGTACACGATGCGAAAAATGTTGCTGGTTTATTATCGCATCAGTCTGACCGAATACGATGATATCGGTCATGGTTATTTGCGCAAAATCGACTTGGAGCGATACATTATCGATAAGATTCCCGAATTGGCGCAGCTGCGTGATAATATGCCAAAGGAGTTTCAAATATTCTACGTGTGCAGTGTGCTAAAGCAATGCTTCTTCTTTCTCGATCCCATGCACACGGGCCGCATACAGATAAGCGATCTGCTCTGCTCGGGTTTTGTTAGCCGATTTATGGAACTAGGCGATGCGCCGCAACAACAAAAGATGTTCGTTTCTCCGGATTCACTGGAGCCCAACATTTTTTCCATACCCATATTTCTTGAGAAATATACCCAATACCTCAGACTGGATGCGGACCGCAATGGATTGTTGAGCCAAAAAGAGATGGCTAAGTATGGATCGGGCAACCTGAACTCATTTTTAATAAAACGTATCTTCGAGGAGTGCCCAACATACAATGGCGGCATTGACTACAAAATCTATCTAGACATAACCCTGGTTCTGGAAAATTTAGAGGTAAGGCATCGAAACTTTTGATCAAATCTTTACTTAGTAAGAGTATTTAAGGAGAAGTTTTTGTTAGCTAAGAATCTTCCTACTTATAACTTTGATACTACCCATTGAATATTTCTTTTCACAGTCGATGACATCTCTGAATTTTATTTTTCGTATGCTGGACGTGCATCATATGGGCTATCTTACGACTCAGACACTTTACCCTTTCTTCAAGGGGTTAGAGGAGATCATGGTGGAGCGCGGGGTGGACGAAGATCTTAGAAGGTTTGATGACTTCTGCAATGTCGTATTCGACATGGCTAAGCCCAGGGAATCGTGGAAAATCACTCTAAAGGATCTAAAATATTGGTAAGCCTAACATCATTTTCGACTTTTTCTTCTCATCTAATCCTCTATGCAGCAAACAGATTGAGACTATCCTATCCTACATCATTGACTTTGATAAGTTTTGTGATCATGATTATCAGGAATATGCCTAGCAATATATATACAAAACAAACATAGTATACTCATATATATCTATATACATCCAAAGAAAATTCACAGCTCGGCAATTGGAGCGTTAATTGTTGCAAATTTGATATTATTGTTGAATAAATGTGTATTCTCGACTTATTTATAGACAACATTCACAGCCAATTGTTGTTTTTTGTTCATAACACGTTCCCTTCTTACTAATCAAGGGTGCTTCAAGTTCACCTTTGTAACAAGAAGAAGGAGGGGACATCTCGTGAGGAGGTCCACCACATGAAGACAAACACCATAAATTGGTACACCGATGGATCCTAAACTCATCCTGGCTCTGCGCTTGGCGTAGTAGGCCCTCGGTTAGCAAACCAGCTTATTCCAAGGTGAAGTACGTGCAACGCTAACTATCGGAATAGAAACATAGCCATCTCATCCGATAGAAATTAGGTCAAATGTAATTCTCGAGGAACGAACCAAGCTAGACTAGGTTCTGGGATCGTACATTAAGCTAGCCCTAACATGGGTGCCAGAAACGATGAGGCTGATACGCAAGCAAGATTGGGGGCAGAGACGCTCCTTATAGGGCCTGCTCCATTTTGTGGAGTAGGGAGAAGCACAATGCGGCAGAAATTAAGAAACGAAGAGAGACTTTTGCGGGAAAAGAAGTTGGGAAAGGCCACAAAAACTTAGAAGTAGCTTTTTTAGGAAAATAGGAAAAGTCAGGCAGGACCTGAGTCTGATGGAAGAGTCAAAGTCCCCAAACTTAATAATAATTCTAATCTATTTAAAGTTGTTTCGTTTTCGATCAAAGAATCGAGCTCTTGTTGCTTTCGAATATTATTTATACACTAAAATAGGTTAGTATTTAGTTTGGTATTTATTGAAAATCTCAATAATTGTCAACACTTCTGCATACAATCAGTTAGAGTTGAACTTTGTTATTAACTCAATTTTAACTAGCTGTTAGAGTATTTTTGTTGCTTCAACAAGTTGAGGTTAACTGCATGTTACTTGTTGTTTATGTGGATAGGTTGAATAGTTTGCCACATTTTTCGGTTCACGTAAGCAAGTTCCTCTCTCCCTCTCTCTCTCTGACTTTTGCTTTATGTCAATAATTTCGTTAGCAACGAAAACATTTGAAAAGCAGGCAAAATTGCGGCATAGGCAGCAATTATGGCACCCACAACGACAAGTGATAATTTCATGTGTATTTATGTGCGTGTCTGTGTGTGTGTGTGTGTGCGTGTCTGTGTGAATATTAACAATAGCGGTATTCTAACGTTATAGGCCCCATACTACTGTTGTTTGCGTTTTTGTGATGGTAATGAGGTTGTTTTGCTTGTTTAGACATAATACAAGGAGAACAATCGTTATTTTGTGCACGCTTTTATCTATGATATCGTTAGTAAAATTCCTACACATAGAGAAAAATCCAAGTGCATTCCGACAACCATTTTAGTATTTTATCAGAAATGTTCGAGCTAATAATAAATATTTGTTTGAAACAATAACTTTTATTTTCAGTCATTTTCTTTGTCATCGTTTTCTCTCTCTGTATGATTTTGGAGTCTCAAATTGATCACGTTCTCATTTTGATATGTAATTAAATATTGTGCGGTTTTGTTGGTGGTCAACAACAACAACAACAAACAACAACAACAAATATAAATGCAAACACCTAGCACTTTCTCTATTCATTTCGATTATATCTGTCTCGCTTTCGCGCTTTGGTGTCACAGTGAGTGCAATAAATATGCGTGACACAATGAAAATGATGTCGCACAGGAAATTTTTCCACCCGTGGGTAGCAAAAAAACAAAAAAAAAAGATAATGAAATACCAAATTAAATGAATCGAAACGAAACGAATTGAGCTACCCAACATACCGCGACTCAATTGTTGCTCTCGACTATGTGTGGTTGATTCGAGCTCGGGAAAGCGGAAAGAGAGAGACAGACAGCGAGAGAGATGCAGGATATGCTACTTACAAATGCTTGACGTATGAGTAATGTGGGCGTAAAGGCCGGAACATAAAAAATATCAATCGGAACATAATAAAATGAAACGTGTCAAGGAGTCAGCTTTTGATAGCTGCTGCAAAATATCTGACTTAAAGGAAGGCAAAATGGAATTTCACTCTTAAGAAATGAAAATAAATATGTTAATTATTTACAACACAGTTTTAAAGTATTTTTCTATCGAGCTACCTGCTAATGAGAAAATTGTTGTGGCAACTGCTGCATGCTGCTTGCTCTATTGTACTTGTTGGGCAATGAAAAAAAACATTTTTTTAAAAGTTGAGCAGACTTTTAAGAACTTTGTGTTTGTGAGTTTGTGTGTTTAACAAAATATTTTCTCTCTTTCTTCTCTTTTGCACGTTTGCAAACGTACTTAAGCATGCATATGAAAATGTATTGCAGGCACTGTTGCTCTTCACTATTTTCTCTACTTTTGGGCTCGTGTTCTGGAATTGCATTCCACACTTTACATCCTATATGTACATACTATAAGACTCTACATTCTTCTCTGCCCTCTTTCATCCATCCATCCACCCATCTAGCGAGTTTTTCTCTAATGCTCCACTTTGCCCCATATATACGTACGTATCGGGTATGTTCTTTATAGGCAAGGCATAGTCCGTCATTCATTGCTTCATTTTTGCAATTCCCTTGCTTGCTGTTTTTTCTCTATTTGTACACCATACCCTGTAAATCATGCAGTTCTCAAGAACTTAAGAGTTTGATTCTTATTTATTTTTTTTTATACTGAGCATCTTCAAGTGCGACTCACAAATTTTGGAGTAAACAATTTGTATTTGCGTTTCTGGTTTCTTTCTCCTTCTCCTTTAAACTGTTAAAGTGGAGCATGCAAAATAATTGCGTAGGCGCATATTATGTTCCAGGCATGCTGGCCAGGCTAGCTGCTTGGTCAAAAGTGGGGTAGAATTGTGCATGGAGTTTCTCTTTCTCTCTCTCTCTCTCGCTTTCTCTCTCTCTCTTATCCTGGACGCGGCGTCGGCCGCACTTTATGCAACATTTTACGTCAAATATTTCGTTTTTAATTCGCTCAAAGCGGTTGCATACTTTGAGGCTGCCACCACAGCAGCAGCAGCATCAGAGGCCGCAGCAACGGCATGCTGCATTAAAGTGAAATTGTTGCAAATGCTTCCAAATTGAACATAATTTCTCATGGAGTCAAAAGCCAGACGAGCCGTCCACCAGCAACAGCACCAGCAGCAGCAGCAAATTAACAGAAATTATAGCAAGAAATAACTGCATTTGCAATTTGGATTCAAAAATTCAAAATGCCAAAAGGAAAATTGTAAATTAAAAATTCACAACAATTTACAATAATATGCAATTGAAATCAATCAAAATTCAATTAAGAAAAACCAAATACTTAAAACCTGTCATTTGTTCAAATGCATAGCATAATGATTAATTAATGATGTTCAATTGCGAAAAGAGAAAATAGTTTTCCAAATGCAAATATTTTAGCTTCAATTATTTATTTTATTGAAAATGCATATTTACATATTCTTATATACTATTTATATACCTTATGACATGGTTTCAATTGACATGCAGTTGTTTTTGAAGCAGTTAATGAGCCAATATTGAAGTTGCAGCTGTCAAGTTGAAGTTGAGCTGCTTGAAGCTGTAAAGTTTGGCTCAAGGCCAAAAATGCACAAAATGCATAGAGCAACTCCCAAAGTCAAAGGCTAAAAAAGTTTATTTATACAACATGTACACAAAATATACTTTTTTTTTGTTCTAATTTCTGGGCTGGAAAAAAAGGACATGGACAGAGGCAGAGGCTGGGAGCAGGTGGCTTACAAAATGGTGTCAGCAACGATGGCTGCCATTGAAAGAAGAAGCAACAACAACAACAACAACAGCATAAAAGAAAGCTTGAGATGAGAGCAACCCAGAAACTATATTTAAAGGTGTTGGCTGCAAACATTTTCCAACTTGACTTTTACACACAGACATCCTTGTCACCCCTGTGGTGTGTGTGTGTGTGTGTCTTGTGCACATAAATTGCAGCATACATAAACGAAAAGGTTATAAAGTTGACTGCCTCATCTTCATTTTATTGCTTCAAGCTGCTTCTGCAGCTTTTTGGCTTGCTTTTTTTTCCAAGTCCATTTTAAGTTGACTTTCATTTTTTGTATTTTTGTGAGTAAATGATTTGAAACTCAAAATCCGAACGATGCTTGTTGAGTTTTATGGCTATAGAAATAGAAAGCTTACAACTTCCTTTCAAAGATGATGCTAAGCAGGCCTTAAAGAGCTTTGCCGTGTGATAAAGAAATTGTGCAAGATATGAAAAGCAAATTCTAAAGCAAAACACGTGTCATAATGTAATACAAGTAGAAGTAGAGCTCGAGCAACAACAAAACTGTTCAAAAGCAACGAAAACATTTTAGCTTGACAACATATTAAATTCCTTTCGTTTATATGTTATTTAGTTAAACACAAGACTCTTAACATAATGCCAAAAAATATATTTAAAAAAAATTGTTGTCTGTAAAGTTGTTTTACGGACGATAGTACAACGTGACGTCATAAGAAAATCTTGATGAAATAATTGCATACTTTTATGCATAAAACTGAATCATTTTTATTGCATTATCACTGTTTTGTTTTGATAAAAGAAAGAAAAAAACATGAAATTTACAATTTGATTAAAATTTTATGTATTTTTCTGTATTTTTGGAGATTCTGGTATTTTTGTTAATTTTTGGAATTTTTGGTGTTTTTGTGATTTCTGGTGTTTTGGTATTTTTTTGTGTTTTTTTTTTGTATTTCTGGAATTCCTGGTATTTTTTTTATGTTTTTCGGTTTTATTACACTTTATTAAGTTATTTAATTGATTTTGTTAAATTGACTTTTCAGCGTTTCGTTTTAATTTGATATTTATTGAAGTGCTGTGCACAATATTGCTTGTTTTTCCATCTGTTGCGTGAACGAACATATCGAAAGACTTTTCGACGCGTGAGCAGGCCATGGAAACCATGAATTGTATTTGCGGTTGTATTCCAAGAAATGCATTGACTCACGATATCAATTTTGATTGTGGTTCGATTGGTGAATGTAATTCTGGCAGTTTAACTTTTTCACTGGAGGGCGCTACAATACATGCAATTTTATTCATTTTTCCAATGACGGCACTTGCATGAAGACTTTAATCATTATTAGTCATAATGCAATGCACCAAGATTTCAATCAGCGTACAATGTTCGTCTTGATCGAGCGGTGTTCAATTGGCTCAGACGAACTGGCCTGAGTAGTACGAATTCGAACAGTTTCTAACCTCACTTCTCGTTGTTTAGGTGATTCAGACGAACGGGACTCTACGGCACGTACTCGAAGATTTTGCACCAATGCTCGTCTGATTCGGAGGCTCGCAATGCTCTTTTTGTATAATTGAACTGCAACGACGTGATAAAAAACATCGGCTTTTGAGAACCCACGAACTTTTAGCTACGCTTTCCGTAGCAACTCGATTTTTTTAATTGCCAACTGCCATTTTGAAAAACAATTCAACTCACAATGAAATGCACAAATACCAGACTCAAATACAGATTCAGAAACCTAAGTGGGCTGATGACAACATGATCAAATGAATAGTTTACGATTCTACAACAGATATACAAACAAACAGACATTAGTTTTGTAGTAGGACGGTTATACATAAGTTACTATCGATACCTAGATGTTAAGTGCAACACTGTATTACTCTGTAACATTTATATGTAACCTTACATAAGTCTGTAGAAAGGCAAGTAGTTCGTAGTCTGTTAACAACAAGAGCTGTCGATCGTGGATATAGACATTAAAAAAGAGCTCGAACTAAAACGAAGTATCAGACGTCTACAGTTTTTATATACACATATAGATTATGTAAAATTTTATATTATTATATTAATTAATTGAAAAATATAATTATTCCTTTTGGTCACAATCTTTCTAGCTTTTACTCTTTAGTCATGTGACACTAAATTTGCTCAGCTTAAAAAAAGTGTTTGCTAATCAAGTTGCAGGAATGCTAAAACAATGCAATTCCACTAAAAGTGAGCAAGAACAAGAGGTATAAATCATAAGGCTGTTAATATGCGAATGTAAGGATGTTTGAAAATATGTGCCACACAACTTTGTGGCACTTGTGTATGAAGAAGGTAAGTGGTTGAGTGGGTGCATGGGATGCATTGATGCATGCGTTGTGGTCGGTCTGTGGTAATAGCAAAACTGACTCTGTTTTCTTCTTCTTCTTTTGCTTCTAGTGCTGCCCAGCAGGCAGGCAGTCGAGTCGATTCGAGTCGAGTTGAGAAGACTTATGCAGCGCTAGTAAAACTCAAATTTATTATAGCTGAAGAGAATGGAATGCAATGCTAGAAACAGCTTGGCCGACTTGCTGCCTGACTTGCTGCATTACCCATCTTTTCCCAACACCCACACGCACACACACACACACACAAGTTGTCAACCACCCGTCGAGGGAGCGCCAAGGTAATCTGGTGCCGGATACAAATGCTGCCAGACGATGACGACTTACAATGTGCCAATGTGTGTGTGTGTGTGTTGTTTAGGAGTTGCGAATAAGAAGAAAGAGCATTTGAATGAGCACGTTGAAATGATTACCTAAAGCAAACACAGACATGACAGTAAACACACATACATATACAGACGCAGAGAAAGAAATTATTAAGGCGTTCATTAAAACTTTACTTGGAATGAGTATTTTGGGTTACTTAAAGTTGAGCTTGACCTTGAGTATTATTCAACGCTGATTATGTTGGAAGATATTTAATAATCAAATTTGAACTCCTTTTACTGTTTTTTGCAGTGTACATAAACACATGCACTTGGCTGTTGTTACAAAATGTTGGGCCTGTCGGCTTCAAATGATGATGGCGCTGATGATGATGATGATGATGTTGGCTTCAAGGCTTAAAATGTGCACTCACAAAAGCAAGAAAGCAACGGGGTTTGCGGGGGCTAGCAGCAGTTGGAGCAACGTGAGATGAGTGCTACGGTCGAGGGGGTGGGAGAAAGGGAGATAGGGAGATATGGGAGGTATGCTTTTGGCTTTACGTCTGGGCTGTTCTTGGGCACGCATGTGTGAAAAGAATGCAATGACCGGCCGGCATGTGAAGAAGCAGGCACACCCAAAAACCGACATCCAAAGCTCCCAACACAGAAACGACAAAACACACATTCATACATATGAACATACGTGGCGTATACGTAATGCACATGGAAATTGCATATGTTGCACACTCAGGTTTGCGTTGGGTTGGGCTGGGAGGCTGCAGGTGGTTTACTGGTGCTTGGCACCACTTCAAAAACGTGTGCGAACAGGCACTTGATTGTGTTATTATTATTGTTTGAAGTGTTGCTTTCAGTTCTTGTTGCTGTTCTCCTTGTTGTTGTTGTTGTTGTTATCCTTGTTGTTGTTGTTGTTGCTGTCCACTTGCTTATTTGGATGAATTGCAGCTGCAACTGTCACAAAGAGAACCTCGCTCCATAAACAAACATACATGAAAATA
This sequence comes from Scaptomyza flava, assembly GCA_030179655.1. Lineage (NCBI taxonomy): Eukaryota > Metazoa > Arthropoda > Insecta > Diptera > Drosophilidae > Scaptomyza > Scaptomyza flava. The sequence goes on along the minus strand of JARNME010000314.1, from coordinate 3,729,291 downwards.
TTTTTATGTATATACAAGTATATATTAACAAACATTCATATCCTACAGTTAGAGAAATTTAACTTGAATTAGATTAGATAATGAAATTCTTTTAAAGCTTCTTAATGTGCCTTTAGTTCCGAGATATTTTAACATAGAGCCCCAAAATGCTTGTTACAGATCGATCCATACATATATCATACAGAGATCAATAGATTCCCAGCTTTAAGGGAAATTTTCTAGTGGTGGACACCCCATTTGTTTTTTTTTTTAAATTTCACTGTTACAGGCACATCAATTTAATGAGCCCAAATGCCAAAGTTGCGTGAATTATGTGCAAATGCTGCTATCGGGTAGTGTTATCGACTATCGATTAATCGCTTGTATAGCTGCTACTTCAGTGGCATTGCCTAAAACTGTAATTTGCATTGTTTGCCACACCATAAGAGCAACCCACCATCGCCCATCGTTCCCTCCACAGCCATCGTCCCTTTGTCAATAGCAACCTATCCACTTTGCGAACAGTTACATTGTACGCCAGAGCCAGAGCCAAAGCACCAGGAGCAGCAGCAATTTTTAATGCACTCCAAACGAGTGAACGAAACCTAACCCTTTTATTAGTGGCAAACTTTCTATTCTGTGTGCCGCTCTTGACATTCGTGGTAATGTTGAGAAAAACAACACTCAAAAAACTACTACCTTTAGGAAGAGTTTGAAGCTATTGTTCTATGAATTAATCGGTTTCATCATTTCAATTCTCATAACCAACTCCTATTTAAATCGTATGAAAACCAAGGATATTATAAATTATAAATAATTAATAATCAAACTTCGAATAAACATAAATTTTGTTGCATTTTACCAATAATTATCCATAGTTTAACCATATCGAAAAGAAAAAATGATAGCAACATATGCAATAATTATAATGTAATCAAAATAATATTAATAATAAAGATAAAGGCAATAACATTTGTAACATAATAATACAATAATAATAACAATAATAATTGTTGAATTATAAATTTGCATTATATTTGATGGTATCATACTATCCATGCGATAATATTATCGATCAGGCAGCACCGTTCTAGAGCAATGAATTTTCTGTCTGTCTCTCTCTCTCTCTCTCTTGCACACTTATTTGTGCATCGCCCCAACCTTACTATTGAAACCTTACTTTTTGAAAACGTAATCTGTTCCAAGGTATACTTATCTAGGTAGCATGGCTCGGCCTGTCGCCCTCTTTTTTTCGCCTTAAGGCGTGTACGCAAGCCCCGTAGAGCTCCCGTACCGTATACATGAGTTTACGACCGTAACAACAAGTGTTGTTTTGTACACTTGAATTCAAAATAATGATTCACTTCCAAAGCGAGCTACTTTTGTGATTGAGTACAACCAATAACTATATACTTATTGGTACAGCTAACGCCCTGCTGCTGGCGGTAGTTAAAAAAAATGCAGGCTGCAAAACCAAAAAGCATTTTAGTGAACCCATATTTGATGGGCAGAGCTGAGATAACCAAAGATTATGCTAAACATAACTGGAACCACTTAAAAGACTCATAGCAAAGTCACCTTACGGATCTATACCCTGTAATAGATCAGTGGCAGTACAATCCTGTTTATATGTTATTTAAATTGTATCGTATTAATTTATTAATATATTTTTATTCAATACTTCTTGCGCAGCATTGACTTCCAAAACAATAAGTATGGCTCTATTGGAGCCTGAATTAGGTCAACTTTGGTAATATTATCCGAAAAATGTATAAGCCGGCTCTTGACCGATATGTTTTTGCTTTTTTTTACGACTGCAAATAGCTGCTGGAAACTATTTACGGCCGTAAACATTTTAATATTTTCATTGTTCAACACTACCGTACCAGCAATAGCGAACAAAACGGCATACCTAAAATGTAAGTACGGTACTGACGCTGTACGAGACCATTTTTTTGTACTCATTTCTGATAGATGAAGTTTGAGAGTAAAGTCGAAAACATGTTTTTCCTAGTAGGCATATAATTTTAATTCAACTAAGCTGTATGCTTGTCATTTTGACTGAGCTCATTTCATATTAAATCAATCTCTGTGCTTGGTATAGAGTACAAAAATTTAATAAAACATATCGAAGAAAATAAAAGGTAAGTTGCATTGAACATAAATATTATTAGTTAACCGATCAAAAGAAACGAATCGCTTTGCAGATATAAACCGCATAAGATAAAGTTGCCAATTATGCGTTTTATATATCCGTCGAATGATGTGGACGATGTTCCAACCAAAATGGAGGCGTGCTTTTATCTATTCGTAATCATATTGGTATGCGTGGCAGTCATTATGAAATATACGGTTCCTCACCTGTTCCAAAAACACTGCGAGGAACCATTGCAAATGGGTTTTCTCAAACTTCGCAGGGGCCGAAAATACCAAGTATTGGATTTATAAGCGACATGAAATGATTGTAAAACAACAAACATTTTATACAACGAACATTTTATACATCCCCTACAACAACAACATTTACAATAACAATAACAATAACAAGCGGTAACAGCATCAGGAACAAAAACAACAACAGCACAAACAGCAACAATTAATATCAACAAAATGGCAACAGCAAAATAAAACATAAAACAATTCAATAAAATGCGCATTAAAACAAAACTCCATTTTGTTCGTTTGCTTGAATGTTTACAGGGTATACGCCGCACATAAACTGTTAAGTCCTTTTGCCAGGCATTGGTTAAATCTGTGCAATTATTTGATCATCAAAAACGCATCGGTTTGGTTTCATTTTGGGTCAAAAGGAGCGAGATAATTTGTAAAGAAAGCTGCGAATCCAGGCAAAACGCTGCAGCAGCAACAGCTGCCCCTGGGCAGACCCTGCCCCATTTTACTACTCTGCTTTGGGCAGGTCTTAAGGGTAATTTATGAAAATTACCATCAACAGCGAATGCGTGCAAATTATGTTTTTTCTCAGCTGTTTGCTAACCCAGAGCAAAAAGCAAAAGGAAAGAAGAAAAAATAAGCCAAGCAAGTAAATTTTGACGGGTCGAGCGACCGTAAAATATCCCGTTAAATATATAAGTGGCAATTACGATAAAGCAATTGAAACATTATCGATTACACCAACAATCGATCTTTATCGTTCGATTCGTAGCGTTCGGAACACGGTCAAAGTTTTCGTTTTGTATCATAAAAGTTGAAAGACTGTAAAATGAACTCATTTAGTGGTGGAACTCAATCAGCTTGATTATCGATTTTTATCGACAGCAGACCAGTTACCTTTTACATCTGTTGTCTTAGCCAAAGGATAATGCCCATTTTTAGACTTAGCACTTGAACAGGATACCCAAAAGTAAAATGGGTTAAGTGCAGCAGGATGCTAAAGCCCGAAACTGAAGCTAAACTAAAACCAAAAGCAAAACGAAAGAAGGAAACAAACATCTCCATCGCATTTGCAGTTCGCCATTTGTAGGATGTTTCGCTCGCGCTTCATTGTCGTTAACAAAAAGGCGGCTCACACAATTCTCTCTCTCTCTCTCTCTCCTCCTTTAGTTATCCCCATTTGCAACCGGATGCATCTGGCAAGGAACGGAAGAAGGACGGAGAAGACCGAGCAGTGAAGTCATGATAAAGCCGTAGGTATAAATAAGTTGTTGGTTTCAGTTTCAGTTTCAGTTCCACAGTTTCAGGCCAAGCATAATCATCATAATTATCATCATCATAATTACGGATATGATGTTTCTGTGGCTGCTCATTAAAAATTACCGTTCTTTTGAAAAAAGAAGCGGAATTAAAACGTAAAGTTTACTGCCAAGGCGCGTAAACTTTTAATTGTTTATAATACGCAACGTTGCAAGAAACACTACATGGATGGAGTTAAAGCAAAATATACAAAAAACAAGAGCGCGCGCGAGAGAGAGAGAGAGAGAGAGAGAGAGCGAGTGACAACTGAATCGTTTATGCGGGGCAAAAAGTTGCGATTTACTTTGATCAGGCTTTTGAGTAAAAAGCGGTTTAAGTTATGGCTAAAAACGAAAAGGTTGCTTGATGAAAAAGTTGCAAACTGACGCTAAACAGATTGACTAAGCAGGGTCATAATTTTCAACATTGAATGTTAAACGGGTTAAAAAATATACAATATAGAACGAATAGAAATCTCCAACATACTTAAGCTGTTAACCACGCAAGCTTTGCTGGGGGTTATTTTGTAGTTGTTGTTGTCTTAAGTAAGCTGGCTAAACATTTTCCTTTTCACTACTTTTACAGCAAAAACAAAAAATACTATCTTTAGCACTTTCAATGACGTTTCGCTTTCATCTACAACTCATTCAGGGTCTGACTACCCATCTCTCACTCTCTCTCTCTATCTCTCTTTTTAGCGTAGTCATTAGGACTAATGGCCAACTAAACGATGGCAAAGAGTAGAAAGGGTGGAAAGGGACTCCTTCAACGGAGCTGCAAGGTTCTGTTGTTTGTGGCTTTGATTTTACAATTTCTGGATATCGAAACACAACACAAAACACGAAAGAAAAAAAAAAAAACTGCACGCGAATTATTTCTGCCTATTGTTTGTCCCATTCTCATTCACTCTCTCTTTCTAACGGTGTGTGTGTGTAATTAAGCACTTCAGCTGAATTGTTAAATGTGTTTCGCAGCTATTTCACTCGTTTTTGCAACCCAACCCGCGCCATACAATCCCATCCAGCCATTTCTCAAATAGTTGTTTATCTTTCTGTACTTCAGTCTTTCTACCCTCCATATTTTTTGTGGCAAACTCATCGCGGAATTTGTCGGAAAACAATTTAAGGCAAGCCGTGCGGTGCAACGTTGCGGTCTTTTGGCCCCGTTTTCGGGCTGGCCAGACACAACTACTTTATTGACTACCAATTTCGGTTGATTTTATTGAATTGCAAAAGGGAAGAGCAAGTAAAAGAAATAAAAACCAAAACCAAACCAAGTCAAAACCAAAGCAAAGCAAAAAATGCCATAAACAAACGAGAAAGACGAAAGAAAAAACCAAAAAATACAAAAGTTTTGCATTGTCTAAGGAGGCAAGTGTTTGTTTGTTAGCCAGGCACTCAAGAGGAAAATTTAAAATGGAATTGCAGCTGCAAAGTATGCAACAAAAATATAAACCGAACAGAACATAAACCACAAGAGATCTTCTTTTTTGTTTTGGCGAGAGAGGTGCTTTGAACTGTTAATCTCTTGCTTTAGAACGTTTCAGAGGTGTTTAAAAGTGAGCAGCGAAGTAGCAAGAGCAAGAGAGAAGAGAGAAAGTAATATTTAGAGCTAAGGGAGAATCATAAACTGTATAAGTTAGTTAACAAAACAGAGATGAAAAGCCGAGCAAATACCGAAGAAAAGGTCGAAAGGAAAGAAACTTAAACGAGGAAGATTTTCAAGGAATAAACTCCAGAGGAAAAGTGAAAAGAAGCTTAGAGGGCGCTGAACTTATGGAGCATTAATATTTTATATAAACATTGTATGGGAGAGAAGGCTCATGACCAAAGGAAGAACATAAACAAGACCGAAGTAAGCTACAAGTAAATCAGAGACCAAAACGAAAAAAAATATCAGGCAAAAATATAAAGCAACATAAGAAGCAGCAGAGAGAGAGAGAGAAAGTGAGAAGTACAGGCAATATTCCAAACAAGAATCAAAAATGATGAAATAATCTCGGGAAAGTAAGAAAAACACAAAAATTAAGCTGCAAGCAGCAAAGTGGAGGAGTAATAGCATGTAATAGCAAAAGCAAAAAGAGTAAAACCCGAAACCGAAATTCGTTAAACCAAGCCAAAAGCAAAGCAGCGAAAGTAAAGTAAAGTGAAGTAAAGTGTAAGTCAAAGGCGTGAAAGCTGATTGCGCTTTGGTTTATTGCTTGCACACAAGTTGTCTGCTTTATTTAGCTGAGATTATATCACGCCCTTACCAAGGCACGCGTCTTACTTTAAACAGTGGCAGCAAAGGGAGGCAGACAACTTAGGACAACCTTGATGAAAACAACGCAAAAGGGAGGAGAAGAAAAAGCATATTCAGGTTTATTCAACGCTAAGTGCATTCATTTGAAGGCAGCAATTTGGTTGAGGAGCCTCTTTTCATTCAAGCAGCAATTAGACACATTTAGCAACATTTCAAATTAAATGCTGTCAAGACAGCACAACGACCGTGTGTGTGTGTGTGTGTATTGAAAGATCGTCTTAAGCACCCACAAACACACACACACACACACACACAAACATAGTATCAATTTTGGTCAAAACTTTATATTTCTCTGCAAGTTTGAAGAGTTTGTTGAGATTCAAAACTTTTTAAAGGCATAAAAACACTTAAGGAACCTTTTCTGTTTAGGTACAATGGTAACTTAGCATTCTTTGAATTCATCAAAATTTCAAGTTTTCCATCTTACTCCCTTCTTTTTTTTAAGTGTAAGGATATGGAAAGACTTTTCTTCTGCCACTTTTTGGTTGCACAAACTAAATGAAATTATTTCCGTATAATTTATTTGCACTAACAAGAAAATTATATAAGCGCCTAGGCATTAAGTCGGCACAAGCCCCCCCCCCCCCCCCTCCCTACCATAACACAAGGAAGGCGGGTAGCGGTATTCATTAAGTGCAACAACTAGCAGCACCACACCACCACCCCACCAGCAATTCCCATGTCCGTCTACCACGACTCTATAGAAATGTAGTCTACATCTTAGTTTTGGGTTTCAGTTTTAAGTTCGCAATCGCAGTCGCATAATCGTTCTCATAACCAGACAGACAGAGAGAGAGAAGTTGGAAATTTATGCTTGACACAGAAACACAATTTTCCAACTGACTCACTGTCTGCCTCTCTGCCTCTCTGCCTCGCTGCCACGCTGTCTGTGTTTTTGCTAGTATCTTCTGGCGCTTGCCTTCTTCTTTTCAAATTGAGTTGCAACACGCGAAAAGAAAAAAAACAAGCATAAACAAAACGAATGAAAGAAAGATACGAGTTTGAGTTGCAATTGTGCACTCGACTAGAAGATGCTCTGCCTGCAACAACAACAACAACTCACATTCCAAGTGAAATGACTACAAGTTCTTGTTGGACTTAACATTGATGATGTTGCTTCATGTTGTTCTCGGTTTAAAGTGGGTCACAAGACAGTTAATAAATGACTAAAAGCTTTGCTTTATTAAACATGCTTTTCACAACTTGAGTTCTATATTTTCCATAACTGCCTTAAACTGATTTTGAACTCTCAGCAGACTGCTTTAATTTTGAAGTAAAGCCACGCTTCGGATTTAAAATATAAAGCATTTCCATTTGTGTATACGAACTCAAACATATCCTGTGCATGTTGGTTGGGTTTAGTATAATTGCTGGCCAGAAGGGGATTAAGGACAAAACAAAGCGACAGATGTATGTGTGTGCGAATAAATACCTATTAAGCAGCCGCATGAGATACAAACCAAACTAAAAAATAAAAATACCAAAAAACAGCAAAAAAAAAGAGAAAGGTGCAGGAGACAGTAGTAAAGCATACACACGCACATATACAGAGAGATACTAACAAACACACACACACACTTAGAAAGAGATATAGAGATGGGTGTTGTTGGGTGCGGGCAGATAGCTTAAGGCTCCATGCATCATGACGAAGCTGTTGACACTTCATAAATACATGAGTTGCACTCAGCGTCCGCTCACACGTGCACACACACACACACATACATACGCATATCTAATGTGTTACCCTTTCCTTTTTTGTTGCACCTTATCGGGACAGTAAGAGCTCAAATGCAACTATGAATATTTGATCTAGCATCTGCAAATCAAAATAAAAAAATATTTTTTCACTTCAATAAATTAAACAAATGTTAATAATTTTTTTTTTATAGTTTAGCGAAAACGTTTTTCTCTCACAGAGTATCTGTTAGTCGGTCGATGTTGTTCTTGGGGTATTTTTACATTTTTTAAGAGCATACTTTTTTGTGCTTTGTCCTTTCCGAGCACTTCAACAAATTTACACTTGTATCACTCATACGCTACGTTTTTATGCTATTTGCCTCGCACACACACACACACACACACACACAACTCACACAACTCACACACATATGCACATAAAGTTCGCACACCTCAACATATATCGTTTACACTTGTCGACGCTTGTTTCATGCCCGAATCGTTGCATGGGGGTTACAAAACGTAAAAAGTTGCAACAAAAATAGAAATAGAAATACATAAAATAAAACAAATTTTTAACAACTAAATTAAAAGCACGCGAAAATCGTGTGCACTATTAAAAAATAAGCATGGTTAAAATAAAAGAAGTACAAATGAGGGTTGCCACAACTTTTCAGCGAATGTTGGAAAAGCAAAGTGCAAAAGGGTTCAAGGATATTGTGTGCACAGTGACTTGCTCTAGATAGTATATCAGGTCAGTGAACCGGTTCAAAAGTGCTTGATATGGTTTTTGGGAATTTCTTTGTTGAAATGCGGTTTTTAAATTACATTTTTTAAGGCTTTTCAAACCGCTTTCCAAACATAAAATGCTGGAAACCCGAATGGTTAAGCGGTATATTTCGAACCGGTTTTTAGAGGTAAAATGCTGGAAACCCGCTAGTACTTAAGATATTTTAATACCTTAATACCTTCGAACCGGTTTGGATGTGGTTAAGCAGTATATTTCCAACCTGTTTCCAAACTTAAAATGCTGGGAACCCGATTTCAATATATTTTTACACCCTGAAACCTTCGAACCGGTTTGGTAAAAAGCTGGAAACCCGATTCTTGGATATTTTTATAGCTTTATACATGTGAACCGGTTTAAATGCGGTTTAGCATCATAATCAAGCGTAAGAAGTTATGAAAAAGCTTTATAGCCACTATTGCAAAAGGAAAGGGTATCATAGATGCAACCAAGTTTTATTAACAACGAATTTTGCATTTAATGCTGGCCCTAGGGCAATGCCAACTGTGGTAGTAAATACCCGCTGAACAGAAATAGTGCCAAAAAGCATTTAAAAATGCGGCGAAACGAACAATGCAGAAGGCAAATGGGCCGAAAAATATGAAATGCGAAACAAGAGAGAAAATGAATCAACGACAAATTACGTTTAAAAACAGACATTTTAAAACGGAAAAGGGCGCAAGCCAAAATTTCGCCATGGCAACATTACAATTTTTCATCTTCATCTGCTCTTTGTTTATTTGCCAAGAGCTTTACTTTTATTCTGCTTTTTTATTATTATTTTGGGACGTGCTTTATTATTCTGGCAACAATATTTGCAATTCCTTAAGATATCTTATGGAGTCTGCGGCCAAAACGTTGCAAATAGTACAAATTTTAAGCAAAGCCTGAGAACAAGAACTAAAATAAAAAAAATATTAAAAACAACAAAACACACAAATAAGGAAGAAAAGGTCTCATGAATTTTGCATATGCTCAATTTAGGCTTATGGCAAAAAAAAAAAAAGGCAAACAATTACGCCCACACACACACACGCGCATACATGCAAACAAAACGTATTCGTAGGTTTATTTGGCCTGCAGAATTTTCACTTAAAGTTTCAAGCAAAATAAAAACGACCTTCACTTTCAGATGGTTGTTGAGGGACTCCAAGGAGCTTTAAGACCCTTAATTATGTATTGCAGTTCCAAAACATATGAGACTCGGTTGAGTTCTCTCGTGGTCAAGGCTCTTGTGGGCCACTTACCTGAAAAAGAAAGAAAAATATACATTCATTAATAAAATATGCATATAATATGTATACATTTAAATTATTTTACTATCCTCATTATGATTTAAATTAATTTTATTAATTTTTAAGCATACGATTCCTAAAATAAAATAAAAATTATGGTGGAGAATCATCATACAATTTTTTTTATGCCTAAACATCTATCGGCTTGGAGGGTAAAAATCCTGTATCAAATACATACAAAGAATATTAATTTAGAGAAAAATTAAACGGTGTATTTGTCATTGAATTAGTGTTATCATATATCGATATAATTTTTGAAAATGCTTTGTGCTCTATATAAGATCAGTTCTTATTAGGATGGCGTTAATTCTAAGAATAAAAGAATCGGCGCTACAAATTAGTTTCGCGTGCGTTCGGTCACAGCATTTATTGAGAATCTATCTTATACCCAGTATAAAGCATTAAGATAAACTAGTATGGTATCGATTTATGCAACGATATAATATCGAAAGATTTTACCAATGCCGAATTCGATTTTTGGCATAACACTTTAACATGACTTTTAAGACATTACTTTTGAAAATCGGGTCTTTTTGGCGAAGTTAGAGGTCGAAGATTTTGCAATCCCAGTCAACTTTTTGGCATATAACTTTAGCATGCATTTGACCCAAATCGTAGTAAATTATAAATGCAGTTTTATTATAGTAGCCAAACCATGACTTTTAAGGCATTGCTTTTGAAAATCGGGTCAGTTTTGCCGAAGTTATGGAGGTCGAAAGATTTTGCCAATGTCCAAGTCGCTTTTTTGGCATATAACTTTAACATGCATTTTGACCAAAAATCGAAAATTATTTAAATGTAGTTACATAAATGCAGTTTTATTTAGTAGCCAAACCATGACT